>OY720642.1:105732223-106932223 GCA_963169105.1 Ceriagrion tenellum | reverse complement strand
CGTGAGTTGGATTCCCTTCCGATTAGATCTCAGAGTTCCCGTACTATTGGTACTCCGCTCAAGCAAGCGGTGGGCCAAGTCAACACTGTTGTAATAATTATCCATGAAGATTGATCGCTCAGAATCTAATCTTCCCTGCATCAATTTCCAAACAACGGTGTCAACATGTCCCGGTCCGCCTACATCAGAATCCGAGTGCCCAGTATAAACGAGAAATCTTAAAACTAATCCGGAAGGTTCAGTGAGCATGTAAATTTTGATACCATACCTATGTCGCTTACCTTTCATATAAATACGAAAAATAGGACGACCCCTCCAGAGAACCATGCATTCATCTATGCACAGTCTTTGAGTCGGAGTCACAATATCGTCCATTGTTCCATGAAAAATATCAATCAGGGGCCTTATTTTGTACAGTCGATCAGACGGTCACGGCTCACCAAGACCAGGATTACTCGCAAACTGCAGAGCTTGCATTGATCGCGGCGAACCTGTTTGCTACTAATGCATTTCGTAAAGCTCAGAAATATATCTTAAATATGAAATGAATAAATAGAAATTCTACTCAGTGGGCATGTTCCAATTGAATAGAATTTCTGTCAGCGTTGAACGTGTTAAGGTAGGGTGGATAGCAAATGCCTATGTTGTGCACCGTAATATGTGTGTCAGAGGATGCTTAGTGGATGTGAATGAGCCCCCAGAGGAGCCTTGTGAGGGCAAATGCCTCAGGAGCGATGGTCATGTGAGCAGATGCCACGAAGGGAATTACTGCAAGAGGCAAGGTTAGTGATACAGAAGATAATTGACAGGCTGCGTCCTTAAAATCACCTATATAATTATATGGAAGGGATAGGAGATACACAGAGGAAATGGGAGGTGGAAGGGAGAGGGGATGTACATGCAGATTGGAAGGTTGGAGATAAGGAAGATGTAGAGGGGGAATGGGAGGTGGAAGGAATAGGAGGAGTGAGGCTGGCAGGGAGGGCGTGGAGGGTGAGGTCTGTGGTTCCCAGGTGGGGGTCGGATGCTCGGTATGGACCAGGGGACAATACCCCTCTTCGGCCCTGTATTCTGTGTAAACGGGCGGCCGGGAGCTAGCCACTCCCGGTCAATCGGCTTCCGTGGTTCTATGCTTTACGATGGCGAGTGCCAGGGAGGTGGGGATCTGCGTAGGGCGGTCGGAGATGTACGTGTTTGGTGGGACCGTGCATCGAAGATCCAACCCGAAACAGACAACCACCTTATGGGTGCTATATCCCTTCGGGTAGCCCTGGCGACCGCACCTTCTCTCCGATATTCAGTGTGGATTTCGTAGAGGCCGGTCCACGATCCATCACCTGATAAGAATGGATAACTACATCCAGGACGCCTTTCTTTTCCGCCAGCATGTTGTCGGCGTCTTCTTTGACATAGAGAAGGCATACGACACACTGGCGGCGAATAATATTGAACACAGTGCACGAATGGGGTCTCAGGGGTAAACCACCCACTTATATTCAGAATTTTTTATCCAATCGGGTGTGTTGACGGCATGTTGCCGATTGGCATTATCTGCCGGAGCAACCAAAAGGAATGACTGCGGTGTTCTCCACTAGCACAAGAAGGTTATTTTCGTGCCCACTGACACAAATTATTTTCAATAATGTTCAAAGTTATTACCCACAATTACACACCCGTGCGAGGTGAGCCGACGCACCTCAAATGCCGCTGGCACACCGACTACTGGGATACAATGCGACCCCGCTCCGAGCGGCCGGGCCACACACCGCCCTCCAGCGAGGAAACGAAACGCAAAACAGGAATGGCGGGGGCGCAACCCCAAACGGCATCCTGATTTCAACATAGCGCCCGCCTCGGAGTGCCTGCACTACGAAATAAACAACTTTCAATGCAAATAAAAATATAGTACCTAGATAGCATTCAATACAAAATACAAACTTGAAAGCACACAGTAACAACAACAAAAAAATCACATCTGACATAAAAAACACTGCTGTTGAGTGCCGCCCGCCATGAGCGACTCGAGTGGTCTCGAATTGAGACATGCTTCTATTTGGGCACTCACAGTGGCGAGTTCTTCAAAAGGTAATGTTGTGTTCCCTATAATACGCTTAAAATGAAACTTGAAACTTTTTACGCTCGCTTCCCATAACCCACCAAATAGAGGAGCCCTTGGTGGGATGAATACCCATTTTGTACTATCTTTTGCGACTTCGTTTGCGAATTCAGTGCAAAGTGTAGAGGTGGCATCAAACAAGCGTTGCAATTCTGCATCTGATCCATGAAATTGCGTTCCATTGTCGCTGTAAATAACACTGCAATGACCCCGTCGAGCTGCAAAACGACGATAAGCCGCTAAGAAATAAGCAGTTGTATAGTCCGATACGACCTCTATGTGTACAGCTTCAATAACCATGCAAATGAATATAGTTATGTATCCCTTATAACTCTTATTACCGCGACCCTTTGACATGCGTAAGGCGATCGGGCCAAGGTAGTCTACCCCCGTGTGGCTGAAGGGTCTCACCAGGTTTACTCGGAAGTAGGGAAGGGGTGCCATTTGCTGCTGGGACGGTTTCGAGGAAAATCTCGCACACCGGACACATTGACGTGACACTTGATACGCTATTTGCTTTCCTCTAACTATCCAGTACTGACGATATAAATGGCTCAGCATGAGTTGAGGACCCCCATGAAGCGTCATCAAGTGCGATTCTTCCACTAAAAGGCGAGATACGAAAGAGTCGTTTGGAAGTATGAGGGGATGTTTTTCATATTCGTTCAGGAACTGAGAATTTTGCAAACGTCCCCCAACTCGTAGTAGCCCTTTCTCATCGATGAATGGCAGAAGGTAACGAAGTGGACTTCTTCTTGGAAGCTCTTGATCTCGGCGAAGGCAAGAAATTTCTTTCCCAAAACTAGCGGACTGGACTAACCGGAAGAGGGCAATTTTCCCAGCTGCACGCTCTGCCTCCGTTAATGGTCCATACAAGCTTTGGAGCAAGCACAAGCGCAAGCAATGGAGCTTTTAACCTCGGACCTCATTGAAGCTGCAAATGCAAGCGTACCGCGTTCTAGAGGCACGGCAAAGCGACCGCGGGTACCTTGGTGGAACGACGAATGTGCCAGAGCTATTACGCTTCGTAAGAAGGCACTTCGTATTTTTAATAAATATCCCACGGCGACAAACTTGGCCTCTTTCCGTCGCCTTCGAGCTAGAGCACGTCGGGTGGTGAAGGAGGCTAAGAGGGTCTCCTGGATGGAATTTGTCTCCAGTGTTAACCACAAGACACCACTTGCAGAGGTATGGCGCAAGGTAAAATCCATTTCGTCATCGGGACAGCCCAGCGTGTCCTACTTGAAAGTTGGAGGCAACCGGCAGCCCTATTCTGTAAGCCACGAAACCCTTCGTGGCCGCGAAAGATTCGCGGTCGAAACACGAAATGACGTCACAAACTCGAAATGTGCGATCCACTAGCGCTTCACGGAACTTTTCGCCGCGAAAGATTCGTGGCGGAAGTTTCGCGGTGAGTTTGGGCCACGAAAACGGATTTTCGCCGCGTAAACAGCTGGCAACGGCTACGCCTGCGGACACATATATTTTATATATTTGTTGGTAGTGGTGATTTTGGCCTTATCTCTACGTTGAGAGGAATTTCATTTGGTGCAGATAAGTATGATGTAACATGTAACTGCTTGTTTATTAGTTTTATATTATATTGTTTCTTGACTTACAATAAGCCTATCTTCGTGCCGTTGTGGTAGCATCCCGTGCTAACTCTAACACAAACACTAAATTTTAAACGTTAATTTCTCCTAATTCCTGAGAAACATTTTAATGAAACTACCACAAGTTGTTAATAAAATCATTACCAATGATACGTAATACCCGGCATCTCTAAGCACGACCTCGTTGAGAAACTGTACCTTTACAAACGCGGGACAAATTAGTGGGAAACCGCGCCTTGGGCGGAGACTCATCTCCGCGTAGACTAAATGTAGACTAAAAGTCATAAGTCCTTTTCCGACATCGGCCAAAATCTGGACTATCTGCTACAATTTTTAAGTCGTTGTTAGAGGACTCATCGGGGTACGAAAATTACTGCATAAGCAACATTCAAATTTCAATGTAAGTAATATTTTTCTCATCGCCTTATTTTTCATCACTTTCCTCTCTCTTTCACCCCACGTACTGTTTATTCCACGTCACCTTGGAGGTTACCAGCTAGGCGCGTTTCTCTTTGTTAATGGATTTTAACCAAATGGACAAGAGATTCCCGATTGGGTTACGAGAAACCGTCGTGTTGAATCCACTCACAGCCCGTGCTGTGTGTGGACTAAGTGACAGGCATCTAGAAATTTTAGAAATTTTTAAATACTGCTTAGCAAGATATAGTACAATGCGTACAGAATGTTAATGAAACGTCCTCGGAAATCAGAGTAAACTCTTAGACACAATACACACCGTTTATGGTAGATATGCCCGGAATACTTCCACGAGCACTTCCATTCCATTTTTATTTAAGTGCCCTCCGTCAATGCGCCTGCAGGCTCCCCTACCCATCCACCTGCGGACATTGTTATATTAATGGAAGTTTACCTTTTATCAAATGTAGGATACGTCAGTTTTTTACTTCTCAAAATACTCCTCTCGAACTTTTCCCGAAGGCCTGAGGAATGGCGTTGTACTGTCTATGTACGTCACTCCAACTGAAACGAAGGGCATCAAAGATTAATCATTATTTTATGCCATGTGAGCTGTGAACTATGTTATCCCGGAGGTGATTTTTTTTCAACCTTGCAAAGGAATATTTAAAGAAATGTGACCGTCATGTACAATGCTATGGTTATATTTCGAATGATACAAAGAATTTAGAAATAATTGATTTAGCTACTTTCGACTACGAATAGTTTACAAATAAGATTTTCATAAAGTTTTACGTATCTTACATCTAATTCTTACATTTTTCATGGTTGACCATCAACCTCATCAGCGCGATATTCATTGAATACTTATGTTTCCCCCAGTATTGTGGGGCCGGAGGCGGGCTGACCAGTACCACGCCGGGGCATAAGGGGCGGAGCTGTCGAACAATTCCGCATGTGGCCCTTCAATTCTCGGAATAAAATATCCTAAAACAGTAAGTCGTTGATCGTAACGTGCGTTTGACGCATAACTGCACAAGTGATAGGAAATGGATCTGAGGTGTACTTACTCTCCTCAGTTTGTTAGAGCCTATTATGACAATTACTGGGCCGTGAAACCGCCCAGCGTCTGGAAGCCGTCTCCTTAGGTCCCTTGTATCCTGACCGGAGACGAACAACCCGATGCGGGCGGGTCGTTCTGAAAAAAATCCCCAACCGGACGAAATTGCTGTCGCCCAAAAATGTATACCCGTAAATTGTTGGTTGTTCCATTTTCCTCCATACTCGTCACAAGGTAAAGCATTTACTGCCTCCCTCCTGGCATCGTCTCCCCTCTCACCCTTCAGGCCGGGAGCAACCTCCTTCCCATTGGCTCGCATGCCCTCGTATGTTACGAGTCCAAAGTACTTTCCTCCTTACTCGGGCATACGGCCGCTCGAGACGTCCGGCAGGAAATGCTGCGTGTGGGGGTTTAGAGTTGCTTAGGTTAAGGGGAGAGGGTGTGAGGGAAGGAACGTGTCGGCCGCCTCTTACATCCACTCCCCCCCAAATTTAAAAAATGTACATTCCTGGAAATTTTACACAATCAAATGAAATCAAGCTTATGAGTTCTTAGACACACAAAAAGAAAGAAATCAATGTAAAAACAGAGAAAATTAAATCAACACGAGCATTTCGTCCACCCTTGTCACAACTGTCAAAACACTTCCGTCCGTCTCAAGAAAACATCGAACAATGTATGATCACACCACTTCTAGTCCTAAACCATATTTCACTGTCAGGCACATTATTAAAATCGTAAAACAATGCAAATAACATAACCACAAAGAAAACAATCAATTACATTCTTTTCTTTGCGTATATCTACCCTATCTCTTTTGTATTTTCCTCTAAGACGACGCGTACGTTTTTGGCTTCAATAATTTTGTTTTTTGGTGCCCTGTTTCGCACCTTCCGAAACGTATTTACGACCCATTCCCGTTTCCAATACAAACACAGTCCAGCAATTATAAAACTCGCGACCAGGGGGCTGAAATAAATTTCGTTCACGGTTGATGACTCGCGTTTTCCTAGTTCATTTATTCTTGATGCCCACCTGTCGAAATCTGTCCGTTGGTCCCCCAGGCCAACTCAAATCTTCCTCTAAATCCTTCCTGAGTTCTTCGAATCTGCTATCGTTATGCGATTCTGTGCGTATGGGCTCCTCTGCACTCCAGTTCTCGGCTACATCCGGGATCGCCACTTCTATCAATTTCCCTTTTATCATACTTAGCCTATGCCAACTGGACATCAGTTTGAACTCGTCTCCAATAACATCGTAGTTGCTGACGTCACTTAATATCCCCGTACCCTCTAAGTGCATAATTTTAGGCCTCTCACTCTTTCTTCCGTCTCGGCACACTACCGTTGCATGTGTTGGCTGCGCCACCGCAAAAAGCCAACCTTGGGAAATTCTCTCGAATCTGGGCGACGTCAAACTTACCAACTCCCTCCGACACTCTGTCGCTTCCCTTCGCGTCAATAGCTGGTATTCGCAACTACCTCGGGGCCCGGTCCCTAAAGCAAACTTCGCCGGGCACGTGTATAAGGAACCTTCTTTACAGTCACTTATATCCCCTTCTTTAATTACTACGTGGAGGGGCCTGTCTGTGTTAACCAACAATTTAAATCCCAATTTCCACATTCCATACACCTGAAGTTTTGGGTACCATACAGGGGCTACATGAATTTTATAGCTCTCGAATACGCTATCCTCGCTTCCAAGAGGTAATTCTACTATTAACCTTAATTGATCACCCTGAACGATGGCCGATGTTTTCGCGACGTCATAGTACTTGTACAGTGACTCGTGATCATAAGGCGCTATCATGTGCAAGGGTAGCTTTATTCTGTCCCTAATCCCTCTTAAAATCTCCAAATATTTCTATTTTCTTTATGAACGGCAATCGTTTCTGCAACCAAACTACGTAAAAATCTCGTATTATTTGTTATTCGCTTCTTAAGCCCCGCCATCACGCTTAACTGATGCGTTATTTCTGTGTTTAGGCCCCCGCCTTCTGTTTCCGATTTATCTATCCTCTCGTTAATGCTCCGCAAATCGTCGGCGTCCGGTGTGCCGAACACTGATTTAATAATTTTCCCTCCCGCGTCAAACAGGCCCCGACGCGACCTTTGTTTTTCGGTCAAGTCCATCAGCACTTCCATCTCTGTCCATTCCAGGAGCCCAACTCGGTTGTCCGCGAGAGACTGGGCACTCGTGCCAATCACCACCAATTTCCAACTCGACCGTGTCCGGGCCGCAAGTCTCCTTATATACCCAAGGCCGGCCAAGGTGGCCGACCTAGGCATAAGAAAGAGGCAGTACGGTCCGTGATGGACGGTCGGCGAGATTGGCGGCAGTTGGCACGAATCTCCAGGACGCCACACGCGTCGGATCCTTTATTATCAACAGAAACAATTCACAGTATTCGTCAAGTTCAAACATTAAACCTTTGCCCTTTAAGAGGGCTCCAAGCACAGCCTTATTATCTGTGTGAACAATGAAGTTTACAAACTGAGGTGAGTTATGAAACAAGAACAAGGTGCCACGGAAGGCCGCAGTGGCCTCTGCGTAATAAATCGGGAGTTCTTGTGGCAATTGATGGGCTGATTCCAGGTCAAGTGCGGGACAGACTACAGCCCACTGCCATGGAGTAGCATCCACGTAGGCGTCCACTGAGACCGAGAACTGAGTCAAGTGACGAACACGGGAGAAAATGTCATTTTCATAGAACAAGTTTAACCATTTAACACGATGTTGATTACCCCTGCGGGTAGGGGGATGGAGAATACTCCCGCAGTATCCCTGCTTGTCGTAAGAGGCGACTAAAAGGGCGGGGAGGTGAAACCCCGAAAACAAACCCCCAGGCAGCAAAGGGATGCGTCCGGACAGTTTTGTGGGTCCACTGTCTGTGTGCGGCCATACCAGCTGGCCTGCGATCCACCCGCATGTTTGCCGTGTGCGGAGACCCGTAAGGGGGAGAAGGGGATCCTGGTGGGTGAGTTCTCTGGAACCCAGCCGGGTGTCGGAAGCCCGGTATGGGCCGGAGGTCAACACCCCACTTCGGCCCTGGATTCCCTGTAAACGGGCGGTCAAGATCTAGCCAGTCTTGATCAATCGGCTTATCGACACGTTTCGATGGCGAGTGCTGGAGTGACGGGGGTTTGTGTAGGGCGGCCAAAGGTGTACGGGTTTGGAGGGCCCATGCACTGGAGGCCCCACCCGAAGCAGGCCCCCTAAACAATGGTGCTATATCCCTTGGGTAGCCCTGGCGACCACACCGGTTTGCGGTGTGGCGTCCCGAATGTGTGGCTCCGTGGTGGGTGGGGAGCCCAGGGGATGAATTACCAATTTTCATGGAGCCGGATAACCTTCCTCCATCCAAAAGATCCCGTCCGGAAACGGGCGGGGGAGATATAACGTGTACCGCCTGTAGGCGGTATTTGATTATGAGATGTGCAAAGGACGGTGAGACACTAACTAAGGTGTCTCCCTTCCTCATCCGTCGTGTCCTCTCAGCAGCCGTTACAGGCGATCTTAGATCCGCAAAAAAGCTGCGCGATGGCACTTTGTTAATAGAAACGGCGAACGACAAACAAAGTTTGAAACTCCTTGCTTTCACGCGTCTCCAGGACATTCCAGTGAAGGTGGAGGTGCATCGCACCTTAAATACAAGTCGGGGAGTGATAAGCAGCTACGACCTGCTCTACGTCGACGACGACGAGATAAAGACAGAAATGGCCTCTCAGGGCGTAATTGATTGTCGTCGACTGAAAATAAAGCGTAACGGCGAGCTGATTAACAGCACATCTGTGATCCTCACCTTCTCGCGCGACACACTCCCCGACAAGGTATTTGTTGGCTATGAATCGGTTCCCGTCCGCCCATTCATACCGAGCCCCATGCGATGTTTCAATTGCCAACACTTCGGCCACATCGCCACCAGATGTGAGGGCAAGGCCACCTGCCCGCGCTGTGGCAAAGAAAAACATGAGGGTGATGCGTGCACTTCTGAACCTTTCTGCGTCAATTGCGAGGGTACACACCCAGTGTATTCTCGTGATTGTCCCAAAATGAAAGAGGAGAAAAAAATTATGGAGATCAAAACAGTGGAAAAGTTACCCTATTTTGAAGCTCGAAAAAAGTTTCGCACTCTTATAGCCCCTACATTTTCTAAGTCTTACGCTGTTGTTGCTAAAACGCCTACTTACAACGGAAACAATTCAGTTAAAACAAGTGAAACAGAAAAGAAAAATGAACAGAACGCGACAGATAAAGTGGAACAAGCCAAGCCGGATAAGGCTACAAAGCCGGTAAAAACAAATAACTGCCCGGGTTCTCCAAAAAAGACCCTTAAGAAAGCCACCGGACCCACGCCTACCAGGCGTGAGAAAACACCCTCCCCCGGCCCCACCGAGGTGCGGGCCCCATGCCCAGTGGAGGCTATGGAGGAGGATAATCTGTCTGACTCAGAAATCCTGATAGCCAGACAGAAGGGGAAAAAGAACCGTATTCGACGCTGATTCTCCCAACGGACGGACGGACTGCTGTGTATAAATTCTCAATTTTTAATATTCTAATGAATTTTATTTTACAGTGGAACTGTAATGGTTTTTATCGTCACAAGGAAGAGTTAAACATTTTAATCCGAGATTTTAATCCGTTTTGTATTTGTCTCCAAGAGACGCATTTTAAAATCACGGACATGGGTATTTTAAGAAATTTTAATGTTTTTAGATATGACGACACCAGCGGCCAGCGAGCCCAGGGTGGAGTGGCAGTTGCTATCCGAGAGGCCCTTTACACCTCTCGGGTACAACTGAATTCACCATTTCAGGCAGTGGCGGTAACTGTGCACGCACCGGAGCCCATAACGTTGTGTAACGTTTATTTACCAGAGTGCGCACCTGTCACTGAACGCAACCTCGTGGATCTTGTCCATCAATTACCCAAACCTTTTGTGATTTTAGGTGACTTTAATGCACATGACCCTTTGTGGGGTAGCTCTCGGAGGCAAAGCAATAGAAGAGGACGGATTTTATCAAATTTTATCCAAGATTTTAACCTCCTTTTACTTAATAACGGTGAGAAAACTCGTTTTAACAGTTTTAATGGAGAATTTTCCTCCATTGATCTTGCCATTTGTTCAAGCAGTCTTTACACGAAACTTAACCTGTCCGTTCATACAGATCTCTGTGGGAGTGATCATTTTCCCCTTTTAATACGTAAAGAAGGAAATTTTAACCAGCATTTTATATCCCCTGGTAAATGGCTTACTCAGAAAGCTGATTGGCCAAACTTTAAAGAAAATTTTATGTTCAAATTTGACTCAACTCGTGACGCAACACAAAACGTCGAAGTTCTGACCTCCGCAATCATAGAGGCGGCAAATATGAGCGTTCCACGGTCTACGGGCATCGTCCGTCGACCTCCTGTGCCGTGGTGGACAGAGGAATGCGCTAAGGCAATTAAATTGCGGAAACGAGCGCTACGAATATTCAACAAGTACCCGACGGAAACCAATCTTGCCTCTTTTCGACATCTTCGTGCAAAAGCCCGACAAATTGTGAAAGAGGCGAAGAAGTCCTCCTGGATGGAATTCATTTCCGGTGTAAACCACAGGACTCCCGTTGCACAGGTATGGCGGAAGGTCCGAAGCATCTCGGGCTCCAATCAGCAATGCGGCGTTTCCGGACTAAATATCGATGACCGAGTGATCACTTCTCCCTCGGATATGTGCGAGATTTTCGGCCGCACATTCGCCGAAATCAGCAGCGACGCCAACTACAATGCCGACTTCAGAGATATGAAACAACGCTCTGAAGCATTATCTCTGTCGTTCCGAGAAACGCACGGCATTGCTGATTATAACAAAAGCTTTTCGCTATGGGAACTAGCCTCGGCCATTGCGGACTCTCGGAATTCGTCTCCAGGGATAGACAATGTCCACAATATATTTCTAAAGAATTTGCCAAAGGGTGCAATGGCGGAAATCCTTCACACCCTCAACCAAATTTGGTTTGAGGGTAGTTTCCCACAGTCCTGGCGGGAGTCTGTCGTGGTTCCGATTCCAAAACAGGGGAAGGACAAGAATGACCCGAGGAATTATAGGCCCATTTCCCTCACAAGCTGCCTGTGTAAGGTTATGGAGAGAATGGTTAATCGCCGGCTTGTTTGGTGGTTAGAGCGGCGAAACCTTCTCTCCAGCATTCAATGTGGTTTCCGCCGGGGAAGATGTACAATAGATCATCTCGTACGGACTGATAATTTTATCCAGGAGGCCTTTCTTCTGCGCCAACACTGCATTGGAGTCTTCTTTGATTTGGAGAAGGCTTACGACATGCTTTGGCGCAGGAAAATTCTACAAAGAATGCACAGTTGGGGCTTTAGGGGTAATCTACCCATTTTTATACGAAACTTTTTATCAAACCGCGGTTTTAGAGTGAGAGTAGGTAAAAGCCTCTCACAGTTTTACTACCAGGAAAACGGCGTTCCCCAAGGTTCTGTTCTAAGCGTCACGTTATTTGCCATTGCCATTAATGACATAGCGGAGTGCATTAAAACTCCGGTAATGGGATCCCTATTCGTAGACGACCTTGCAATCTTCTGCAGGTCGTCCACATTAGCCAGCGTCTCAAGGAAGACTCAGCTAACTGTCACGAAACTCAATGACTGGGCAAAGAGAAATGGGCTTCGTTTCTCTATTGAGAAAACTGTGTGTGTGCACTTTCACAGATTTAGGGGTATCCATATAGCTCCGCCGTTACGCTTAGGAAGAAGTAACCTTCCTTTCGTGGAATCCGTTCGATTTCTGGGGATGACTTTAGACCGGAGACTGACATGGCAGGAACATATTCGCAATCTGGCCCAGAAATGTCGCCGCGGTCTAAATATTTTACGTATTTTAAGCAACACATCATGGGGCGCAGACCGCACCACCTCGATTTTATTATACCGTTCTCTGATTCGGTCTAAAATAGACTACGGGTGTTTCGTTTACTCTTCTGGACGAGAGTCTTACCTGCGACCGTTATCAACGGTCCACAACGCAGGAATACGGCTAGCCACTGGCGCTTTTAGGACCTCTCCTATCCACAGCCTGTATGTGGACGCAGGGGAGCCGCCGCTGGCTACTCGCAGGCTAATGCTGGCATGTAGCTATGCGTCGAAAATTTTATCAATGACAAAGCACCCATGTTTTAATATCGTTTTTAAACCTAGGTTTTTAGATATTTTTAACAGAAGGACGAGGGCTACCAGGCCGCTAAGTTTTCGGCTTAAAGATTTTATAGACAGTATTGACATATCTCTGCCGGAGGTGTATCCTGTTGGGTATACAAAATACCCACCATGGTCCATACCACGACCAGAGTGCCACACTGAACTGCACAAGCACCAGAAATCTTCTCTAACGTCCCAGGAGTACCAGAGCCTATTTTATGAATTCCTGGATAACCACCCGGACTTTATCCCCGTGTATACGGATGGATCGAAGTCCGGCTCGGCATGTGCTTGTGCAGTGTCCTCTGCGCATCACAAAGTCATAAAGGCGAGGCTCCATCCGTGGTGCAGCATATACAATGCAGAATTACTCGCAATTAAGACGGCCTTAGGAAATATAAAAGGCAATTCTGGCACTTTCCTTATCTGTACAGACTCTCTAAGCGCTGTGAAGTCCATTTCAGCCTATTACCCACTCCACCCTCACGTCCAGGATGTACAATGCGCTCTTCACTCCCTCACCAACAAGGGAATTAAAATCTCCTTTATGTGGGTACCTGGACATGTGGGAATAGCTGGTAATGAACGCGCAGACAAGGCTGCAAAGGAAGCATTACAGATGCCAGAAATTATGTGGAACACGGTGACTGCGGAGGACCTGAAGGCTATGTTTCGACGCGTTATTTTGGGCAAATGGCAAGAATCGTGGCATGGGATTAATAGCAACAAGCTCCGGACTGTGAAACCGGTAGTATCAGTGTGGCCCTCTTCCGTCAGGAATACTCGGAGGGAAGAAGTCGCAGTCACACGCCTGAGGATAGGGCACACTGCCCTGACCCACTCATACCTCTTCACAGAAGAGAAGACACAACCTTGGTGTGATGAGTGCGACTCCCCTCTGAGTGTGCGACACATCCTGACGGAGTGTGATAAATACCGGTCTTCTCGAGGAAAACACAAGGTCAACGGTACCTTAGGACACATCCTAGGTGACTCACCCGATTGCCTCAACCGAGTAATTGCTTTTTTAAAAGAAATCAACGTTTTTAATAAATTATAAATTTTTTACATGTATACGCGTTTTATACAAAGCTAGGTCAATTTTATCTCACAACAGTACAAAAGCGATTTCGCTTTAATCACACTAACCTGGTATTACCTATGGACGAGAGTGGTGCGAAATGACCGCAGTAGTCGACGCACCCTTAAAAATAATTCTACTACTACTACTACGATGTTGATATACATGGGAGATTAGAAAATATGGAATATGAAGGATGTAACAGGTCCAGGAAATAAACCCTGCCGCCTTGGGGAGGTCCAGGGCCCGTAACCGGGGAATAACACAAATGGTAAAATGAAGTCTTGCCAAGGCCGCCGGGGTGAAGCGGAGCGTAGAAGCACCGGTGTCAGTATTCACTCCTAAGTAGAGAATCTGCTTCCGAGGATGCAGCACGGATTTATCCAGGTTGAGTGTTATTCCCAGGTCCTCTTGGAGGAACGGGAGAAGAAGGGACATCATCTGTGTACTCTCGGAATGAGAGGTGGATAAGACGACCAGCCAATCGTCCAGGTATGGGATGATTGAGATGCCAAAGGAATGATACACTTCGGTGGCCACGGCCCGGGCCCACCTCTGCATGATTGCAGGAGCCAGGCAATGACCCATGGGGAGACGGGAGAACGAATAATATTTTCTCCCGGCACGCACTCCGTAAAACTGGCGATGGTCCGCCTGAATCTTCAATTGGAAGAAGGCATCCTTCAGATCTAATTTGCACAGAAAGGTGTCGGATGGAATGGAAGACACAGCCATTGCTGCGTCCTTTAACCTCAAGGAAGGCTTTCTGTAGAAAGATTTCCAAGGAGAGAGGTCATGAATGAGGCGAACACCGCCGGACGCCTTGGGGATAAGAAAAACACGAAATGCACAGACTGGCTTTTCACGAGAAAGAATACCACGGAGCACTAAGTTTTCCAAGTACAGAACCAATTCCGGGTCGTTTCCTGAATCGAAGAAGGGCATAGGAGACCCCTCTGGTCTTGGGATGTTTGCCCCGCGAACCACTAATTCTAGCACTGACGGGTCGCTGTACGGAAAACATTTCACGGAAGGTAGAAAGGAAGTGTCGGGACTCACGTGAGTGGGTCTTAAGGAGGGTTGCTGGACCAGTTCCTCCCATGGGAGCATCCCGGGTTCGTCCGGAGGCGGGATGAAGCCGAATCCCGGGCCAGCGGAGGGGAGCTCTGGAGTGTCGTCAGCGTCGGTGACGGAGACTGTGTCTGCCTGAGAGGAGATGGGTTCCGAGGACTCGGAGGACTGGGAGTCATTATCCGAGTCGGTGTCCTGTTGGGGAAGGTCGACGGGGTCGGCCGGCTCCCCGGAATCATGCCATCGGAGAAGCTCCCCGAAGAGCACGTCATCAGCTGCCGCGTCCTCCAAGAATTCCGGTGCGCCAGGAGACGGAGGGCCCGGCAGGTGAAGCAGGGGCGGAGAACCAAACGGCGCCGCGGGCACGGCGAAGCCGGACGACTAGCGGCGGCGGGTGTTGCCGGAGCTGGAGGCGCCCCTCCTGCGGCCCCGACCTCGGGTGGGCTGGCTGCGGGGTCGTGCGTAGGGCGCGGACGGAGCCCGTTCCCTGACGATCTCCCGGATCACTGTCTGCGATGCCGTGGGGAGAGAGGCCGGCAGGCGGAGCACCTCGTTTGGGGTCTGTAACCGTGCTGCAGTTTCCCAACCGTGCAGGGCCGCGACCGCCAGGATGCGTGCGCGGTTGTATAGGAGACCCTTGGCAGTACCGGGAAAGAGGATCCAGTGGGCAGCAAGGGCTAGTACAAGGGAAATTTTATGGAAATCCCGACTAGTAAGCTTAGAAGATGATTGCGCACCTTTGAGTACGAAGAAGAGCTCCAGGCATTCAGCGTCCGGGGGCAGCTCAAGGAAACTGGCTGGTCGTTCGGGCCGAAGGTCGGTGAATCTCCGGTCCGGAACCACCGATACCACGGAGACCCCGGATTGCTGCGTCGCAGAAGGCTGAGAGGGCTGCGAAATCAGGGGCTGAGACAACGGTTGGAACCCCAATTGAGTGAGTGCCGAAGAGCCCGGCTGGGCAGAAGGGATCGGAGGAGAAGGAGTTGGACGATTGATAGTTTCGATCGCCCGGAGTATGGAGGCGACCCAGGGTGGCTGCTCTTCGGTGGATGCGATTGAGCTGGGACCTGCACGCGGAGGCGAGGAGCCCCGCAGAATCGATCCTGGGGAGCGGGAACGCGAGTGACTGTCGAGTTCTAAATAAACGATCATTAAGTCATAAATCCGAGGGAGTGATCCGGGAGAACACTATGAATGTGAGATTTTTTTGTAAACGACAGAATAAATAAAAAAGAAAACTCCAGAATCGTATTCCTCACATCAAACTGCGCAATTATAACTAAAAACATAAGCACTAATCAATTTTTTTCTCTATGAAAACACTCACCTTTTGCGAGACGACATGTCGTGCTAAAAAACTCACTTTTCACTTGCAGATAACAAACACCCAACCGCTGTGAACGACGTCACCGGACAAGGCACGCCTCTAGCAATGCCAGATTAACATCGTGCTACATTGTTTATCTGTCGTCGCAGCGTTTTAAGGATAAAAGCACTTCGATTTCGGTGCGCCTACAAATGTAGGCGCTGGGCACTAATGGGTTAAAGGCCAGCGTTTCGACGAGAAACTCATCGTCATCAGAGCTAAGAGTGATTATCAATCAGTCTTAGCCCTGTCAGATGATAATCAGTTTCTCGTCGAAACGTTGGCCTTTAATAGCCTTACCTGGTGCCAAACCCGAGAAGACTACTAAGAGCTTTGCTGCTTCCGGGAAAATAATTCCAATCCGCGGAAATGCCGAGAATGAAGTTGATCTTGTGGAGGTCACGGCCGGAGAGTTTGCTGGAGTAGATGGAATTGCGGAGCATATAGAAGAGTTCCATGCACTCCTGTTCGACCGGGGTTTCCAAAAATGCTCTGCGGTCTTTCGGGTCGGAGGTCTGCAAAGCGGCGCTCGACCGGAAACGCTTGCAGGGCAGGTTCAGGCTGGTATGCCGGAGTCTGGGAAGCCGGCGTCTGGGAAGCCGGCGTCTGGGAAGCCGGCGTCTGGGAAGCCGGCGTCTGGGAAGTCGGCATGGAGACCAAGGGTTGAGTCTAAAAACCGTACTGTGTGAGAGGAAAACCCGTGCTGGGTCCTGCCGTGCGTGCGTGCGTGGCGTGCTAGTTGAGGATCCTGTGGTCTGTTGTGCTCGATGGCGTTCAGGAGGGTCTGAAGCCATGGTGGATTCTCTGGAGTTGGTGTTGGGGCTGTGCCCAACAGCGAACTCAGTGATCCCCTGGCCGACTGCCCGGCAGTTGAGCGCGTCGGCGAGGTATTGGGGATCAGCAGCGGAGAAGTAGATCTACCGGCGAGCGTGATCTCCGAGCGTGAGCCTGAACCGGCGAAGACAGGGTCTTCTTCGATTTTGCCTTTGGGGTTAGTACGTCCGTTCTCACTGCAAGATTGAAATCCAGGAAAACTTATTTGCCACTACAACGGAGAGTCTGGGCACTCGTGCCTAGGTGACACCTCTCTCAACTCAACCCTTGTTGCGATGCTTACCAGGCTATCCTCTATGCCTATTCTCGTCACTGGGTTAATGAGTTATTGGAAATACTCGAATGAATCGCTTTCAGAGCAGAGTAAGTATGTAGCGAGAATTCCAAGAAGGGATTAACGCGCGGAAGCATTACTGCATTGTCTCGCCCTTCCCTGTGGCGAAGGGGAGCCCCAAGGGAGGAGACGCAGGAGGTCCGAACGTCTAGCGAGATGACCAGGAAGGGATTAACGAGAACAGGCATTACTCAATTGTTATCTTACCCGTTTGGCCACAGAGGATTCACTTTGTGGGCTATACCTGCGGACATGTAACCACAGACCTTCCCTGCATCATTCGTTTTCTACGAACATGCTAATCGGGACTTAGCGTGTACACGTGGTGTAGTGGATTGTTTCCGAGAATTTGTGTTGCGGAGATGGCCTTCTGAAAAGAGGAGGTGGGTTGATTAATGTTAAACGTGAAATCGGTAGCTGAGTCCAGATATTTCCAGGCTATGAACATAGAAATTCCCATTCCATCTATCAAGAGTCATTAATGAATGGGAACGTGGAGGAATCTTGGAAAGCGTTTCCTTCTATCGAATATTCAGGAATTAAAAATTGTATCTCAGTTGAAGTAGAACAAGAAAGCAGCGAACCGAGATGGTGCGACGCGGAAGTGTGAAAACCGCGGAAGTGACAGAAAGCATGGCACGCCAAGATGGAAAAAATCCGTGCAGGTTCATCCGATGAAGATCGCGAGTTAATTATTGAAAATATAACCAGATGATTTATTAATTTTAATGGATTTAAGGTGACTTTCTATGCCGCAACACGAAATATTTTTAGACTGAATTGAATTTTCGTATGAGCAAGGTAATGGAGCGGCGTTATTCTGCGGGCAGCCTCTTCTTTAGCTTATTCTCATTCCAGTTTGAATTTACTAAGCACCACACTATGTACGCAGTAACTCTGCGAACATCTAACCCATTCATAAGAAATACTTACGGAAATAATTAACACCGAATCTTTTAAGTACTTAGGGGTCACAATTACTTGCGACATATTGCGACGCCGTTTCCTTTATCACTCTACTAAACTCGGGCACCAGGTCTCCACGACCACCAGATTTGGCCGCCTCCGACCTTAACCCACCCAGATAGGCTGCAGTGGTGACGAATGCCAGGATTCGCTAAAGGTGAAACGGGACAATTAACAGGACCCTCACGTTAAATTCAGTTACTGTATTTATTGGAATAACAATTGAGGAAAAGTTGGTAGAACAAAATAGCACATTTTACATAAATTAATCGGGACTCAATCCCCCTCTAACAATTAAAATAAATTGGCACAAATGAAACATAAATAACTTGGGAATCTCTCCCTCTCGTTAGCATAACGTACATTGACACGTACGGAAGAATAGAAATAACTGCCTTACAATCGGTTGACTAAAATTATTATACTGTGCTCTCACTATTGGCGGCCACACGCGCCCATCCATTATAACAACTTTGTCAAACTACGGACGAAACTATGATTAACTGAACCCCCCAAAAAAATAACTAATTGAATAAACTGAAATCTATTTAGTGACACGCGTAAAAGCAATTTCCCCAATCCGACAAACACATTCTCAAAACCTCAAGCCACATACCTTATAATCGGGATCAAAGGAATACAAAAGTGAGAGGTAATCGCTAGTGGTGAGCACCTGAGCAACTTCTCAGTGCATTGCCACCACACCAGAGAGTTTGGGGAGAGAACCAATCCCGATGAAGTCCGAAATCCAAGAGACTTTCATTCGGCGGGCCCAGCCAAATTACTAGCGGGCGGATTTAGCGGGAGACTCGAACTGGCCAGATCCAAGCCTCCTTCTTCGCCAGGCTGCCTCTCAGCGTAGTAGATCTCTGTCTCTCTCCCTTTTTAAGGGTAACGGGAAGGAGGAAGATACGTGGCTTGTTTTCCCCCAATTATTCCAATCGCAAAGTTAACCCGTAAAAGAAAATAAACATTGATCATAGGTTCTCCGTCCCCAAAATGAATACTTGTAATATATAGAAGAAACAGGCAGTTAGGTAACACTTCAAGTATGACGGAACAACCAAAGCAAATACATGTAAAAAATACAAGAAATAGGCAGTTAGGTAACATTTCATTTGGGAACTAAACAACAAAAATAAATACAGTTTTCAAAAACCATTAAAAAATACCTTTTGCTGCTCTTGGATCCCGGACTCCCTGATTGTTTGTGTGCCAATCGCACTTTCCACCGTTACAATATCTTGGGGAAAACATTCGCGAAATATGCGATCAAGCATACAGGAAGTTAGGCCTTATCAAGAGAATGGCGTACTAACAAAGAAGTTAAGAAACTTTTCCAGGAGAAATTTAATTCCTTAGTTTTAGCCGGTGCGGTGCCTTCCGGTGGCAAGCCTTCGAAAGTCCCAAAAGGGAGGACAATATCAGTTAATATGAGGGGCAGAATAATGCGGCACCAAGCGAAAGTTAAAGGTCTCCGTACGTCTTCGGAGGAAGATGCAGGTGAAGCCATTCCCGTGGTACTCCCTAATGAAGACTTGCTGCCACAGATACCGACTCCGATGATACCCAGAAGTCTGCCAATGGTTAATTCTTGCGTTCCTTCCGTTGTAAATGCGCAAATAAAGCCGCTTGACATTAAAGCCGCAGTTAAAGTAGTCAGTGAAAGTGATAAACTGCATCGTAAGATGTCAGAGCGTGGCTTTTACGAGGGGGAATTTCATTTTAGTATGTTGGAATGGGCGGCTATATATAAGGATAACTCATTCATTGCAAATAAATGGACGCATGCATTGGCAGATTAACTTTTTGCACTTAATAAGTCATGCGCTTTATCGGTTTAGGATAATAAGACTCGGAAGGATGGTATCATTGTGGCTCGGGGATCCTGGCGACGAGGACTGCAAGCGTTTTAATTTCGTTATTAACAGTTCTCCGCAGTCAGATAGGGTATCTGTCCGGGTGTATAGCTGGGGTGACCAAAATCATAAGCCAGGTTCGAAAAGGCGCCATCCGCTGGCAGGGTCGGTGAGGGACGAGGCAAAGAAAGCGCTCGGAGTGGAGAAACCTTTAACATATCGGAGTAGGGCAATTAACTTGGCGGATTCTGGTGCCATTAGGGAAAGGCATATCGTGGTCATACATTCTTTGCGGGTGTTGCAAAAGGCACGCGCCGAAGCGAAATCCGATGAAGATTTTGCAAAGATTTCATGGATGACGTTTCGGCAATATACCACATGAAACGCAAAGGTACCACGTACATCCAGGATGTTTGTCTTCCCTTGGCAATTATATTTTTTCTGAAGAGCAAATCCTTATACTAGGGAATTTTAAGAACGAAGAGAAACCTGTTTTGTATTTTGATGGCACGGGGTCTGTCGTGCAACGCCTACCCTCGATCAAAAACGCGTTTTGTATTACGCCGGTGTCATTAAGGTAAACCAAACCATTGTGCCTGTCATGGAGCTCTTGACGGAATCGCACAATGCAGCGAACATTTTGGCCTTCCTTTTAAAATTCAACCATTTTGCTGCTACGAAAGGGAAAATTAAAATGCTTTTTTTCCGCCGATGTCGGCGATTTCAGCTTCTCCCTTACAAACGCCGGGGCACGTGCGTGGTTCCCCGCGAATTCCCTTCTGAGATAACTTGAAGTGAAGTACAGAATTGTTTGCGGGAAAAGTGAGGTAGCTGTTGATACCCCCATCATTCTATGTTGTGCTCATGTTATGCACTTGGTTGGACAATGTTTAGCCAAGGAGTTAAGTGGGAAGAAAGTCCGGAAATTTTTGAAATTGGCATTTAATCTTTTAATTCGCGCTAACTCAGTTTTTACCATTGAACACGTTTTCAGGATGTTGGTTGCAATCCTCAAAAGTGAGTTCCAAGGGGAAGCTGTAGCGCAGCCGAGGACAGAATTGAAGGAAATCGTTTAAGGGAGCACCAAAGTGTCCGGAAATGACCAGCGCACTGATTTCCCAGAGCCTAGTGGCCATAAGGATAGACTGTACAAGAGTTGCCCATTTTACATTCATTTCAAATAAATCGCGGATACTGCCCCCCTGGATGCCACCGGAGTGGTAAATGAATTTCATTCCCCATACTTTCATTCGGTTTTGTTGAAACGGTACATTCCATACCTTCCGCTGTGGTCCAACATTATCAAGGGGAAGGATCAGGAGAAAACATTGGGTAGGCGATGCAGCAACGCGAATGTCGAGTGCTGGTTCGAGATGGTTAAACGTAACATTATAAATTCCACATTGATTGAACGTCCTGGTAGGTTCCTCAGCGCAATGAAACCTTTTATTTTATCTAATGCGAAGGAGATAACGTTAAATATACCGAGAGAAGATAGAAAGCGCGTGAGGCTGGATAGAAATGTAGACATGAATACACTAGACGTAAAGGAAGCTTGGGAAAAGAGAAGTAAAGTTGTTGGTAGGCGTAAGGAAGCGTATTTTTCAACGTCCGTGATCACAGAGAATGAAGTCAAGGTGGTGTCGCAGTCAGAAGAAAAGGAAACAATAAGACAGAATAGGGCCGTAACTGTTCAGTTTTCTCAGGAAACGGAATGGCGTTATCAGGGCGAGAAGGTACCTATACTCGTAGGTCACAAAACACTCACATTCTACAATAACGGTATGGTCGTGGAGGATGGTTATTACAGACAGGGTAAAGGTTCAGCATCTGAGGACGTGTTAGGACATTTAGGAGAGACACGCGTATAGGCGACTTTCAAACATTTTACGGAAAGCAATGGATAAATAATTTCATCATAGATGTTTTTGCCACCATATAAAACACACGCTACAGAATTCTATAGTGTATATAGGTTGCAAACTCAGCACAGTCGCCATTAATCTTAAATTGAAAGTAAAATTCCAGCTAACAAAGGAGAGACTAGGAGACAAAATAGTTTTAATGCCACCACTGGTGCCTCTACTACTCATAAATTTCTCCCTGAAAACAGTAAGTTATTTCGACCCATTGCGCGATACAGATATAGATCGTAGGATACACACCATGAAAGTTTTTGCTTTCATTCGTAAACGTAACACAATGAGTGAGGAGTACATTAGTTTAGATGGGTGGGTGGAAATCAGCTATAGGTACTAACTTCAAAGGGATGGTTATAATTGCGGGGTACATGTATGTTTTTAATTAATCAAATTCTTCGGGGGGAGGACTGTGCTAAAGAAGTTGAACCAGATTCTTATCGCCGTGTCATCAGGAAAACAGTTTTGAAGGGAATTGATAAGAAACACCTTTGCCTGAAGTGCGACCGAAGTCATGAGGATGGTTGGTTGGATTTGGTAGTGTGATGTCTGCAATAGGTGGCATCATCAAATGCGTCGACAAAGGACAGGATAAGACAGATTTTGAGGAAAAACCTTGGGCGTGCGCCCTATGCGCTCTTTGGTTAGGTGAACCCTGATAAGATACCCTAGGTACATAGCTATCACTTCTTTTGACATGTGCGCTTTGATTCACAACTAGGAAGATTGCTCCACAAACAACAACTACCGCGGTCTATGACATAGAATACACAAAATGTTAGGCCACTGTGTAAATGGTATGGAATCGTAGAATACGGATTGGAGAACAAATAAAGTTAATTACGACTGACTGTTAACATAGAATTAATGATAAGCTGCTTCACAGTGTTTTCAAATAAAACCATTACCCTTGAATTATGCGCTGTGTCATCTTCGTTAAGAAATAGTTCCCATTTATGTACAAAAACATTTCTCCGGCCCTTTCCTAAATTAAATACCGGCTATAACTTCAATAATACATGCCATTCATTTACAATATGTCAGAAATAGGAAAACTAGGGACAATGTAAGCGAAGAAGACAGATTTCATCTTGATTCTTCCCGAATGTGTTCTCACTCAGAGCATGGGCTGTGAGTGGTTTCATCAAGACGGTTTCTCATAGGCCTATCGGGGATCTCTTATCCGTTTGGTTCAAAACCATTAAAAAAGAGAAACGCGTCTAGCTGGTAGCCTCAAAGGTGACGTGGAATAACCAGTAAGTGCTGTAAGGAAGAGAGAAGATGGAGAAGTATAAGGTAAGTGAAAATGTTACTTAAAATAAGATGTGGGTGTTGTAAGAGTAAAGTTCCTAAACGAGGTCGTGAATAGAGATGCCGAGTATTACAGAGTATCAGATCACTTCCTTCTGGACACTGATGGGGTGGTTGCTTTTGTGGTTTAAGTAGTCTCTTTATATAAACTAGGTAGTATGCTGGAGGAGCGACTATCGTCTCTTGGGTACAGTCGATGACCCAAATTACACCTGGAAACCAATACTATAACATCATATTTCAATGCAAGTACATGTAACATCTTAGATTTGCCTCTCACGGAACGAGCTTGCTCTGCTTGTAATTCATGGATTTACTTTTCACCCCTGCGGGCAAGGGGGATGAGGAATACTCCCGCAGTTTAAATAATTATCGGAAGAGGTCTCTAAAAGGGCGATGTGGTAAACACCGAATACAAAGAGTAGTGAAGCTCAAACGATTTCGTACTGTCTACTAATTTTTATTTCACTTCTTGCTACACGTGTTTCGACTCAACAGCAGTCATCATCAGGCAAGACTAATACAACATAAACAGATATGAGCTTATATAATTCGTGAAACACCATATTTACGTCACCCTGGGAAAGGATAGAAGGACAAGTGGGAGAAAATGGAAAAGGGGGGAGGGTGGTGTGAGGGGAGAGGGTGGTTTGTTGGAGGAGGTAAAGTTATTTAACAATGGAGTCAAAAATAGGAGAATGACAAACAAATTCATTCTCATTGAATAAGTTCATTTTCTTTCGTTTCCTTTTGACTATTTCCCACTGTTCCGAAACATCTAAACGGTGTCCTTTATCCAGGGAACGGAGGATTTTCACGTTGAATGTGGAGTGGTGAGATTCTTCCATTAGATGTTTGGCGAAATAAGACTTAGGGTCTCTGTTCACCAAACACCTTTTGTGTTCCGACACCCTGGTTAAAAAATTTCTCCCAATTTGACCGACATAAACACTACCACATGTGTCACACCCCCCCTTCATAAACCCCCGATTTTAGCAAGGGGTCAAAAGGATCTTTGGCATTATTGAATATTGTTCCCAGAGTTCTTGGAGTGTAAAAACTCACTCTGTATTTGTCTTTAGGGAATGATTTAACTGCATCGTAAGACATTTTTCTCAAGTAAGGCAGCTTTACCCATTTAAGTTTTTAATCTTTGACTGGTTGCAATAATGAAATGTCTTTTAATGCCTTTGTCTCTAATTTCGTATTTAATATTTTATTTAGAAGATTTCCGTCATAACCATTAAAATTAGCGATTTGTCTAATTATATTTAATTCTTTTTCAAAATTATCCCCAGAAAGAGGGATATTTAAAGCTCGCTGGATCATATGGTTGAACGCTGCAGTTTTATGAGACCACGGGTGGCACGAATCAAACGGTATAACCCGGTTTCTAGTGGGCTGGCTGGTGGAGCGGAGCGGGAATGTAAAAGATGCAGGCGGCCGCCCGCGTATAACCTCCCGGATGACCGCCTGAGATGAGGGAAGTGATGCCGGGAGCCGGAGCAGCTCGTTTGGGGTCTGAAGTTGGCAGCCGTCTCCCAACCGTGTGTGGCAGCGATAGCCAGAATGTGCGCCCTGTTGTAGACTAGCGCCTTTGAAGAACCTGGAAGATGGTACCAGTCATCGGCATTTCCCAAGAGGAAATTTGCCTCGTGACCGTGCAGCGAGTGATCTTTGCGGAGCTCAGAGAATTCTGGAGCATTTAAAGAGGTTTGAGACACTCCTGGTCTGCCCGGGTCTCGAGAAAGGAACTTGGACGTTCCAGGCGCAAGTCCGGGTAGCGTCGTTCAACTGGAACGGGCTGCGAGGCCTGAGAAAGAACCATCACCGCTTGGGACGGAGGAGAAGAGACAACGGGTTGCGACTAAGGTTGGAGGCAGACCAGCGTCAACGGGAAGGAGATGCCGCTTGGGCCAGCCACCGGCTTGGAGGAAGCCGGGGGTTGGTTCCCCTCAATAGCGGAGAGAATCGTTTGGAGCCACGGAGGATCCTCGGAAGATATGCAGTGCTGTCCTAGGATCGAGGAGAGAGCGGAGGTGGCACCAGATCTGTGGCTCAATTCTCGAAACGCTGTTTTTTGTTTAAAAAAAATGTTTTTAGGTATTACAATAGGGAGTTTTTAGATAGAACAATTACGGAGACCTCCTTCACCTCATAACTTTTCAAGTAATGTATGCATATCACAAATTGTTCTGTTCCAAAGGCATCTGTGGTTTCGTCTGCTAACACTGAAAACCCTTATGCTGTGTTGATCTCTTCCTCCAAATGTTTCACTATAATATCTTGACAACAGCTAATTATTTCATTTTGGACATCAGGTGATGTGTATTTGCCAGCAGCTGGTTCCAAATGCTCAGCAAGAGTAGTGTCATTACTGTTAACTTTCAATCTGAGTAAAGCCCGAAATTTTCCATCATTTGTTACTTTTTGTTGTTTCAACGGAAGAATTTCACCTGCCTCCCTATGGCCCCTTAACGGCAAACCCTCCAGACCACAAAGTATTACAGTCTCCATTATGGGTTCGACTCTTTTTCTATTCTCGTCGACCTGAAAGGAGTAAAATCGCGGTCTAGTATCTCTTAGCCATTCCAAGACGTCACAATTATATCAGTTCAGAGCAAGGATAACCGTCAATTTACCTTTTGCTTGAGAGCATTTGAGATTGAATCTTGTTGCAACCGTCTTGAAATGAGCCTCAGACACCCTCGCGTCATTGTGGAGTTAAGAGTTTTGGAGACGGTTAAACTTTTCCTATTAAGGTTTTTTTGATGGATTACCGCTTTGAAAGTCCTGCAGCATTGTCGCAATACCTAACATACTAAATGAATGTTTTTTTTTCATTTTTTAATATCGCGTACCATTAAAATGTCAATGCCATTATCTCTGATTAGTTATATCCCCGGTTCCCATTTCTCGAGTCTGACAACCCATTCAAGTTTCTGTTTCACTGTCAGCACAATTGTCTTGCGTTTATCAGCTATGTTATCCAACTATGGATCGGCAACTTATTCACTGGCCAAAGTAAATAACAATGGCACATGGATGAGGACACCACAATTGATGCGATTTGACCAGGGAAGAGAATTCTCTTCAGGCAGTGATGAGCAGAAAGAAAAAAAAACAAAATAAATGAAGCGGGAAATAAAGCGAGAAACAAAGAAAAACGCGGCTGCCCCTCAACTCTTGGACGTACGACAGAGGGTTAAAAACTAAAAAACTCGCTATATAGTAGATTGTAGTAGTAGAATGCTCGAGCGAACTTTGAGGCGATGAAATTAATACGGTCAGGAGAAAGAAAGAGTGTTTAGTGTTTGTGTTGTAATTCTCTCTATCCCCCTTCTCTTCTTTTCTCTCCCTTTATTTTTCTCCTAATTTCTTCCTCTCCTCTCTTATTTTCTCTTTGTCCTCGCCGTCGAAAAATTTCGGGGAAGTCGGGAAGTAATGGAATACATAAGAGAAATTATTAGGCAAAGGATATTTTTATCGGAAGAAAGCAGAAGGCGGACATGAGAATTGAGTGTGGGGTGCTGCAGCAAACTTGTCTTAGAGATCAATCTTGGTAAATGCTGATAAAATTGACCAATTATATTGATTGACAAAAAATTTCTATAGCTAAAAGTAGGTTATTTTCCGTAGCTCTTTCTACGTACAAAAACGGACAAAAATGCATTACTTTTAAGGAAACTCCGGGTCACGTAAATCCATTGATGTACTTACCCTAGGATCTATTATTTCCGGAAGGAGAATTTCTTTATAAAAAACTTACCTTAGGCTCTATTTTTATGACCAAAATTCACCATCCCTTAAAATCCTGTTAATTCTGCCATCATTCTTAGTCCATACCACAAAGTCGCAGGATAGGGCGCCGGTTACATGTAGCTGGCCATCAATTTGGTAGTAATAATTGCTGTTTGTTTTTAATTGCAGACTTACATCAAGACACAAGTACTAATAGTTTTTCGCTGCTTCTTTCAACGTCAACTGTTCTGCAGAAAGTAGCATGAAAATAATCGAATCAGCACAGCGTGACCTTGAACATTTAAGATAAACAATCACGAATATCTCGCATACTAATTAACGCAGAGAAAATATAACGATCCTGTTGAATAGCCCTCATTAACCCGCATCAAATGACATCCTCATTTTTTTGATGAAGTGAACAATACACTCGCTACAGCCGAAAACATTCCATATAAACAATGGCAATATCTCGGTAAATTGATTCAGCGAAAATATGATTTCACCATCCGATAACCTAAATTAATCGGCGTAGAATGACATCGGCACCTACATGTTAAAATGAATAATAAACCCACGATTCCCGTCAAAACCGTCAGGATCTCTCCTGCCAGGTTACTTGTCTCTCCGCCAAGTGTATCTCCCGCCCCGCTCGAGACATCAAGGCAGCATTCTAAGACCCACCCCATCGCCTCCCCCTGCCCCACTCTCTTCCACATTCTCACCCCGCGGAAGCTCGCGGAAGGTAACAGTGCTACGTAGACCCACCCATCGCCTCCCCCTGCCCCCTCTCCAGCATTGCGAAGTTTATCACGACGACAGACGGAAGACTTAATTTCATATGGACCTTTCAGAAGAACTGGTACATGTAAAGTGAATTAACGTGCATGCACATAATACAAAGCTGTACAATAATTACTTATATGTCTATTGTTGTAAGGGGTTTCCTCTTGAACAAAAAGGGTATTGGTTTTTACAAATTTATTTTTTCAGTATATTTTATTTTTATACACCAGTTAGCCAGCTTGTGACAATTCTTTCTAGCACATTGTAAATTACTTTAAGAATGAGCGTCAATTAAACAGCACTCATTTGTTGACAATTTCTTTAATGATGGGCCTCCATACAATACTAGATTTGCAACACAAATGCCCACGGGCAATATTTTGCTAAGAGAAGCAGCCTTTTCCGCACCCTTTGTGGAGAGAAACTTGAAACGTTGGGTGTATTGTCTCACAGTGCTCTCCAATTGCAAATATTTAATATCTCCTTCATATTATGACAAGCTGTGATATCATTTTTTCACCAAGAAGCCTCTCTCGTGAAAAGTATCCCAATCAGGGATTTGAATAGCCAGGTATTGCAACAAGTACGCTGAACATCAATAATGGTCAATTCCTTGACCATGTAACTTTTATCATTAGCGGTAAACCCTTGGAATTCGATAATGGCACTCATCTCACGATGAATTCCCAACTAAAAGAGTTTTTAACACCCGATGTCAGGGGTTGAGAGATCATCAATATCCAACTAACGAGGAAATTAATTCCACGCCAGCGGTTAAACATACAGTCACGCACGCGCAAAGGACTTGCACGTATCATTCACTCGATAAGTGACACTTCGAATCTCCATCTCTCAAAATCGACATTACTACCGAATGGTTGAATAGGTAGAATTGCTAATGTAGGTGAGAAATTGCTTCGCGTTATTACTTTCGTGCTACAGCCTGCGGAGGCACAGAGTAACTAAATTCGAAAGCTTAATGAGACAGCACCACTCATCAACGTTTAAGTTAACCAAACTCCCCAGAATTTCAAAATGTAATGTGCTTTTTACCGAAAAAAGTTTGCAAAAGTAGGAGCGCGAGGAGAGCGAACCTTTTATATCGCTGAAAAAAAATAATCGTAAACTAGCTTTTCTTACTTCAGAATACCAAGCCAATCAACGACACTTATTGACGTGGGTAAATTGCAAACCAGCCTTAAAGTCTCTGACGGGGTCATAGCCAACACACACACAATTAACACCAAGTACCCAAAAACAGGCGATTATAGCGTCCGGCAAACGTTGCCATGAGGGTGTATGATGGAATTGGGGTGAGGAATCTGTGCAGAGTCTGTCCTGACGATTTACTTAAAGCGTAGAGACAGTAGTATTCCCCAGATTTTTCAGAAGTTTCTCCGGATTAGTAGAGATATTCTGAAAAGCAGCCAATCCCTTCTCTGTAAAGAAGCGAGAAATAAAAAAAATAATATCAAAGAGGAAGCATTTATCGATACATGATCTTAGATCATAAATAATGATAGTTAAGCTATATTCAGGTCCTAAAAGTGTTGCGTTTATCTACCACCCCCTACAAAACCCCACCCACTTCACGCAGTTGCGATTGCATAATACAGAACTGAAGATCCTTCTCATGAGCTAATACAGTTTGCTGAGAATCTGTTGACGAGCGATTGCACAATATCTATAGTCTCCGAATCAAGTTACCACGCGTTTACTCGGAAGAAAAATTAATGTTGAAATAATTTAATATAATTTTCTAAAATTTGTCTTCAATATGCAATACATTTATCAGAGCTAATTCAATGTTTTTTCCAGCATACGTTTCCGATATTTTCTTTAATTAAGTCAATAGTGAAGCGGTGAATATCATATTTTATCTTTGCATCTTATTAAACAAAGTTATCTATACAAATTCCTTATTTTAAATTTTAAAAAGGTTTTTCAAAGGTTCTTATGTTGAGGTTCCTAATTATTCCCCTAAATATGTGACATAATTAATATCATAAATAATAAATATCAAAGAATTTTTAAAATGTTTTCTAATTTCTCAAAAGTCTTTATTGCATCCGCATTATAAGGATTCAAAAGAATCTCGTTCCCTAACGAAAATGTCCCCACAATCGTGAATGTGATATCAATTTTTACTGTTATAGAAATAGTTATTATTCTATTATTATCACACTAATATTGACCAATCTACCTTAGTTATAGTTGGCAGCCTTCGTAATTTTGTAATTGAGTATATATTCAATTAGGTACTTTTTTGGCTCTTTGTGTTATTTAGTTTTTCAAGTGGTGAGTGAATAACGATCGTATCATTAATAGCATGTTCTAAGTGTAATTTAGACTTGCTGAAGGATGTTGTGTTTATTTTTTGTGGTGAATGCAGTTACTAACTAAATTTTAAGTGCTTTGGAAATCTCAGAAGTATCATAACTTAGATAGGGAAATCGCTTTAAATATCGTGCTCAATTGTAAGTTATTTTGGATTTACAGGCGTTAATTCTTTGAAAACAATCGCTTATCCTGAATCCAGAAAAAATGAAACCACCTCGTTGTTTCCCATATGACTAAATTTCGGCGTTCTATACGCAGACCACCGGGATACTTGCTAGTCCATCTGAAATTTCTCTCGAATCTTTATTCTTGCGTACAGTGATTTCAAAATTACGCTTCAAATCGCAAAATTCCACTTCTCAATGTCAGTATGGATAAACTTGTGCGTTCAGCGTAAAGTTTGCGTCCTAATAGATTTTAATATATATTGATATCACAACCAAAACACCTATGAGGGTCCTTCCGTAAGCCAATTTGGCCAATTTAAGGTATTTTTTGTACGACATAAACACCGGATGCGACTATATGTAGGTTAAAGGAACATTCTCCATATATTTTGTTCTGGATAGACCTCTGGAAATGACCAGCTTAAAATATCATCCCTGGTTGTGAAAATAATTGAGCGGCTACGTCCAATAATTAAATTGATATCGGCTGCAATACTTTCTCTCTTCCTGCTTCGTCAAAACATGCCTTATTAAGGTGAAATTGGTTTCCTTCACAAGTATAGGATGAAGAGATAATAATAACCATTATCCGGAATAGATATCGTTCACTTCCGTTACTTCAAGCCCGATTACATCCAATTTATGAGAACCAACATTAAAATGACAATGCATGTGTTATTGTGCACTTATTACAGAAGTTAGAATGGACACCCCACCCTACCCTGCCATTATTTCTTCTCCTTTCCGAAGTCTGTCTTGTCGAATCTGTCTTGTGAATTGCAAATAAAGGAGAGATTGTTGAACCTACTCCAGGGCCACACATGAATAGTAGGTTACACATTAACATCCACATCAATCTACCTAGATCATGCCTTCTGATTTCTAAGGCTCTCAACAGGTAACAAATAAAAAAAAAGTTAGCTTAAATTAACAGTAAAAGATCCACACAGCAGAGATAAGACTCACGATTGAAGTATCATATGCCTCTTACACACTGTCTGTAGTAGATTTTTCCTCTAATGTCTATCAAGTAACTGTCAGGTTTCAAAAATGGTCAGCTATTATTCACTGCATCAAGTAGTTCATATTTATTCAATCATTATTGAATACATATTCACCAGTCTCACGCTAACACACCCCTGCGGGTAGGGGGATGGAGAATACTCCCGCAGTATCCCTGCTTGTCGTAAGAGGCGACTAAAAGGGCGGGGAGGCGAAACCCCGAAAACATACCCAGAGCCAACAAGGGTTGAGCCCGAACAGTCTTGTGGGTCAGCTGTCTCTGCGCGGCCACACCACCTGGCCTGCGATCCACCCGCATGTTTGCCGTGTGCGGAGACCCGTAAGGAGGAGAAGGGGAACCTGGAGGGTGAGGTCTGTGGTTCCCAGCCGGGTGTCGGATGCTCGGTATGGACCGGGGGCCAATACCCCTCTTCGGCCCCGGATTCTGTGTAAACGGGCGGCCGGTAGCTAGCCACTCCCGGTCAATCGGCTTCCGAGGTTCTATGCTTCACGGTGGCGAGTGCCAGGGAGGTGGGGGTCTGCGTAGGGCGGTCGGAGATGTAATAATAATAATAATAATAAACTTTATTCATCCATTGCACATATACATTGTGTTAGATGTCGTCAAAAAAAACAAATTTATCAATGAGAGATACAGAATTACAGACACAGTAATAATACAGAATTAAAATCGAACAGTAGTAAAGTCAAGCTCAAAGTATTCCTCCAACGAGTACAGAGCATTAGCTATGAGCCATTTCTGTAGGACAGAACGGAACACTTTATTTTCAACAGTGTTGGCTGTGCTAGGTAACATATTATAGCACTTAATAGCCAGGTTTACATGGTTATAAGATTTGGTAAGTCTACAGTAAGGCAAATTTAGTTTATGGTTGGCTCTGGTGGAATGAGTATGTATATCACTCCTGGTAGAATACATATCCAAATTTTCTTTAATGTCCAACAATATGTTAAATATATACAAGCTATATACAGTCATAATACCTAAACTAACAAACAGTGGTTTACAGTGTGCAAGATAGTCTGCACTGGTGATAACTCTAACCACCTTCTTCTGAAGTAACAAAATCAATTTTACGTCAGTTGCATGTCCCCAAAGTCTGATACCGTATAAAAGATGAGATTGAAAAAAAGCGTGGTATGCATTGCGAAGATAGTCATGAGTCACACACCATTTAAGTTTTCTGATTAAAAATAGCGCTCTGGCTAGTTTCTTCCTTACTGAAAAAATATGGGCACTCCAAGTAAGTTTTGGGTCAATGTGAAAGCCAAGAAGTTTAACATCTTCATTTTCAGGGGCAACATGTTGTAAAGAACATATTAAGGATTGTGTTTTAGTTGGATTCAAAAATAGTCTGTTGGCTGAAAACCAGTCAGTTGCAAGCGCTAAAGTACTGGATATGATTCCAGAAACCTCAGTGTAATTGTCAAACTGATGTAAGAAGGTTGTGTCATCAGCATATAAGACACAATTTGTGGATACATTTGCTGGCAGATCATTAATCATGATAAGGAAAAGGAGGGGACCAAGCACAGACCCTTGTGGGACCCCATGCCTGACCTTAAGGAATTCAGATTGAGTACCATTGAGTACCACTAACTGCTTTCGATTACACATATATGAGGCCATAAATTTTAGTTCAGTGCCTTGGAAGCCATAATGCTGTAATTTCTGTCGAAGTATTTTATGATCAACACAATCAAATGCAGATGAAAGATCACATAGGGTAAGAGACAAGCCTTGCCTCACTTCAAAGGCATTGATGATATGCTTAATTATACTGTCAACTGCTTTTGTTGTGCTTTTGCCTGGTCGGAAACCAAACTGGGCTGTTGTAAATAAATTTAGAGATTCAAAGTGGTTCAATATTTGAGTGTAAGCAATGCTTTCAAATATTTTTGCAAAAACAGGAATGATTGATATTGGACGATAACTATTTGGCAATTGTACATCTCCACGCTTATAGACAGGAATCACTTTTGTATATTTGAGGGCGTCAGGAAAAATGCCAGACTGAAAACAAGAGTTGATAACAACTTCAAGAGGATAGGCTATTGTATGAATAATAGACTTAATAAGGTTACTAGTAAGGCCATATACATCCTTACTCTCGGAGTTGTTGAGTGCTTTCACAGCTCGGATAATTTCTAACTGGGAAATTTCTTTCCATCGGAAGGGAACACTTTCAGTAAAAATATTATGGAGGAATTGGTCTGCAGTTACCTTGCAATTACTGATACCAGAAAGAATACTCTCTACAGAGTTGATGAATGACTTGTTGAGAGTATGCACATCAATTGGTATGTCCTTGCATTTAGTATTCAGACCTGATTCCATTTTAATGATGGACCAAGCTGCCTTACATTTGTTTGGGGCATTAGAGATAAAATTACTGTTGTAGTTTCGTTTAGCTCGGATTAATTCTGCATGATATTCCCTTTTGAGATTGATATACTGTTTTTTGATGTCTTCATTACCTGCTATTCTATACTGTTGATGAACGTTTAATAAGACCTTTCTCAGTTCTTCATGTTCATTAGTGAACCATTTATGCCTTTTAGATTTCTGATGTGAAATTTGAGTTGTTTTTTTTGGGAAAGCATGTTCAAATAACAAAATGAAGTGTTCAAAAAAAGCTGTGAAACTTCTTAGGGCATCGCTATATCCCACCAAGGAATCCCACTCCGTTTCACTCAGAAGATAATTAAAATATTCAATTTGATGGGGAGTAATATGCCGAACGAAAATGGTATTAGGAGTACTCAAGAAACCATCACCTACTTTAGTGTTGACAGACATTGAAATTGCACAGTGATCAGAAAGCATAGGATCGAAGACATTTACACTATAATCATACTCGTTAAAATTAGTTATTGCATTATCAAGACAAGCCAGCTTTCTTGTTGGCTCAGTATTGGTGCAATACAGATCAAATGACCTTAGAAGAATACCAAGCTGCAAGCCATTCCTAGATGAGCAGCTCATGTCAACATTAAGATCAGTTCCAATGACAATTTTAGACTTGAATTTCTGGAAATATTGCAGGACCATTTCCAGATGTTCACAGAATAGTTGAAAATCACCATTAGGCGAGCGATATACAGAGGCAACTATCAGTCCCAAATGCTTGAGGTACACGGCTGCCACTTCAAAATGCGATTCTATGCAAAAGTTATTCAAGTCCATTGCTTTACACACCAGGTCATTTCTTAAAAATATACATGCGCCACCATTCTTATGTTTAGTCCTGCAAAAAATGGCGGCAAGATAGAAACCTTGTAACTGGTATAACTGGGTTTCCTGATCATGTAACCAGTGTTCAGTAAAACACAATATGTCGTAATTGGCAGAGTGTAGGAACAAGTCCAGATCCAGGGTTTTGTTCCTCAGGCACTGTACATTAAGTATAAAAATATTAATTGGGGGAGATACACATTTTTTGATATTATTAGTGTGTTTCCCCGTCACTAAGTCTCCAAGGTACTCTGGCGGACCCTCGGAAAAAAATATTTTCCAAAAAATATGTTTTTGGGCCAGAAACATGGGTTAAGAAGCTTTTCACTTAGGTCCTCAGTCACTGCAGTGCGGAAAGAAGCATAGTTTCCGCGGGTTACCTTTAACTGCACAATTTCAGCTGACGAATCCTCGATCTCCGGCACATGTTCCTTGACGTATTTCCAGACAGCCTCTTTCGTCGTGGAGGAATTGAAGTTCCAAACATGTATATTTGTTGGGCGGGGGACACCAGAAAGAGAGCAATCCTCCTCTGAGGTGCCCCTAAATAGATGACGACGCCGGCGTTTCTTGGTAACGCGAGTATATCCACCATCAGCGTGACCATCGGTATCGGCAGAGACTAAATCAACAGTTTCCTGTGCACTAGAATCATCAGAGGCACTGTCCACACGATTGTTTTCAGAATTATTATTGCCAGATTCTATGGCCAATCCACTCAACGAACATTTTTGTTTTGAAAGACGGGTAACTGGTCGTTCAATTTTAGACGCCGTAACTGTCGAGTTGTTTGATGCTGACGAAACACGCAATTTATTATCTTTGATACCCGTAGGAGGCCCTGGTGCGTTTTTAACAGAATCGGCAAAAGAAACACTCTTACTTTGTGCAGGAATAACTCTCCGTTCACTTTTCAAATTTTTCAGTTCTTGTTTTAAAAACTGAATATCGGCCGCCATGTCGGAAATTTTAAACGCTGAGGCACGGCAAAAAATGCACTTCCAAAATATTTCTCGGCACTCAATTAGCGCCTTCAATGATAAATCTTTCAAGCCCGTACACTTAGAATGAAAAGTATTAGGGCACTGGTCACAAACGACGGCATTATCTTTAAAATTTACGTTTTCATTGCACGACGCACACGAAGTCCTACGTTCAGTATCCGCCATCTTGATTATACCCTTGTACTGGTTTGGTGGGCCCGTGCATCGAAGATCACACCCGAAACAGACAACCACCTCTAGGGTGCTATATCCCCTCGGGTAGCCCTGGCGACCGCACCGGTTTCGGTGCGGCGTCCCGAACGTGTGGCTCCATGGTGGGTGGGGAGCCCGGGGGATGAATCAAGCTTAGGCATGGCGGATGAATTTCTTCCACCACCTAAAAGATCCCGTCCGGAAACGGGCGGGGGAGGTAATGTTCCCGGTGCTAGTCTGCGCTACTTAGTGAGGAGGTGCCAGAAGGAAGGGGAGAGCCTGAAGAAGGTGTCTCCCTTCCTTATTCGTTAAGTATTGTCTGGTTCAGTTCCTGAGGAACTTGAATCGGCAAAGAAACTTCGCGACGGCACACTGCTCATCGAAACAGCTACGAGGGCTCAAAGCGAGAAATTATTGCTTTTTGAAAAGCTTAAAGGTGAAATCCCCGTTAAAATGGAGGTGCACCACACCTTGAACACCTGTCGGGGAGTGATTAGTCACTCCCTCCTTTTGTACGTTGAGATCGACGAGATGAAGCGGGAGATGGCCTCTCAGGGGGTCACCGATACTCGTCGACTCACTACAAAGCGTAACGGAGAAAGGGTAAACACGACGTCTGTTGTTCTCACGTTCACGCTTGACCAGCTCCCCGACAAGGTGTTTGTCGGTTATGAATCGGTGCCAGTGCGGCCATTCATACCGGCACCCATGTTGCGATGTTACCAGTGCCAGCGAATCGGCCACATGGCCACACGGTGCGAGGGCAAGGCCACCTGTCCCCGCTGCGGCCTGGAGAAGCATGAGGGTGCGGAATGCACAGGTAACCCACTTTGTGTCAATTGCGAGGGTGCACATCCGGTGTAATCACGTGATTTCCCAAAGATGATCGAGGAGCGCAAAGTAATGGAGATTAAGACGGTTGAAAAAATCCCGTACTTCGAGGCTCGGAAAAAGTACAGAGCGCAAGTTGCTCCTACTTTTTCCAAATCATACGCCCATGTCGCTTCCCCTCGCACTGCCAAGGTCATCATTTCGACACAGACGGAAGAAATTGTGAGCCAAAAAACAGAAGCCACTGAACAGAAATCGGCCACGCCGGCAAAGGCCACAAATCCGGCACAAAACACGCAATCCACCGGTCCGGGTTCTTCTAGGAAGAACCCCACCAAAACCACCGCTGGGGCCACCCAAACAAAGCGTGGTAACTCACAATCCCCCGGTCCATCTAGTAAGGCAAAAATGCCTCCACAGGAAGCCATGGAGGAAGATTTCTGTATCTCAGATACAGAAGTTGAAATATAGCGTTATAATATATCGAAAATATAACGTTCTGCAACGTTTATATGCCGGAGGGTGCGCCGGTAACTAGTTACAACCTAGAGAGACTTGTCCAGTAGTTGCCTAGGCCATTTATATTATTGGGTGATTTAACGCCCATGACCCCTTGTGGGGAAGCTCAAGAGGCCAATGCACAAGTAGGGGACGGATTTTAGCCAGTTTCATCCTTGATTTTAACCTTTTATTACTTAACAACGGTGAGAAAACCCGTTTTAATGTTTTTAATGGAGAATACTCCTGTATAGACTTAGCTATGGCAACGAGCAGTCTTTTTTACAAGTTTAATTTGTCCGTGCACATAGATCTCTGTGGGAGTGATCACTTCCCCATTTTAATAAATTCTGAACGAAGTTTTAACACTGATTTAATCCGACCGGGCAATTGGATTGTCCGTAAAGCAGATTGGCAGAATTTTAGAGACGCTTTTAATTTTAAACACAATTGTAATTGTGATGCCACACACAATGTGGAGGTTTTATCAAGGTGCCTGCTCGAAGGAGCGAATTGCAGCGTCCCGCGGTCATCGGGTAACGTCCCACGACCAGCGGTTCCTTGGTGGAACAAGGAGTGCGCCGAGGCAATTCGTCTTCAAAAACGCGCCCTGCGTCTTTTTAAAAAGTACCCAACCGCAACGAACCTTTCGTCCTTCCGTCGACTGCGAGCGAAAGCTCGACGAGTCATGAAGGAGGCAAAAAGGGTCTCCTGGATGGAATTCGTCAATAGCATTAACCACAGGACACCACTTGCACAGGCGTGGAATAAGGTAAGATGCATCTCCCGCAGGGAGTACGGCGTCTCTTGCTTGAGAATCAATGGCCAAATCGTGAGCTCCCCTCGCGACGTAGCTGAGGCCTTTGGCGAGTCACTAGCCAGTGTAAGCAGTGACAGGAGTTCGAGTAGCTCGAGGAGCTCGAGTAGCTCGTAGAGTACGTCGTCTCTTGCTTGAGAATTAGTGGCCGAATCGTGAGCTTCCCTCGAGACGTAGCCGATGCTTTTGGCGAGTCACTAGCCAGTATAAGCAGTGACAGGAGTTACTCGGAAGCGTTCTTGGCCATCAACGAACGCTTCCAGAGAACTCTTTGCTTTGCTGAGACATCCGTAAGCGCGGAATATAACGACCCGTTCTCGCTATGGGAACTTCGGTCAGCCATCGCGGATTCCAAGGACACCTCTCCGGGACTGGACGGAATCCACAACGCCTACCTTCGAAATCTTTCGGGGGAAGCGTTGATGGAGATCCTGAGCACCCTCAACCAGTTATGGTTCAAGAGTAGTATCCCATCTTTCTGGAGGGAATCTGCGGTGGTTCCGATCCCTAAACAGGGAAAGGACAGAACGGACCCGAGTAACTACAGGCCCATCTCCCTTACAAGTGTCTGTGCAAGGTAATGGAAAGGATGGTAAACCGTCGGCTTGTTTGGTGGTTAGAGCGGCGGAACCTTCTGTCGAATATCCAGTGTGGTTTCCGGCGAGGTCGATCAACCATTGATCACCTCGTTCGGAGCGACAATTTCATCCAGGAGGCCTTTCTCCTGCGCCAGCACGTCATCGCGGTCTTCTTTGACCTGGAGAAGGCGTATGACAGGGTCTGGCGTCAGAAGATTTTAAACACGTTGCATGGCTGGGGTTTTAGGGGAAATCTTCCCATTTTTATTAAAAAATTTTTATCGGACCGAGTTTTTAGAATCAGAGTAGGTAAGCACCTTTCCGAACCCTATACGCAGGCAAATGGAGTGCCTCAAAGATGTCCTTAGTGTGACATTGTTCGCTATTGCGATCAATGACGCTATCAACTGCATCACGGGACCTGTCATGGGATCATTGTTTGTGGATGACCTGGCTATTTTCTGCCGGTCATCCAAACTAGTAACCGCGTCCAGACAGATACAACTCTGTCTTAATAAGCTGGACGGATGGGCCCAAAAGAACGGCTTCCGCTTCTCAGCGGAAAGACAAAATGTGTACATTTTCATCGTTTCAGGGGCAACCATATATCACCAGAGTTACGTCTCGGTGGTAGGCTTTTACCATACGCTGAATCGGTTCGTTTTCTCGGGATGGTGTTCGTTTCCAAGCTTAATTGGAAGGAACACATCCGGATTCTTAAAGAAAAATGTTTTAACGTTTTAAATATTTTACGTGTTTTATCGCACACTACATGGGGCGCCGACAGGAGCACCATGCTTTCATTTTACAGGGCAATGGTGCGTTCCAAGTTGGACTATGGATGTTTCGTCTACTCCTCCGGCCGCAAAAGCTACCTGAAACCGCTGGCAACGGTTCACAACGCAGGACTACTTTGGCGACCGGAGCGTTCAGGACGTCTCCCGTTTTAAGCGTATACTCGGATGCCGGAGAGCCCCCGCTGGATACCCGGAGGAACATCTTAATGGCTAACTACGTGGCAAAAATTTTATCCATGAGGACTCACCCGTGTTTCAACGTAATTTTTAATCCCAAGTTTTTAAACATTTTTAACAGGCGGACAAGGGCCACCAGACCCCTGAGCGTCCGTTTTAAAAATTTTATGGAAGGAACAGATGTGAGACTTCCACAAGTGTACGGCCATGGATATTCCGGTCACCCATCATGGCTAGTGCCCTACCCTAAGTGTAGTTTTACCCTACTAACTGGCCAGAAAGGTTCCACGACGCCCATGGAGTACCAACAACTTTTTAGGGAAGAGCTGTGCCGCCACTCCGATTTCACTCCCGTGTTTACGGATGGTTCGAAATCCGAGTCGGCATGCGCATGCGCGGTGTTCTCGTCCCACCATGGAGTCATCGGGGTGAAGCTAAGCCCGCTGTGCAGTATTTACACTTCGGAGCTTTTCGCCATAAACATGGCTCTTGGTGGTATTAGGGGCAATTGCGGCGCATACATGGTCTGTAGTGACTCTATGAGTGCGCTGCAGGCCATTTCCGGTTATTCCCCGATGCACCCACTTGTCCAGGAGATTCATGATCATCTTTTATCCCTTTCTAAGAAGGGAATCGTTATCCGTTTTCTGTGGTTACCTGAGCACGTGGGAATAGCCTGTAACGAGATGGCCGACTCGGCGGCGAAGAAGGCTCTTCAAGTCGAACACATTTCGTCCGTATTGGTACCGTACGGAGACTTATAGGCTACGTTGAGAAACGTAGCCTTTGGACAGTGGAAGGAAACCTGGCATTCCCTGACAGGAAATAAGTTGCGCACCATAAAGCCGGTCGTATCAATGTGGCCCACATCAGTCGGGAGGACTCGCAGGGAAGAGGTCGCAATCACACGGTTGAGGATAGGACACTGTGCCCTCACTCACTCTTATCTCTTCACCGAAGAGAAGATCCCGCCATACTGTGAGGATTGCGACTCTCCCATAACTGTGAGACACCTTCTGACGGTGTGTGATAGGTACCGTGCTCTGCGAATCCGGCTGAACATCAGGGGAGACCTAGGACACGTCCTAGGAGACGATCCTGATTGTGTCTGTTGGCTAATGTTATTTTTATATGAGTCTGGGCTTTTTAACTGTTTGTGTCCAACCATTATTTGGTGTTTTTTATCTCACGCCCATTTTAATGTGAGTTGTGTCGCTTTTATTTATCTATTTAACTATTTATTTTAAATGACGACATGGTGATGTTAGGTTGACGAGGTGCGAATGACCTTAGTCGTCGAAGCACCCAAATCACCCAAATACTACTACTCACGCTAACAACAATAAACAACGGCTATTTCCGATTCGACTGAGAGTACTTTTTTGAGTACTTACACATTGAGTGAGGTTTGTGTATTTATTAAACCCAAAATCCTTTTTTTTTTATTGTTTAATAATATTTTCAATTTTGGATAAAGATAACTTAGAAGTTCAGGTAGTCTACATTCACATTTCATTTCCAAGTTTGTGATAAATTGCAAATAAATAAAACATTTTAATCCCATGTACCACATCTCATTACATAATTTTAATCCAGCATAAAAGATGCTTAAAAATGAAAACATTGAAGTACTTGGCGATGATTATTATCAACAACTGATAAATATTAATGAACTTAATGTGTAATAGTTGGTTAGCCAATATAAGGTAGTGTTTTTATGGTCTCAAACGTAAAATTTTCTACAGCACCATCAACTGTAAGGATAGGCTATTCATAGGCTATCATGTCGTGTATGCCAGAGTTGGGATTTAAAACCATCCTATTATTCTTTGAAGGCTTTCGTCGGACTATATTATTATACCTTGAGAGCATTTAAATGGCTGATCAACAAGTGCATATAACAACTGTGAATAAAATGTTGGCCGGCTGTATTTAAGCTATCCAGAGATGACAATAAAATACTCGCGAGCACGTAAACATCATATCCGTAACTATTAAAATGTATAAATAGGAATAAAAAAAGTTTCACAGCACCAGCTATCTGCTAACGCCACTTTCTTCAACTCTTGAAGAATATCTCATTAAAACAACATCAAACTATATTTTCCTATATAAAAGTTGCTCATATACATTTTCAGCCTTACCGCTTATTCCAATAGCATTGCCTATTTCAACCCATTTATTCCTTAAGTGAGCAAGGTCATGATGCTTTTTATGCTCGACATCCCAAATTGAAGTATCTCTGCACAAGCGAAATTAGCATTTCATTTAATGAATCTTCGGACGCCATTCCGACCGAGAAAGACGTTCTAATTAGTGATTGTTTCAATGCTTCCCGCGATGTGTCGGGTACCATTTTTCTATTGTGTGTTACGTCATGTTCCGCTTGCGGACGGTGGAAAATATCCAAAAATTTGATCCGCCCGTTCCGCCTTCCGCGACTCCACCCCTTTCTTCCGGGGCTCCGCCCCTTCACTCGCCCGCCTACTCGTGATTGGCTTTCCGCTTTTCCGTTTTCCGCGACCTTTTTCCGTCATGTGAACCCGGCTTAAAAGTGAGTTGATTGTCCCATCGCGGTCAGCGAACGCGAGATAGCGAAACGCGAGACGACAATGCGCGAGGGATAGTCGCGACGGCGTTTGCGAGTTTTTGGCGTTTGCGAGTTTTTTGGCGATGAGTGGTTTTTCTGGCTAGTGGTTTATGCAGAGTGAGATGGGGGAAATTTTGGCACAGCATGCTATAATTAGTATAGTAAATAACCCTGTTAAAAGCAAGGGCTGTTCTGCAATGGCGGAAATATTTGATCATTGGATGGCGAATGATTTGGCGTCAGACGTTACCACTTTAGACCCACGAACTTAGTCATTTCTTTCAGCCAATGTTGCGCGGCTCGAAATGTGACCTCAGTGTATGTCATATAATTCAGTATATACGAGTAGAAAGGTGTCGTATTGCCGGTAACCCACTGCGGACGGTTGCACAGTGGGGACGAATTCCAATTAATTGGACAACACTAAATAAATAGGATCATGTATTGGGCGTAGGAAATGTTGTATTATGCAAAATAAGAGTTTCAATTTGAAAATATGCCATTGGGAAGGTCGTAAAATCTAATTATCCCGTTCGTATTTTTGGGTGAAATTGACATTTCCGCTTAGAGCACGCGCCACCCACGTAGAGAATCAAGCATTACGCCACGTTTGGTGAAAATCGGAAAATCGCGCATTAACGCAATTTTAATCCCTTAGAAAGGATCCATAAGCATGGTTTTAGCAGTGTTTGAATAAGATCAATGTATTCCACTATTATTATGCAAAAGTATTATACCTGCTAGTAACTGAATTGCGTATTTGAAAATTACATTAGCTAATCAAAAAATCATGTAGCTCTCCATGTTTTATGGAGAAAATTCAGTCGAGATTTTCGCTCTCCCTATGTTTTAATAATGAATCAAGAAAGCTGCCCAGATCTGCCATAGCTCCTAAGGAGCAGTTTTGACATGTGACACGAGGATACAAAAGTTTTCAAAAGCCATTGGAGTATGTAATAAAAATGCAAATGAACCTAAAATTTTGGACAACGACATTTTTTTCATGAGAGCAATGTCGTCAACTCAGCGTTACTATTTATGCGTACCTCAAAAATGGAACCCGATGAAATATATTTAAGGCTGAAGAATGACTACGAATGGGCATCTGGGATTTAGGTTATCAACATTCGCGCCTGGATCAGATTTTTATAGTGTTGACATCTTCATGATAATGTGCCTATTCAACAATGGAATACACGGTGACTTGCCACTCTTTAACATGAGAACTTACTTACAACGACTGACTTACGACTTACGACGTTAATGTTAAAGAGGAATATAAAAGGGAATTGAGTATTATTGACGATAAACTAAAACCCCTTTCAGACAATCCAAACGATGGGGATATTGCTTGACGCCGTTTGGATATCATTAAGAGGCGTCAGGCTCATTAAGCGGAGTGAATATTGATTTAATGATACGAGTCCATTAAACATTGTAGACTTTTTCATGTCATGAAATTGGCTGGTATAAATAGCGCAAATTTATGCTTATCTTTTCTTGGAATTGTATGCCCACATTTATACACGAAATATTATTAAAGGGGGCTGATTTATTGAACAGTTCTTTGCTGTCAATTGGACAAGGATCCAAAGACGCTGAAGAGGAATGCATAAAATATTTAAAAACGTTTCGTTAAGATTTTGCTCTGAAATCATCGCGATAATGGAATTAATGAGGCTGTACTTTTACGTTTACTTGTATTTTCGGATTAATTTATGAGTACTCTACGGTCTTTTCTGGGTGTATTATTATGTCTTTATCATGTAGAGCAATGGTTCCTCCTTGTGCAAATGAGTTGCAGATCCGAGAAGAGATGTAGGAATTCTCGGCACCTTTTCGTCTTTCGATGTGTTTCGTGAGCCCATAACCGATGCTTTCACTTACGTTACCTCTCGTTTCCGTTCTTTGTCCTCTGTTATGATGCTGCCAGTGTTTAAATTGCCTACTCTGCTAGAATCTCCATTTATAAGCTTGCGGAAAGGAACCGATTGCATTTACCTTCTCCTTTCACGATTGACGATCGAATGGTTGCTGTTTTGGACGCTAATAACGGGTTGACGACATGCCGAGCCGGGCCGACCGTTTAAAAAGGGAAATATGCTTCAGACACCCTATCCACAACTTCAACATCATGACCGCCATTTTTTGTGTTGCCGTTTGCGTGTTTTGCCTATTTTCATTGTTGCTTGTACCCCATGTATTAACTTGCCATTCGCTGCCATCTATTTTCTTCTTTATTCTTTGTGCGGAGTCAGTTGGCAGTATTTTTATCCATATTTTTAAAGTGAGCTACTGACTATTATTTAAGTTAAAATTTTCCGTTTATAGAAATAATAAGACTATTTTTGGAGATTGTTGGTCTAATATGTATATGATTTGCATGACCAATTGTTGATTATCTACTTGTTGGCCACGCATGTCTTTGTAAATTGAAGATGCCATTTATCCATGCATTATCTTTAAGGGTACCTAAACCTTCCGTTTTTCATCTTTAAAAGAAGTGTATACATTTTTCTTGTTTTGCATTGATAAACATCTGTTGTTAATAGTTGTATTATGCAGTAAATGGCCTTTCCTCTTCTTGGAAAAAGTTCTTGGAATAATCGAATTTATTACATGCTTTCGTGAACATTTTACGAAAATGATTTGAGTTTGAGGGAATGAGGGAACTGGGATGTTTTCATCCCCTATAAAATGATAGTAGCAATGAGAAAAGAACGTCGCCTTATGCGATGACGTTAACGAATGTTGATGGAAAATGAGTCGACTCTATTTCTAGTTTCCCACTCCAGGGGTAGACGTTTTGAGCAAATATGAAGAAAGCGGTCGAATGTGGGAGACTCTCGCCAGACCAAAACTTAAGGAATGGGAAAGGGCTGTAGGGTGGGGGTGGGGGTAATTAGCGTTGAAGGGTGGCAGAGCAAAGGAGTCAGAGGACGAGCAGGAAGGAGCGCATCCGGATGTTTGCTTCGTCAAGGAAATTGGATTTTCGTTTGTATAACCTGGATATGTCAGGGAATTTTAGAAGCAGAAAGCAATGATCTCATTCGTAACCCAAATAATTTGATAAGAGAATCTATTGTGAACTTCAGTTGCTAGCTCTTTGCTTAGTATCTTATCACAGTGAGTAAGTATTGCCATCTGAAATCATGGTTGGCAAGATATTATTGCTTGAAGTATGGTATTTTTAAAATAAAAAAATCATTTTGTAAGTTTTAATTTTCCTCAATAATTATGAGGGTTGAGTTTCGCAATTTTTAGGTATGACTGCTAGGATGTCACTTATAATTGGCCAACAGTCGGAGTGGACAATTCTTGAGCAAATTTTAATTCAACATATAAAAAAGGCAATGCTTTTGATAGGGTGGGATGAACTCTCTACATATGGTGCATTAAAACATTCTCTCCTAATCGAATTATCTTTTCAGGCGTGAATATATAGTTTGATATTAAGTGTACAGCCCGTAGAACTCGACTTCGTAGAAGTAGTCTACCATACTATGACTGTTACCTTTTCTGCATTGATAAAATGGCTCTCTCTTTGTTTTGAATGCAATGTTGGTTCTCAGTTTCTCTCAAGATCGCAATTCAGTATCGATGACTATGGCATGCAGTGGTTGCCAGTGGAAATACGGGGTTGAATATTATTTATACATTTAGTCAAGTTCAGACCCACCCTACCAGGGTTGTCCGACAGTTATAGCAGAACCCTCTCCGAGCGTCAGTAACTCCACCTATAAATGTAGTGAACTGACTATGGCTCTGTGTAGATATTTAAATAAATTTTTATGAAAAAAAAACATCCTAATTATTTTATTTTAGTGTCTGCGTTTTCAGGAGTGCCTGTGTTGCAAAAACTAATAGTTCTCCCTTATCTTCCTCCCTCCTGTCCTCTATGATACTCATCTTCCTGTGACTGTCATTTCCCTATTTTCCCTTCCAGGGACTTCTGCCGTGACGTGGTGGAAGGGCTTGTGACTTCCTATGATCCCGTGAGCTGAACTGGCTGAAGCAAATCAGACCAAAGGTAGCCCACAAAGTCTGATCCTCAGTGAGCTCGCTGCAAACAGGAGTATGACCCCTAAGCATGACCCATCTGCATTTGAATGTACATTTGTGCATGTCTTATTTCTTTTGATCAATTGTTCTGCCCATCAGTGTAGATGTATGTCATATTTATTTGTCAATGATAATGTTTGTTATGATGATTTTTAATTATATCCATGCAAGCTAATTACAACAAGTAATTCTCAATTATGTTTCCCAGATACTTGACTATAAAAGTTATTCACTTGGCTGATTGTTGGTTTTAGCCGTAGTTCATGAGTTTGTGGTGGTATCGCTTTTCTTTGTTTGCTTCGGTGAGATGTTTCAAATATTCATTTGGATTCATTAATCTCAAAATTTACAGGTTGTTTATTTGGGATCAAGTTACCAGGTAAATTCTTCCAATTCTTGATGACAAAAGCATTTTTGTCTTAAATATGCAATAGAAAGGTTTCAGGATATTTTTCACGATACCGTTATTCCATGTCATGGAAAATAATCAGGGACGTTTAAAATGATCAAAATAATATACAACTAAAAGTATTCAACTAAAAATATACAGCGGTGAATTTCCGGGACTTGTATTTCGCGATGACATGTAACGCCATCTATCGCTATAGTAAGCAGTTATCACCCCATTGAAAGAAATATACGTTGAGTTGGCTCTCCTTGCTCCCTTCCGAGAGAAGCTCTTGTCTTCCAGTTACCGTCTTGTAAATAGATATAATAATTATAATAATAATAATAAACTCGTTTATTGTTCTAGGAGTGAAAATGAAATACCGTGGTGTGCAAGACAATATGTGAATAAGCCAATCAGGAAACAAAAAAGGAAGTTATCATATAAATTGCTAACAATAGACATATACAACATTATCATTTAGCAATGTAGAAAAAGAACTGAATTTCTTCTTCTAACAGAAAAACGAACATTAAACATATCAATAAACAAATAACTTAAATTTAAAAAACTAAATTTAGCTTAACAAATGACAAGAAAAAAAAGGAACTGAATTGCTTCTTCTTACGCAACAATGGACATTAATCACATCAATGAACTGATAAATGAGTTACATGGTCAGCATTCCGGAATGTAAGTGTGTGATAATCTTTCTCTTAAATATTACCAGTGATGCACTGTCTTTTACCAGTTTAGGCAAGTCATTCCACAGTTTTGAGGCTACAACTGCAAACGATTTCTGGACTGTAGCTGTCCGGAACTGGGGGGATACAAAAAACAGGGGTCTTGTCTAGTAACAACATTAGTGTATTTACTACTTGGGAGAAAAAGATCCATTATGTACTGAGGGCTCCCATATATGAGGAGGTTGAACATGAAGCAGGCCATGTTATATTTTCTTCTTAATTTAAGATCAAGCCAGGAGAGCCTTTTAAAATAAGGAGTAACGTGTTCATCTCGCCGTAGATTAAAGATGAATCTCACACAGGAGTTCAACAAACGCTGTAGCTTAATATTCAACTCCTCAGTTAGGTCATTGTTCCCCACCTAGACTACAGTAGTCTAGGTGGGGAAGGATGAGTGAGGTAACAAGTTTCTTTTTTAACTGAAGTGGCAGTAGATTTCTATGGATTTGAAATTGATGTAAAATTGCATTTATTTTGTTGGATACCCTCACCGTGTGTTCTTTCCAGGAAAGATTCATGGTTAATGTCAGCCCCAAATTTTTCACACTGTTACTGAACGGTATGCTCACTTCCTCGACCATTATCATTGGCAGTTCTGTGAAATTTATATTCGATACCATCTTGCTGTTACCAATGATAATGGATTTAGTTTTTATGGAGTTTAACACGAGGAAATTTAGCTTAGCCCAAGATGTGATAGCGGATACATCCTCATTTACCTTATTGATAGTATCACCGAGTTTATTTGGAAGACAATGGCAATAGATCTGCAAATCATCTGCGTAGATCATGTATTGCAGTGAACAATACAATTTGGAAGGTCTCTGATATACAACGAGAACAAAAGTGGCCCTAGAACGGAACCTTGTGGTACACCACTAGATGTTGTTATCCAGTTCGATATGTCTCCTTTAGAATCTTTGACAGATTGACGACGTCCATTTAGGTAGTAAAAGAACCAGTTAAGGAATGAACTTGAAAATTTGAGATTTCTCATTTTTTGTAGGAGAAGGGCATGGTTTACACTATCGAAAGCTTTACTAAAGTCAAACAGGACCAATACTGTCACCATCTTTTTATCAATGGCGTACCTAATATCTTCAGTGACTTTAATTAAGGCTGTCTGTGTCGAGTAGTTCTTACGAAAACCCGACTGAAATGGGTCTAATAACTGATGAGCGGTTAGATAATCTACTACCTGTGTATAAACTACCTTTTCTAGACATTTTGAGGCGGCGCAGAGGATGGATATAGGTCAATAATCTCCTGGAGAAGTAGGAGTTTTAACTTTATTGATCGGTCGAATCAAAGATGATTTCCAAACTGCGGGAAATTAGATATGAGGGACGAGTTGAAAATATCAAGTAGAGCTTGAATCACAGATGCGGATGAGGCTTTCAGGTATTTCACCGAAATTTCATCAATTCCAAAAGAATTTGATTTAGCTTTTCGTAGGACATTCTGCAAGACATCTACATCTACATCTACATACTACCCCGCAAGCCGCCTCAAAAGGCGTGTGGCGGGGGGTGTTAGGACACCAGCCGTCAACAAAAAAAATCAAAGTTCCGCCTAGCATTTATTAAAGTCCTTAATTGTTCGGGGGAAAAACGAATTCCCATACCTATCCGTTCGGCAAAATATCTCCCTTAATTTATCGATTCTGTCGGACCTGGAAATATAATGTGGTTCTAATATGATGTTCTCCGTGTCGCTCTGAAAGATATTCATTCTCAATTGCTCAAGCAATCTAAGCCTAGCGCGTAGCCTCCGAGTCTCTAGCGGCTCCCACCCTAAATCTTTCAAAATCTGTGTAACGCTTTCTGTACGGCCGTAGCAGTTTTTCACGACTCGCGCAGCTTTCCTTTGTATTTTATCAAGTTCATGGACTAGGTCTTTCTCCGCCGGATCCCATATGCTCGCTGCATATTCAAGGTGTGGCCGGACGAGTGCGAAATAGCACCTCTCTTTCACTTTATCATCCGATAATCTTCCCACAACACGCTTGACAAATCCTAACTTCTTCAGGGCTCTGCCACAAATATTTCTTATATGTGTTCCCCACGATAGGTTCGAAGTTATCGTAACTCCCAGGTATTTCACTTCATCTGTCGCATTTATGCTAACGCCATCCACAACATATACATGGGGATAGTTGGACGACCTACGCAAGAAATGCACCGCCGTGCATTTGCTCAGATTAAGTATCAGGGGTTATATGGTTCAAGTAAAAATTTTAGTCATTGAACGGAACAAACGGTTCTATGGATTGGATGTTAGGGGTATGGACATCATTGCAATTTGACAAGGGGGAGCCAATTGATGCAAAGTACTCATTCATGGCATCTAGTGATACTCCGAGAACTGAACTTTTGTAACCCCTGCGGGTAGGGGGATGGAGAATACTCCCGCAGTATCCCTGCTTGTCGTAAGAGGCGACTAAAAGGGCGGGGAGGTAAACCCCGAAAACAAACCCCCAGGCAGCAAAGGGATGTGTCCGGACAGTCTTGTGGGTCCACTGTCTGTGTGCGGCCATACCACCTGGCCTGCGATCCACCCGCATGTTTGCCGTGTGCGGAGACCCGTAAGGGGGAGAAGGGGATCCTGGTGGGTGAGCTCTCTGGAACCCAGCCGGGTGTCGGAAGCCCGGTATGGACCGGAGTTCAATATCCCACTTCGGCCCTGGATTCCCTGTAAACGGGAGGCCGGGGGCTAGCCACCCCCGGTCAATCGGCTTGCCGTTAAGTTCGGTGGCGAGTGCTAGGGAGGTGGGGGTCTGCGTAGGGCGGTCGGAGATTCTCGGGTTGGTGGGCCCGTTATATCGAAGACCCAACCCGAAACAGACGACCATCTTCAGGGTGCTATATCCTCGGGTAGCCCTGGCGACCACACCGGCTCGCGGTGTGGCGTCCCAAATGTGTGGCTCCATGGTGGGTGGGGAGCTCGGGGGACGAATGTTATCTAGGGCATGGCGGACAACAAACCTCCACCCCAAAAAAGATCCCGTCCGGATTCGGACGGGGGAGATAATGTTTACGGCGCTAGTCAGCGCTATCTAGTGATGAGGTGCCAGAAGGAAGGGGAGAGCCTGAAAAAGGTTTCCCCCTTTCTTATTCGTAAAGTTCTGTCGGGTTTGGTTCCTGGAGATCTAAAATCGGCAAAAAAGCTTCGCGATGGCACACTGCTCATCGAAACGGCAAACAGGGCTCAGAGCGAGAAACTTCTGAAGACCGTCAAGTTGCACGACATTCCCGTCAAGGTCGAGGTGCACCGTACCTTGAACACCTGTCGGGGAGTGATTAGCCACTATGACCTATTGTACGTCGAGATGGAAGAGATAAAGCGGGAGATGGCCCCACAGGGGGTTTCCGATGCTCGTCGACTCACTACTAAGCGCAACGGAGAGAGGGTCAACACGACATCTGTCATTCTTACGTTCGCGCGTGACGTCCTCCCCGACAAAGTGTTCGTCGGTTATGAATCGGTCCCAGTGCGGCCATTCATACCGGCACCTATGAGATGCTACCAGTGCCAGCAATTCGGCCACATGGCCACACGATGCCAGGGCAAGGCCACCTGCCCCCGCTGCAGCCTGGATAAGCATGACGGAGCAGAGTGCACAAGTGACCCACTTTGCGTCAATTGCGAGGGTGCCCATCCCGTGTACTCTCGTGACTGTCCAAAGATGATCGAAGAGCGTAAAATCATGGAAATTAAGACGGTGGATAAAATCCCGTATCTCGAGGCTCGAAAAAAGTATAGAGCACAAGTTGCCCCCACTTTTTCCAGATCATGGGCTCATGTCGCTGCCACTCCGATCGCAAAGGTCACCATCTCGACCCAGACGGATGAAAATGCCAACCAGGAGAATAAACCCACAGAAGAGAAATCGGCCACTCCGGTTAAGGCTTCCAATCCGGAACCTAAGTCAAAACCCACCGGTCCGGGGTCCCCTAAGCGGAACCCGGCCAAAACATCTGCCGGGGCCACGCAATCAAAGCGTGGGAACTCGCAATCCCCCGGTCCATCTGGCAAGGCTCGAAAGAGCACCCCAGAGCCAATGCAGGAGGATGAGTGTCTATCAGACACTGATATCCTCCAAGTTCGTAGCAAGGGGAAGAAAAATCGCATAAAACGCTGACCTCCCCAATTTTTAACCGCTCGATTTTAACCTAGTTTATTTTCTTTCTATTTTTTATTTAATTCCAATGGCTTTTATACTGCAGTGGAACTGCAACGGTTTTTATCGGCATAAGGAGGAGCTGGATGTTTTAATACGTGATTTTAACCCGGTGTGCGTTTGTCTTCAAGAAACGCATTTTAAAAACACGGAAAAGGGCATTTTAAACCATTTTAAGGTTTTTAGATTAGACGACACCCGCGGCCAACGAGCCCAAGGTGGAGTTGCAATTGCTATCCGGGAGGCCCTTTACACCTCCCAGGTACACCTGAACACACCGTTTCAGGCGGTGGCGGTGACAGTTCACGCTCCGCAGATGGTTACGTTATGCAACGTATATCTGCCGGAGGGTGCACCTGTCACCCGTTTTAATTTGGAAGCCCTTGTCCACCAGCTGCCTCAGCCCTTTATTTTACTCGGTGACTTCAACGCACACGATCCTCTATGGGGAAGCAGTAGAGGGCAATGTAATCGTAGAGGACGGATTTTATCTTCTTTTATTACGGAGTCTAACCTAGTTTTATTAAACGACGGGGAGAAAACCCGGTTCAACAGCTTTACTGGTGACTTCTCATCTATAGACTTATGCGCGACATCGAGCGTGTTGTTAAATAAACTTAGTATGATGTAAGTAGAACACGATGATCTATGTGGGAGTGATCACTATCCCATTTTTATACTGAAAGAGGGACGTTCTAACCCCATTTTTATTCGGCAGGGCAACTGGATTCTCCGGAGAGCCGATTGGGGTCGTTTTATGAGTAATTTTAACTTTAAACACGACATGACGCTAAACAGCGTGACTAACATTAATCATTAACAAGCTGCATCATCGAAGCCGCGAACACAAGCGTACCACGGTCTCGTCGTCTCCAATCGAGACCAGCTGTACCTTGGTGGAATGAAGAATGCGCAGCTGCAATTCGCAAACGGAAAAAGGCGCTACAAATTTTTAAAAAGTTCCCGACGGACACGAACCTTTCCACCTTCCGGCGCTTAAGAGCTAAGGCTCGGCAGGTCGTGAATAAGGCGAAGAAGGCTTCCTGGGTGGAATTTGTCTCGGATGTCAACTGTAGAACACCACTTACACAGGTCTGGCGCAAGATCAGGAGTCTATCGGGTAACCACCAACAGGTCGGCATCTCCTTTTTACATGTCAATGGCGATGCAATAACGTCTGACATTACTATCAGCGACATTTTCGGCCAGCTACTTGCCAAAACCAGCAGTAACAGGAGCTACGACCCTAAGTTTCTGAAAACCAAGGAGCGATTGGAGATGTCCCCGATAAACTTTAAGGAAAGACATCCCTTGGCGGATTACAACCTTCCGTTTTCCCTCTGGGAGCTCAAATCTGCCATTGCTGACTCCCATATCACTTCTCCGGGACCTGACGAGGTCCACAATGCCTTCCTCCGGAATATCCCGGAGTCGGCACTGTTGGAGGTTCTCCATACCTTCAACCAACTATGGCTAGAAGGTTCTTTTCCACCGTCCTGGCGGGAGTCTGCGGTAGTTCCTATACTCAAAAAAGGCAAAGACCGAGCCGACCCGAATAACTTTAGACCTGTATCCCTCACCAGCTGCCTGTGTAAGGCTATGGAAAGAATGGTGAATCGGCGGCTCGTCTGGTGGCTAGAGCGCCGAAACCTTCTCTCTGGTATTCAATGTGGTTTCCGCAGAGGCCGTTCCACTACCGATCATTTAGTCAGAATTGATAACTATATCCAGGAAGCCTTTCTTCTGCGCCAACACGTAGTAGGGGTATTTTTTGACATAGAGAAGGCATACGACCGAGTTTGGCGTCACAAAATCCTAAGAACGATGCACGAATGGGGATTTAAGGGTAACCTACCCATTTTTATTCAAAATTTTTTATCTGACCGAGTTTTCAAAGTGAGAATTGGCCAACACGAATCAAATTTTTATAGTCAAGAGAACGGTGTTCCCCAAGGTTCAGTACTTAGCTTAACGCTATTTGCTATAGCGATTAACGATATCGCTAACTGTGTAAAAACACCGGTAATTGGCTCACTGTTTGTGGACGACTTCGCAATTTTTTGTAGGTCATCCCAACCAGCTACCGCGGGCAGACTTATCCAGCTTACTCTAAACAAGTTGGATAGGTGGGCCAAAGATAACGGCTTTAAATTCTCCTTGGAGAAAACTAAATGCCTCCACTTACGCCGGTGTAGGGGTCATACCATTCCCCCATCACTAACCTTGGGCGGTACAAACCTTCCGTTTGTTAACTCTATATGTTTTTTAGGCATGATTATTGACTGTCGCCTCAACTGGCGGGAACATATCGATACTTTAAAACTTAAATGTCTTAAGACTCTAAACATTTTAAAATTCTTAAGTCACTCAACATGGGGAGCCGATCGCTCAATGCTGATCTTGTTGTACCGTTCGTTGGTCCGGTCGAAGCTTGACTATGGTTCCTTCGTATACGCCTCCGGACGGGAGTCGTACCTACGTACTCTGAACGCGGTACACAATGCAGGCCTACGGATATCCACTGGGGCGTTCCGGACTAGTCCGGTGCAAAGCCTCTATGTGGATACAGGAGAGCCGCCATTGTGCCACCGAAGGAACCTGCTCATGTGCAATTACTTAGCCAAAATTTTATCTATGAAGTCCCACCCATGTTTCAACCTTGTTTTTAAACCCCAATTAAGAGAACTTTTCAATCGCCGGACAAGAGCCACTAGGCCTGCTAGCATAAGGTTTTATACTTTCATCCAAGCGCAAGGTATTACACTCCCAGACATATACCCTATAGGAAGCTGCAAAAGTCCGCCTTGGGTCACTCCCGCGCCGAAAATCAATACTGATCTTAACAAGCGTCTAAAACACTTTACCACTGCAGAAGAGTACCAGCGTCTATTTTATATGTTCTTAGACACCCATCGAGATCTCGTGCCTATTTATACCGACGGCTCCAGATCAGGCACCGCCAGCGCGTGCGCAGTCTTCTCACCCCATCACGAAGCTGTGAAAGCAAGGCTTCATCCAATGTGTAGCGCTTTCACAGCGGAGCTGTACGCTATTAGGCGGGCCTTGGATGGGATTCAGGACCGTGGCTCCTTCGTTGTATGCTCGGACTCCCTAAGTGCACTGAATGCCATTTCCGGCCTTTTTCCCGCGCACCCTTTAGTCCAGGAGATTCAATCGTCACTCTTCTCTCTTGACAAAAAGGGAATTAGGATCTTTTTCACGTGGATCCCTGGACACGTGGGTATCACCGGGAACGAGAGAGCCGACACTTTGGCGAAAGAGGCACTCGCAATGGACGCCATGGAACCGATGCCGGTACCCTTCCAAGATGTGAAGGCGGCTTTAAGAAATTCAGTCTTAGAGCAGTGGAAGGAGGCGTGGAGAACCACCGAAAATAACAAACTGCGCGGTTTAAAACCGGTAGTGACAGCGTGGCCTTCGTCCGTCAGGAAGAGTCGCCGAGAGGAAGTCGTCATAACACGACTAAGGATAGGGCACAGCCCTCTGACCCACTCCTTCCTCTTCACCGAAGAGAAAATTCCACCGCGATGTGATGACTGCGACTGTCCTCTTAGCATTCGACATATCCTGACGGAGTGTGAGAGATATCGGGCGGTGCGCAACAGGCTGCAGCTAGTGGGAGACCTGGGGTACATTCTAGGCGATGACCCAGATGTTCTCAACCGCACTTTGGAATTTTTTAACGAAACTGGCCTATTTAATAGTATTTTAAGGATGTAACTTTATTTTTAATTTTGACTCAGCGTTTATTTCAAGAACTTAATTATAATATAATATGCAGCGTATATTTATTTTTTATAATTATGACGCGTAGTGGTGCAAAATGACCATGCCGTCGACGCACCCTATAAACCCCACTACTACTACTGAACTTTTGTTAGTCTTCTTTACTAGTCCGAGATTTCTTAGCTGGCGCCAAAGGTCATTTGAATTCGAGAGGTTAGAGAGAATACTTGTATAATACTGTTGTTTTGACTTGATCACTAATCGCTTAACGAGATTGCGTTGCCTTATAAATAGTTAATATATGGCATTATTTTTGGTTCGAATAGAGTTTATTCTCAGTCTATCCCTCTCTTTCATTTGTGCCTTTAACTCAGGTGTAATCCACGGAACTATCGGTCTATTAAGCTGGATTTTTCGTTTTGGGGCGTAACGATCTAGGCAAGTTAAGAATGTTAGGTGAAAACGTTCCACTTTCAAGTCAACGTTAGTGGATTCATGCTCTTTTTTCCAATGTTTCAAACAATTCTCTCTGAAAGCTGTCGGTATCGAAATTTGCATTTGATCGAAGACGAGGGTGGATGGAATCATTTTAGGTGCAGTAAATTTGTATGTTAAGGTGATCTTGTCGTGGGCCGAGAGAAGGGGAACAGGGGACTGACGAAAAGAGGAAATCTTTTCTTGCGAATCAACGATACAGAGATCGAGAAGCGTGTGGCTGTTTTCAGTATGATGAGTGGCGTCCAAGGGAAGCAAATAGAGATCGTTTGAGTATATAAAGTCATGTAGAAATGCACTATAATAGTTATCACGGAACATGTCGGCATTAAAGTCTCCGACAATAACTATGTTATTAAAGGTTGGACTAAATTTAATAAATACATTTTCGATATCTGAGGTATGACCGACCTTTGGAGGTCGATATACAACTAACAATAAGAGTTTTGAGAGATGAACCCCTGTTATTTCCATTACAATAAATTCAGGTCTCGACTCATATGTAGGTCCCGAAGTTGCAAGGACTGTTGAGTTGAGGCGGTTGTGGACAAAGGCTCCAACCCCACCACCGACTTAACCGATTCTATCATGACGATGAAGGTGATGATTGTGAAGTTTGACCATATCGTCGGTAATACTTGGTTTTAGCCAAGTTTCAGTCAAACAGATTACGTCTGTATGATTTGAATCAAAGTGCAGTCGGAATTCATCAATGTGGCTCATTAGAGATTGGCAGTTTACAAGGCAAATATTTATTTCCTTACGAGACCTTTTGACTTTTGGGAGTAACAGGGGGGCCTGATGTTAATATAGTTTGTTTAAATCTTCTTCCGCAGCGATGGAAAGCCGCTCGCTACCATCATCGACACGGGCAAACACACGTTCATTTCATACCCACAGATAACGGATTTTTCCTTCCTTCAAGTCGCGAGCAGCTGCGTATAGCCGTCTATTTTGTGGGGATAATGACTCATTGACGTAGATGCGGAGGTGACTCGGGCCCAAGCCTGTGTTTAAGTCCCCTAGTTTAAGGCTGGGTTTCCTCTTTTTGGCTTAGATATGGGGAACTGTGTAAATTATAAAGGCATTAAAAAATTACTCAGAATAATTAATACCTTTAAAACTTGATCTCGCCTTAGGTGCCATTATTTGGACTATCGCTGTTGTAATTTGATCCATAGCGTGAGTTACTTGAGATTGGTACATTGTGTAACCGGTTAAATAATATGAATGTTGATAGCGGTAGCGGACTTCTCTTTAATTCGCTTCAGCTGCTAAGGATTTAACTCGCCTAACGTAAGATCTTGGTGATCCAGACAATCTTCGTGTCCATGCGTTTTGCCAGCCGTTCCCCCTTTCTCTTCATTTACGAATACCTTTGCCTCTAATTTCCAAAAATTGTATCCCGTATCAAATGTGTGTATGTCATTTCTGTTGGCCCGGTCCCTGGAAAACCTGATGGCAGGCTTAGCAGCCTGTTGGGATTCCAGGGACATACGGGCCAGCAAGAATCGTCGGAAAGCAAAAAATAATAGCACGAAGATTATAATGCTATTTCAGCAATATTAAACAACTTCTTACATATTTATTTTTAATTTCGCGACCACGTGAACTGCTAAACTCTAGCGGTAGCACAATAAGAACTAAGTAGTTTCGTCGTAACTGTTTCGCAACCGATACAGTTGCTAAACGAAGCGGTTCCGAGAAACACACTGCTAATGACAACTGCTAGGGAGACACCAAACAACTGTCGATCGATCGGCACCGTTGTCACATTTCTGGTAGTTCTGTATTTGTGTAATTAGAAATCTTACACTTACACAAAGAAACGCTTTAATTTGGATCCACAAAAGATGATTCTCAGTTCTAATTGTATCTACAACGATGGGTGGGCTTGAGTTGGCTAAAAAAACCAGAAACCTCCTGCAACAGTTATAAATCCAACAAATAGCTTATAACCGCAACGCAGCCACTCATGCTCTGCAACTGGATCCGTGTAAAAGACGAAACAGCTTCAGCTGTTAGATGCCTCTGCACAGCACGCAACGCAATGGTGAGACTGAGGCATGATCACGAAACTAACAGTTATTCGAAACAGTTGCGGCTGTTACCCTTTCGCTCCGACAACACATTTTCACACTACTAAGTACATACATTTTGGAGTACCCGCACCTCTGCTCTAGATGAACCAACGGCCTTCCTACTGAGGTTTACTGCCGTCAATTCAGAGCTGTAATTCGAGATTTAGTTAAAAAATAACTTTACTCACACGCCTGAGGATAGAGCACACTGCCCTTACCCACGCATACCTCTTCACGGAAGCGAAGAAACAACCTTGGTGTGATGAATGCGACTCCCCTCTGAGTGTGCGACACATCCTGGCGGAGTGTGATAAGTACCGGTCTTCTCGAGAGAAACAGAATGTCAACTCTTCCTTGGGACATATCCCAGGTGACTCTCTCGATTGCCCCTCCCAATACTTACGTTTTTAAAAGAAATCAACGTTTTTTATATAAATAATATATTGATTTTAGACCACGTTGCACAAATGTTACGTGACATAAGTTACCGAAGTGATTTTACTTAAATTACTTAAATTTTGTATTAGTTAAGGACGAGAGTGCTGCAAAATGACCGCTGTAGCCGACGCACACTAAATTAATAATCCTATCCTCCTATCCTATCCTTGAAAAAACTTCACATTGGCCATTGATTTTTTTTCTGCAACTTAGACGCAGTTAATTTAAATTTCTATGCAGGTATACATATACGCATTCAGATATGGTAAACGCAATCGCTGAAGTGTGTTATAGATGCTGAATATTTCGATGCAATAGCCTCATATGTTACGTGACGTGCGTTCCCCTTCGTTCCATTAACTGCGACCCTTGAGGACGGTTCCAACCCCTTCCCTTGCCTCTACACCAGTCCCTCCCAATCCCCCTGCCTCTCCCCTAGCTTAACCCCCACCGCATCCAAATGGTATCGCTCGATTAATGGAGAGGGAGCCATGTGTCTTCGGATCCCATTGGAACATTTTTCCAAAAGTGGAGTTTCTTACCACAAATGAGTTAATCCAGGAAGATTCGATTACGCTAATGCCGTCTCTCCGCCGGAACGATAGAGTATTGCGTTTGTGGGAAGAATCTTCAATAACATATTGCCCCCTTGGGAGGAGTGCCGGTGGTTTCCCCAAAAAACTCCTCTTCGTCGTCAAAGGTACTGTATTTTTCGGATGGTCTTTCAATATTAACTCATTCGGATTGTGAGCTATGAATGAAGCTTTTTAGATTGAATCGTTTTCAAAACGGAGAAACTAAACTTCGTTTTACTCCTGCGGGGCGATTATCTAACTGTGAGAAGGTTGAGAGCGACGTCGTTGCCAGGGGCAACGTCATACAAATGACGGAGGGTGATAACAGCGATTATGCATCCGTAATAGCACTTTCTATCACCTTCCCGCCGCCATAGCGTATCACGCTCGACATTGATGGTGATAGGCGTCATAAGGTATCGGATATACGTGCGAATACGTTGAATAAAGATTTAATTACATTAGTGAACTAACATTTAGTTTATGAATTACTTGCAGAAAGCACTCAGATTAATTACACTGTTCTGCAAAAAAAAAGTTCAAAAAATGCTCGGCTACAATTTAGGGTGTTTCTGGCTAATTTTGGGTCGCTGAATCCGAAAATGACCTCCGTTTTTTGCTATCACCGTCCATTTTTACGAGCAACCCCTACGTTGGGGAAACCAACCCCGTATCTAAACTTATCGCTTTTCAAGGGACTTTTACTAATGTTATCTGCTTCTGATTAAAAAAACTGACGTTTTGAGGCTATCAGGGTCATGAAAGAGACAAACTTGACTGGGGTTGAAAATATTTAGGGGGTGAAAATCGAAAAAAACCTTAATAAACCATTGAAATAACAATTTTTTTCGCTTTTTATTGCGTATGATATGGTAGCTAATAGAAAAGTTTTTAAGGGATGAATACACAGTTCACCCACCTTTTGTAAAGGATTAATATTACATAAAATATAAGAGGGGAAGGGGGGGTATAGGAGGTGGTATAAAGAGCTGCCTCAAAAATCTGGATACCAAAATTAAGTTTGTTTATAGATTACGTACTTGTGAAGTAAGAAAACAATTCAGTGATTTTTTTCCAAGTAAAAATCCTTAAAGCAATGTAAAAAAAATAGTGAAGCTGTATAATTTTACCTAATGGGTTGTTTGTTTCCTTTTGTACTGCTCCTCTGGAACTTCTCTGATGATGCGTGCCCAACAGAAATCTCCCAACATACTCGGTGTCCATTTGCCAGCGTACCTTTTTTCCATGTTCGCGATTTCATGATGGAAGCGTTCCCCCTGCTCGTCTGGCACTTTGCCACAGTTTGCTGGAAAGTAGTCTAAATGAGAGTGCAAGAAGTGGACCTTCAGTGACATATTACATCCAAGTGACTCATATGAAGACAGAAGTTTTTGAACTTGTTTTCGATAGTCGGCTGATCTGTTGTTACCCAAAAAATTGTGACAGACGTTGGAGAATGCCAGCCATGCTCTTTTTTCTTTTCTACCTAAACTTTGAACAAAGGTTTCGTCGTTAAAGAGTTTTTTGATTTGAGGTCCCACGAATACATCTTTCAATTTCGCGTCACTGATCATCGGAAATTTCGTTTTCAAGTATTCTAATCCTTTCCCTTCTTTATTCATAGCTTTCACAAATTGCTTAAAGAGGCCTAATTTTAGATGGAGGGGAGGAATAAGGATTTTACTTGGATCCACTAAAGCCTTGTTAGAGATATTTTTTTCCCCGATCACATGACTTTGACGCAAGGGCCAGTCTTTTTGCTTGTAATGTTTCGCGTATGCTCTGCTGTCCCATTCGCAAATAAAACGGATGTTTTGTATAGCCTCCTTGTAATCCTGCAATAGTAGCTACAACTTTCAAATCTGCACAAATATACCATTGGTGCCTTACGTAATTGATTTTTTCCAGAGCTCTTTCCAAATTTTCGTAGGTTTCCTTTAAAACAGTGGCATATCCAACAGGAACCGAAGGTAAATCGTGGCCGTTGTTCAGTAAAACAACCTTTAAACTTGTCTTCGACGAGTCGATGAATAGCCTCCATTGGTCTGGATCATACGTAATTGCTAATTCTCTCATCAGTCCTTCAATATCATTGCAGTAAATCAGATCATAATTTTCTCCATCCGTTGAAAAAAATGGAGTGAGGGTTGACTGCCTGCTTCTGTAATAAGAAACATTCACACCATCGGCCAAAAGATTCCACTGCTGTAAACGCGAGCCAAGAAGTTGTGCTTTACACTTTGGTAAATCTAAATCTCGTATTAGATCACTTAGCTCCTCATGTGTTATTGGATGAGGTGCCCTTTTTTGATTAGTCTCGGGTTGTTCCACATCAGGGCTGTAATCTTCATCTCGGCGGCCAGGACCTGCTTCCACTTCCGGTGTAGCTTCGTTCATTAAGACATCAGAATCATCGAGGGTGTAAGTAGCTGGAGCTTTAGGGATAGGAAGAGCATCACTATGCTTCACCGGGCGAATTGCCGACGGTACATTCGGATAAATCATTTGAGCTTTGTTTTTTTTTTTTTTTGAAAACCCCATAGTGTCGGTTTGGCAAAAATAGCAATCCGTTAAATGGCAAGTGGGTTCACGCCAAACCATTGGCACTCCGAAATTTAGGGAACGATTTCCCCCGTTTAACCATTCACAAAGACTTCTATGACAACCACTGCAACAGAATTTAGGGTCCCACGATTTGTCTTGGTCACCAATTTTACACCCAAAATAAAGTTCATAAGATTTCCGCACAATTGCAGTCATCGCTTTACTTTGGTCTTTAAACGTTAAATCCCCACAGATGTAACAAAATGAATTGGGATGATTTTTGCAAGATCGCGGCATGATCGCGAGAAAACACTTTATAGCTCGCAAAATAACACGCTAAATCGAACACACCACTAGAAAAATAAAGAAAGAACTTGGAAAATTATAACCCGACACGCACGAAAGAGAGTGACGTACTGAATAGACCACTGGTTTATTTCATAGATGAACATCAGCAAGTGCGACTGCCAAGACACATGAAGACACGTTACAACGTGTCCAAGCGTGTCAAAACATGTGGTAACTTTTACAATGTATTTCCCAACGTTTCCCAATGTATTAAATGGAAAGGTCTCAGCTCTTACTTTAAAAGTAAGGAGGACAACGAAGTCAAATCATGAGCCCCCAACTGCTGTTACTATAATATTTTGACAAATCCAGATTTTTGTGGCAGCTCTTTATACCACCTCCTATACCCCCCCTTCCCCTCTTATATTTTATGTAATATTAATCCTTTACAAAAGGTGGGTGAACTGTGTATTCATCCCTTAAAAACTTTTCTATTAGCTACCATATCATACGCAATAAAAAGGCAATAAAAAGCGAAGAAAAATTGTTATTTCCATGGTTTATTAAGGTTTTTTTCGATTTTCACCCCCTAAATGTTTTCAACCCCAGTCAAGTTTGTCTCTTTCATGACCCTGATAGCCTCAAAACGTCAGTTTTTTTAATCAGAAGCAGATAACATTAGTAAAAGTCCCTTGAAAAGCGATAAGTTTAGATACGGGGTTGGTTTCCCCAATTTAGGGGTTGCTCGTAAAAATGGAGGGTGATAGAAAAAAACGGAGGTCATTTTCGGATTCAGCGACCCAAAATTAGCCAGAAACACCCTAAATTGTAGCCGAGCATTTTTTGAACTTTTTTTTTGCAGAACAGTGTTATTAGAGGAGAATAAATTGTCTTAGTCCTTTAAATTCGACTATTTAATCATATTTTTTCTGTTTTAAGCATTGATCGACTATGATCGACTGGGTCAAAAGCTTTTCTTTGGTCTAGGAGGATTACAGCAAGACATTATCAACATCTGCGATTTTGATGAGGTCTCTGATAGTTGAGATGTTGTCCATGATGGATCGATTCGAGGGACAGTGGGATTGGTTTTCGGAGATGATGTGGTCTAGGGTGTGTGATAGTTTCAGGGAGATGGCTACTATTTTGTAATCTGTATTTAGAAGTAATATGGGCCTCCAGTTGTTGAGGTGGCTTCGGTCGCCTCCTTTGGGTAGAAGAGAGATAATTGCGGTCCTACTTGTTCTTGGGAGTATTTTGTTTTTTAATGAGTGGTGGACCATGCTCATGAAGGAATTCTTTAAGGTGCTCCAAAATTCCTTATAGAACTCATTTTTTAGCCCATCTATCCCGGGGGATTTATTATTTTGCAAGGATTTCACTGCTGCCGCGTAATCTTCCTCCGTGAGGTCTTCATCTAGGTAGAGTGATTTCTGCTCTTCCGGAAGTGTAATCTCATTTAATATTGTGTTGATATTTTCAAAATTGGTTGTGGGAGTGCTTTTGTAGGGGTTAATGAAGGTATTTGTTATAAAATTTACTATTTCTGCAAGGTCTGTCACAGTGCGTCCTTCTATGCTTAGCTCTTTTATCGTATTGAGTTTCCTTATGGTGGCATGTCTGGCTAGTTTTATTGCTGCGGGTGCGTCTGCTTCCACTAGGAATGTCCATCCTTCTGCGTCCAGCCTATATTTCTCTTCCGTGTAGAGACTTGAAACGGGGGCGCGGGACCATTTTTTGTACATTATTGTATAGTCTTTAATTGTACTCTTTAGGTCTTCCCACTTGGTGCTAGGATTTCCCGTATCCTGTGTTTGTGTGTGATGACTAATGAGCTCTTTTGTGAAAAGTTTGTAATCCTGGTCTCGGAGTAGATTATCAAACTTCCAGTAGGGTGGTGGCTGTTGTTTTCTATTTGTGTGGAGTATTGTGGAGATTGCCTTGTGGTCTGTAAAGGATGGGATGATATTTATGGATTTGATGCTGGCTATGTTATCTTGGGAGATGTAGAAGCGGTCTATACGAGCGGAGGTGTTGGGTGCGTGGTGTGTGTGCCCAGCTTCTGCTTTCTTCTCTCTCCAGATGTCTAGAAGTCTCTGTTTTTTGATGATTTTTCGGAGTTTTTTTTACATAGGTGACCACTTCTGGTGATGTTGGACGATGTGTCTTTCTTTTCCAGGGTTAGGTTGAAGTCTCCTCCTAGTAGGGTGATCGCTTCTTCTGGTCTGAGTGGTGTGGGGAAGTTGTCTAGCTCCTCTTCCAAGTTGTTTAACACTTGTGCGTGTTTATTGTTGTCCTGCGGGCCGTAGTAACAGAAGATTCGGAGGTGCAGGGGTGGGGTTGATGCTTTTCTTACGGAGATGGCTTGTAAGTGTCCGGGATAAATGGTTTCTATTTCGATGCTGTGGTTGGCTTGAAGGCTCGATTTGATCCCCACGCAGTGCCAGTAAAGGGTGTGATTGGAGGGTTGAAAAATATGCTGTATTGCGGCAGCAGTTCCTCGATTGTTATTGGTGTTGGTTTCTTGCATGAGAATGATGTCCGGGTTATGAGTTCTGACAAAGATGACTAGGAGGGCCCATTTCCGTTGACTCCGCACCGATATGGTGTTTAAGGTGATGATGTTTATACTTTCCATGTCTATGGCTTTAGTTGATTGAAGACAATCAGTGGGAGGGGTCTATTGTAGGTTGGTCCGAGGCATTTAAACTGGGCTATTATTTCGTCTTTCATATTTTTGGTTGAAAAGACGAGAGGTCGACGACGATGAGGTGAGTGGTCAGAGAGAGGAAAATTGTAAATGAGTAAATAAATAATTAAATATAAAAAAGAAAGGTGAAAAATATATACTTAATCGACTCATATTTTGGGTTCTGTCCTAGAAGGTTGTTTTTCCTCTTGGTCCGTCAGGAGATCTTCGGAGTCACTGCGAGTCAATGTTTTGGCTCGAGTATTTCGTAGTCTGGTGATTCTTGTCATTCTTGTTGAAACATTATTTTCACTTCCACTCTAATAATTTTGATGTGTTAGGTACAGATTTACATATTTAACACAATATTTAATTCCTAAACATACAAAAATGAATAAAGTGGAGTACTTACTCTTGTGCGGCCGGCATTGTATCAGCCGTTGAAAACGCCGCCGTCCATCGCATTTGTTTGCTTGAAATGTGTCGATAATTTTCATTGGCTGTTCAGATTTTCTATTGCTACCAACATACAGGAAGAAAGTTTCGAAATACGATTCGGATTTTAGCGTGTGAAGTTGGCCCATGAACGTCATACGTGCTATGACGGTGCTTTACATGATCGCTCGATGACGCCGACCGTCATAGGAGGCCGTGATAGCTATCACCCGCATCGTGATATCATCGCTCTCACAGTTACATAATCACCCCGCAGGGTTGAGACAGCGCTAGTACGAGGATACTCATAGGAATTTACTTAATTGTGTGATACCAAACTAGGAGGATGGTGATGAGGAAGAACTAGGATGACTACTAAGCTTGATTGCTAACGTATTCACTGAGCTGCTTGATTTCATGGTCCTCTTGTTTCGAATAATGTGATGATAGATCATATATTAGGATTTTCGGCATAGGAGAAAATTATGATCGTCAAGAAAGTAGGTTAAGAGACTGAATTTCAGCCGGGAAAATATTTCAGAGTCTAATTATGAAAAGCTTGGGAATGAGTGGGGACTTTACGGTATGGTATTTTTATTTACTTCTTCAAAGTATTGGAAAATATTATTAAGGCAGTGAAACTTGGACGAAATTAAGGATCAGAGAAGTGAACGCGCGCCCGTGTGATTCTCAGCGACAACAAAAATTAATTTCTTCATCACGCGTGTTCGCTTCTGGAAATCGACTTAAGAAAGATTTCAATCCTTTGGAAGATCGGTCTCCTGGTATTCATACCCTTCTACGAGCTGTGATTGATATCGAAATGTATCCCGAAAATGGTTTTGGCGATTTTGATGAGAATACAACTTGAGGCACAAGATATTCATAGGGCTCAGTCTGGTACTCAGAAAAAAAATAGTCATGAGAGTACCGATTCGGTCGAAGATCTGTTTTTGGATGTCGTTGGACCATGATCCTATCACAAACTTAACCCCCGTTGCCCAAGGTGGTCTTGGCACCCGCGACATATTGATGTTAAAAACACAAATTCCGCGGTCGACCCAGAGTATTCAGGCGAAGGTGACTGTTTGTAAGCCATTCAATTTTTGCGAGAATCGGATTTCTATGATGCTTTGCATCCAGGTCGCTGCCCCCCTTGCACATTGTGTCGAGATGTGCCTCCGATGAGGCGGGAGAAGAATTTATATATTTTTTACTAGTATCGGAAATGCGCCCAAAGGTCCCCATGAAAAATATGGTTGATCGGTCGATGGATGAAAAAAAGATAAGAAGCCAGTCCTTTTTGTGTTTATGCGACCCCGACCGGCTTTAGGATTTCCGTGGGCGACGGAGCGTGGAGTCGCCGCAGCCGACAGACGCCTCGGCGAGCACTCCCTGCCCCTATCCTCCCTCGCGAGTTGCGAACCCATCAGCCCGCAGTGTATCGCGCTCACAACAATCATTTCGCTTCGAAGTGGTTGGTGGAGAAGGTTTTACAGGGAGGGGTTTGGAAGAGGAAGATGTGGTCCAGCTTATGGGAGCACATTGCCTGCGAGATTAGGGGGAGGCAAGAAATTGAGTGGGATAATAGAAGAAACCTGTATTATACTCTGGGACTAGCCACCTATAGCGACAATAAGATACAATGAAATAGCACCGAGGTAATTACTAAACTAACAAATGATTGTGTCCAAATAAGGAAATAAATGGAACTTAATAACAAAGAAAATGAAAGACAAAAACAACTACCTTCATTGAAAGACAATACTGTGCATATGGTACTATTGAATTCAAAGATAAGTATAGATATAATACAAGTTAATCGAGGGGTAAAAAAGGTTACAATACGTATGAGATTTGATACATCATTTTAAACACAAAAAATATGAATGGACCTTGAATAAATGCCATTTTTATCTGGAAAAAATTAGAAATGAGATTATACTAAGAAGGCTAAACTTTTCATGAAAATATTCTTTGAATAAAATTCCAAACAATTAAGGAAAGGGGTAGAGTGGAAAGCGTGTGGTTTGAAACAATAAATTAACGCGTTTGATGCTACTGATCTCTTGGTGGTAAGATCGCGATTCGTGCCCTAGTTATAATGTAGACCTATTTATAATTTTTTTAAAATTTTAGTACCTGTGAGAGGATTGAAGTAAATTTTATAATATTTAGCGGAAAAATAGTTTGAAATGACTGAAATTCGCATTAACTAAATACGAGGGTTGCTATTTATATTTCTGGCCTAATAATAAAAAACAATAAAAAACATATTTATGATTGAAATTGGTTTTACTGTTTTTCAAAGTATTCTCCATGTCGATCAATACACTTTTGCAAGCGTTTGAACCGATTTTCGAAGCACTTTTTCCACTCCGATTGAGGTAACTCCAAAACATACGTTTTGTATTCTACCACCGCTTCTTCGGGGGTCGACAAACGTTGACCACGTAATTTGTTTGTGATGTTCGGGAATAAAAAAAAGTAATTGGGTGCCAAATCAGAGCTGCACGGCGGAGGACCCATTAATTCGATGTTTTGGCCGATCAAAAATTCTTTTGTTTGAGCCGATGTGTGACAGCTCGCATTGTCATGAAGAAGAATGATTCGCCTCTTCGAATTTTGCCGAAATTCTCCGAAGACTACTGCAAACAAATGGTCGTCAACCATTCAGAATTTACCGTCCTACGATTCTCTAACGCCACTGTCGCCACGTGACCGGTAAGGCTGAAGAAACAGGCAACCATTTGCTTCGATGTGCTTCTTCCGCGAACAACTTTTGTTGGATTTGGCTCGTCTTGGATGACCCAAACAGTCGATTGCTCTTTTGCCTCGGGCTCATATGCATAGATCCATGATTCGTCACTTGTGTAGATGTTATACACAGCCTTTTATGCACCTCAAAAGTATGTTTCCATTTCCTTGCACCTATCGACATGAGTCCTCTTTTGAGCGTTTGTCAGATTATGCGGGACCCAACGCGAACAAATCTTTTTTTACGGCGAAATGATCATGGAACATCTTATTGCTGCTTGTCATAATTATGCCCAAAGATGCCTTAATCACACGGTATGTCACATGACGATCTTGCTTTATCGGTTCACGCTCAGCATCGATGTTTTCTGGCACAACTACCGATTTTGGACGACCTTCACGGAATTCGTCCAGGAGCGAATGTCGGCCGCGATTGAATCCGTTATACCAGTTTTTTTAGTGCTGTAGGATGGTGCTTTATCGCCTTATAAATACTTAAGTTCATCGATGCTCTCCAGCCTTGATAATCCACGTCGAAAGTTATTGAAAATAATCGCACGAAAATGTTAGAGAATTGATTCCATTTTTTGCCTGAGATAAGATTTTCGTGTTACTCTAAACAACAAAAATCTAGCTCAGATGACAAAATGTTCCGAAGAATCTTTTGTCCAACTATGTCAAGTTTCCAATGTAAACGTCAGACACGCCTAGCAACACTTATTGTTGCCAAGGCCAGAAATATCAATAGCAACGATCATATGCATCGTGAGTTCTTTATCTTCCTTTTTTCATGTCGTATGGGGAAAACGACTTCAAAACAAAGGGATTTTTGTGATAACGTGAAGATTACTTAGGCGAATAATAGACTTTAAACCTTTATCTTACTAGGTTTTATGGGGTCCATAAGCCATGCTGGCTGAGGTTATTTTTTATTGTTCGTCGTGCGAAATGTAGAGGTTTTGAAAATATGCTATGACAAAAAACTACCTTTTGGATTGCAGTGAAATAAAAACCACTTTGTTTCGCACATATTCCCCCTATAAAATACGTAATTTTTTTTGTCGTGGTTTTCTGAAATTTATTAATTTAATTTCAAAATTTTCTTCTAATTGGCTGAAATAAGTTTTATGGATTAAATATGTAGCACAACCATTTATTATATCTTTCTAGTATTTTAAAATTATTTTTGGATATGAAATTTGTTTAAAATCGTTACATTGGAAGAAAATGTTCACATTCACGACAGCTTTTTCGAATTATTTTCCTACTCAATGCGCTTTCTAATGCGTATCAGCTCCTCTAATGAAATTATTTGACCTTTACTTCTATATTTCATCAAATTAAATTTAATAGTACAAGTTGTTAATATCCATATTGTAATTACTATATGGACATATAATAATGCAAAAACCCCTGCGGGTAGGGGGATGGAGAATACTCCCGCAGTATCCCTGCTTGTCGTAAGAGGCGACTAAAAGGGCGGGGGTAAAACCCCGAAAACAAACCCCCAGTCAGCTAGGGTAGCGTCCGGACCGTATAGTGGGTCAGCTGTCTGTGCGAGGCAATATCAGCTTGCCTAGATCCACCTATGTGTTTGCCGTGCTTGGATACCCGCAAGAGGGAGAAGGCGATCCTGGTGGGTGGGTTCTCCGGCACCCACCCGGGTGTTGGATATACGGTATGGGCCGGAGTTCAATATCCGACTTCGGCCCTAGATTCCCTGTAAACGGGAGGCCGGGGGCTAGCCATCCCCTGTCAATCGGCTTTCCGATACGTTCGGGGCGAGTGTTAGGGAGATGGGGGGTCTGCGTAGGGAGGTCGGAGGCGCTCGGGTTGGTGGGTCCGCAGCATCGAAGACCCAACCCGAAACATACCACCACCTCCAGTGTGCTATATCCCCTCGGGTAGCCCTGGCGACCGCCCCGGCTTGCGGCGCGGCGTCCCGAATGTGTGGCTCCGTCGTCGGTGGGGAGCCCGGGGGACGAAGAAAAGTTATATATGGCGGATGCATCTCTTCCAACACCTAAAAGATTCTACCCAGACACGGGCAGGGGAGAAAATGTCGCTGGAGAGAAGGTCAAGTAGTTAGTGATGAGGTGTATTAAGGAAGGAGAGAGCCTTAAAAAGGTATCTTTCTTTCTTATTCGTAGAATCTTATCTAGTTTCGTTCCTGGGGAACTCAAATCAGCAAAGAAGCTACGTGACGGCACACTGCTCATCGATACAGTTAATAAGAGGCAGAGTGAAAAGCTAATAGCCGTTGAGAAGTTCAATGATATTCCCGTCAAGGTCGAGGCGCACTGCACCCTAAACACCTGTCGAGGAGTTGTTAGTCACTACGACTTGTTGTACGTAGAGATATACGAGATTAAGATCGAAATGGCCTCCCGAGGGGTCACCGATACTCGTCGACTCACTTCAAAGCGCAACGGAGAAAGAGTAAATGCGACATCTGTTGTCTTAACTTTTGCGCGTGATATACTCCCTGATAAGGTGTTTATCGATTATGAATCGGCCCCAGTCAGACCATTCATACCGGCACCCATGCGCTGTTACCAATGCAAGGAATTCGGCCATATGACAACGAGATGCGAGGGCAAGGCCACCTGCCCCCGGTGCAGCCAGGATAAACATGAGGGTGCCGAGTACACCGGTGACCCACTGTGCGTCAACTGTGAGGGTGCACATCCGGTCTATGCGCGTAACTGCTCAAAGATGATGGAAGAGCGGAAGATTATGGAAATTAAGACCGTTGATAAAATAACGTACTTCGAGGCAAGGAAAAAATATAGGGCACAAGTTGCTCCTACCTTTTCGAAATCATGTGCTCAGGTTGTTCCCCTTCACTAACCTAAGGTCACCATCTCGACCCAGATGGTTGGTATATCTATGTCCGAGAAAGTCCCAGGTAAAAAATCGGCCTAGCCGGCTAAGACCTAAAATCCGGCAATGACGAATGCCACCAGTTCGGGTTCTTCTGGGAAGAACTCGAACAAAACCACCACCGAGGCCACGCCAATCTAACGTGGAAAATCCCAATCCCCCAGTCCATCTGGCTTGGCCCAGACGGGCCAACCAGAGTCGATGGAAGAAGACGAGTATCTCTCCGAGTCGGAGAGACTTCGGGCGAAAGCTAAGGGGAGGAATAATCGCACCAAGCGCTGATCCTCCCAATGTAATGCGTGCCCGTTTTTAGTATTTTTAAATTGGTTATTTATTGTTAATGGCTTTTATATTAGTGGAACTGTATTGGTTTTTATCGCCACAAGGAGGACCAGGCCATTTTAATTCGCGATTTGAACCCGTTTTGTATTTGTGTTCAAGAAACGCATTTTAAAAGGGCGGACAAGGGCATTTTAAAAGCATTTAAAGTTTTTAGTTTTGACGAAATCAGTGGCCAACGAACCCATGGTGGAGTTATGGTTGCTACTCGGGAGGCCCTTTACACCTCCCGAGTGCACCTGAACACGCCGTTCCAAGCGGTGGCAGTCACCGTGTTTGCCCCCGAGGCGATTGCGATATGCAACGTATCTGCCCGAGGGTGCACCGGTCACTCATTTTTACCTAGATGCTGTTGTCCACCAATTACCTCAGCCGTTTGTTTTCCTGGGAGATTTTAACGCCCACAATCCTCTATGGGGAAGCCCAAGAGGGCAGTGTAAACGCAGAGGACGGATTTTATCTTTTATTTTAGATAGTAACCTGATTTTATTGAACAACGGGGAGAAAACCCGTTTTAACTCTTTTACCGGTAACTATTCGAGCATTGATTTGTGGTTTGTGTCAAGCTCGTTATCCACGAAATTTACTTTATCTGTTCATGACGATCTCTGTGGAAGCGATCACTTCCCACTTCTTATCGCCAAGGAACGACATATTATCCCAGGTTTTATTCGGTTGGGCAACTGGATTATCCGGAAATTGACTGGTCGCTGTTCAAAAGCAATTTTACCTTTAAACACGTAACGACGCTAAATAGCGTGTCTAACATAAATCATTTAACAAGCTGCATCATCGAAGCCGCAAACTTAAGCGTGCCACGGTCTCATCGACTCAACTCGAGACCATCTGTACCTTGGTGGAACGAAGAATGCGCAGCTGCCATTCGCAAACGGAAAAAGGCGCTACAAATTTTTAAAAGGTTTCCGACGGACATGAACCTTTCCGCTTTCCGGCGCTTAAGAGCTAAGGCTCGACAGGTCGCGAATAGGGCGAAGAAGGCATCCTGTGTGGAATTTGTCTCGGGTGTCAACTGTAGAACACCACTTACACAGGTCTGGCGGAAGATCAGGAGTCTGTCGGGTAACCACCAACAGGTCGGCATCTCCTTTTTACATGTCAGTGGCGATGTAATAACGTCTGAAATTACTATCAGCGACATTTTCGGCCAGCTACTCGCCAATACCGAAGCCGAGATACCAAAGACCGAGCCGACCCGAATGACTTCAGACCTATATCACTCACTAGCTGTGTAAGGCTATGGAAATAATGGTGAATCTGCGGCTCGTCTGGTGGCTAGAGCGCCGAAACCTCTGATATTCAATATGGTTTCCGCTGAGGCCGTTCCACTACCGATCATTTAGTCAGAATAGACAACTATATCCAGGAAGTCTTTCTTCTTCGCCAACACGTAGTCGGGGTATTTTTCGACGTAGAGAAGGCATACGACCGAGTTTGGCGTCACAGGATCTTAAGAACGATGCACGAATGGGGGTTTAGGGGTAACCTACTCATTTTATTCGAAATTTTTTATCGAACCGAGTTTTCAAAGTAAGAATTGACCAACACGAATCGAAATTTTATAGTCAAGAGAACGGAGTTCCCCAAGGTTCAGTACTTAGCGCAACGCTATTTGCTATAGCGATTAACGATATCGCTGTGTAAAAACACCAGTAATTGGCTCACTGTTTGTGGACAACTTCGCAATTTTTTGTAGGTCATCCTAACCCGCTACCGCGGGCAGACTTATCCAGCTTAATCTAAACAAAGTGGATAGGTGGGCCAAGGATAACAGGTTTAAATTATCCTTAGAGAAAACTAAATGCCTCCAATTACGCCGGTGTAGGGGTCATACCATTCCCCCAACACTAACCTTAGGCGGTACAAATCTTCCGTTTGTTAACTCTGTACGTTTTTTTTGGCATGATTTCGCCTCAATTGGCGGGAACACATCGATATTTCATAGGTTAAATGTCTTAAGACTAAACATTTTAAAATTCTTAAGTCACTCAACATGGGGAGCCGATCGCTCAATGCTGATCTTGTTGTACAGTGCGCTGGTCCGGTCGAAGCTGGACTGGCGCGCTGGTCCGGTAGGGAGTCGTACCTACGTACTCTAAACGTGGTCCACAATGAAGGCCTTCGAATATCCACTGGGGCGTTCCTGACTAGTCCGGTGCGAAGCCTCAATGTGGATACAGGAGAGCCGCCATTGTGCCACCGAAAGAACCTGCTCATGTGTAATTACTTTGCCAAAATTATAGCAATAAAATCACAGCCATGTTTCAACCTTGTTTCTAAGCCTCGATTTATAGAACTTTTTAATCGCCGGACAAAAGCTACTAGGCCTGCTAGCATAAGGTTTTATACTTTCATTTAAGAGCGGGGTATAACACTCCCTGACATATACCCTGTCGGAAGCTGCAATAGCTCTCCTTGGGTCACTCCCGCGCCTAAAATCAACACTGATCTTAACAGGCGTCTAAAACCCTATACCACTGCACAAGAGTGCCAGCGTCAATTTTATGTTCCTAGACACCCATCGAGATCTCGTGCCTATTTATACCGACGGCTCCAGATCAGGCACCGCCAGTGCGTGCGCAATCTTCTCACCCCACCACGAAGCTGCGAAAGCAAGGTTTCATCCGATATGTAGCGCTTTCACAGCGGAGCTGTACGCAATTAGGCTGGCCCTGGATGGTATACAGGACCTTGGCTCCTTCGTTATATGCACGGACTCCCTAAGTGCCCTGAATGCCATTTCTGGCCTTTTTCCTGCGCACCCTTTAGTCCAGGAGATTCAATATTCTCTTCTCTCCCTCGACAAAAAAGGGAACCAAGATCTTTTTCATGTGGGTCCCTGGACTCGTGGGAATCGCCGGGAACGAGAGAGCCGACACTTAGGCGAAAATTGCACTCGCCATGGACGTAATGGCACCGACGCCGGTACCCTTACAAGTTGTGAAGGAGGTATTAAGAAATGCAGTCCTAGAACTGTGGAAGAAGTCGTGGAGAACCATCGAAGGTAACAAACTGCGCAGGTTAAAACCGGTAGTGACAGCGTGGCCTTCGTCCGTCAGGAAGAGTCGCCGAGAGGAAGTCGTCATAACACGACTACGGATAGGCCACTGCCCTCTGACCCACTCCTTCCTCAATACCGAAGAGAAAATTCCACCGCGATGTGATGACTGCGACTGTTCTCTTAGCATACGACAAATCCTGACGGAGTGTGAGAGATACCGGGCGGTGCGTAACAGGCTGCAGCTAGTGGAGACCTGGGGTACATTCTAGGCGATGACCCAGATGTTCTTAACCGCGTTTTGGCAGTTTTAAATGTAACTGGCCTATTTAATAGTATTTTAAGGCTGTGAAATGATTTTTAATTTTTACTCAAAGTTTATATTAAGTATTTTATTATAATACCATAATATATAATATATATATTTTTTACAATGACGTGTAGTGGTGCTAAATGACCATGTCGTCGACGCACCCTATCGAACCCACTACTACTACCATGTAATGCAAAACATTCATGGAGTAGAACTGAATATATCCACCTTTTCCAACTGATTTTTTTTGCTTCAAATGTCGATGAAAGGTTACTAAATATTATTAAAAATCCCTACGGTATAAAATAGTCCTTAACAGGGGTCTACACAAGAGCCCAACATCACTCTTAGCTCAGGACTCTTACATTACCACCCCATTCTCAGTGCACACCTTAAACCTGCCCCTTCCATTCATTTCTGGCCAGTAGGTGTTGTGTCTTGCCTGCAATCGAGAAAGAACGGAATTTTTTTGAGTTAGTCGACCTTCTGTAGGTGCTCTTGGGGTTGTAAGACTTCTGTAGTACAAATGATCAAATCCGGCACAATTTGCCCGCGGAAATATTTTCAAGATTTTTTGCCGCCAACCGAGGATTGTCAATCAAAATGGCCATGTTCACAAGATGAAAAAACAGTTTCTTCGTCCATTTCTATGTTTTCCTCCCTACAGTTTTGTATTGTCCTATTTGTCATCCTGTCACCTTTGTTCACGAAGCTCATATTTTTGTTGTAACTATTTATATTATCTGGTTTCAGTGGATTTCCCGAGTCATCGGTGAAGTTCCTTTCCGAGGGAGCGTTGTGCGTATTAGTCTGGAGCAGACCTCGGAAGAATAATGCTGTTGGCTATTTGGGAGTGTTTGCCCCTAGTGCACGGTTTAATTGTTTTTCAGCGATTCTAGAAAATGCTCCGACCGTACTGTTTACGGGTTAAAAAAATGCTACTAATTCTTTCATAATTAATTATCCGATTACCGTGGTTTTGTAGTGTTTACATGCGAGGAAACATTTCCAACCCTTGCACTGTTGCAAATTTGAGTTCCCTGTGCTACAAAATAAAGAATTATATTCGAATCGGGTTGCCTATAATCACAGTGTGAGTGGATTTGGTGTGGACAGAGCAATTTACATCTACAACATCGTCGCACAATCGTCATTTAAGCCGTATTACTTCATTATATTACACTTACTGATATCTGTACATTAAGGTTCATCATGTTTCCAAGACATTTATCGACCAGGTGAATTATTGTGGAAATAGATGGAGCTAGTGGTATCTGCGGTGTCGATAGTGAAGAAGGCGCTTCTCCGAAATGCAAGACTAGAATTTGTATTATATTCGGGTGTGACTCGGGATACAAGAATGAAAGAAAAAGGGCTTGTTCTTAGAGCCACGAAGCGAGTAATTTTTTAAAAAGGAGGAAAAAGTTATACGTCGTGCAGGATTGACGAAAACTTCCAGATTTTGCGAAAAACACTCGGAATCAAGCGCTGTAATTCGTTAATGGGAATCAGTGGACAAGAAAACTGGCAATGTATTCTCCGAGGCGAGCTAAGTATGGATATTGTTACTTGATAGGGAAGTAAATTCACGCTCTATTCAATACTTTTGGCGATTTTTTCGCATGGTCCCCACGGACGTTAACGATATTTTTAGTAATTCCTGGCCAAAATTAAAACTTGTTAAAAAATTCCGTGGTGACATTTCGATCACTTCCGCCTAAGCGCTTTATCATATCCGTAACTACCCTTTTCCCCTGCTGATTCTCACCCATTTCTCCTTGTTTACCAGTCTACATTTGTAAAGGTTATCAGTCTCTGGGGGGCGAGGGATGTGTGATCCCGGGGGGAGTCAAAGGGCATGTACATGCCCATTGCCCACCAAGATCGTCATGCGTGGTGAAGAGCCACATCCTCCACGAGGTGCCCCTGGTTTTCGCAGAACATGACGGATCTAAACTTGGCTGGTCGATGAACAGCTCCCTTCACCACGGTGCTTCTCTGTGTCATTAATGACCGCGTCTGCGGGGCGGAGGGTTAGAAGTCGCTAACAGAGACACTCCGGATACCGGGCGACCTCCGGTTTTATCTACCCTTACCCATGAATACGGGGCTCTGTATGGGCGAACCATCTATTTCCCTAGCTACTCGTGGGACCATCTATGGATCTATCTACAAATAAAACTTTCCCGTAGGGCGCTAATCAGCGTGTTTCCCCTACGGACTTGAACAGTCAAACTCCAACGGAGGAGGCATTACTCCTGGAGAGCCCCGGGGCGCGATTTTGTTTCCGTATACATTATTGTAACGCCGCGTTATTATAGCGATTGCTTGCGCTTGTGAAACGCCGAACGCGATTCTGATTCTTCCCATCTTCCGCGGGATACGCTACAATTGAAGGTGGGGAAGGATACGCTAAACTAATTACGACTGGCGGCGCCCGCGAGCGAGGCTACATTTTTTGACCAATAGGAGGCTTCCAAACAGTCTGGCGGCAGGGAGAGGAAATTCGAAGTTCACGTCGCGGTATCCAAGGTATGTTACTCGCTAATGAAAATGGATTCCCAACCCATGCAAGTGCCAAGTCCAACTTCTAATTTATTTTAAACCAATTTTTTACACCCAGTGTGAAGGGTAGTCGAATGTTTACTTATTCATCCCCTGAATGAGTTACCCATTCAAATTAGTTATCAAAATCGGAGCTAATTCAATCATGACATATCCAGAATTTTTTGTCCTATTATATTTCAGTTAAATCTCAATCTAATGCATGAGTAATTGTTGAATTATGAATGAAAAACAATTACTGTGAGATCTTATTTTAAGGCGGCATTGACTTTTTGAAGCTAAAACTTACACGCGGACCATAATTTTTTTCTTTACAGTACGAAACAAAGTAGAGGTCCTAAAATTTCCCACTCGCAGAAATGCTTCCTGGCCGAATATATGGCCAACCACACTTCATTTGCTACGGGCAAGTTCTGTGGTATTCGCGGGAGGGAGACTGCCTCTTTGCTGTGGCACCAGTTTGCTGACGAGGCAAATAAGAGGGGACCACCGAAAGATGTGCCTCAGTGGCAAAAGGTATTTTTTGTCACTTCTACCCAATTATGGCCGTTGAGGGAATACATTTGAATCAACTTCTTCCAATTCATCAGGCATGGAATGACATGAAGGCCTGTGTAGGAGCTAAAGTGGCTGCCCTTAGGAAAGAGAGGCTAAGAACGGGAAACCTACCCTCGGCCACAGCACTTCTTTCAGAGGAAGAAAAAAAATAGTTGCTCTTCTTGGTGGAGAAAGTTGTGAGGGGACTGAGGTTTATGACTCTCTGCCAGAAGACCAAGTATGTTAATGCTCAAGTATTTTGCCACCTGTTGATACACTTAAGATTTAGAAGTTTCTTTCATTGATCTTTGCTAATAATTACCTTTGTTGAAGTATTTAATTGCCACATGTTATACTTACCTATTGAAGATAGGTTTATCAGATAAAAATTCACATATACATGGACAATAGTATCCAAAATATGCATTATAATGCCTCAAAGGATAAATTTACCTTAGAAAAAGAGATATTTTGGAAAAATATTTCTTTAAAATTTTTTATTAAAGCATGTTATTTTGCTAATAACATCATGTAAACTTATTAGGAAAATTAACTATTTGTAATTATATTCATACAAACCACTCGTATTCACACAATAATTCTAAGTGATTTAAGTTTATGTGTATAATACTAATGCCAGTATATGAAAGATTGGGAATTATATTGAAATAAACTTCTTTTTATAGGCCTTTCTTGAAAGACTAATGGAGGGAGATGATATGGTACTGTTGGAGGAACCAATTACAGTCTCCATCCTCACTGAGGGACCAACAGAAGACACCTATGGTAAGACAATTGGGGGAAATAAGAGAAGTAAAATTGTCTAAACATTTATCTATGGCCACAAAAACAAATTAAATTCTTTTAATTGTTGTACTTGCAGATACACCAGAAGCGAGCACCAGTAGGGGTGCTGGCTCCAGTGAACCTGTCATGAGACCCAGAAACAGAAAAGGAAGAGGATGTAATATTTGACCCATGTAATGTTTGTTAAATATAGTCAAAGTAAACATGGATCTCATATTTTTTCTTCTTTTAGGGTCTCCATACACTAAAAAAAATATCTCAACAGAGGGAGGAGACAAAAAATGAATTTATTAGACTTCAAGAACAGCAGAATAACACATTGGAGGTTAGTCAAGATGAGCATGATAATATATAACACAGAGGGGATGAAATTTTTTTGACATAAGGACTTGATGCCATTAATTCAATTTTCACCATTAAAAAAATTATAGCTGATGGCAAAGGCAATGCTGCTCTCTGCTGAAAATGAGCAGAAAAGAATAAAGCTGGAGGAGAGGAAGTGTGAGGCCTGGGAGAGTTTGGCCTCATCAATAAAGAAGTTGGTGGAAGACAAAATATACAAATTATAAAATTTCATATTATCATATTGATATAGGCCTTAAAAATTTGATATGGAAAGTCTTCATGCGGTACCTGTTAATGACTGAAAAGCTCTTGTATTATTGCCCTTTGTACTCGTTGTCCTTCAGCGAATCTTGCTCGACCTTCTAATGGACCTTGATTATTGACAACTAAGGCATTTTGAGCTACCTCTATGTCATTATCATTAATGCCTTGCTCTTGAAGACCATAATGCATTCGCATATTATGCAGTACTGAGCAAGCATTAATAATGTTGCCAGAAGCTCCAGGATTGTACATTAGCACTCTTTGTTTTGATAGGCATCTCCACGTTGACTTTAATACCCCAAACAATCTCTCCACAATTGAGCGGGCCTTACATAATGCCTCAGTGTATCTGTACTCTCCAGTACCTGGCTGACAATTGGGTATAGGGGTGAGGAGCCAAGGTTCAAGAGGATACCCTGCATCACCTACGGAAATCCTAAGTTATTAATGTCACAATGAGAATAGATATTAGTCAAATGTGATCTTTCTTAAACTCGTATATTACTATTGTAATAACACTGAAAGCAATAATAATAATAAATTTATTTCACCATTGGCAGTACATACATCAGCATGGCTAAAGTCAAAGAAATAGAATAAATACAATCATATACATACATGAAAAAGAAACATCATCGGGTTTGAAGTTTTACAGAATAATATTAATTTAAATAACATATTACAATAGAACAGAGCGACAGGAGGTTACACATGGATCAACCACATTGCAGGGGCATGGGAACACAGGGGGACTCCAGTTACCCACTACAAAATTACATTCAAAATGCATCCTCCAAATATTCCACAACACTAGTAGCATTTTTCAGATAAAAGAAGTTTAAATTTCTTTTTAAACAGAGAAAGTGAGTTGCTATTTTTTATTTCTTCAGGAATCTTATTGTATATGATAGAGGCAGAGTGGATAGGACCTTTAAGACAGAGAGCTGGAGTACTGATTGGAGTGAATGTTGTTTCTTGAACGAATGAGGTGATCGTGGTAGGTAGAATTGGTAGGAAATTGAGAAAGGTTTGCTTTAACGAGGCAGGCACATGTAATGATATACAGAGATAGAAGGGTGAGAATTCTAGATTTAGCAAAGAAAGATTTACCTGGAGTGCGAATAGGGACTTGGTACATAGCTTTGATTGCTTGTTTTTGAGCTGAAAATGCTCTTTTAGCAGCAGATGAGTTCCCCCAAAACAAAATGCCATAAGAAATATGGGGATGGATTTTAGCATAGTAGACCATTTTTAAAATGTCGAATGACACTATAGGAGACAACCTCCTAATCATCACAGAAATTTTATTGAGTACAACCTGTACGTGAGGTGCCCAACCGAGGTTAGAGATTAGGAGTCCAAGGAACTTCGTTGTGGACACATCAGAGGAATGACTGATTTTATCTATGTGAGGGATGAGGTCATGTTTGTTAGAGTTTTTTTTGGAGGAATTGGAGGCAGAAAGTTTTCTGTTCGTTAACTATCAGATTGTTTATATTACACCACTGACGCTTTTCCATAATTGTAAGATTAGTCAGGGCAACTATGTTTTGAGCACTTTCGGCAGTAATGATGGTGGAGGTGTCATCGGCATAAAGAGTGGTTTTACAGTGAGACAAGTGATTAGGGAGATCATTGATGTAGAGTAAGAAAAGCATTGGACCAAGGAGGGACCCTTGAGGCACTCCCCTTGTTAGTTTAATGGGGTTTGATTTAGTAAATGAGGAGCTGTTACTACCGCAATAGCAGACCGTTTGTTGCCTATCACTTAGGTATGACATGATCCAATCCTGGACTGGACCAGTGATACCTAGAGCAGTTATCTTATTTTTTTAGAATGTTATGGTCAATAAAATCAAAGGCTTTGGTGAGATCAAAGAAGATTCCAACAGTGCAGAGTTTATCATTCAGGCCATGTAGGATGTTCTTTATCAGCTCAAAAGATGCAGAGGTTGTAGACTTGCCAGTCCTGAAGCCATGCTGATTTTCATGAAGTGCGTTGCATGAAGTTAAATAATCCTGTAATCTCTTGAGGAACAATTTTTCAAACAACTTAGAGAAAACAGACGAAATTGATATGGGTCTGTAATTATCAGCTTCACTTTTAGAGCCTTTTTTGTGCACAGGGATAACGCGGGAATACTTAATGGCCGATGGGAACTGACCAGAAGAAAAGGAAGAGTTTACTATGTCTGCCAATGGGGTAGCAATGACATTAGATGCAGCTTTTAGTATGGGCATGGGGATTTCATCAAGCCCTGCTGAGTATGAGTTATTAAAGGAATTTATAGTTTTTACAATCTCCGAAGGCACAGTTGGAAAGAGGAACATTGAATGAAGGGAGGAGTGACTATGTTTTGCGATTGGTGAGGAGGTATTTGCATCAAGCTGTGAAGCAATATTGCAGAAGTAAGAGTTGAACATGTCAGCGATTTTCTCAGGGTCAGTGAAATTTTGGCCATTGAAGTTCGTGGAGGTAGGGAGAGTTTTATGAGAGGCTTTAGTTAAATTATTTATTACATTCCAAGATGATTTGATTACACTAGTAGAGTTCTTGATGTAATTTTCCACGTGTGACTTTCTGTTATGTGAAAGTAGGGCTTTGAACTCTTTTCTGGCTAGCTGATAAGTTTGGCGTAGATTAGGATCGTTGAATTTGTATTGAGAGTGAAGAGTGCGAACATGCTGGGACATAGCTTTGAGCTCAGGTGAGTAAATTACTGATTCATAACCTGTTTTCCTTTGCTTAATTTCCCGGAGTGGGAATGCAGAGTTAAAGTGAGATACAAAAGTATTATAGAAGGCAGTGAATTTATCATCACATTCAGAAGCATCCAACACATCATCCCAAGATTCTTGAGCCAGGGCAGTTACAAATTCAGCCTTAGATTTATCAGAGAAGATTCTTTTAGTAGTTTTATTAATAGATTCATTATTGAGAATTCGTTTGTGCACAAATTTACATCCCTCAACTGTAGGTGGGATAATAAAATTGACTTCAAGAAAAAGACCAAGATGGTCAGAGAGTCCAGAGTCTAAAGTCCGGCACGAAATGGAGGAGGAAGGTAAGTCAGATATGATGTAGTCTATAAGGGAAGCAAATTGATGGGTGATACGTGTAGGTTCTACATTTAGTATGCTTAGGCCAAAGGAGGTGAGTAGTTGCAGAAGTTCACTCCGTTCAGATGTGTCACTAAGGTAGTCAATGTTAAAATCACCTGCCAGAATAACCCTGTCTATTTTATTACACATAACAAAGGCTAGAGCATCACTAAGGTGCTGAAGAAATATACTTGTGTCACTGCTTGGTGAACGATAGATACATAGTATAGCAAATGTACAGGAATTTGATTTGAAAATGGCAACAGAACATTCAAATTGTTTATCAGTGCTATTATTGAATTTTAGACACTTAACATTAAGGAAATTCTTGCAATAAATGGCGACACCACCACACTTGTACTTGGACCGGCAGAAATGAGATACTAGATTGTATCCAGGTAAATTGAAAATTGAAATTTGACTGCTCGAGAGCCAATGTTCTGCAAGCAGTAGAATATCAGCATTTAAATCGTTCATTAATAAATCCAATTCTGTCTTTGCTATTAACGCACTGAATGTTTATATAAAAGAGAGTGAGCGTGTTCAATGCAGCGTCACACTTTTGTCATAACTCTAGTTTCTTTACGTGAGATTGCGAACGAGTGATAGGCCGCATTGCCGCACATTCACCACTGTCTGATTGCAGGTTTGCACTAGTGATTTCTGTGCGGTTATTGTCGCCATTATCGTAATTGACTTTCACAGGCAATTGGTCACATTGAGATGAGAAATTTTGCACCTTTGGAGGAAAATATTTACCCACAATGACGTCGTCAGGCCACATTGTACCATGCAATAACTCACTTCGCAGCTTCATTAGCGCTTGCACTAGTAATGAACAAAACTCCTTATTTACCCGAAAAGACTCACAGGTAAAAGTATACTTCGGGAATTACGCGGAGAGAAGTTTCAGGATGGTCTCAGGAGACGTTCCAAGGGAAACACGGCCAACATAAATTGTGGCACGGCGAGGGACGCCAGTAAAACTGTTGGCGGTCTTGTCCGGATTACAGCCCACAATTTGCTTCCTACGTCTCCACTGACTTTTTCCAGATTAATAAATTTAGAATCCATCGTCATGGGTCACCTCTTGATTCACACTCGGAAATTCAGGGTCAGCTATCGGGGTGGTCTCGACGGTTACCGCGGAAGAAGTAGATACCGCGTCACCTGCCGTATTCACCGGATCGTGGAGTTGATATTCTCGGTCAACAACTGGGGTCCGAGATGCCAAGTTTTCAAACGTTACATTTCTTTTTGGTGTAGTATCAACGTAGGCTTTTTTAAGTCTAAGCACTTCCGATTTTAGAAAATCGATGTCGTTCGCCATATTGGCGATCGAGTACTTCGTAGCGCGACATTGAAAGCACTTCCAATGAAAGCAGTCCGACTCATTTAAGACCTTTAAGTGAATTTCGCTTAATTGAGAACACTTAATATGATATAAATTTGTGCAGTAACCACAAGAGATAAATTTATTTCCCGTATCAACTAAATTTTGGCAGGAGCCACAGTTTGACATACCACTCATGGTCGCCATTTTGACCGGGACCGGGGGAAATAAAACAGCAAGTGTTAGCTATTAACCAAACTCATTAAACCTCCAAATAATTACATGAATTTAATGTTACCCTAGCTCTGAACATCAAAAATCACTACCTATTAGATATCTCTTCTCTACTTTCATCAATGTTAGCAAAATATGTTGAGGCATAAAAAGGAGTAATGCTAAGCTTAGAGCATACTGCTTCATCAGAACTACATAATTTAATTCATTAATCTTTGTTAATATAGGAATAGGTAAATAGCATTTAATATACTATTAACCAACTATTTCTTCTTTAGTAACATAGTCTTATGACTCATAAAAATCACCACTCGCCTAATAGCCACATCGTCCTCTCACCCCTGTTATACCATAATTCCATAATTGCTCTTGCTGGACTGTTCATCCAAATAGCTGAGTCGTGGCGTGATCCCGGATAACGTGCACAAACATGACTAATTTTTAAAGTGCTGTCACAAATCTAGATTTGAATCAAAAACACTGTCAACCCATTATCAATATTTCAAACTGAAATAAAAGTTCTCTCACATTCAATGCAGAGAAGATTTGCTTTTAAATATTGTCAAAAAAGCAAAGAACGAATGGCCACCTATACCATTGCAATCTAATTGTCATGTTCCCTGATATAAGAATTAATCAGTGACAAATATATATTCCATATAAATTTTCATTTCATTTCCATCCCAACTACCTATTTTAAAACCTTTGCAAGATGAATGTTGAAAGATCATTTTCTGCTCACCATTTGAACATTCAATGAAAGGTATCCATGATGGTTGACATAGGAATCCTCATGGTCTTTGGGGGCCAAAATTGCCACATTTGTGCAATCAATTACTCCCATGGCTCCAGGAAATACAGTTTGAAAATTCTCTTTGACTACAGTGCGTTCTTGTAGCGTTGTTGGATATCTGACCCACTGTCTGAGTAGGTATTCATTTATTGCCTTTGACACAACTTTAACATTTCTACTTATTGCAGATTGGCTGAGGGCAAGACAGTAATCTTGGCCGACAGCACGCTGATATGAACCTGTTGCATAAAACCTTATAGCACTCAGCACCTTATATTTATATTTTTTATTAGTGATGATACCATATTATTGACGAGATACTTGTTAAATTAAGATAGGTTGTATTTTCAACACAAACCTGCTTCTCTACTGAGAGTCCATGGGACCTCTTTCGGGCTACGTCAGGCCTCAATGTAATGCACAGATCCATAACTAATTCCTTTAATACTCGAAATAGGTTTTTAAAGGTATTATCCATTAAGTTAAAGGGATCTTGTGCATCCCTCAGGCGTCTACGTTGTATTCTTAACATAACAACTTCCTCCTGATACTCATCATCTAGTATTTCTAAAGCCAGGTAGGCCAATGCCATTTTTGAAAAAATTCCAACTACCTATGAAAAAGCAGTGAAAATAAATGTGCTGAGTATTCACCTTTCTGAAGTAATAACATACATCAATCACCAAGTCAGTTTATAATTGCAATCAACAATTAGTTGGGATTATATGAAAATCACTCATTAAGTTGAGGATAGAAACAGTATAAACTTGGTCCCAAATTTCTCAAGTTTACCTACTTTAAATGGGAATGAGGTAAGGCAATTGAAAATTCAGAACAATTAATTTTTAAATATTTACACTGAGTAAAATAATGACGTATGTATAAAGCAAAACATTTCCGTTTCGATGAAACATATAATGAGAAAGAGTACCATTTCCATGAAGCCAATGCTAACATAAAAATCAATCTCTCACCAATATCTTCAATGAGTTCACGAAGAATTCTAGGATTAATTACATTCACGAACAACAAACTGAAACGCGTAAGAAGCAAGAAAATCATGCCATTCTATTTATTCCAAATGATCATCTACTTCAAGCATTTGTAATAAAATGAGTATTGTAGAACAACTACGAAAAATGAATATCCGATACAAGCAAGAAATTAGCGTACAAAATTCAAATAAAACTTCGTTAAAACGTTATTTTACACAACTGTAACACAACCGACAAGCCTAGAATCAAATATTGGCGGCCCATATACTTTGAAATGCATATACACATCAAACACATGACGCAGTTATCAAAATGGTAATTTTAATTAAAGGTAATTGCTTAAGCATCAATTCCTCCTGCACTTAAGTAATAAATTCGTAACATGAATGCATGTATTTCATGAGGTATGGACATGACTTACTACATGTTTTGTTGAAGTACTTGTAATGGGTACTAAAATTGCTGTAGGTAGAGGTCTAATCACTGGCGTTACGAAGTAAAGGCATTGAAGTAGGATAAAATTTCATTTTGCTTATGTCAAGAGTCTTAGGGTCTCAAAAATAAAATATCCAATATCCTACACTTGTGAGCGCAAATGTACATAACTATATTTTTTTCACAAACGACACAACAACATCACATTACTTAAAAACCACGAGTAACTGAAAACAATTCGTTCAACAACAAACGATGAAATTGTCACCTCCACTGATAAGTAATCGGAAAATATCACATATATGAGGGAAATTAATGATGTGCTTCAAAACACATATTTAAGCGCAACGAAACCGAACCATCCTACCTTATAATGTAAAATATTAGTATTGAAACCATTACTTTATCACCTTTACTAACCAATCCTTGGAATCAACTTTAACTCGAGTTGATCAGTCTCTATCACTCAAATGTCAATTCTGTCACTCTACCGTATAATTACGGATCACAGACCAACGCACTATGTACTATAAAATTGCTTTATTTACAATTGTATTGCAGCTGATACCGCTTTCACCAAAGTTACGACGCCATGTTGGATAACTTCGCGATGATAACGCCATCTCATTAATTTCCTTACGATCACACGATAAATTATCGCGGCCTACGCTTGCATAGCGCTAGATTCGAAAAACAGAATCGCTCATTCGCTATGTTACACGCTATTTACCGTAGCGTATGGCGTTACGGCGTTATAAAGAAACAGAATCGCACCCCTGGTGCGGCTCCCAAGGGGGAATCCTCCACTACCACCTTGGCGAAGAACCCTTCAGGGAGCTTCAAATCATCGCAGGAAGAAGAGGATGAACTTCCTTCGGACTCTTCTGCGTCTACCCATGCCATGAGATTTGCTTCCCCATTGGAATAAGCCGCTCGCCAAACCTGTTGGAGTACATGAATAACCGCCCTGAACCTATGGGCATGTGCTCCATCCTGCTGGAACCACACTCCCTCAGTGGTGCCGTAATTCTCCCTCTCCATGTCCCGGAACAGGTTTTTCCTTCAGCGTAGCTCGGTATGTTTCCTTTCTCACGTTCTCCTCAAAAAAGCACGGGCCAAAAACGTGAGTAGCCGTCATAGCCATGAAGACCATCACGCCACGCTTGTCGAGGGGCCGCTCAACCCATACGTTGGGGTTGCTTGCAGTCCAATATCGAGCATGAGTGGAAGAAACAGCCCCATTTAAAAAGAATTTGGCTTCGTCGGAAACCACTAGCTAAATCAAGCAAAAATATTTTTATAAACACTCGAACAAAGCATAAAATATCAAAGCGAAGCATCAAAGGACATCAAATCATTTCCTGAAAATTGAACATGTGGTTTTTCTTCAGTTTGTCGACCATCGTGTTGCAGAAGTGGGCGCGTTCTCCATGGTCTCCCTCACAAAGCTCCTACACCATTCTGACTTTGTACGGCTTCAATTTCAGCATCCTCAATATTTGTTGCAAGGTCGACCTGGGGATGTTCAATGAAAGCGCTCGGCTGCGCATGGAACGCGATGGAGATGCCAAGACCGAAACCACTACTGCCTGCCCCTGCTCTGGTGAGGTTGATACTTCCAAAGGGCATCTGTTATGGACCCTAAAAAATCTCAGATTCATCATGTTTGTTTTCTTCTCTCGCCATTTCCAACATCTGTGACCAATGATCTCACTGTAGCCCTTAGAGGGCAGGAGACAACAAACAGGAACAGGGAACTTCATGTAACTATTCACCTTTTCGAAGCTACAATTTGACGCGTCTGTTGCCCTGATTTCCTTCGCTACACCAGGTGACTTTTCACCCCTGCCCAGCCCTTCAAGGTTATAGAATTCTTGGAGGGATTTAACCATCGTATTGGGCACTTCTGAAAAATATTATTCGACCCTGTTGTAGCCCCGATTCGATATTTGTCCCCCTGTGACCTTTGACCTCGGATATATCTACCCTTGATAATCAAGGAATGACAAGAGTGACCTGAAGACCTTACCATCGACCTTGGCACCTTTTTAAACCTATGATTCGATACATTTGTTGGCTAGATTCATTTTTTGTCCCCCCCCCTTGTGACTTTTGACCCTTGAGTAGCCCTTGAAGGTCAAGAGATGACAAGAGGGATCTGAAGACCTTACCGTCGACCTTGGCACTTTTTTAAACCTGCGATTCGACTGGTTTGTAGGGGCGATTCACTTTTTGTCACTTCTGTGACCTTGACTGTGCCCTTTCAGGGGTCACGGTTGCATTTTCGAACTCGAAAGCTCTTTTAATGTGTTCTTCGTGCCCAAAAACCTAATAGTTGAAAGTTTCGCAAAATAATTCCGTCTTTTTTGTATTTCGAATAATGTAACATTGAAAGCCCATAAGGCAAAATTTGGATTTTCGGTTGGACCTTATTTCTGGGGTCAAAAGGTCAAATTTATAAAATTTTGCTTACACTCAACAAAACTTACAACCTTTTTCTACCCAGGTACCAAATTTCATCCATATGGCATGAAATATAGTGGCTAAAATTACAGGTCAGAAATGACACACGATCAATGGGACACTCTGTATATTAAGTTTGGGCTACCATTCCCATTTAAAAAGTTCAGCACCGCTTTCGGTCGCTTGAATATTTCATCACAGTTGCCATGTGTTGCATTTAACCCATTAATGACCATAATTCCCCAGTGGTAATATTTGTACTATTTTTTACAAAGTGGTTCTAAGAGGGTTTGAAACAACATATATTAAATTTAACACTTCATCATAATTTTTCATAGTTTTCTGAAGTGTCTACTTAAGTTGCCGACGGGCACTCGCATTGACAAAATCGAAAAAATTCACTATAACTTCACCTTTTTCCTTTTTCTCTCCAGTTTTTTGTAGTTTACTTTCTTTAAATAACTTTTATACTCCAATTGCAATGTTTTTAAGGAGAATATGAGGAATTTACATTCAGGCACGAAAAACAGCAAGTTAGTATTTGGAAACAACGGCAAATGCTACGTTTGTGCATATCCTACATTTTTAATAATAACTGATTAAAAATCGTACTTTAGGCCTTGCGCTCAAATGGACCGCGGCCATATTACCTCTGCCATGACGTCAATCCCCTTACTCAGCCGTCGCTTTTGGGTTTGTTTACGTTGGCACTCTGTGATATTTTCTGTTGGGTGGTAAATATTAAGTTGAATTCTCTATGTATTTCTGATTTACGTGAGGCAGGAGTCCAACGACATAGAAAAAAATATTACTGCTTAAAAGAAAAACTATAAAGAATACTGTTACGTGACACTGTTAAAAGTACGCGAGCATTAACGCCAAATAAAGAGTTCAGCGTCCCGGATAATCCTCCGGACGGAAGAAGTGGCTCATAACAACTTGACGAGACGATGAGAAGATGCCTTTAGCTGCAAGAACTCGTTTACGATGCTGTGGCGACACTTTTTATGTAAGTAAATTGAAAATTATGTACCAGTCGAGAGTAAACAACCAAGCCTATGCACTTTTTCTTGCGTATTGCGATTTGCTCGTAAGACTACATTATTTCAGAGGTGTATTCCCCCATAATTGGAGCCGCTATTCAGTGTGAAAATTTTAGTTGCAGAAAGGGCGTGTAAATGAGAGCCGGGGTGTTATAAATTATAATTTTAGGAGTCGACCGCATTAGTAGCTGCTATGATTAGTATTGACATATAGATATCCTGTATTAATTTCTTTCGACTCATTCTAGGTAGAAGAGAATGCTGACAATTATATGCATTGGAAAATTATAGGAGAACCTTTAAAATTAAAAAGAGGAGTTACTCCACATATATTTGAATGCCAATCTAAGAATAGTCCTGCCTCCTGTGACCCACCCATGGTGGGGAAGAGAAAATGTTTTGAAATTCTGTAGGACTCTACCAATCAATTCACAAGAGTCGGCCATAGATCAGACCGTTCCTATGGACATCATCACCGTGTGAAACAATATAATTTAGCGTGAATTTCATGTTATTTGCTTATAATGTGTAAAATAAAAAGAGCAGTTACTAAGGAGACATTCTTTCCGGTATATTGTTACACCTCGCTGCTCGGAGCTCGCGAATAGTGGGTTTTGCTTCATAAAATCTCCCACCATCTATGTATCCACCGCGGGTAGGTTGTTGGATGACGCCTTGGAGTATCCTACCCCCCATTTTAACGAAAGTCAGCCCAAAGACGAAACAATTCCATTAGATTTCAAAGAAATAATGTCTAGTTGATACTCCTGCCTCGGCAAAATCATGAACACGAGCCGGACAAGTAATGGAGATGACGTCAGCCAATCAGCGCGCGTTTTGCCTTGCTGGTTATCGATGCGAAATAAGTGTAACTTTAATGGCTTATGTTATTTATAAAACACAACAGAATAAAGTTTTACTGTGGGATTGCCTTAGTCATGATGTAAGGATTCACTGATTATTCATTTGCCACCAAATTCTGACCCATGCTAATACTCCATTTCGTGCAAAAATATTTTGTTCTCTTTTTACAAAGTATCGTCGGCACCGACGATACTTTGAATTTCCCCTCTCAATTATTTGATCCCTTCAAAAATTATTTCTTGGGGAAGAAGAAAATGGGGACCGTACTCCTGGTGACAACGGGGCCACAGCATGAGACTTGAGGAGAAAAATGGCACTTTGGCGCCTGAATTCAAGTTGAGGCATTTCATTTCCTAATATTCTGGAAAGAAGCCAACCTTGAAACACTGAAACGTCCACCGCCCTGGCGAAGAATGGCCACCTCCATTTTTTTGTCCTGATTGCTGTGCGATAGGCTGCGACAAATTGGTCGCACATGCCCACCTCACCCATATTTGCATTGTACCTAGAAATTGTGCCTGGAACATCAACGGACAGTATATTTTTCTCGGCTCTGCAATACCATGTTGATTTTTTAACGGGCTCCGCCGGGTCATAATTTGAGAGGACAGTGACACTAACTTTATCATTTCACCGTACTGCAATTAGATCAGAGGAAGCGGAAAAACTTGTTGAGCCCCTGTTCGTCTCCTTCCAAGTCCTCTTGTCAGGGAGCTTCATATTCGTCCCAACTCGATTTTCTCTCAGTGTGCCTGTTCCTCCGAGTCCCTTGTGTGTTAACTCAGTTAATAGCTCAATTGACATAAATAGGTTGTCAAAATAGAGTTTAACTCCTTTTTCTAGTCCAATATGCTCGATTAAACCTAACACAGCGTCTCCTCCTTGTCCTAAACCATTGTTAGGAAGACGAGTGGATGCACCACAGTATGGCTCAACATGGTAAATATAGCTTGCTGGATCAGCAGCAACCCATTACTTAAATCCAAAGCGTATGGGCTTCCCTCGAGTGAACTATTTGCTCCCATGCCGCCCGTAATAGGAAACCATGCTCTCATCGATACTCAAACTGTTCCCTGGCTCTATCTGATAGAATGATTTGTTGATGGAATCAAACAAAGGACGCGCCTTGTGCATTCGATCACTCCCATCGTATCATAATCTGCCAGGTGAAAGTAGCGAATGAATTTTCAAATCTATTTCGCCTTATTGCATCCGCAACTATCTGCACGTGGCAATCCGGGTCGACTTTCCAGTACATTATTTTCTGAGGAAGGCGGTGGTAGCCAGACAAAAGCATAGCCCCCCATTAATGAGTGAATTTCGTCACTGGTTGCCTCAAAGCCGTGAACAAGATGTTGGGCAGCATACCGATTAGTTTCTATGACTATGTGGTTCACTAAAATGTCTGAAAGAAATGATTTGAGAGCATCAAAAGGAGATTTTACATGTTCGCGCAAATAGTCCTCTGCATTAAGCCGATAATGTGGCGATGGATTTTCAATTTTGGCGGTAAATCGTCAATTTTCTTTCCCACTTCGCGTGGGGTAACAACGCTTACGCTTCTTGGTTTTCTTGAGGACTCACGTATTTCACTTAAATTGCCCCTTCCACTTTGGATCAACCTTTCCTCAGCCTCCATGTAGAAGTTGGCAAGAGCTTCCGGTTGGTTGCAATATGTCAGCAGGAAGATGACTGAAGTCTCCTTCTACCTCCTCGTCTGAAAGATCGGAATCTTGACCGCTAATCATTCCCTTTTTTCAATCGGCGGGCAAATAGCAATGCTGCCGGGAGAAACATCTTCCTCCGCTAAGGCATTTAGAATCTCGTTTAGGCGCAAGATTCTTTCAATTCGATGCCCTCGGGACGTAAAATCGAATTTTTACACCTTTTAAGATGTGTAATAAGGCAAATTGAACCAACTTTGGATATTCAAATTCAAGGATGAAATTCCTAATCGGTGTCACGGAAGTGTTGCCTCGAGTAATGAATTATACCATGTTTCGCATACTTCTCAGGCTAATTAAATCAGGATAATGACCAAAGACTCTAAATAGCATGACAATGGTGAATTTAGATGTTAAAGCTCAAATAGTTTGTCATTTTCCCGGTTGATAGGGAAGTCTTCCATATGTATGTTAAATAATAGTGGTCCTTAGAGTTGGTCCATTTCCATTATATTAAGTTTTCATGCAAATACGACGGATTTTTGGATGTCAATACCTTAAACAAGCATTAAGCCTTTTTAAGTATACGGACAATCATCCAATTTCAGCCATTTTACTTTTTTATGGGTATATAAAAGTTGGGGAGTATTCTACTACTGGCCGGTGAGGGGTTCGTGCTTGAGACATGGATATGGTGGGAGAGAGGGCTGTGGGGAGGTGGGGTTGAATAGAGAGGGTGGCGGGGGTTTGACAGCGGGAAAGGGTCGTCTGTTTGTCCCTTCGCTCCCGCAAATGGAGGTAGGACGGCGAATCGTCCCCTTCCTCCTCCCTTATATTAGTGGCAGGGGAGTGTGTTGGTCGGTCGACTGACTGTCCCCCCCCTTCCACCCCCTTCGGCGTCGGTCGTGCGTCGGCTTTCCAAGTGGAAGAGGAGGCGTCGGCAGACGACGGCGACGACCCTATCCCCCCCGTCCCCCCATCACCGCCGCCCCCAAGAGCGTCGTATAGTCCTGTGGTGCGGCGTGGATTCATTTCCGAGTGGGCGCTCCGAGGGGTGCGATTCCTTCCTTCTCCGGCCGTGTCTCTTCTCTCTTTTGCGCGCGCATCGTCCGAAAAATCAGTTATCTCGTTATTGGATCGGAAAAGGCTGAGAACCTCGTTGTGCGCTGTGCGCTTTTCGAAAGTGTCGAGGAGGGCGCTTTCGACAAAAAAAACTCAACACTTGCCCGTTCGTGTCGTCCTCCATCGGTGTTTTTAGTGTGGAGAATCTCCCAGAGTGAACGTTTAGAGAATACGCTGTTGAACTTAAGTTTTTCTCCCTATATTTTTGAGTTTTCGATAGTTCAGTCCAAACTCAATTTGCGCCGAAGATGAACTGTTGAACTTGATGTTTCCGGTACCCTAGTGGAAAGACGGCAGACTTCTGGAACCTGTGGTCCTTAGTGCTCTACCGTTTAGGGTTGCTGTACTGCGTGTTTTTTTAGAATTAGCGTTTTATGGGAAACCACTGGCGTCACCACTGGGACAGGAACAGGCCTTCCTACTCTGGAGTGTGAATTTTGCACTCCGATGCTGGGCCAAGTATTAGTTTAGTCGTACTTCACTCAGCGATCCAACCGGTCTTTGGTGTGGAGTTCTGCGGCTTGGATTTCTACCATTAAAGATTACTCTTGGTGAGAAATGTTGATAATTTGAAAAAAAACTCATTTGTATTGGTGTTCTGTACTTGTTCTTACGGTGAAAGAATCAGCATTTCGTTCTAGTGCAATTTGTCGTTTTCCAGTTCCAGAGGGAGAGTCAACTCAACGGTGTTCGGCTGTGGAATTTTTAGTTCTGAAGGCGTGTACTTCCTCACGCTTTGGTTCCATTTACTCCAAGCGACTCCTTCTGCGTGATAAGCGCGGTTCAACTGCAGCTCTTCCTCTGTGACCGGACGGGAAACACATGCGGAAAATGCGCCGTGGACTGCGATGGAGAGAGTCAGATGAGGTAAGCGGTTATATTTTACGTATAAACCCGTGTACCACGCCTTCCGATGTAAGACGCGCATCCTGCTTATAGAAGCGTCGGAAAAAATGGAGGTTTTCTTCATTCTCCGAGCGCGAGTTTTTGAGGGCCGTTGTATTTTTGACTGATAAAAAAGCTTTCCGTAGCGTTCTTTCGTTTGTTTATCCGCTGTAACTGATTAAAAGTAATCGCTTCTCATTCAAATAAAACTATCTCTATGATGTTAAGTTCATGAGTAAGGATTGAGGCACCAATCTCCGATTTGGAGTTTCTGCCAGCTGCTGTAGGGGTTTTCAGGAAATGCAGAGAGATAAGTGACTTGTGTAAGACGTGCACCTCCCTTTTCAACTACGATTTCTGGGGGAAAAAGATTTGCGTGGTATGCTGATCTATATGGTATTTGATCTTCCGCTTCTTTTTGCCCTCATTCTCGCTGTCCCGGCCGCCCGCTCCGCAGACGGCCTTCGCTGACTTCCCGGGTCGCATTCAAACCTCACCCCTCGACCTCTTGGAAGGAGCTCAGCTGTTGTACTATTTTTGGCGTAGGTCAAGCTGCATGCCCGCGCCAACAATATGAGCGGCGGTTTTTGAGAAACATCGATTTCGTTTAGCCACAGGTGTGCTTTTTTCATCCTTCCTTTGTCAACTGTCTGCTCCAATAGTTAATCTTGTTGTGAGAAAGCGTGGCCCTTTACCCGACGTTTCTGTGAAAAACGATCGAGGGAGAAAATGGCGCAATCCGTGAAATTTAATTTAATTTCATAAGTCTTCGTGTTTTCTGATTGCTTGAGCTGATGTTCCATGAGTATAATGAACTGTTATTAGCTGTGTGAAGGCTTTACGTTTTGAATTGGATTATGAGGCGAAAAATGTAAATTTGACGGAACGTACTTTAGAAATGTTTACCTACCCATTTTTGATCGTTTTTATCTTGTATTAGATCTGGTGCCATTGGTGACCGAATGGAAATGTTCGAGGAAGCTATTGATTTCGTTTCATCTTTGGAGTTAATGCATCGTTTTCTGGTTAATCGATGCGAAGTTTCTTCGAATTTTTATGCAGTTTTACATAATGTATTGTCAATTGTCACAGCAATGACACATACACGTCAACAAAATGTCTTTTAGCCATGGTGAATAACGAGCGTATGGCAGGAGTGAATTTTCACCAAAAATGTTTTCAGTTATTTGATATGAAATGTCCTTGGAACTAGAAGGTAGTTAACGCGCAATGTTGGTCGAATCCGTACGTGGCACAGATATGTTGTGATGCCGAAAAGTAATGCATGAAAATGACGTGAGGTTGTCAGTGATTAGGATTTGAAAATAGGACTGTTCGCTGTTTATGGTGCTCGTTAGACGGGCATGGTGGAGAGATATTGAGTGCGTCCAAGATAATAGCGCGGTTAACAGAAATGCAGCTAATTGGTAAATAATGTCCAACGCGTAATAGGGAAAGGAATAACGTGGCTGAAGAATCCCTGATGGTAAACTTTATTTAAGGTAGTGCGAGGGAGATAGTTCCCTAGTCATAAAAGAGACCATATTCGATATATACGTTTTAATTACACCAACTATGAGGCACACGAATCAAATATTTCATTATTAATGGAACAATAAAATAGTTTTACATGACAAAAATTGAAGTAATCAAACGAAAATATCTAAATAAGTCTTTAACTTGACTCATTTTGTTCGTGCGGTACGTTCAAAACTCCATCAAAATGGAAGTTTTTTTTTTGTGATTGAAGAATTTACTGCGGTGACAATATGATTAATTTAAAAAAAAATAGTTGAGAAATCACAAACTACACACTGTTGATTTTTTGCTGAGATCTTAGTGTAGGAAATGCCTCATTTTTAATATAAGGTCTCTCTGGAGTGCATACACCTTTCATTTCTCTTATAAAAGGGCTAGTATTCTCTGGCAAATATCTCGGAAAGTAATGTGGTGAGGGGTTGAATTATTGATGTCAATGGAAGGGTGATATATTTTTCTTTAAAATGAGACCAAATTCATTTATTTCTAGGCATAATGATATTTCGCCCTAACTACCTTAAGTCATACTATGGTGAAAAAAATTATGTGCTTTTCTCTTTTAGTCAAATCCGTGTCAATTTTTTCGTCAAATCGTGCAACTATCTTTGACAGACAAATTCATTACTATTTCCTTCAAAATATAAAATCCTCCCGCCGTAAATTTTTTCAGCTTCGAGTGGCAAATTTATTGCGCATGTCACTTGCAGCAAGAGACTTTGGACCTAAAATGTACTTCTAAACGGCTCTGCCAGTCCACTCGCGGGACTATCAAAAGTTTCAGCTATTCTCTTGCTGAAGCGTATTGTTGCCAATGTAAACAGCCGTCAATCTATCCCTGCTCTATCTGTGAACAAAATTTTCGTCTGGTAAAATTCCTCGCCTGCTCTTGGGAAAGAAACTTAAGTAGTTTGCCAGGGCAAATTATTCTCGCAAAGACATCATGGTCAATGTATAAAATGGTAGTGAGCAAGAATTTTTCTGGTATTTCTGTGTATTTTCAAAAACACTTCTGATTCAGTTGAGAAAAATAAAATGCGGAATCCTTCACCGCTTAAGTGGTACATTTTTAAATTTTTTATTAGAATAGTGATATTTTATTCATCCTCAACTCAGCGTTTGGTATTGTCACGGAATAGGCCACCTGTTGAACAATATATCCATTAATAAACTCTTCTCGGGCTCTGCACCAGGTGATTGGCTTCATGTTTGCCGACGTTTCGGAAAACGACTTGCTTTCCATTTCCAAGGCGTGTTACTCTGTCCGTGTCAGATTGAGTTTACAATCTGACACGGACAGAGTAACACGCCTTGAAAATGGAAAGAAAGCCGTTTTCCGAAACGTCGGCAAACATGAAGCCAATCACCTGGTGCAGAGCCCGAGAAGAGTTTATTAATACTATTCACCAGGAGAAACTTAAATCTTTTAATATATCCATTCTTCTTTGATGATAGGTGCCACTATCTGAAATTGTTCGCGGGAAGAATAATGTCAGCCTGTCCGTGCGGCGGTATAATTCCCTGTTGATCATCGTCTTATTACCTGTAGTTACGTTGGATATTGTTAAATGGTTTTGACGTCGTCAGAAATAAGAAGGGGTGAAAGCATACTTGATGGTTGTAGTATAAAGTTTTCCCCGCTGTGTAACGATGATTCTTATCCTAGATTTACTTGGTGGCCCACATTATCATTACAATATTTGACATATCCTGCCGAATTTATCTGCTCTCATGTTGAGCCCTTCTACTTCCTAAGGTTCCTATTCTAAATGAGGTGCAACAAGGGAGTAGTCAAGTTTAATTAACTTAGCTTCGCACTAATCCTTATCCTTTTTAGTGAATCCCCATCTACTATTGTATTGAACACTTATTTCGTTGGTGCACATACCCCATAAAATATCACGAGCTACTCTTACCCATGGACGTCGCGGTTAGAGTGGACATGAGATTGTAAATGAATTTACAGTTTGGAATCAACCATTTTGCATGTATCATCTGTGTATTAGTTTGCCGAAAATATAGGTATTAGCGGCGGCATTGTCGCATTACCGTTACGACATATCTGGAAGGTTGAAAAATGGATACAATATTCAAATAGCGCTACGTTTGTCGTTTAACTCATGAGAAAATTAATCGGGAAGAGTATGTTCAGTGAATAATTGTTCACGAAATTAAAGCCTTAATTTTCCTGTTAAAAGACGCCGTCTACTTTCTTATTTTAGCAATGCTATTCGTCGACACAAATCAATTCGTCAACCGCAATTCATTTCAGATTTAGGCCGAAACATAATCCCGTAAACTATCGCTGGGTCCTTTGCAAATCTTCTTTGTATCCGCTACACATCATCTCCGTCTAAATTACATCGAGGGAGACGCCGCAAGAATGGGTGGCTGGGGGTGTGAGAACATCCGCAATGAAGACGGAGAGGAATAGGGAAAAGGAATTGAGCGGTATAAATTACGAAGAGTGAAAGTTGAATTAGTGGGTATTAAGGCGTGGACAATTTTTTAGAATGTCCTCCGCGTCGATTCATCTTCGTACGACAGTTTCGCCGGCGTTTCTGCAGGCGTCGTCAGGTTTGAAACTATCCATACCTACTACACCACTCCAGGGAGCCTTCATCAATATTTAGTAAGTGGTGGTACCTAACTCCTTTTTTGTCGCAGTCTCTGCTGGTACATGTAAGATGAGAAATCTCACACCGATTTGGTCGACAGTCATTTAATCCATTGACCTTGACTTGCAAAAAAAAGATAAATCAATGGTGAAATCAAGCATACTAAAAGCTGATACTCAATGCTCTTAACAGCCATTGTACGGGAAATTGTTTCATTTTTGTGATGGCCTGCATTTATGGCAAATAAACTGGTTTATAATACTATGCGGCATATTGTTGTATGCTCATTTGAGTAGATATTGATCAGACAGACTCGCTTAGAATACCAGCAAATTTCAATGGAACTTAGTTTTTGACTCTTGTCTCTTCTCATGATGTGGTGTAGGAGTAAAAATGATATCCTCCTTGTTTCCTTGAATTAGGCGTGGTCTGAATTTTTCCAGTAAATTTTATCTTTCATCCAAAGGCACATTATCCAAACTTCTACGATTGGTGTTGAAGATCTTGGTGGCACTTGCCTGAGCCTGGTGGCTTTCAAGTATTTATTTTTAATTTGGCCTAATAATTCTTTACATGTTAGTTCATAACTCTTGCAAACACTCCAGTGCATTGTAAAATGCAGTGGATTAAAGAAGAGCTTATATGAAACCATACTATGCTGCCCTATTAAGCCAAAAGGCAGTAACTGACTAAATCACATATCTTGAGATTAGGGTTGATTTTGTCATTTTCATCCTTGAAGATTAAAAACAACGGAAAAAAACTCTATTTATTTATTTATTTATTTTCACTGCCCCGAATACAGCACACTAGGTCATTTTACGCCGGGTGAACAACATTAACAACGGACGAGACACAGACACCCACGTCCTAGGCAGATAACATTCCACCCAGGCGGGACTCGAACCCGCGACCCTCGGGTTAGTAGGCGAGGACTTTACCCCGCCGCCACCGGGACCATCTGTAGCGGTTTGCCAGATATCTTGTCCAGCTTTCACCGTATCTACAGGATAAATTTCAGCTTTCTAGGGCAGATAACAGTAACGACATGTCTTTCTCCCCGAGAATCTCATTACTTTTGTTCCATTGTGATATAAATTCATTCTGCACTGACAATCTAGGCATCAACTGAAGCTTGTCATCTTTTCGAAGATGGACTAGGTGAAGAATCGAAGACCCTTAGGTGAAAAATTTAGCATGCAAAAACTCCAAACCAGCAATGATGCAGTCACTATCTTTTAGCTTAGCAGGGCAGTGTACTACAGGATAAGGGCCTGTTGAAGCCAATGGAATGCGCAATCGGCCACATTGAATGGATAAATTGTGGGGTTGATTCGCCGAAAACGTAGGCATTCGTTGCAGAAATGTCGCCAAACCACAATGGCTCATTTATAATAATGAAGAGGGGAAATAATTTTGCAAAAAAAACATTATAAAAGTTTTTGACGAATTCCGCGCGATGGCCTTGTTGTGTGGATCATTTTTCGAGGAAATAATAGTTTTCATTTCGTGCATTTCCGGCTCCCTCAGCATTTGGTGGTTTAGGAGGGAGATTTTCCCCTAGTCATTATAGAGACGGTGTACGAATTTCATTTTTTATTTCGACAGCTTTAAGAAGCATGAAGGAATTATTATGATATTTATGTCGCAAAACTATCGTTTTATGCGAAATAAATTCTCAATTATTTACTAACAAAGCCTACATGTGTTTGCTTGACTAATTTTATTGCGCCATACGTTGAAAATACATAGGTACACGGCCGAATATATTTTTTTGCGATTCTGTGAAAACTACTGCGATTAATTTTTTTAAATGGATGAAAATTTAGAACAATTGTCACTGTTAAATTTATGATGTGATGTTTGCATTAAGGCCGCTTCACATGGTGCCTTTTATTTGTGCAAACGACTGCATGAGCTTTTTCATGAGGCAAGTTGAACCGTGTAAAGCGGCATATTGTATGATCGTCTTTATGTCTGACCGGGAAATAGAACCTGCTCTAATTCCCTTAATTTTCTTTTGTGTTCTATGATACATTCATCGGTGCAATGAAATGTACCGTGTAAAGCTGTCTTTAGTTTTTCCTTATTTTTTTGAACGAAGTCTTTCTGAAGCGCATACCCGCACCATTTCCCATGGGGAATAGATTTAATTGGAAATATATCAAAAAGTAGTGAGGTAAGCGGTTGATTTTTTGAAAGTTTTGGAAAGGTGAGATATTTTTCTTTACGCTGAGGCCAAAATTATTGAATTTTAGGTGAAATAATATCTCCCTGAAACCACCTGAAACCCTTGGAAAATCCCTAGGGGTATGCAACTCTGAGAAATGGTGAACGCGTGTTGAGAAATGGTCGCGAAATGGACAGAAATGGATTGAAATGGACAGAAATGGATGGAAATTGATAGAAATGGATAGAAATGGACAAAAATGGACAGAAATGGATAGAAATGGACAGAAATAGATAGAAATGGTTATAAATGAACAGAAATGGTTAAAAATGGAGAGAAATGGATAGAAATAGACAGGAATGGCTAGAAATGGACAGATATGGTTAGAAATTGATAGAAATGGACAGAAATAGTTAGAAATGGACGAAAATGGATAGAAATAGACGGAAATGGTCAGAAATGGATGGAAATGGCTGAAATGGAAATGCGGTGTACACTTGTTGTTGAAGTTGCCTACCTCTCGGAAAATCCAGAGGTTAGTTGGTAGTTTGCAATGAATTGATTTAGCAGGTTTTTTCCCCCGTTCATATGTTTTTCGATGAAAATTTTAAGCCGATGATTCGGACATCGAATTTCTATCTTCCCCCTTCAAATTGATGAAGTCATTTCTTCCGCCTGAACGGCTGGGCCGTGAGCATTTCCTACTCCGCTAATCTCTTTAGGGAGTCATCTCCCCCTTCCCCCCCCCACAAATACATATACGACTCGCTGCACATGAGTGGCCGTTGGGAACAGGCACGACTTCGCCCCTCGTGCCCTCCCCACTGTACACACCATCGATGCTGCTGCTTCTGCAGTGACTGTTTTACGAGGCAGGGCCGGAGGGGTCGAGAGCCCCCTGGGTCGATTTCAGAGGGAGGGGGTTGTCTGGTGGTCGCGAGAGACCATACGTCACTGCTAATCACTCGCTATTTCTCGCCATTGCCACTTCCAACTCTAAACCCGACCGCACTTCCCTCTCCTATATTTCGTATCGATTGAGGGTTCGATGTAAAAGTAACACTCAACCCTCCGACCTAACTCCTCCGTAGTACTCTTAACCCTCAGAGTCATCTACATGCCGCCACAACCATTATCAAGTGGAGTCGTTGCAGTCCGCCATTATTGGGACGTCCCGGGCGAGGGTTGTCGCTTTAACTTCTGCTTGTTTATCGGTATTTAATAGCAGTTTTAGAATTGCGACACGCAAAGGTCTGTGAGGTAAATTTTTTTTATTTGATTAGATCTTTTAGTTGTGAAATAAGGCTTTATGTATTAAGTATTTGGATTTTAAATTCCTTTTTCTATGTTATTTCATCATTGGCGGACGTGCTCCACAGAAAAGTTCCATGCTGTTCGTGGAGCGCTTTCCTATCTGTGATTCAGAGCAATGGGGGTACCGCAACCATTTAATTCTCTCTGCGCCAACTTTTATAGACTCGAATATTTACCTTGATGACTCTGAGACGACTTTTTGTATTTCCGGCAAGTGAATGGTCATTTTGATAATTTTATTCTTTATCCCATTTGTTTTGGTGAAACGGTGCCAGGCGTAATTTTGACGCCAAAGGTTTTGAAGGTAAAAACGTGAAACTCGGCAGATGTATCTATGAAATATAATACCATTATTTTCCAATTATTTTTCTTCATGATCTGCTCCGCAATTATTAGGCGTCAAAGATATGTATGACGTCCTAGCACTGAAATAAATAGGACCCTTTTTCACTCCAACGCTCAAAACTCGTCCCAAATTTTATTTTAAATTGTTTACCACAAATGGTTGTTTAGAGAGCTATATTATTTGAAAGACTTTGCAACCAACGAGAAAGTCCAAAGAGCGTCCTCGGAATTGAGATTGTTTAAACTAAATATCGCAAATATTTTTACGCGAACGGAAGACATAAGGTAATCCTAGGTTGTACGCTGTAATATGTACAGCCCTAAAGGTGGGGTCAATGCAAATTATGCGTAATGAAAATTTTTTTTGGAGGGAGTGGGGAAAAGTACTCTGAATTTCATAGAATTAGTGGAGGATAAGCCCCTCTGATTGCAGATACATCGAGAAATAAGTTTTACTTGAGACCCCACTGAGTGGAAAAATTGAATTAATTTTAATTATTTCAAAACTCTATGATTTAGAGAAACATTCGGAATGATTCCAATGCATGTATTGGATAAAACCAGTCATTTCTCATAGTTTTCATTCTAACTTTTAACTCATATTTGGTCCATTTCGAGGAATCCCCGTATGAGCCTGGAAGAAGGAATAGCTAAAAAAATTGATGCTTTCTGTTGTACCTAAGCTGTTCAATGTTCCAAAATGCACCAAAAAATCAAGCAAAACGGGAATTGTGAAAAGATCAATGTTTTGTATTTATAAACTTAATGGTTGAAGGCGTAACTTAATGGAATGACAATACTGACATGACTAAAAAGAGAGAACTCTTAGTATTTTCCACATTAAACTTTAATTCCCGGCCCAGGTTTTGACTGCGTTGCAATCTTTTTCAAAGGTACATTATACATGGTATGCGAGTTAATATATAGATCTGAGGAGGGGGAGGGTAGGGGGAAGAAGTGGTTGGTTGACGTTAGGGACGTGCGTCACGGTCAGTGGGAGATGGTGGGGGGAAAGGTATGGATAATAGGGGAGAGTGGGAGGGTAATACACATTCATTTAGGTAATTCTCACTTATGTTTTTGGCAGCACTCAAAATTTCGAAATGTTCTATATAATCCAATTTGGCTCCTTTCTTCTCAACATGTAGCACTTCCGGCAAAAAGTCACTTGAATGGTCCTCTTCGATTAAGTGTTTAGCAAAGGCTGATGAGATATCTCCTTTTACCCAACACGCTCAATGTTCTCGAGCCCTTACTGAAATGGCTCGACCACTTTAAACTGGAAATACAATGTTAACATATTTATCGGAAGGCTAAAGAGAGAGTTGCCTGGTAGTCACTGCAACCAGTGCTCTCTGGGCACGTTTACACTGCGCATATTTTTTTCTAAAAAAATTATATGAAAAAGTCAATTAGTGATACAAAAGTATGAGTGAAAGACCACTCCCCTTCATCCGAGTGCCTGGTATGTTCCATCCTCCACCAATATGGTGGGAGACAGAAGGCTGAGATGCGTTCGAAGTAGTAAGCTACTTAAGTTTTAAAACTTTCAAAAGCTAGGCGTCTCAAGACCGATTTTTCGTCGATCATTTACCTCTTGAATGGGCACTCGGAACAATGCAATTTAGCATTATATCATGGGCAGGAAGAAAAATAATTATTTCCATTTTAGTAATTCAGGTCGTTATATCATAAATAAATCATGTGTTTTTGCATTTTCTCCCGCTTTCTGCCATCACCATTCACGTGAACTCTTATAGGAAAGAAATAAGAAAGATCACGGGGGTCCAAAATACTTCGAGTAGAAACGATTCAGTGCGTTTATGTTACCAGGAAAACTAATATCAATGCCATACTTTTTAACAATATCAAATCGTTTAAAATTTGAACCGTATCTAAATTGATATTTGTGACACGGCTCATGTCGAACATGACAGATGCAGAAAAATGCGGGGAGGACTTTTTGAAACACTGCGTTAATTTTTTCCGACCTAAGTCTAAAAATTTCGATCATCCTGCCAGTGGGGAAAGGTGCTGTCTCAAATCTCTGAGCTCTCTATCTGACAGTTATGATGACTGCGAAAATTACAGCATTGTATTCCAAAACAGCGTCCAATACCTTCTTGGAAGTGTCTCTAGCACTGTGTCCTCCCGTGAACATACACACTATCTAATTTTAACGCTTTTTGGTATATTTCTCATACCGTTCTAATTTACAACCTCATTTTGATTCCGCTTATCAAGAGAAAGCCAAATTCTAATGCAAAAAATAATTATTATTTATGAATGCATTTAAAGAAACTTGACCCTGCGTTTTCCTCAGTAATAAAGTAAAATGCTTTCACAAAAATATTCAAATCGGACGTATAAAAACTTCGTATGAGAAACTAAAAGTCTGAAATGTCAAGTACAGAACAGCTTCCTCTTGAAAAACTAAAATATCGCCAATTGTTAATTTTTTAGGAGTTTTAAGTACCTATAGTAGTAATGCTAAAAAGGTGTAAATTAAAATGTTATATAAATGGATATTAGATAATGATAACAAAAATAGTTACCCTTTCATATAAATCAGATAAAGTGAGTTACATGAGAGCGGTGGATAGGAGTGAGATAAGAAAATGGGTGGGGAGCAGCACTACTTCTTTTTACTTTTCCAGGGGCTGATTCTGAGCCACTTACACTGATGTCTCCGTGTTTTCTTATCATATAAACGGGGATGAGCCAGAATTTTTAATTTTCTGAAGACGTGTGTAAAAATTTGAAGTTCACTCTGTATATTTACGGCGGTATGCAAAGTTCTCCTTATTTTACATGACGCCCGCATGCAAAGATGATTAACAAAGGCAAGGCATTAAAAAGCTCTCTCAAATGAATGAGAGGCCATGAAATGCCGAAGAATACAATTTTCGAAATAAATAACGCATGCAAACATTTATTCTCCACAAGGGACAACAGTGTTTTTGTCCCAACAATGGCGGCCGACGGATTTCCCGTTGTGGAAATGCATGCGACGACTCTACTTGATTGTTGTTGTGGCGGCATGTAGATGACTCTGTTAACCCTTAACTGGCCGCGCCCCCTTCTGTCACTTAAGTGGTCGCGTGGCGCACTTGGTGCGTCATCGGTTAGAAAGGGAAAAACTACATTTTATTGCAGTAAAGAAGTAACTATTATTTATGTTTTTCATGTAAAGACCTTATTTCTTTATGTATATTTTAAACTTGTACAGTTAAAAGAATACATTTTATTATTTTTATTATGTTAATGATATTATTTTGAAAGACATTAGAATTTTTCTGCATAACAAACAAACCTATTCACTGCTGTCGCCATTGCTCTCAATACAGCCCATACAAGTACGGAATATCACATGCTGCTTCCAATATCCTTTGCTCTGTACATCGTCCAAGATTCGTTGGCAACTGTGACTAACCTTAAAAAACCGTAAACTTGGGCTACTTTTTGATTTTTTAAACGTATTTGTAAATTTTCAAGGTGAATATATGCATTTAAAAATTATCGTGCTATTGGTCAAAATCATCACTTATATTTTAATCACCGATGAGCCCTATAACTAATCATTATTCGGACGGACAATATTTCATTAAATAGGTATCACAAAGTTAACCCTGCTTGTAGTACAACTTTTTGACTGTCGGATTTTCCTCTTATAGTTTATACTTAGACATGTGTGACTGATTTCAACTTACATATGGTTACTTACGGACTATGAACAACAAAAAATCAGTTGCTCAATTATTTAGGTGGAATCAGGGTTTCGTATTATTCTTTGCTTAGGAGCACTCTGCTCACTATTTATTTGCCTTCCTGTACTTTACTTCTTTGCTTTGGTATCGCATTTCGTCCTTCTGAGGAGGCCATCTCCAGCGTTTGCCTCATCGCTCCGTCTTATTTGCTGAGGTACATTGTGTACCAATTTTGATGATCATCCCTGGGTATTATTTACCCCCAAGACTACAAATACCCGGATCCCTATCTTTTTATTTTCTTCCGAGATCACAACAATGACATTGGCTTCTGATTCAGATTCTGTTGCATAACAACTGTTATCTGATTACTCATCCACTAGTCTCTTCATTACTTTCTCATAAAAAAATCAGGTGTTAGAATCTTCTGTGGAAAGTTCCTTCCGTTAATCGTAAGAATTCTGGACTCAAAATTAAAAATTAGCATGGCAAAATATCATATGAGGACGTAGTGACAGTGACTTATACTGTCTCATACCACTCTTCTGCAAACCAACAATATTTTGTTGAATATTGCAACCAGATAAGTTATACCAAACCACTACTTTCACTGAATTGTTATAGTTGTCATAAATTCAAATAAATACATTATGAAAATCATACCTGTGCAATATATATTGTTCACCTGGAGGATAGATGATGTACAGCCTTAAACCTGGGTGCCCGTCCATTGGTGACCTCAAAGAGAATTACGTGTATATTTTTCTACATTTTTGTTTTCTTTTGCCTTTTCCAATAAATGAAGTTTCAAGCCATGTGATATAATAGGTGTATCTATTATTGTCTTAGCCGATATTAATTCTGTATTTTCTTTAATTTCTTCTATTTGCTATCGCGTTTTTACTATCCATGAGTTTTATTGCTTTCAAAGGCAAGAAATGGTAGAAAATTGCAATACTGTATTTTTACGTCTACAAATCTTTTGTGTTTTTAAATTATTCTAGTCGTTATATAGTTTCTAGATCAATTCGAGTTGTTTAATTTTGATAGTAGTTTTAGATAGCTATTATCATAAGTACATAATTACTGCTCAATAATTGTTTTAACCGCTGTTGCTTGGCTGTTATTATTGTTTTGCTATTCGTCTCATTTATCTGAATGTCAGGGTACTCGGGTAAAGAAAGGAAAATTAAATAAAATCAGAAAAAGAAAGTGGTGCGTAATTCGCATGTTTTCATATACCCCATTGATTTTTCCTCACCCCACACACCCTGCATCATTTTTGTATTGGTTATTATTTCCAAGGAAAGGGTCGCAGCCTAGCGTGTAGCTTCTGATGTGCAATAATAGTAGTTGAAGTAGTGCGATGTAAGCATAAAATATCTCTTTGGTGACGAAGGTGAAGGAAAAGGCGCTTGTCGTTACTCAATTTTTTTAACGCTTACGCTTTAGTTGCCGCAACTTTACGGAAGTTAATGATACTCGATTGATGGTTGATTTATGACGCCTGAAGAAATCCGGACAGAAAAGCGTATTGTCTTTACATCTACATAATACCCTGCGAGCCGGCGGATGGGCGTGTGGCAGGGGGTTAGGTCACCAGCTGTGTAAAGGTTTAAGTTTTGGGGAGATGAAATGGTGACATGTATTATAGATGTGCATTTTGTGGAGCTCAATTTTTATTGTGGTCGCTTATTGTTCACGAAAAGAACCGAGTTTTTGTACCTATCTGTTCGGCAGTGCATCTCTCTTATTTTATGGCCACTGTTAAACCTAGAGATCTAGTATGGCGTCATGATAATATCCTCTATGTCGCTCTGAAAAATATCAGTTCCGAATTTATCAAGCAAGCTAAGCCTAGCGTGTAGCCTCTGAGTCTCTAGGGGCTCCCTTAATCCCTCTAAAAGTTGTGAGACACTATATGTACGCTCGTAGCAGTTTTTTTACGAAGCGCGCTGCTTTCCTTTGTATTTTATTAACTTTTTTGGTTAAATCTATTTGACCAGAAATGGTCAAATAGATTTTTTATTTGGTCCCAGATGCTCGCGGCGTATTCGAGGTGTGGCCTAACCAGAGCGAAGTAGCATCTCTCTTTGACTTTTTCATCCGAGGACCTTCCTTATGTGAAATAAAGTGGATGGCGGCCAACGGTAGTTGGAGTGTCTGGTCGGATCTCGTTGTGTGAACGAAGGGTCTTGTCGGCGTGGAGAGGAGAAAAAAAGTGCGGTGAAAGCGAGGAGGATATAATCCGGGGTAATGTTGTTTGGGGCCGCCCTGCGCATCCATATAGACACTCCCGAGACCCATGTTGCGGCACCACAGGTGCGAATCACCCGGCCGAAGAGCGCCCCAGTGGTTCGGGATTGAAGCGGCGAGCAACCTGTTTCATGTGGACTTTGAGGCCGTAGACTTCCCTCCCTGCGTTCTCTTCCCCATCCTCCAAAAAACCCAACCACCCTCCTCTCCCTCCCCCGTTTGTGAAGGTTTTGTCGAAGCTACCGAGTGAAAACGATCGAGAAATCCCGCGATTTGCGGGAGTGTGCGTTGCGCCCTGGGGCCTTATTCAGTAAGGAATCGACGCGGTCGAACCTCGGGAAATCCGTGGATGTGACGTCGAATTCCCCGAAAAATCTCAACTTTCGAATGTTCCCCTTTGAATTTCACTTGGCTCTGACGTCAAAATTTCGCCACAGTCGAGACTCGGAATTCCGAGGGTATACAGAATAGACCCCCTGGAAATCCGCGGGAAACGCTAGCGTGTGTTATAAGCTGGGTGAATTCTCGGAGCGTTGACTGATTTGGATATAACTCTGCTATTTAGTGTAACTTTCTATGTATATTAATTTTGTAGCGTGTCAGTCATTGTATCCGTTTTGTTTCTTTCTCTGTCAATTTTTGAGCTAGAAGAGTGAGATTTGGTGCGTTGAATGTGGAATCTCTGTCTTCATGATTGGGTAGTAGTTTTGGATTTTTATTTGGCGTCTGGCAGTGGTCGTTTGGTCACCATCCGAGCAAAAGTGTAAGTTATTTGGAGATGAAATGGAGACATGGATGAAAAGGAGTGTATTTAGTTAGTTTGAATAAGATCCAAAAGAGCGGCTGCTTGGACGTGTGGCAGGGGGTGTTATGTTACCATCCGTGCAAAGGTGTAAGTTATATTTTTGGGTTGTGGTTGCAACAACCAGAAGGGAGAAAGGCCAAAAGGGAGAGTGGAAGAGTGTAAAGGTTGAAACAAAAGAACCCCCAGTGCTCTCCTATTCAAATGGCTTTAAAGACAACAAAGGAGAACAGTGAATGAAAAAAAAAATTTTCACCAAGGAGCTATTTTTAAACTAGGACACTTACCCCCTGCGGGTACACACCCCTGCTCATGAAGTGAGCATGCTGGCTGCCTCTAGTCATATATGAGGACCCCAGAAGTCAAGGGGTCTAAGTAACAAAATCGTTGTTTTGAGAAAACTTAAGTCAAAGTTGAAAATGTTTGGTACAACCCACTAAGTAGTTAAGAGGCGTTACCCTAGATAGCATCACCTGCCAAGAAAATCACTTGGATCCCTTTACCACCTCAAAGATTTATATTTTCACATCCCATTTCTGTACCTAACTTACTTTTTTTTAATGTCACTTAGACCCCTTGACTTCTGGGGTCCACATATATAAATGGGACATAAAATTCTGGATGCTATTTGATTCTGTGGTGAATTACCGCCTGGCATTTAATTGTTACCAAGATGCAAAAACCGAAGTAGATAGTGAAAAAATAAAAAAGCGTGGTTTAAGGCATGTAGTAGTGAACAATTTATTGAATACTGGAAATTATTTAGAGCATGGTTTAACACTAGAACCGCCGTAGGTTTTACTACCTCTCCGACCGCCAAGGGGTCATTTTGACCCCTCTTCATTTTAATTAGAATATAAATTACTGTATCCTAAAAAAGAGATACATTTGTTAATTTTTTATCTAAAATTACATAGAACTATTATTTTTTAATATTTTTATTATCATTTAAGCAAGTTAAACTAAATTATGATCACTTGCATGTAAGGTTGTAAAAAACAATTTTGTACATAAATCACATATGGGTACATAAATGCGGCAAAATAATTAACAATTATATAAGTTATTATTAAAAATAATATTTTTATCGTTTATAAACTGGTATAAAAATTTTTAACGACTTTTTTCATAAAATTATTAGTGAACACAATTGTAGAGCACATCAATGTGCAGACCAGACATGTTTTGCTTATCTTGCCACAGCAGGAACGACAAACGAATTTTTTTGCATGACTTACATTTGTCGGAAGCTTTATTACCTTTACACTTTCCAATCTGAAATTTTTATGGGCGCGACCCTGACTATTCTCTTCCCGTTTTTCTTCACCTTCTCCATCATCGGATTCTGATGTTTCCTCAGTAGGAAGGTATTTGTTGCGTAGCTCCTCCGCTAATTTTCTGATAAATTCTCTTCGCCGCAAATATTCACCTGTTACTTTTCTGTACACAGTGAATGCATTTATCGCGGCCAAATCTAAAATATTGAAAAATGCGTTGATTGGCCATCTTCGCGCGGGAGCTTTGACTGTGTACTGCCGATCCCAGACAACCAGGGATAGAGGAGAGAAACCACATTTTGATATTTTGTAAATGACTACACAAGGTAAGGGTGGAATTTGTAAGGGGGACACGGCTCAACAGCTTGCATTTGCCTCGCTGAATGCGTTTGTCTGTAGCCAGAAAGTATACAAAATAAAACCGGGGAAAGAACCGAGAAATGGCATTTGATACTTTGTGAAGGACAAGACAAGGCAAGGAAAAAATTTGGAAGGGAGACAAAATTCGACAACATGCAATCGGCGGTCTAGACAAGCTGGTGCCAGTCCGGCTGCTACCTATCATCTTCGGGAACCAAGGGAAGAGGAAGCGTTGCATACCATTGTGTGTACAACGAAGCAGACACCATGAACAGCAAACAAGAAAACGATGTACAAAAACGTAGGGTCATTTTGACCCCTTGGCGGTCCGAGGTTTTGAGTCCGAGGGTTTGAGCCTGTACCTCAGAAAAATAACAATATTTATCTTTTACCAAAGTGGCATCCAATTAGGCATGAAAAAAGATTAAAAGTCATATATATATGATGACCCCATCTAAAAAATTCTAAGAGTGACAATCAATCATATACAACCTCAGGGGTCAAAATGACCCCTAGGCGGTTCTAGTGTTAAGGCATATAGTAGTGAACAATTTATAGAATGCTGGAAATTATTTTATGAAAAGGATATCATGTTGCCGTGGACAATTTTTCACCAATATATATTTAGCTCGTGATTTGTTTAAAAAATGTACGTTTTTAACAAGTACGTTGAGAGACAATAGGAAAGGAATACCTCAACCTCTCAGAGAAAAACTTAGTGTTGTGAGAAAAAGTGTTTTAGAAAAGACGAGCTTCTTATTCTTGGATACCGAGAAAAGAATTCACAATAAAAGCCAGTTTTATTACTGTCCACTAACTCGATAGCCAAAAGCAAATCAGTCATTCGCAAGGGTCAATAATTTCCAAAGGAAAGGCCACAAATCATTGAGCACCACAGTCGTTTCATGGGCGGCATTGATTCGTCGAATATGATGGTGTACGTGTATTTAGATGAGAGGAGATCATTGAAATACTGGAAGAAAGTGGTCTTCAATGTAGTTTCAAGAATGGTGCTAAATGCTTACATAATTAGCAAATCAATCAATGCTGGCAAAATATCAAGAATACAGTTTGTCGGAAATAATAGATAGAATTGAGGCTGAATGATTACATATAAAGAGTAATCCCAGTCAGTCAACTCCCAGGACAGTATTGCCAGGAAGATACGGGATAAGGAAACTGCCGGGGCGGAGGGAAAATAGTTTGTGTTGTATGCAGTAGGAAAGACGGTGGCCCTGTCCATGGATCTAGACCTGTTTGTGTTAAATGCGAAAAAAGTCAACATGGATACATTGCGTGTCTCATCATATTTTTGAATATTGTAATAATTAGTTATTCGATTTGGAAGAAAGTTTGTAATTTTGTCATTGTTTTCTATGCATGTGTATATATTTTCAATACCTTGTAATTTAAATGTTAATACTTTTAAGTAATAACAAACTTATATTCTAGTTATTATTATTCAGATACCGTGTGTCATACCATTTTCACATGTATTGTTCTCTTGTCTAGGAAAAGTTTCACCTTATATACTCCAATCGTTTTGATAATCTCACCTGAATATTATGCAAGTGGCAATGTAAAAGTTAATTGAATTTTTTTTCTAATGTGTGCAATTTCATTGTTTATTATGTATTCATTACCTAGAAAAATGATGATATTGTATATTTATATATATTTTATTTTTTAAAAGTCGACTTTATTTCTCGATTTTTTGGTCAAAAGTGAAAAATACAATTATTCAATCTTGTACATTGATAATTAAACTATAACAATTGCTTGTCATTACAAAAAATACGGAGTTTTTCATATTCATTTGGAAAAAAGTATTCACTTTCAAATGCAGAAGATCTCATGGAAAAATAGTAAAAAAAATAATTTTTTTAAATAATGGCCTACAAGTATATCAAAATACCCATGGCTCGTCTAGGAGTACCCACCAAAAATCAGTGGCACTCAAAGGGTTAACAGAATATAGCGAAAGCGCCTGATCACCCGTTCCTCGTGTCATCCGGCCAAAGTCTGCCGTTGGGGTATCGCAAGTAGTGGTACGTAAGAACTACTCGCCGTTATATTTCTGCATCAGAAATTCCTCATTATTTACTTTGGAGCGCATAGCCGACGACATTCCTCATTATCAAGAGCTTTATTATTTTTTGGGAAGTGTCCCAAAAGATAATGCTGTAAATGGCTGATCATTTAATATCGTTCGGGTGACGTTTCTGGGCGTTTTCTATTTTATGCTCCACTCTATTTCTGAAACCCCTAACAAATAACGTTTCGAAAACGCAACATATTATATTGTTTACATAGAAAATGTTTAATAATTAAAGCTATATTTTTTCTCAAATTGGAACTAATACAACCATATTCACCAAGTATTTCAATGTAAAAGTATTTTTCATAGACTTGGAACGTAATGGGCTAACTGGGCTGTCGATCTCTTAGAACCATTGTATTAGTTCTTGAGAATAAATATATTATTTTGTGATAATATAAATGTACACTATAAGGTTCATGGCGATGAAAAATTCGCCGAGTCTAATTTGAGAAAAGTTAAATCAAAACTTAAATCAAAACAATTAGTGAATTCCAAATACTTTTTATTGCATTGCATAAAAATCCTGCTTATAATGTTGGTGCACCTTAGCTATTGGAGGCATTTACGCATTGAAGACCGCACTTTTATCCTAACTTTCCCTGCGCCAGGTATTTGCGGCCTAGCTTCTTTATGCAGTCAACTGTGAAATTCTTTATGTTATACCTTGCCTTAATGCATGCGTAAGATTACTTCCTTTGCAAGCCATAATTTCAATGTATTTGTAAGTTACATGTAGAGCATGTAGATAAAAATCAAAGAGCACATCTCAGGTAATGGCTTGGAAGAAAATTGATGATTTAAGAAAGAGATAAACCGCAATATATTTTTTCGCGATCGCATGCTTTAAACAAAGGCCACCACTATGTATTCTTTGGTCATGCCCTTCCCCAAATGGCACTGAACGTATTTGCCGATTGTCTGCATTTCTGTACACTGTGCTATCATCTTGTGCAAAATGTAAAAAATATGTAGTAAATGTTTGAGGCACGAGTATATTCGTGACCCGTCCAATAAAATGGCGCACAAAATACTACTTAACTAATCAACCATCTGCAATGTGTTGAGGTATAAAATATGCTTACTATTCGACCTGCCGGAGAACAAAATCTTAGGTTTTCCTCCGGGTATCAGTGATGTTCTGTACCGATGCACAGCGGGCTGAAATCTATTTTTTGTCGGTCGCTAATGGTCGCCGGTAGTCTTTTATGAGTCTCATTTTGAGACTCTTGAGAGTTTATGAATATCGTCGTCTCTATAGATCCCCAAGTTAATTTTTTCTTTACACGATTGCAAAATCAAGGCTGAAAACTCCGCATTATTGTTTTGTGACATAGATGAAAATAGTCAGGAACACATAAACCTATGAAACAGCAACTGTTCAATTGATTGGCTCTATGATTTTAAGAGGCTACTTAAGGCGAGTGTTTATTGCAAAAAGTTGTTTAAATTTTAGACCTCGTATTTTGTTAATACACAAGAACTGAAGTTGATGGCATAGATCACCTCATGCTACAATCGATGGGGAATAAGGGTGCAAAGTTTCAGATTCTACTAAAAAAAGTGACTTGAGTTTGGGCCTGCTTTTTTTCAATTTTAGCCCTCTGTACGTCTTTTAGAGACTTAAGTCTGACATCGTCCTCTGACACGCACGAGAACGATGCAAACCAGCTCTCGAAACATCAGAGCTGAACGACAATACTACTCGATGGAAAACCTTTGATATTTTCCACCAAAATCGACGCCGGGAAAATTAAGAGTCCTTCATTGTTCGACATATCTACATCATACACTTTAATGAGTGATTAGAGATGACTGTTGACTTTTTTTCCACCAGCGCAATTTGACTTCCATTTCCGTCTTAACTTAAGAATAAAAAAATAGTATAATTCGGTGCCTTAATCCGTCATCATTCGATTACCGATGTGGTTTTGCGTATTTTATAACTTTTCTTGTAAATGACATTTATCTTTAATGAAAACTTCCTGTCTCCTCATTGTGTAAGCCAATTTTTGCTATACACACAAAGTACTTTATAATTTACAAACAAATTATTGGATGTATCTAATATTTTGATTTTTATACTATTCAAGAGGCCGCTCTTTTGTAATAGTAGTCATGGTATGAATTAAATTTCATTTAATATAGATGGAGTGAGATTTACCATTATTCACAAAAGAGGCCATTAGATTGAATTATATTTTCAAACTTGAGAATTAGCTAGGATCATAAAAAATAATAATATATGCATTATACATAATTTCGCCATTAAACTAAATGTGTGTTTCAGGATTAAACTTGACGCATATGTTTCAGGCCATTCTCCGAAAATGCCTTTGAAACCGCAGGTTTTTTTCTGTTGTTTAGTAAATAATATGGCGGTGAATAATTCTTTTATCTTAAATAATAATCGAAATATAGGAACTAATCGCCGTTAAATTTCTGTCGCCATGTATTCGTCAGAAATTCCTTATACTATAGTAATATCTCTTAAGCGTGCATACCCGATATAGTTCCACGTTATAAAGAGCTTTATTATTTTTTGGGAAATGTCCCAAAAGATAGCGCTGTAAATGGCTGATCACTTGGTATCGTTCGAGCAACTTTTTTATAGAGCGTTTTCTACTTTTCCTACGATATTTAGTAAACTTTTAGTGGATTATCTCGATTAGCAATAGATAAAAATCAAAGAAATTGTCACCATGTGAAGAAGAAACGAATTATTAGATGATAGGTTATGTGTATTTTGTCCACGTAATATTTTTAAAACTAATATAAAACTGTCGATAAAATGAGTTTTAATTGATTCCATGGATTTTTAAGTTAAATGTAGAGTAAAATATGTTTAAATGACTTACAATGATCACTTATGGGTTCGAGATTCCTGAGAAGAAAACACATCCGCCTTGACTGGTCCGACATCCCAATATCCTCAAAATTGGTTGATATACCTACGCCCGTCACTTTTATTGGTATTTTCAGGCAACATTTACAGTTTACTATGATTTTGTGCTTGAATATGAAATTATAAAGGTACAAATGACTTGTTAAAACTTTGCATAATGCCGTGTCACCAGAAAGCATTTATTTTTCTTGGAAATTGGTGAATTTGCTCTCCCCAGCTGATAAATAAAAAATTCTACAACGCGGGGGTAAATGATGTTATGGTGAGGCCACGTTAAATCATCACGCTCAAGAATCTCGCCTCAGCATAGAATTGCTACAATCGGCAGGCACCCTTCAGCACTCTGCTCTTAAACCCTTCCCGACAACGGCCCCGTCCCTCGAGGCTATAGCGCCTCCTATGATCCGGGCTCCGGGAGAATGTGAATCGACGGCTCCGCTGTTTCGGACCATCTGGCTTCTCCCTCGATTTCTCACGGCGTTCCCAAGAATGCTATTCCAACTCGAAGCAGTTTAAGAAATCGACATCTAGTTCAAGAGCTTTGGACCTTTTACCCATGGACTTATTTTCTCTCGTTAAAGTAGTGCTTCGCAGTAATTCTTCTTCGTCTCTTATGGTGGGATTTTCCACGAAACTCTTTATAGAATCTACTGTAAAAACCCCAATTACCTGTTTGCTCACGGCCAATTTTTCCCTCTAGGGATTGATATTTTTCAGAAATTTTTTTTCCAAATATCATGTATCTGTTAAAAAGTATAATTGATTTTAAAGAACTATATTTACGCTATTCTAGCGTATTAATATGAGGTATATTTCTTAAATTGACGTATAAATTAGAATAGGCTATATTTCATAGCTACGTGAAACATTTGTCATGGACGAATTGCCTGTGGCCTTCCAGGTAAATATTTTTTACAACCAGGTTTAACGGGAAGGATGAATCGTTTGTAAGCCCATTTTTATAAAGTCAATTTATTTAATTGGGATATTGTTTAGCATTTTATGGAGTAGAAGGCTATAAATTGTCAATCAATTTTAAGAGACTGTCTTTTATTGTGAACAAATTTGAAAAGAAAAGTTAAATTGATATTTTGAGACTTGGGCGGGAATAACTCTGGTGTTATTCCTATGGTGTTAGTGACGAGTTTTCAATAAACTTCTACGAAAATATTTTTCGCAACTAGCAACATGTGTCAGTCTTAGCGATCAATCGTGAATTACTTCTTTAAACATTATGATATGGCTACCTCTGAGATATGGGATAATATTAGCCAGTGTGCTTAGTAAAATTGCTTTTTTTGAGGAATAGCGGTGAGTTGATTAAAATCCTTACCGCTTCACATAGCATAAATTAAAGCTGATGAAGCTGATGCATAACAAATTGAGTTTATTGAAAATCAATTACTTATTAACGATGAGGAGTTAATTATTAATGCTTCCTTTGAGATGTATGGCGATATTTTTGCTACATTATAAATTCTGTTAAATATCGAAATGTGAAAGGATGAAGATATTATGAACTCATGCCGCCGCTTCTATAGATTTCTATTCGAATTATCTTTTGGAGGTTGTAATTAGATTTATCTAGTTTCTGATTCTAGTAATCATGGTTAAAGTTGTTAGGGACTGAAATTTGATATATTCCGCTCTGCCATCAGTCAGACTTATCCACTAAATCGATATACCAAATGTTCAACTTTGTACGGAATTAACCTGTCGATGTTCTCTCCATCCAGTGTTAAAACTATGCTGTGATAACTGGTTTTACAGGAGCACTCTGTGGACTTAGGGCTAAAATGTGATCCAACAAAATTACGAACATGGCAGAGAATGGAAGTTAAACGCAATCGAGTTGTTTAATTTATTTACCCAAGTAGTATTTAAGTGTACTTGGATAGATAGAGCTGTAATGCTTACTGAATTTCGAATACTTGCTTTAGGTTTGACGTGATCCAAAAGAAATGCTTTAAAATACATCATGTTCTGCCTGGGTAAATTTTATTTTAGAATGATTTTATGTGATGTAGTCATCTGTTTTTAAGTTACTGCCGAAGCTGGTCCGGATGTATCGAATAAAACTTGATAGAATCCAACCATTGTTGGACTCAGTGTAGCCATTCCGCTTTTCCAAACAGAATTTTTAAGAACTCATCTATCAAGAAATACTGTGTAAAGAAATCTATTCAAAAGGGAAAGATTTTTTTAGTGCGACTGACAACCCGGGAAAAGATTCTGGAAAGAGTGAGGCATGATTCGCAAGATTTTTATTTACCTTACGTTTTCATTTGACGCTCGCGAACCAGAACGTGCGCTTTTTTCTCGCTTTCAAGCTGCGAAGAGCCAGCTTTTCATTGATGTTTCGTCTGACGATGATATTTTTGCTCACAATGGCCGTCCCGCAACATTCATCTCTGAACTTTAGTTATGAATGCGTGTCGTGCAAGAATCGATTCAAGGCTCCCAGAGAGTAAATTATCCTCGAGATTATTCTCTTGTCACTGCTGTTTGGTCTTTTTCATGTTATACCCTTTAAAGAGTACATCCCCCGCGGAACGTGTTGCTCTCTGCATGTCTGTCGGCCTGCAGCCCATATTTAATATTGTGTCACTTGTTCCCGGAGTTGCACAGTTTTTCTCTCGCCATTTTTAAGGATATGCTTTTTTAAATTGCAACATTTCCGGGGAGATGTGGTGGAATATCATTATGATATCAAGTGAATAAAAAATGTTAAGGGCCTGAATTTTTTGTTCTTCGCGTTTCGATGCTGAGGTGTATTCATCGGGTACGATCCATTTCATACTTTCATCATTGTACAGCTCATTGTCACATCTGGTACAACTACATAACGGAAACCTTAGCGACAAGATGATGAAAATTGAACTTACAATTATGATGATTTCGTCGCCTTTTTCATGATGAGCATCACGGACACGGCCATTTTTCATTTGAAGTTTTCTGATTACGTGTTTATTTACGAATAAGAAATACATCTACCGTCATTAGAAACTGCTCCGAAGAACATGCTGTATAATAATTTCTGGCTTATTGTATAATAATTGTTGACTTAATTTCATCTGCATTTTATAGGAAGAAAAATAGGAGATGAAATATTTTTTTGATGAAAATTTTCTCACGCATGCCCAATGACGGACTGAGTTACACGATTAGCCCGAACATTCTCGCGTAAAACCGTGATTCTGTTATTGTGAATACCTCTGCCCTGCTTAGCTGAAAGGCAGTAACCGCTTGATTCTTGGTTTCGGGTTATTACGTGCTAAAGTTTTCATCTTCGATTCTTCTAGTCCATCTTCGAAGAGATTACAAGCTTAAGTTGATGTTTTGATTGTAGGTGAGGGAAGATGTCACGAGGGAACATAAGTAATGAGACTATTTGGGGTAAAGCCCTGTAGATACTGTTATCTGGCCTAGAAAACTGATTTTTATACTGTAAATGTGGTTTGAAGCAGAGCGTGATACATGGCAAACCGCTGCATATACATTTTTTGTTTATTTTTGAAATCCTCAACGTTGAAGTTTACAAAATCAACTCTACCTCAAAATGTGTAATTTTGTCAGTTACTGTCTTTTGGCTTATCTGGCTTGTAACAATAATATATCCTGTAATTAACGACGGGGCATTATGCATATAGACACTTAGTTTTTATGAAACCACGAATTAGAAAGATGCCTAGCGTCACCAATGGGATACAATTATACCAAGAGCGATACTTATACCCTCTACTCACTTTAAGTATCATTATAAAATTGACTTCTAAATTGTCTATAAGGATTTTGATGAAACATTATACTTTGAGGGATAAAAATTAGGGGGGTTTACTTTTAGGGGTAAAAGGACTTCATTAAGCTAGGTCTGATCTTCAAGAAGAAAAGCCAGCGAGATTAAATCCATAAGAGATTACCGGATCAATTATTGAAAAGCATGGGCATTAAAAGAGACATCAAGTGATAGTTTTTTTTTTTTAAGACTTTGAATTATGATAAATTCATTTAATGCGATGTTATGAACGGCGTGAAAAATTTAGAATTTTATTTTTATGGCGTCCGATTTCTGTTTACCGGTTCAATAAATGAATATATTTAGGGGGCTGCATTTTTGGAGTGTTTCACTGAGTTGTTGTTTCTTATGACAAGAATTTCGAATCATCGAAAAGAGCAGCGTGATGAAACACCCAATAAGTGCAGCCTTCAACGTCATGAGTACCGCGGAAACCTTCACCGCAAGATGATTTGGATTAAACATACTACTATGGTGTTTTCATCGCCTCAGTATGATAAGCACCACGGTTGCGGCCATTTTTCACTAAATTTTTTGACTGCATGTTTTTTTTATTTACGAAAAAGTAATTCAACCGCCGTCATTAGAAAAGTGAACGGTTGGTCCACTTGCGGCAATGTAATTTTCAGTGACGCTCCGAAATTTAATTTTCCGAGCAAATGTGATTTCCTCATGAATGTGCCTGAACGATAATTTCAGTCCAATTTCAAGATCGGCCTTTGGATATTTCGTTTCTCAAACGACACATAGCAGTCATTGTTGCGCAGATACTCTTCGCGATTCATCTTTGGTAGTGTTTAACCTCTGAATTTTTTCACTTGCTGCAGTTACATCGAGTATGTGAAGCAAGAAAACAACAATTTGTCGTGTGCAGTTAGTTGTCAGCAAACACCGTTTTGAAGACTGTGGTATTCTCCTATAGCTCCTTCTGCTGTGGAAACACATGACAAGAGTTTCCATGTAAGGAATATTGTGCGACAAGTGAATTGCTGGGACTCTCAGACGCGCTAGAGACGTGGAACGTGGACTTTAGGTATCCAAGAAATGTTTCCGCGTGTTATTTGAGCGCTGTCGTTCTTATCATGGTCTCTATGTTATACCCTTTTAGCATGAAAAAAGGCGTTGAGCTTTCATGCAAGGCTCCCGCTTCCCTCTCAAATATCACAGCAAAGAAATCCTAGGCATTTGAAAAATCAAATTTTCCGCATTTTTTACCCTCTTCATGAGCTACCTTTTCGTGGCCTACATTTTCTTCCATGTGATTCTACTAGCACAGTGTAACATTAAGGTTGCTCGTAACTCTGCTTTATTCATACTATGTTTCTGTGTTATCTTGAAGTCGGTCGTGTTAGCCAGGTCGCCGACCAATCCATTGGTCGAAGGTTTGAATGTCGCTATGGAGATGGGGTTGAGCTTCGTATTGCATAGAAGGGATAATGTGAGCTTAGATATTTTGCGTGCATCAAATACATAAGGCTAATTAAATACGTTTTTGGACGATTCCTACCTTAACTTCTCTCACTTCATGGTTAAATTGTTACTTATATGCCTACCCGTATTGCCTTTCCCTTTTGACATAGCCTTAGTTTGAAAAGTGTCACTCTCTGGTAAAGTGATTCTGTTTTCACTATTTACCCCGTACATTCCGACTCTGCGTACTGAGAAAGTCAGTAGAATGGAATATCGGAATGAAGATTTTTCATTAGAAAAAAATATTATGAGATTTTTACGTGATGAAGACGTCGAGGCTGATCATTATAGTATGAGGGCACCAACTGGGGCACGTAAAGCGGTAAACTTACTGAGGAATAATAATAAAAAAGCGGTATACTTACTTAATGTTAGAAGAAAATCGCCATAGCAGGAGATCTCTGGTTGCTGAAAAGCATTATCATAGTACCCGGTAATTATATTAGGGTCAACAAGGTTTTTGTAACGGAAAACGTTTCACGATAGAAGATACAAACCGTTGTTGAAATACTGATGCGACGTGTATTCTACCAAATGGCTACGTGGGACAGTCGCGAGATCTCGACCAAGGTCGTTCGATATCTCGCTTTCTTCACGTTCGATGGCTAGCTGAAGACAGATTGTTTTGGAACTAACAGATTCATTTGGAACCTGTTAAAGCAATTTCCTCTCACTAACCGCCATGCTTTATTATTTTTTGTTGTCCAAATATTCTACATTCATAGCTTTATAGTAAAGCCATTTATTTTATTAACCACCTAGCGTAGATCATACGTGCTCCATCCTATCCACGAAAATATGATCATGTATGCTCGGGTTCGTCTGCATGTCATCGCCACCTTATACTTAACTTTTAATGTGATGTATTAAGCTAGTGTATGCACCGTGGCTTCAATGAGGTATGATTCTCGATTGATATATATGGAAGACACTCGCCTGCTCCAGAGCGGCATTTTTTAGGAACCTCCATTTGGAATTTCAGTTATAATTGCGGAACGAGAGCGGGATAAAAATACTGGGAAACATCAGAAATACTAAATAAAATTTAGTGTCTCCCTGCGCCTATTCATCCAGTAAATAAAGCTGTTGAAGGAAATATGCAAATTTATCGAGAAACTTTTTCTCAAATTTGCATTCGATATTTGGGAATTATTCATTGCCGAATCATTAGCTTAGTTGCGCTGAAATGGTTTATAAGATTGTAAGAAATATTTTAAATTATCAATGTAAATTGTATAAGCTATTTTCTATAAGTTCCGATTCAACATTATCTCAATTATCTTACAGTTGCATGTAGGTATAAAGAAAATCTGGTCTTGTGGCGGTAAAATTGGTCTCGGAAATATTGAAACAGGTATGTACGGAAGTGGTCGCGGTTAATCGTAGACCTTTCAGTCGAATGAATGATTCGGGTTTTCCAACATATAATTGATCCGATTATTCGTTATATGAGCCAAAATCATCATGATGAGTCCGCGCCAGCGGTGAATAAATTCAACATCCGAAATGAAGTGCAAAATTGAGTTCACATGGCCCGCGCAAAAATGCGCGAGTAAGTCGAGTCACGTTCGGTATTTTTTAAGATCGGCGAAGCCTCACGACCCATGGACATGTATTATGTATTAATCTATTATATACATGGTCATAAAAGGTTAAAACTGTGCACCCTCTGTGTGGAAGAGCTATTCGAAAGCCACACCGCTGAGATTTGAATGCGGGAAATACTTGCGTTGCTGGAGGAGTTCGATATTTCTTCTTGTGGCCTTTACTCCACCATTACGGATGACGCTAGTAATTTACTTCCAACAGTTCGTCTACTTTCCAAAGACACCATACATGAACGAACTCCAGAGTGTGAGAATGATGTGCCGGATGATGAGAGGGAGACGCCGACAAGACAAACTAAAAGGTATCATGATACTCGGCGTGGTAACATTGGAGAGACTGGCGAAAATCATTGTTTGAGCAGCAGCTCTTATCTCAACGAGGGAACACATGAGAAATGCGAATTGGGAAATGAACACATTGTATCGGCTTTACAAGAACTGATTGTTGTCGGAGTTCGATGTGTCCACATGCTTCAGCTATTAAAATTGAATGGAAAAGTTGAAGCAGGTATGCACGGAATTGGTCTCGGATAATGGTAGACCTTTCAGTCGAATGAGTGATTCGGGTTTTCCAACATATAATTGACCCGAACATTCAATCTATGAGTCAAGATCCCCATGATGAGTCCGCGCCAACGGTTAATGATGTGTTTCGGAATGATTCTAGAGGTTGACGATGTGATGAGGAAGTCAAAAACAAAAGAGGCAATGACAAGAGCCAGGAATTTTTGCCTTCACCCTCGTAATCCGACATTATCATACAAATTGCGGGCTCATGGACTTCTGAAACATGTTTTAGACTGCACAACGGGGTGGCGTTCATGTAATGATATGGTAAGGAGTCTTCTACCCCTTGAAGTGTTCCACTGCGACGCGGCAGTCAGCAGTAAAATATTTATTGTTGAAAGAATGTGAAAAATGCTTGAAGAAGTGGAATTTGCGCCGAAATCTGCTAAGACAGCAGCCAAAATCCTACAAAGTAAACAAATTGCGGCTGGCACGTCCCTTTAAACGTGGCTACGATGCAAATTGCTCACAAAAAAGTAAACGGAAAATTTATTCACCAAAATTTTACAACGCCACGCGTTATAAAAGAGACGCGATTCGGGTTTCAACGATTGGACGTCATCATTGGATGACCGACCATCAGATGGCAAGACGATCATTCATCGAAACTCGGGTCGTGTCCCTTTTATGACCTGTTGAATTGTAAAAGTCTGGTGAATAAATTTGTTACCATGGAATACCACCAAGTAGCTCAAGACAGCGTTTTATTTAAGCAACAATACTTCAGAAGACCTGTTTGCAGCCATGGAAAATGCGGAGAAATGTCTTTTCCTAAGTCCGGCCTTTTTCGGGAGCCATCTTCTTTGAACAATGTTTCAACACGAGTCTAACCCCGTTAGCCCGCCTGTGTGCTGTGGACCACCTACGTAAAGCATGGGTTCGAGAGGTGAGCATTCGTGACCGTGAGCAGGTTCCCTCTTACACCCTCCCAGTGACACAGGCACCGGAAGTTTGCGACGATGAAGATGTACTAGCACGACCTTCGTCCCATGTGCTACAGTGTAGACGTGAGGCGTGAACATCTAGTTCGCATAAACCTCCCTCGAAATTCGCCTTGAAGGAAGATGGCTTGATGGTGTAACTGGCTGATACACCTGACCGGCAACTGGGAGATCCGGGTTCTAATTCTAGTAAAGTCAAATGATTTTTTCATGGAGAATTTCAACCCTTGGTTTTGATTTGGCAGATTTTCTACTCCGAATTTCGCAAATTTGCCGGTTTAGACATAAAAAACATTACTGCTGACGTTATTGTAGGCTCTCTTCCTTTTTAGATTCTTTTAGGTTACATTTAATAACGAAGGCATTTTCTTATTTTCGACATTTCGGTGTCATTTTCTCGCACACAGCAGAAAAAACCTAGAAAGAATATCCATGGAATGCGAAAATATATTCCCTGAAACATGCATTGTTTTTCACATTTACGTGATTCCGTGGTGCATCAGCCTATAGTACGTAGTTTTTTTTCAAAGTTTTCTCGGACTTCCGTCCGGGTGAGTTGGTTCATGTTGGTTGACGTTTCGATGCTCGACTCCTCCTCTGGGCAGAGGTGAAACGTCGGGCGACATGGACCAACTCACCCAGATGGAAGCCCGAGAAAACTTTGAAAATCTCGTGCGCCAGAAAAGCATCAGATCTTACTATAGTACGTAAACTCGGGATGATTCCTCCTCAGTCGAACCCATCGACTTTAACTCGACCGAAAAAAAATTGGAATGGTCGTTACAAGGCGCGGAGATAAAACCATTTGCGGCATAACTTGTTATCGGAATCCTGGAACGCCTTAGAATGACCTTATTATGTCTAGTTTTTTTTCGCCCAAATATGCGAAAATTTCAAGAAAAACATTAGGCCTACTGAAGCCTGTTGGAATGGGAACAGCGTAGGTTGGAGGAGTTAAGGGTTATGAGGCCAAAGGCGGAATGGGGAAAAAGGGGTGTGAGGGACGAAGGAGAAGCCCAAAGAATGGAAAGAAGAGATAGCGGAGAGGGAAACGTCCGCTTCGCGCTGTACCATGGTTGGATATGTCGCCTTTAACCTATTTGAATCCAAACGAGCCAGAACATCTACATAATGCCACGGGAGCCACCTCAAGGGAGGTGAGGTGTGGCAGGAGGTGAGTGTTCACCGTAATGCGCCTCGCTATACTCTACTAAAGCTTATGAAACAAGAAAGCTAATGATATGGCAAATTAAAGATTTAAGATTTTCCCGGTGTAATATGTTTAAATATCTTTCTCGGACTTCGCACCGGTAATATTTTCTAATTGTGCGAAGCCCGAGAAAGATGTTTAATTATATGGCTGTTAATTTTTATCAGCTTATTTCGAAGGGTGAGGTCAAATTTAAATACGTTAGTTTTCCTTAACCGATGTTTGGGAATATACTATATTCCATCTTCAGGGCTAGAGTCCTAACATACGGGACATAAAGGTCATTTTAATAATATCCATTTATATAACAATGATCTATCACACCTATCCTCGCATCAATCACCTCGGAAACATTACCTTTTCTGTCTCCTCGACAATTGAAGCGAGGAAATGTGTGATAGATTATGGGCAAATTAATGGATATTTTGAAGAAAGACCTTCAAGTCCAGTATGTTTGCATTCTAGCTCTGAAGATGAAATGTAGTAAGTTCCGTAATATCGGCAGAGGAAAACTTTTTCGGCAAAGGAAAACGTTTTTAAATTGGGCCTTATCCCTCGAAACAAGCTACTAATTACACAGGCCTGCAAATTTTAGGGTTTCTAATCCTTTTTTGATGCAAAGAGCCATTTCCGATATAATTTTGTGCGCTAACTGCGAATCGACTCACAAAAATTGCCTATCACGTGAGGACTTTGAGATATCCTAACTTTAAAGGGTCAAAATGGCAATAATTTAGGTCTTTTTGCGCTTGAATATCTCGGAAACCAAAGGTAATGGAGTAATTCAGCAAACAGATTCGAAGTCTGCGTTAAAAAGTATAGAATCGTTATTGAATATTCACCACAGTCTCACGTTAACAACAATCAACAACGGCCATTTACTAGTCGACTGAGAAGACTTTTTTCTAACTATGAAACCTAGAACGGCTATAGTTCCCATAACCTGTGCCTTAAATGAAAAATTTGTGCTCTCAAAATGATAGTAATGTTGAATTATAATGAAGTTGTTGATAGTTGCCAAGCAACGCGATATGTGAATAAATTACAAGTGTGCTATAATGAAGATACTCATTTTTCACGTGCTCATAAATAAATTTCTTTCTTTCTTTTTTTCTAAAGACAGGCAGAATCGATTACAAACAGACTTAGACTTACAAACTTTGGTTTCAGAGATCATAAATATACATATGGATTTTTGACTCGTCGCCAAAAACTGTTGCCTAGAATTCCGTAAACAAACAACTTTGTCGATTGTGTCTCTGACGATTGACGATCAACTTTGTCTAGTGATGGAAGACGCCAGTTCAAATGTAAATACAGTCTACAGATAGAATAATCACGTCTTAACCGATCTCTCTTACCAGTAATCATAATGCAGTGGATAAAAATGTAGTAATACACGCGGGAGGCGATTACAAACTTTTTTAATATTGTCCGATATACATATATATTTAATTCCTCTCCAAATTTAATTACACAAATGCACAATTAAATTCTTAGTACTTCGTGAATATCGTTCTTCGGCATTTTAATAATAATACGAGGTGCAAAAGTGGAATGAATTAGGAGATATATACAAGTACTTAAAGGATTTCAAAACCGAGATCCTACAGTGTCATCTATGGATGAGAAATTGCACCAATAACTATCATTTTAGCCTTTGTTGTAAGTCACTTCCTACTCTTAAGAGTGGAAGAGTCAAAAAGCAATAGCAAATAAAGGAGAGATTGTTGAACCTACTCCGAGGTCACACATGAATAGTAGGTTACACATTAACATCCATATCAATCTATCTAGATCATACCTTCTGATTCCTAAGGCTCTCAACAGGTAATATAGAAAAAAGGCTCACGACGGAATTTTCCTATGCCTCTTACCCACTTCCTGTAGTAGATATTTCCTCTCTAGCATTTACTAAGTAACTGTTACGTTTCAAAAATAGCCAGCTATTATTCACAGCAATAAGTAGTCCATATATCTTCCATCGTCATTGAATATTCACCACTGCCTCACGTTAACAACAATCAACAACAGCCATTTACGAGTCGACTGAGAAGACTTTTTTCTAAGTATCGCCAAGGACTGGGTGAACTAAAAGTGGAAATTTAGGCAACACGTAGCCTACGCAACGATTCCAAACATTTCAATCCGTTATGTATATTCATGTGAGATATATTCAAGCTCAAAAAGCCGTAAAAATTGTCATTTTGACCCTTGAAAGTTAGAATATCTCAAAAACCTGACCTGATAGCCTATTTTGTGAGTTGTGAGTAGATGCGGATTTAAGGCACAAAATTACGTCCGAAATGGCCCTTACCATAAGAAGGCTTACCTTTTGTTGGTCTGTATTATTATAACGAAGGTCTGTATAAGGAGCATATATATGAATGTTATGAATTGGTAAAAGAACTGCAAATACCTTTCCAAAGGTGAAATTATACCAATATGCCTTAGATCTGCTCGTAGTTCCCATAAAATCGGTATTCCACCAATATTGGACCGACTATGAGTATGTGTACTCAGCGGCTACGTAAATTCACAGATACAGGAAGTTATGGGCACAAAGGAAGCATGCGAGACGTGCTTCGAATAGTACGTTGTTGGTCTAGACACAAGCATTAGGGAGTAAGTCAACTAATTAGCCATAGCACGTATCCACAATCCTAATTATTAAATCTCAGTGGCAGCTATTATGGTCTCTTAGCGCGCGAAAAAAAACATTTTAAAACTGTCCCCGTTACGAAGTCTATTTTTTAGTTTCATTTAAATGGTACTAATCTACCGTACCGAGTAAAAATGGCTGGTGGCAATGCGGCACGACTGTGTGCCAAATATTTCTCAACAACGCCGAAAATTTAAAAAAATATCCTAACAGGTTTGTGAAGAACATAAATGAAGGTAAAATAGAGGGAGAAGTCCTCAGAGGAAGACCCAAGAGTTCGTAAGTTCATGGACTAAATAAAAATGAGAGTACCTTCATAGAAAGGGATACCAAGAGGTAAGGGAACTAACGTTAGATAGGGAAGGGTGGAGGGATGAAACCCACTTATCTTAGGATTGTTTTCACAATAATAGTTTTTGTTCACTTTCCACAGAAAATTTAATTCACCGAACAAGGTTTTGACAAAACCATGTCATTTTCAAGGTCTTAGTTTTGTCGAAACTAAGTCGAAAATCAAGGAATTGGTTTTGTCGAAATCTTGGTTGGTGAAATAAAATTTCTATGGAAAGTGAACAAAAACTTTTATTGTGATAACATGGCAAATGTGCTCTATTTCCTCAAGATATCGCCTGATACGCTAAATTTCAATCTTAGGATTGAACGACCAATGAGATGGGATGCTCACGGGTCATATTTCATTCAAATGAGATATTGACAAATAACGACAGTGAACATGAAAACTCGTTTTTTTAGACGCCGAGTACACGGAAAGTCTCGCTATTTTTTTCCCTGGTGTACCCGATGCATCACTTATTCAAAACTACGCTAAACTGGGAGATTATATTAAATTAGGCTATAAATTGTATTTACGGCCACAGTGTTAAGCGATTGGATAACTGGTTTTCAGCCCTATGAAGTCTTCTGCAAAGATGCCAGTCATTCGGGTGGTGATGTCTGCCACGTGCCTTCGCCTCCCATCCACTTCCTAGCCGACCCCGCGAACCTTCCTCACCTTGAAATATCGGTTCACGCACTTGAATGTCACCTATTTTCGCTACCACTATTGAGAACGACAATCGTGGTGGAAAGGGTTTAGGGATTGCTAGTTACGTCAACCTGCGTTTACACAGCAAAAATTGCACTATCGCTTATGAGATTCCCCGGTTTATATGCCGTTTACATCTACATATTACCCTGTTAGCCACCTCAAGGGTCTTTGGCAGGGAGTGAGTTATCGCCAATTCGCGTTTTTATGTACCTGTAACTTTCGCGAACATGCACTACTCTAAAGGTATGCTACCAATACTACAGAAACTATTGCATTAATGTTTAATTCAACTACTAAAAGGAGTTAAGAGAGTCATGCAGGGATCTACATCAACATATTACCCTGCAAGACACCTCAAGGGAGCATGGCAGAGGGTGAGTTATCACCAACAACCATTGTAGTGTACATGTAACTTTCATCAACATGCATTACAGCACAGGTATCTACATCTACTTACTACCCTGCAAGCCACCACAAGGGTGTTTAGCAGGGGTTGACTTATCACACACATGAACTACAGTGAAGAAATTTACTTTCACCGACAAGCACCACACTATTGATATGCTACAAATGGTACAGAAACTAATAAAATAATCTATAATGTAACTATAGAAACGTGACACAAGAGTCATGGTGGGAAAATGCAAGATATGGTGCTAGCACTACTAAGCTAATTTGGAAATATTCATTAGGGGGCATATTAGTTAATCAGCTACACTACCTGTCAACTAACCTACCTAAAAAACGACTTTTTAAACCTTTCTTTTCTAAAACCTATTTCCCTTATTTTATTTCTATGTTCTGATCTACCGTAGTTTGTTGGAGTTCGTAAGATATTGATAACTTCGTCGGAAAATAATTCGGTTTTGAGTTTACATTTAATTTTGAGTCTAATTTTCAATCGACGGTCTGAAAGCGATTCCCATTCAAGTTGTTGCAAGAGGCCAGTGACACTAACGAGACTATCGTAACGGCATTCATGCCGCTAATGCCATATAAACTACTGATTTAATGTATTCAGCAACTAAGTAAACGGGAAACAGATCCGTGCATTGATCATGTGAAATGTGATGTTAGTATCAGGTGGTAGATTGAAAAACAAGCGTTTGGGAGAAGAAAGTCTAAACTATTTGCGTTGAGTGAGGGTTAGTATTATTGCTCTAACTTGCGTTCACAGTATTTCCGGTTTTCCGCAGTATAAATGCCTCTGACTTCTGATGAGGTGTAATTGATAGCGGAGAGACGAATTTAGCGGCCCGCACGCCTACAGCTTTGGAGAGCGGTTTTCTCGTTATCTGTCTTTTCCTACTGACGGTCCAAAGGAACTTTCTAAGAGAAAAAATTTGAACAATATTATTATCCACTGTTATATTTCCTCCGATTCATTATTTATTGTTGCTTTGTGTGTCCTGATTTACCCTACGCATTGAACACTAAAATTCAAAGGAATATAAATCCGTGTTAGATTTATATTCAACCTGCGTAAAGACGAACACATCACTCCCTATGTTAAGCACCAGTACGGTGGATAAAGGTACAAAATAGGAGAAAATACTACCTGTGAGTGTATTTACAGCAACAGTAAGGTGGATAAAGGTACAGAATAGGAGAAAAGACTTTCTGGGAGTGTATTTATACAAATTTTTTTAAATAAAAAAGCCTAATTATCTGCTAAAAATGTTCAATAAAAAACCCCTGAACCTGATTCGTTTCCCCCGATCGAATCCAGACCTTTTGTTATTACCCCAGCCACCACACCACCACCTTTCAGAACTCATTCTAAATAACCTCAACAAAATTTTGGAACTCACTCCGTATATCCTTGAAAAAAGTTTATTAGTTAAATCCAAATTTATACGAGTATCTTATGTAACAACAGAACACTTGCAGTTGAGTATTTGGTTTTCACACTTAAATAGTTATTAGTTATTAATGTTAAACAATTATGAAATAAACGTGCGCTAAAGTCTAACAGAATTATGCTTGTAATCAATTATTCAAAAATATGTATGTTAAATGTCATTGACAAATAGTGGCTTGTAATGTTGTCCGTAAAATATGTCATAACTTAAGTGAAAACCGTGCGTAGTTTTTTCACTAAATGTACTTGGTATCACAGGGCATGCCCTAGTTCAAAAACTTTTATCTATCTAACAATCTAGAATATTAATTTTATCAATGCATCCACCTTTGAATGGACTGCGAGTGACTATATTAGTCCAGGAGACTTCAACTTCCCCCTCAGTATAAATCAGCCTTCTTTCTTCTTGGAGTGTCAGTCATATTTTTAAATCTTATTTCAGCCACGATGTTATCAGTGCTCCGTTCTCATTACACCAGAAAAGCGTCAACTTGAACGAGGAAAGATATTCAAGCTTTTAATTAAAACTATATAAGAGGCGAAAATCCTTGGTAAATTAAATAAAAATAAAATGTGGGCATCTTAACTCCTTATTTTAAAGTTATCAGCGAATTACTGCCGTAATAGAGGTCAAAATTCGGTAGTTCCATGCAAATGGAGATGGATTGCACAATAATAAATCAGCATTACCACTCCTTAGGTAAAAACGACGTAAAACTTTATAAACAAATAAATGCCTTAAGGGGAGCAACCCAAGACAAGAAAATAGAGGAAAGGAACGGTCAGAGCGAGTCTTTTTTAAGATCACTCTAATTATTGCTTTTTGTAGAAAAATGGTGGATCTTATAGTGCTTTGGTAAGCTCCACCCCAACAGAATATAAAGTAGCTTAGTCTAGAGTTAACAAGGGCGTTATATATTAATTTCAGAAAATATATTGGACATTTATTCCTAATGAAATAAAAATTGGCTATGGCTCGCCGCATACTATTTGCAATATTTCCAATAAGTTGCTGCCATTTTAAGCACTCGTCCAGAGTTACTCCCAGGTACTTGAAACTGGACACCTTTTTAAGGGCAAACAATTTGAACATTCATCTATCAGACAATCTTTTGAATGAAGCACAAATCTCAATCAATTTTATACCTGTTACAGACGTTGTAGCGCATATATTTAGTTTTGCTTACACTCATTTCCAATTTATTTGCTTCAAACAGGTGACGTAGGTTTATTAAATGTGATTGCATATATTGATTTTTATAATGTCCTAATTTATGACGTCGTAATTTAAAGCGACATCATCGGCAAAGGAGCAACATGCCCTTTGAATTCATTATTACAGAAGTCATTAACATACATTAAAAAGAGAACAGGTCCAATGACAGATCCTTGGTGGACACCACACGTTATCTCCCTATAGTCACGATAAATGTTTTCAATTTCAATCTACCTCAATCACTGTGGTAAACAAGTTAACTAAGGTTGGCGCTAACTTGCGTTCACACGGCGGAATTCTTACTGGTATTCGAGCTACTAGGTTAGAAAGCTAGTATTGTAAACGGGGCATTAGGGTTAGTTTGCAAGCGGTGTGACCGGTGCAAAATGAGAGTCAGGGATGCGTAAGCAGGGAGGGGGGGAGCGAGAAAGCGCAGAAAAGTGGAGTGAGGGTGATTGTTGTGAGGAATCGGCCGTGTTGAAGGGGAGAGCGGGGACGGGTTTGGCGTTGTGCCGTTGTGTTTCGTGCTGCGTTGTGTACGCGCATGAGAGCAGGAAAGGGGACGAAGAGACGAGGGAGAGAGGAGGATGTGAGTGTGAGGAGAAGGGGATGCTTATCGGGGAATAACTTTGCAGCAGGTGTATGCCGGATCACGCCCAGCGGCCATGAAATCCAATTGGACGACGCCGAGGAGAGCAGCGGCCATATCGATTCTCTTTTCTTTTCGTCTCGCCGACGGCGGCAGCGGCGGCTGCGGCGGTGTAACCCGCACCCTCCTCCACCCCCTTGCACTCCTCCCCCTCCCCCGACCCCCACTGAATAGAGAAAGAGAGGGTGAGAGGCTATCCGCTCTTAAGAGCGTGGCACGCGTGCCTTTGATCGGTGCCTATGCCGTGACTGTGGTTTTTCCGCTACTTCCGTTCGCCTCGTCATCACCTTCCCTTCCTTCCACTTCCCTCATCTTTCTGCGGCTCCATTCTCGAAGCATCGTGTTAGTTATCGCATGCGGAAATGACAGATTATCTCTCTGAAAGACCGTAGGCTTCCCCGGTGGATTATATTGATGATCTGAGCGATCCCGCTGACACGATCGATGGAAAGCCTAACCCGCTGACACAATCGAGAATAAATACTTCACCAACAAAATTTATCGCTATTATTTCGGAAAAGTGCTTCACCATCACTCGATATTTTTCACGAATTAGTTATCACATTTGGGCAGTTTGAGATATCCCTGTTACGATTAACGGCTTTCCTGATGCAATTTATAAACAGCAAAGAATAGCGTTAACAACACAAACTCAGAGGAGCAGCAACGTGTTTTGATGAGGACAAATTCAACTTTGTTAACTAAACTGTATGGTTGACAGATAGAGGCACTAAAATTTATTATTCAACTGTCTTAACCTCCCGAAGAAAACAGCTGACATGCGGAAAACCCACTATCCTTTGGAAAACATAAAAAAAGCCTGCAATACTACACAAAATTGTAATTAAAAAAGGATCATTGCAAAATAATGAAGAGAACAGTATTTATATTATAATAATGCACCCTTAAGTGACTCAACACTTTTGAATTGACTTAGCAATGCGATGAATTCATTTTAGCGTAAAACAATTATCGCGGCGTTCGTGAACTCTTCTGTCATTTTTTAGGACATCTGGGGATTAGTGTGGAAGAGCGAAGGCGAGAAAGAACCACGCAATAACGTAGATGATGAGGTCAAAAGTTTAAGGAGATTCCATCGCGGTTTTGTGAGTCAATGCATAGGCTAGATTCCAAATATTCGTTTGCAATATCTATAATAATACTGTTTTTACTGATGACTTGGCTTTAATTATTAGCTAGAAAAATACTTTTTTAATCATCACTTTTATCCAAGCAAATATTCCATGTTGCTCATCTTTTTAAAACAGAAACAACAATTGCTCTATTCCACAGGGTATGTATTGCGTACGACGCATTTCAACTCACAGAGCCATTATCAGATACAAGACAAAGCACGCAATAAATACTCTGTGGAGTAGTGCAATTATCGTTTCTGTTTTAATATGACGAACTTCCACGATATCTCGGTTGAATCTGTTGAAATTGCTCACATTTTGTTTTCTGCATATGCGCTCTGCACCTATATTTTGCAATTCCATTTGCAGACGTTTCATTTATACATCTCGTACTTCAAGGAGGCGGCTAGCGTGACTATTATACTAGCGTGTCGACAGTTGCTAGTCTGTACAATACTTCTCTACTATTATTGATCCAGATACCCTTGTGCTTCAGGAATCCATTATAAAAGTTAATGTGCGAGATATTGTGCGGGATATATATGTTGTTGCACTGAAATCATCGACCAACTTCTGCCGTGAGATGTGGTCTTAATTATCCGAGGGAATTTTCATACACCTTGATTGGGCTCTTCTTCATCTTAGTCTTAATGTAACTCTCTTTCAGCATGAATACTCGTGTTGAGCTCTCATATTGGTGGCCCAGGAGAGAGTAGTTAGTAAGAAAAATTTCCCCTACCACCCCAGGACCCGGCGTAGTTAATTTGTTTTTTTTTCATGGACCTAAAACTTAAAGCCGAAATCATTTTTTTTTGCAGGGGGTACGAAGTTCGGGATATGTCTTAAGCTAAACTTCAGTTTCTGTGTTCAATTTAAATGTTTGTAAATCGAAATAATTTTGGAATTAGTTTAAACTAGGTGGTAACTCTTGAGGAAAGATGTATTCAGTGAAAAATTGCTCCATTGAAAGGGCAACATTTTGTTTCCAAACCACTTTAAATGCTACATTTTGCAAATAGTTTGTTACGAGTTTTCCGAACAAATTCTCTCCTTTTCTAAGGTGGTATTTCGTAATCCTAGAGCCGCTGGTTGCCTATCCCGTCTGGTCTGGTCTGGAGCCGCCCCTGATCACTATTGAAGGGTTCTCCCGCTAATTTTTCCATATTACGCGCTCAGACGCATGGAAAATATTATATAGGAATTAGAGAAATCGGTGAAATAAATTCTTTGAGGCTCTGCGAGGTCAGATGGAGGGATAGCGGGGACTATTTGAGTGATAGATATAGAACATTCCATAAAGGGGTGTTACGAGTCAGTGTGAGGTAGCTATTGCATGGCTAACTTCTGAATGAAGTTCGAGATCGGCAGAGTAGATGGCTGGAGGATGTAATAAGGAGAATGGGTCGCTCAAGAGAGAGAGAGAGGGAAGGATGTTGGGCAAGCGGGGAAGGGGAAGAAAGAGAATAGGTTTCATGGACGGGATGAATAAGGGTAGAGTTTATGCAGAGGCTTAAAAGGATACATATACACACACACACACACATAAACACACACTTGAGGGAGATAGACCCCTGAAAATGTAGAAAACCGGGAGAAGATTCTTTGACATTCAACGAGGGCTATTTTTACCGGTAAAATACTTAAAAAAGGAACCTCTTTCATATTCCGATGGGTACTTCTTCTCTCTTCGGGGATAATTAGGCTTATGGTGCTCTCGTGAATCCTTGATGAATACATCAAAGAACGACTCGATTCCTTCGTCACGGAATATCTCAACACAAGTGCTAGTTTTAAATGAAATGGATTTGGCAACTTTATGGTCGTGACGCAACTATTTATGTTCTTTCATTATAGGGTAAACACGGTACCCCTCTTAGAATATAAGGGTCAGCTCATTGTCGAGTCTGATCTTTCATAATCATGCCTGGTTTGATTTAAGATTGTCGCTCCTGACCCGCCGTGTCCTTCCAGATTTCTGGTACATGACTGTGGCTGCCACCATAATCACTGGCACTGTGGTAATGGTCGCTTAAGGTACATAATTCCGATGCATCTCAAATACCATGATTTCTCCCGAATGAAGGTAAATCTACGACTCTGCAAAACTTGTTTTCGTAAATATCCTCCTACGGGTTATAAAAACAAACCACTCCTACTCGTCTCCTACCGTCGATACCCAAAAGTTATGATCGAAGCAGCCGCATCCGTCTGGAATTTGCAGTAAATCGATAAAAGCTATCGATAGGCGTTCTACTGCGGATACTCGCGGCATAGAAAATTCGCGGAATTCATTTCATCGTGTAGAATATCCTCTCTTCTAGGTCATCATTTGAATTTTTTCGCGAGCTAATGCTTTATTGGTCATTCGTCTTGTAAAAGGGCATTTAGAAATGACGTCGGGCGCACGGAAATGAGCCTTTGAGAAGATTACTGGGAGACGGACATGTTGAAAGTAACAGTCGCTGCCGCGTGTACCCCTGGGGCTCAGTCGTGGAGACGAGTTGGTGCAAAAAACAACAACGCGGATTCATCGTGAGTTCCCCGCCCGGAGGACGGAAAGTGATGCCCTCTGTTCGCAGTCCCGGTAAGCTTTCCAAACTGGGGTGGAGAGTCGAGCTCGCTTCGAGCGATCGTGAGAGAGAGAGAGAGAGAAAGAAAGAGGAGATTCTGAATGCGGTGTTGCACGCGAACACGGATTTCTCGTGATTTAATTTGCGCCGCAACGCGATTGGTGGCCTGCTTCCAAACGCTTACGCGTCGCAGTGGTCCCATTGGACTTTTGGGGCGGCGGCACAGGTGGTCTCCGTTGAGATTGGAAAGGATACATTTCGGCTAATAGCCATTCTGGATGGCTATCAAAAACGATTTTAATCTAGACTGGAAGTTATATGCAATTACATATTTTTTTCAATTTGCTTTGCACGGCTAGTATTTTATAAATTGGAGGTAAAATCAGTGCTGTCAGAAGAGATGAAGGTAGTTTGATGTTTATATTTGTTTGAGCGAGATATTCCTCAAGTCTCAAAAGGCAACTATTTCAGATTTTATTTTTACATTTAAGCGGCAGTCGGAAGTAAATGTGGTACCATAAATGACCGGAAAACTTCCTTACGATGACCTATTTTAGCATTAAATAACCAAGTTTACATACTTGAGTTTACTACTATTGCTGATGAAATTGATTACCTACTAAAAACGGAAATTAAGACAAGATATGCAGAGTATTCCACGAGTTTATTTTCAACGATCGCATTTGTCCAGCCGTAGAAGCCGACCGCTGTGCCACAAGCATGAAACTACCGCATTTTGACTTCAATTATGGCAGTAATTCGCTAATAACTAAAAAGAATAGGTGGTAAGATGCATATATTTAATTTTATTCAATTTTCCAGGACTAATCGTTTCTGATAAAGTTTTAATTAAAAGCTCGAATATGCTTTCTCGTTTAAATTGACGTTTTTCTGCTGACATTGGGCAATCTACATAAGAGCTCATGTTATAATCTCCACTTTCTAGGCTGAATTACGGTAAAACTAGAACACATATTCTATTTTATTTTCATCTCAGTTTATAGAACGCACTTCAAAGATGCTATATTCAAGTTTTCAGAAAATCAGGAATAAGTGACCCTCAGGCCAGATAAACGCCTGAAACTCCTTAGGGTAGTTTGAGCGAAATATCACTTTACCTAGAAATCAATGAATTTTGTCTCATTTTAAAGAAAAACATATCACTCTTCCATTGACACCATAAATTCAACCCCTTACCACATTACTTTCCGAGATATTTGCCTGAAAATACTAGCCCTTTTACAGGGGAAATGACACGTGTATGCACTCCAGAGAGCTTATTTCACAAATGAGGAATTTCTAACAAGGAATTTCATCTAGATCTCGTCTGAAAATCAACAGTGTGTAGTTTTTATGTTTCCTCAACTATTTTTGATAATTAATCATATTGTTACCGCAGTAATTTCTTCGGATTCTCAATTAACCTTCCGTTTTGATGGAGTTTTAAACGTACCACGTGAAAAAATGAGTTAAGTTTAAGACTTATATCAATATTTTCATTTGATTACTTTCAATTTCTGTCATATAAAACTATATTATTACACCATAAATAATGAATGAATGAATGAATGAATAATTTGAATGAATGAATGAATAATTTATTAATTGTCCTGGGGATATACCCCTTAAGAACAAAAGCAATTTACATTTTTTGAGCAACATAAAGAGCAAAATCAACAATTTGGACAGTAACAATGAAAAAATTAAGTATAAATTAATACCATTTTACAATGCTGAATGCAAAGTTTTTTGGAAATCATATCATATAACAAATTCATCTGCATACATTTCTGGATTTACATTAATTACAACAATATGCAAAATTATAACAATATGCAAAATAATAACAACATTTAGTGGTCAGAAAGTAACATATTATAATATTTCATCTTAAAACTAGCAACAGAAGAACAATTTTTTATGTTTTTGGGCAGGGTGTTCCAGAGATGACACGCAGTGACCAAGAAAGAATTTTGGAACTTCGTTGTGCGGTGACTAGGAAAGTAAAGATACTCAGGATCACATCTAGTGCACATATCCCTAGTGGAAGGTTTCACGGAAAACATGTCGAATAAATATTCAGGGGATTTTTCTTGAAATAAGCAATACAAGTAGAATCCGAGGAAATATTTCCTTCGGGTTTTAACATCGAGCCATCTAAGTTCATTGTAGTAGGGGGTCATGTGGACATCTCTGCGAAGTTTAAAAATAAACCTAATGCATGAATTTAGAGCACGGTGCAGTGGGGTGTTATCTTCTTCATTTAAGTCGTTGTAAACTAGACAACAGTAATCAATAACGGGAAAAACCAACGATGAAATGAGCATTTTACTAGTGTCTTGAGGAAGAAACTTAGAATGCACTTTAAGTTGATATAGAATGGTGTTGATTTTACGAGAGATATTGTTAACGTGATTACTCCAAGACAGACTTGAGCTGATAGTTATCCCAAGATTTCGAACTGAATCAGAGTAGGGAATGAAGGTGCCATCAACACAGACTTGAGATATATTTCCATGATGGAAGCGATTTTTGATGTTGGGGCTGCCAATAATTATTGCTTTGGTCTTATTTGTGTTAAGAACAAAGTTATTTTGCTGGGACCAAGCAGAAATGGCTATTATATCCTCATTAATTTTTTTGACTGCGTCGGCAATTTCACTGGGGAAATGTATCTCACAGCTGGTAAAATTTAAACGTATAATTCGAATATGATCTCTATTATGATTAGGGAACTATCTCGCTCGCACTACCTCAAGTGACCCAGGGGCCTTAAAAGGGTAGGTATAAACAAAATGACTAACTTTTTATAGGAGAACAATGAAGATCTATTGGATAGATTGAATCCCGAATAAGGAGGTCCTTCAAGGGGCTTTGGCGAAATTATTTTAAATAAAAAATCGGCGAAGCAGAAGAGACAAACTTATCAAATATAGAGTATGTTGAGGCGTATTAGCTTTTGTATAACAAATACATTTTGTAGTAGATGGATGCAAAGAATTTCCAAGAATGACCATGGATTCAATGAGAACTTTGAAAATGTGGAGTTAGGTCAGAATCACGCAATTTTATTGATTAATGGACGGAATTTATGGAATAATGTTAAAATGGAAATTCTAAAGCTCTTATGTCCGCCCGAATAATGGGAAAAAACTATAAATATCCATTTCTGAATGCTGGCATATACGGAGTGTCAGCCATTTTTTGTAACAAAATTGATGAATAATGGCATTGAAATAAATTTTTACGCGAACTACAAATCTTCACACGTTTTAAAATTTATTTTAGTGCAATTTTACATATTTTTTCCGTTCCAACTATATTATTTTAGACGGTTCGTTTATAGAAGAACAATGTTTTCTCACAATGTCTCGCCCTTTACAATGTCAGCATGAACAAAACAAACAATGAACAAAAACAATGTCTCGCCCTTTACATTTATGTAAACAACATGGGAACATGTGGTCTTCGGGACAACGTAAAACACCTAAATTGCGAGTAATGGTCAAAATACATCAACTACGCCAAATTGTCTTATTTTCCTTTGCTGTATTTTTTTTAAGATCTGAATGTCGTAATGAGATGTTCAACGCACAGAAAGAAGGGGAAAATAGAACGCAGCGCCCTTGGGAAATTCTTCTCTCCTATTTTTTTTATTGATTGCCTTACCCCCTGTGTTCGCATCGGATCAATTGCCGCGAGTAAGAAATATGAACTCCATCCTGGACTAAATAGGCGCTATGCCTATTTTAAGTGTTCGGTCAAGGCCGCGTATTGATTTCCTCTGCAAGTGACGAAGCGCCTGAACTATGTCGTTGGAGCAGTAAGGGAAACGGAAAGATTATGGACGTCAATTTCATGGGAAACCATTGCGACATTTAAAACTCCACGAACGACACTACTTGGGCTGATTCCATATCATGTCAGAGAGTTTTTTCTTCTTCGAGGAGAATGTTTGGTGAACCAAACTCGTAAACTTCCGGCGCGTGCGCATTCTTACCCCCCAGGACGGCGTCCCGTGGATCGCACTGGGTCACGAGGGAGCTGAGCAAACACGTTGGCGATCATCAGGTGGGTATGCTGTACGGGTGGGTGTACACAGGTCTTCTTTCCCTCGGCACCAGTTCAGTAGCACGTCTCCCCCCTCAGCGGAGCTACCTGTGGAGTCTGGCACTTTTAAGTCCGTGCTTTCATCGAGCAGAATGAGATTATCGAGATTGTCTCGCCCTTTACATTTATGTAAATTCCAAACTAATATATTTTCTAACGACATTACTAGCATCATAAAAAAAACCAACATATTACTGTAGATCATATCATGAGAATAAAGTTAGGGAAATATACTGCAGAGCAGACAGTTTTGAAATTTAGATCGCACGCCCTATCCTTTGCGCCTTTTATGTTCTATCTTCTTCATCTGCATCTACATATTACTCTGCAGGCCACGTAAAGCGTGTTTGGCAGGGGGTGACTTATCACCAACATCAATTACAATGAAGAAATTTAATTTCACTAACAAGCACCACATTATAGCTATGCTACAAATGCTAGAGACTCTACTAAAATAATCTATAATGTAACTATGAAAACGTGACACATGAGTCGTGGAGGGAACATGCAAAACATGGTGTTAGCACTACTCGGCATTTTTAAAAACCTGCATTAGAATGCATATGAATTAATCAGCTACACTACCTGTCAAAAAACCTACTTCAAAGACTAAACGGAGCCATTGTGGTCTCTTATCGATCGCGGGAAAAACGACATTTTAAACCTTTCTGTTCTACAATCTATTTCCCTTATTTCGTTCTCATTATCTGATCTATCGTATTATGTTGGAGTTCGTAAGATATTGAAAAGTTCGTCTGAAAATAATTCAGTTTTACAATTGGCATAAAAGATTAAGACTAATTTTCAGTGGACGGTGTGAAAGTGATTCCCATCCAAGTTGTTGCAAGAGGTCGGTAACACTAAGGAGACTATCATAACGGAATTTCACGTATCTTGTTAATCTTCTCTGCCCGCGTTCTAACTCTGTTTTAACACTATAATGTACCATAATGAAGTTAATAAAACTGCGACAAAGGTAGTGCATAAGCTTGTCAAAAGGGGAATATTCGCCTACATGCACCACGTTACTAGTGTGCTATCAGTGCTACAGGAACTAATTGTATACATGATTATTGCAACCGCATAAACGATCAGAGATACAAGTGGAGCAGGAATCACTCGAAATGTGGTGTTAGTACTACGCTGCAGATTAAGCAACAAGTGTTAGGGAGCAAATCAGTTAATCAGCTCCACCACATGTTTATTAACCTACTTCAAAATCTTATTGGTAGCCATTACTATGGTCTTTTTTTCGATCACGGGAAGAATGGCTAATTTAAAAGTCTGTTCTGCTATCCATTTTCATAACTTTATTCTCATGATTTGAGCTATAGCAATAAGTGGGGTTTCCCAAAATGTTATAACTTCGCCTAAAAATATATTAGCTTGAAATGTACATCGAAGATTGTCCAATAATCCTCCTCCTGTTCTAAAGTCTCTTCCTTTACCCATATCGGTGCTTTGTTTTGTAGATGCGGGTGTTCGCAAAATTATGTTGCATAGAGACGCATCTTCTTTCGTCACGTTTACTGATGTGACCTCTTATTCCGCTTTTCAGCACCTTATAGTCTCTCACTCCGGATCGAACTCATTATATGTTAATTATTTGAAGCCCTAGTCTTAATGTGTGTTCAACAATTACTCCTCTGAATAAAATGCTAGCAGACGTAAATTCCTATCACGCCATTTCTTTTTGAAGATGGCATCGTGAAAAAGCTAAGTATTGCTGCCAGGACTTGGAAATTAGCTCTCATCTAGTAATCAAATCCCCTCTGTCTTACCCTTGAAGTCTCTTTCTCTTTTCTTGCAACCATACATTAGGGTGGTTCATTAAATCGAAAGTCTTCTAATGTTACACACTGCCCCCAATTCGATGGGAAATGAATAGAAAACGCCTTGTTCAAAATATTTACTCGATATGTCCTCAGTCCGCCGCTTCTTATAAGAAACAAGGAACTGTTCAAAATTATAGAAGAGGACAAAACCATATGGGGCATCATCGGGAAGACAAGGTACGGATGGAGCGGCCACACTTGGAGGAACAACTCATTTGTAAGAAGTATAATGGAAGAGAAAGTAGAAGGGAGAAAGCCACAATAAAACCCAGGGAGCGAATGAAAAGACTATCTAAAATCGAATATAAAACTGAAGAGCTACGAGGGCGGAGTATAATCGATGGCTGCAGTCTACCAATTCAGTAGCAAATGATTAATGATGAACATTTAATGCCCTATGTGTTGCCCTATCGTTTCTTCCAACATCTTCCTCAATAAGGTATCATCAATGTCACCATTTTATTTGCATTATTGACTCATGTTGCTATAGCAGCTGAATTAAGTAAATTAGATTTAATGGTTGTTTTATGAACTGGACATTTGAAAAAATACGATTAAAATTTTTATGTTTAGGCATTTTGCATCCTGCAATTGCCATGGAAACTCCTGTGAAAGGTGACCAATATTTTTGGCGCATCTCGAAAATAAACTCCATCAGCATCACTGATATCATTGCATGAACAATGCAAAATCACCACTGGGACAAGCCAAACTGTCGGGTAAGATAAGGTCACTCGGTAAGGGCCATCGTTATTAGGCGTTTCCATGGCAGCTGATATATGAACTGTTTGCTTTGCTATAGCTCTGTAAGAAATGAGTGGCGACCCTATGTTCATCTTGAAAAAATACTTAAAATTAAATACTCCTAACCTCCAGAAATTACCCAGATCCCTCCCGAGACCTCTGCATATTGAGTATGTTTGCATTCGTCAGTTGCAGGTACGATAGACGTTTATAATCGATTTGAAATAAAATTGGGCTCGTTTATTTTCAAATATTGTAAATCATACCATTTACTTCTTCGGCTTGTCACGATTGAACTTCCCTGAGGCTTATTTCCATTACAAGGCATCCGTCGAAGGCTTTATTGCAAGTTCTGAGAGGCCGCCGTCTGGCAAATGAAGAATTAAATAGCTCCGGGCCATCGCGTGCTCGGAGTCTCAAGCACGACGTTCATGGAAGGGCATTCATCACAGGGCCATGAGAATATCTGATAAGGAGTGTAGTCGGTCGATTCTTGATCTCTCGGGTCAATAGACTTGGTCAAAAGAAAACAAGGCGATCGACGAGGAACGAAAGATACCTGCATGAGAGCCTCGAAGGAAAATTTACATTAATAAAATAAGTCTGAATTATATTGTTTCCATTGTACTTACTAATTGATATTTTCTAACAGTAATTAGGTCTTTCCATGGAAACATGTCACAGCTTTTTTAAGGGGGCAGATAACGTCGGAACTTAAATTTTATTGGCGTTAATCTAAATGAAATGTTAATGGTTCTTATTCAATTGGCTCTTGCGTTTGGTTAATGATTTTCGTGTCTGAAACATAGAAGTCACAGTAGCTATTAGGGTTTTAAATCTCTCGCGTATGCAATTTTGCTTGGCACGTGGCTGACTTTTCTTTGAAGAAATTTTCAATCATAGATTAATTTGCATTAAGAACTAGTGAAATTATTCACTCTCATCTAAGCTCAAATATTCCGCAGAATAGGCGGGGAGCGGGTAATTAGCACTACTTCCGACGTACAAATCCTTTTTTCCAATTATGCATTGCTATTTTTATCACTAGCGTTTGGTGAAATAAATGACTTCAGAGCTAAGAAAAGCTTTGTCAAAGCTTGCCAAAGCGCATAAATTATGTGTACCCAATCACGCGCAAACCACTGCCCAAATTCGTCTTGAACAAAGACGGCTTTAGGCTCATTCATTCATTGGTGGTTCAATCCTAAGAGCGGTAGACTGCGGACTTCCATCCTTCCGTTCCTAATGCTATTTTCCTTATTCTCTGATAGTTCTCCTCATTTACTTTCTTCTGTATACTATTAATTTCATCAATATGCTTACACCCACCGTGCTTTAATTTTACAGCTTGAGTGAATAAGGCCGGGTTGGAAAACACTTTGGTGGTTGGCACGCGTGGCTGGCTGCAGCCTTTGCTGGAATAGCCTTGCGTCGCCGAGAGAATACGAGGGATGGTGAGAAAGGGGAGAGCTGACAACACTGGAGTCAAGCATACTCCGGAGCAAACGTCCTAGCGAAAGGAATACTCAAAAGAAACTCAAGACCGAAAATCAGAGCCGAGAGAGTATTTTACATCAGGCTCTCCCACCACTTTTCAGCTCGGTATATTTTCGACTTAAAAACTAGCGTTTTTGGAATTATTTTTCCTTCAATGAAATTCTCCACAAACCCGAACAATGTAGCTAGTTGAGACGCCTGATCGAAAATTAGGAGATCCGGGTTCGAAATTCCGGTCAAGTCAAATGATTTTTATGTGGCGAATTTCTTCCCGTAGGTGTACGCTGAGAAATGCTCACGCTTTCAACTTTTGAAAGGACGAAACCAGGGCACACGGCGCCGTTTGTTTCACGTATTGCGCCTTGCCTGCTCCCTCTCCGCCTCGAAACTTTCCGAGAGGTGGGGAGTAATGGTGGGCTCTCCGAGCCGTGTATGCAATTTGTTCCGTTCGATTGGGGAATCAGCATTACAGATGAGTGGACGGGCGAAGATTCAGGGTTGGGATGGGAACGGTTGCGTGTGGATGGTTGGTCGTAGTGGCGGGGAGGGCCCCTTCGAAAGCAATTGATCGAAATGTTTTCCACCCCACAACAGGTGGAGGAGGGTGGACGTGGTGCCTAGAGAAGGAGGCCCATCTGGGGAAGAAAGGGAATCCGAATGGAGGATAATTGTTGCCGAAAATGAGCTGGAACCTTGACAATGATGAAGAAAAAAATAGCGGAGCCCCACTTTCGGTAGTGTGGACAAAATATAAAATGTAGATGAGGCAGTAGCAAACACTCAACATGCCGTGAAAATGACTTTATTTTAAGGTAATTTGAGCGAAACATCATTTTACCCAGAAATCAATCAATTCAGTCTCATTTTAATGAAAACTATCTCATCCTTCCAAAGATACCGAAATATCAATTCCTTACTGCACTTGGAAAGCCATCACAAAGATGGGGTGAGCTTCTTACGGCTAGACAATGAAATAAAATAAAAGACAGAAAATCTCCAAAAGCCGTAAACAATTGTTCACGGCTTCCAATCAACCAATTGTTTACGGCTTTTGGAGATTTTCTGTCTTTTATTTTATTTCATTTTATTTCCTTACTGCACTACTTTCCGAGATATTTGACAAAATATATCGGCCATTTTACATGGAAAATGGTCGGTGTATACACTCCAGAGAGACCTTTTTTTTTTTTTTTTTAAAAATTAGGCTTTTCTAACACTTAGACCTCCACTAAAAACTGCAGCGCTTATTTTGTTTGTTTTCTCAACCATTTTTGATAAAAATTCATATTGTCACGGCAGTAATGTTTTCAGAAACACAAAAATCATTCCGCTTTGAAGGAGTTTTAAACATACCGCGTGAAAAAAATGAGTCCAGCAAAAGACTTATGAGGGTATATTAATTTCATTATTTAAAATATCAGTCATATGAAAGAATATTATCCCACCACTAATAATGCAATATTTAATTCATCGTTCCTACGGCTGCTGAAATTAAAACGTATACATCAAATATGGCCTCTACGTATTATGTCTAGGGAACTATCTCGCTCAAACTACCTTAAAGAGAATATTTTATCTTTCTATGAAATGAGAACTCACTTTGTACAATCTGCATTATTTTATTTTCACCAACCATGGCTTCGATAATATCTGGCATTATCAAGGTACAATCTCAATTTTTAGCTGTCCACACATACCAAACTGAGGGTGGGTGGGGGAGACGAGGGAAAGAGGGTGGGGAAAATATGGGGGAGAGGAAGAAAAGGTTGGTTGATCGGAAATTGTTGATATTTCAAGGTAAAATGACGTCAAAGGGGAGGGGTAGGGAACAAACACACAATGGCCAGGTTGAATTTATGACGTAAACTAAATTCAACTTGTATTTATATTTCTAATGATGCTAGAACAATGGTCTCTTATTCTATACTCTTTACTGAGATATTTGCAAGAAAACGGAAGTCACTTTCCGATAGACATGACCTGAGAGATCTCATTAGACTTACGAGGAACTTGTTACACTCTGACGAGTTTGAGACATTTCCCTATAATTGCTAATATCGTTGCCATAGAACTTAGAGAAGTTGTCTGAAGGTCTTATCAAGGTCTATGGCTTAACTATGCCGAGCATAACCAATCTACATTCTGGAAATCTCAAATCATGCGACAGTGTAAGGGACTCCTGGTTCGACCACGCTTACTTTTCACCTTGATTAGAAACTTTTCACCTAAATTATGTCTTGGGAATACTCAAGTTTTCCTTGCAGCGAAACCCGCTGTAGATGCCAAGTTAGCACGCTAGGCTTGACACAGGAGGAAGCGTTGTGTGTGACTTCGGCTTTACAGTGAAATCAGTGATTCGTGTCCGCAGACGGCATTATGGTGATTCGCGACGTAAGGAAAAAAATATCTTAGTATTTCTACCCTTATAAGCATATTGCCGACCCAGCGGAGCGATTATGTAACTGTGAGAAGGGTGAGAGCGACGTCGTTGCCAAGGGCAACGTCATACGTATGACGGAGGGTGATAGCAGCGATTATGTATCCGTGATAGCACTTTTTATCACCTTCATGCCGTCATAGCGTATCACGCTCGAAATTGATGGTGATAGGGGTGATAGGCGTCATAAGGTATGGGATATACGTGCGAATACATTGAATAAAAATTTAATTACAGTAGTCCATGCCCATTTAACTAACTTTGAGTTTATGAATGACTTTCATAAAGCACTACGACTAATTATTACAGGAGAATAAATTGTCTTAGTCCTTTAAAAAAATAAATTCGATTATTTAATTATATTTTCACTGTTTAAAGCATTATAGAATTTTTTCTCGCACACGAATTTAATATTAATTCTAATAAATGTTTATTGTTAACAATTCACAATTGTCATCATTTTAACTTGAGTTACCTAGACAGTATGATAGCCATGAATGTACGGGTCGTTTTAGGATTTGTTGTTATAATCCTATGCAATTTACGCACTCTACTGTGGCAATGTACTGCAGGTGGACGTATAAAACTTCAGCTACCGTTCAGTAGCACAGCCCACTCGACTAATACTTTCAAAGGCATACTTGAATAACTCTGCGAATTATTTGTAGGCTCATATATATGACAATTTCGAAAGAGTTCCAATATAGAAAGGAACTTAAAAAATTATACAAGTTTGTATTTTGTTAATACCTAGGTACCTTACGTGTAACGAATAACCAGCACGTCATCTCAACATATAACGTAAACGAAACTAATACCGTTTAATGTGGACTGAAGTAATTTTCAATGAAATTAATAATGCGACGGAGAGGTTTGAATTCATAACAAATCTGCGATGCATTTTCAAGACATAGGTAACCTTTTATTACAAACGAAATCATAACGATAACAACATGATTTTCACTTCCACTATAATTAATATGTGTTAGGTATGTTATAACATATTTAACAAAATATTTAATTCCTAAACATACAAAAATGAATAATGTGGAGTACTTAAACTCTTGTGCCGCCGACATCGTTTCAGCCGCTCAACACGCCGCAATTGTTTGCTTGGAATGTGTCGATGGTTTTCATTGGCTATTCAGATTTTCTATTGCTACCAACCTATAGGAAGCCCATGACCGTCATACGTGCTATCACGGTGCTTTACATGATCGCTCGATGACGCCGACCGTCATAGGAGGCCTTGATAGCTATCACCCGTCGTCATCGCTCTCACAGTTACATAATCGCCCCGCAGGTTTGCGTTACGGTCAGGTTTGACAATGATAAGAGCAAAGCGTCTTTATTGGGGCGAGATTGAGATTAAGGCAGTCCCTTCTTCCATCTAACCCCTCGTCAGAAAATACATGAAATAAGTGTGAAGAAAGATATATGTATTTGCGGGAAAAACGTAAGGAAGTAAGGAGGTGATATCCTCCACGAAAAAACCCACTGCAGGAAAACACCCGCACATGATGGGGAGCGTGAAAAACCTGCGAAAACCTACAGACAGAATAAGCTAATTTAACAATAACAAAGAAAGCAATGTATGAAATACGCATGAAATAATAATAATAAATGGGTAATTTATACATAACTGCAAAGTTAAAAATAACTAAATAAGGAGTAAGAGATTAAAACTAAATAAATAATAAGAAAGTTAATAAATCAATGGAAGGTGGCGGGGGCTAGGAGGGAAATGGTGTAGATACTGGAAGCCCGAGAGGAAGATTTTGTACAAATGAAGACGTTAAAAGGGGTTATATCCAGTTTTGAACAGTTATTGTTAAAGACTATATTAAGACTCGCGATCTGGAACTAGGTGGAAAGCTTTCGGTATAATTTGACCACCGTTGCTCTACTAGCATTACGAATCAAATTAATGGTTGAAGGCGTAACATCTAATATTTCGTAATGATGATTGCTGTGCAGTCGCAACCTGGGTTGGTAATAACTGTTTAGTGTGGAATATCCTAAGATATTTTTTCCTCATATCTTTGGCCATTTTCCACCAAGTTACACCTTTAACCATTAATTTTATAAGGTGATTTGAGCTAGTTTTTTCTAATATGGTCATAAGGAACATGTTCGAATATAATTTTAAAATTGAAGCCGCGGTAAGAAGCATAATTTCAATATACTAATATTATTGACGCAGTGACATCGTTTTCTGTATAGTTTTAGGAAAAATTATTCCATTTCCACGACTATATTCTCTCTCATTTAAAAAATCTACGTGGTTCTTGATAATGAAATGAATTTATATTAATTTTCTCTAATTTAGTGGATACTAAGAGTAAAACAGTCTCAAAATTGGATATCTGGGTCGGGACTACTGGGAGGGTTACAAGTCGGGAAAGACATTGCTAATGCTCGTAATTCAATAGATCACAATGTTTTCTAAAGTAAACTTAATGTGACTGGTATCAGAGAGCATGAACCGAAATGGCTGGGCTCTTTCATGTTAAACAGAAGTCAAAATGTGGATATTCCTTTATTGTTGAAGGTACTAAACTTCCTAAAATTTCATCCCGCAAAACAGCTTACCGTTGGTGCTTAGGAAAAATGTTTCATTCTTTACAATACTTAACCAATTGACATTGAATCGTGTAATTTGTAGAGGTTGTTTAAAAACCTAACGGATTTGTTCCCTATTTTGCTTTCGATGGGATAAGCGAATGTCTTACAGCAATTAACTCTGTATGTTATGAATATGTCCAATATCATTTAAGTTGATCGACGGATGAAATAAATCATCATTTTAGTTTTTAAAAGTATTTTTATATATTTTATTTTAATTTTTTTATTTTTACCATTTTAAGTCATTTTATTAAATTCAAAACGATGCGATATGTGTTCAATTTGTTACCATTCAATACAATATTTGTCATAAATTTAATTTATTAAACTAGTTCTTCATCCACAATTTGTAACAGATAAAGTCCTTCTACTCCTATGGCTTGTCAGCAGTTGATCTTTTGTTAACTGCACTGCAACTTCAATGCAATGAAATAGCCCCAAAACTCTTAGAAAATTGGTAAATATACATAGACGAGGCTTTGGCTTGGCTTATTTGCTTTCCGCCGTTCACTGAAAACTAATTCATGACCGACGGTTTCTTCGCCACAAGAAAATTATTACGGTGGTTATTAAATTTATTTTTAATGAACAATGATGAGACATACAAGGTACAGACCCTAAGATTTATGGCACTATCTGTGATTCAGAACATCCCCCTTTTTTAATGTATCTCTCTGGAGCGACCAGCCTTACTATATCTGGTGGAATACATATTCTGTTATATTTCCAAGATCGAAAAATGGAGCGATACGTGGCTGATACTATGGTAGTATTAAAGGGATACGATCTTTTTCTATGCATGAGACCAAGTTCTTACATTTATTGTGAAGCGGAATGTCACTCAAACTACTTTGAGTATCAATATGGGATTTATGAGTCTGTAACTGCTGCTATGAATTCCTTCTGAGATTACAATTTTTGGTGTTTACCCAATTTAAGTATGTCATTTCCATTCCATCACGGCGATTTCGGTTCTCCTAACCACTGCCCTCCCAACTCCATAGAGATCGGGTGATTGTGATGGCTGGAGTTTATAATACGTTGTCGGTAAACTCCGACAAAAAGATCATATAAGCTAAACCAGCTTTAGAGGTATCATGGTAAACTATTCAGTTCAAAAATTTTCCCTTACTTTGTGTGACGTGTGGTCTACTGATTTTGAGCAATCTATTATTGGATCGTAGTTATCTCTCGGTTTTTAGTGAATTGCTATTCTGACCACATTAATTCTATCATTTCTGCCTCGTATAAAATCGTAAGATTTATTATATCTTCTCTTTCCCTGTGCTTTTTCAGAACACTAAAGGCGTATTTTTCATTATAGTATCGTACATAAGTATAAATTACATCCCGTAAAATAGGAAGGGAATAGCATCGTTTTAATTCATTAACTCTGTTATTTATAAAGAATGTGACAGTGCAACGAATTGTTGTCATTACGTAATTAATTAAATGTATATAAAAGTGAAAAGTTCCCCGTGAAAAATTATTTAAGGACTGAATTAATTAGGAAGACGTGGGATTTATCTTCTAGCAAAAATGGAGTGTTTAATTTCCTCTAAAAATACAGATTAATCAAAGATGCCTGTTCTCACATTAACTATGAGGATTTGGAATTCTAAGAAAGTACGAAACTGTAATGCCTAAACCACTTTCCGGCAAAATATTGAATCATCGTCAGCTAAATTCTTTTGGAACCAGGTGATAAAAGATTAAGTTTGATTCCGATCCATTTTTAAAGCGATTGGCTCATTTTCACCTTCAGTAAAGATTTTATGATTATTGTTAAATATATATTATTTGTAATATTTTCAGTTATCTTAAATAGAAATGTGATGATGATAGAATTCAATGTTGTTTTATGTTATGGAGATAATATGTAAGTGCCTCTGTCATATTATCCTCAACACTATTTATTTAACCGTTCGTCAATTGCAAGAATACCATTGATAATTTTAATTATGAACTTTGAGCTGTGTTACCTACGGACTAGTCCTGACAGCAGCTCAGCTGAATATATTTTTGCGCGAATATTGAGATGTCATTTCCAATTGATATTCTTGGAAAGTCACGAGCGATGTGTAACATGATGAGTGACTGCTATCATGCAACGCCTTATGTATTTTTTTCAAATCAGACGCATTTGATGAATGTTTAAATTTGAAGGTTGCGACATAATATGAATCTCGAATGCGCCGGTTACATAAAAAACCCGGAACATGGTAGGCTCGGAGTTTTAGGAAATATTATCTAATGGAATGATCCTTTTAATCGCAGTGTATGATAATATTCATCCATTTTAGTTCCATATTATTAGACCAAGTCACCTAACTCCTTAATACTTTGACTGCTGACTTTGTTGTTCCTTATCCCGTTTTACGTGACCGATGCATTGATCTCTCCGTCTACCTCGTGAGGCTTTGACATCAATTTTTCCCTTTTATTTTGTTCCTTGCCGACAAACTGCTTCTCAACGTGAGGACTATCGAATGACCTTGTCCTCCTGGTGGTTCACATGGTTTTTTTATTCTCTGGTCTTCTCTACACTCAAATTATATTTCTCCGATACGTCATAATTCCTACCCCTTATTAACAACGATTATCTTTAACTTTGAATGCTGGGTTCGATTTTTTTGTTCGATTGATGTTTAATTCTATATTTTATATTTCATCTTTATTGAATTTTCTGATTTTATGTTAGTTTGTTCATTCAAAAAGCCGGCACCGGCTGTTTTTGAACATTTAAAATAAATGAAATCAATACACTGCCTTATTTCATATCCCATGCAAGATCGTTCGATATCGATTGTATTCTTCCATCGATTTAGGTATTCGCCACCATTTCCACCACATGTCCGCCATTAATGTGCTATTTGAGAATTTACTGCCATAACACACCAAAGGAGATTTGAGAATATGCTGCACGAGTTGTCATTTCGAATAAGAATACACTACTGAATCAACAAAAACGTCGAACAGCCTATACTATGCTTGTGGAGAATACAGTAAAATAAGCATATACATGGCGGATTTATGTACGTTGCGAAGGCCTATATCGAAGGAAGAGCACAATCGATATTGAACGACGTTGATCATATGCGTCTACATCTGCCTCCAGAGGGGTTGTGTGAACCGCTCGAGTAAATCCCGAGCAAGTAACTAAATTGAATTTGGTCTATTTCAACCATTTATAAAAATGTCGCGGTTTTTCCACTCGAGTTTTCTCACGATAGTATTGTTTATGAATTCTAATATCCCGATTAGATACACAATGAACCACACAGTAGGTGCTCAAGATAGTCATCCGGTTAGGTAAAACTCGCCAAAATCTCCAACCATTCGTTGTTTTACCACGTGACTCCTTAGTTATGGGATCGAAATTATGTAGAGCGGTTCATACACAACCCCCTAGCTCCCAGGGTCGTTCGATTCGATATATCTGTAGCTCTATCGATATGGGACTTCGCAACCATTTACACCACACAGCCGCCATTAACGTGCTGAGCATTTACTTCCATAGCAATCTTTAAGAAATCCTGCGCGTTTGCGCCCCAAGTTGTCATTTTGAATACGAGTGTACAGCTAAATCAACAAAATCGTTAAACTACTTATGCTATGCTTCTGAATACATCAAAATATTTACGTACTTTTTCGTATTTGTAATGATTTTTTTCGAACCCAACTGCAGTTTTTTAAATCTGGTAATGAAGATGGCAATATGATCATAAAGACATTTTTTGCCTAATAATTACTATTTTTCAAATTTTTTTATCGGTATATTTGATATTATTCTGCTTAAAATATTAACGCAGCTAAGGAAAGCGTACCGAAAGTTTTAATTTTTTTCATAAAAGCATACAAATTATGCGGTGAATTATGAACCAAGTTCATGTTTTCATCTTCTCGAATCGCTTATCGGAAGTAATATTTCTGGACCCTGAATTTTCATATTTTTCTCAGGGTCAGCAGTTTATTAACTGAAACTTATTAATCAATTCCGTAAACCATTTGAGCCTCATTCGACAGCATAATAAATCGTTGATTGTGCCTGTAAAAGTATTTTTGAAACATTTCCAGAAACATTAGTGGATACAGAATCTGCTTTCTTTGATAAAAGGTTTTGTGAACAGTTTTTCCGGACAGGTTTATTCGTGAGCTTACACAATTTTGTAAAGATATCGGTTTTAAGACTTCCCTTGTAAATTGTTACCTCTTCCGCAACAAATATTGGGAATTATAGTCCAAATAGGGAATAACAGCCAAGTGATCAAGAGGTCCAAAAGCTCTTAATGTCGGACGTTGGCTGAAGCTGCCTTGAGCGGGAGTCGTATCATTTCAGAAGTCAAGATAAGTCGTGAGAAGTCTAATGTGAGTGTCCAGATGGTCGAGCCGTCAAAACACATCCTCCGAGGGGCTGAGATTTTTTGACATTTTTTTTAAACGGAGAATATGTGCGTGAGCTACGTGCATAAGGAAGCAAGCTGAAAGTTCCTGAATGAATGAGCGAGTTGGCAATTAGGGAACTTTTTGATTGCCGGGAGATTTTTTTTGGAATATGACCGTTCAAAAGAGGAAATTTTTTTTCAGGGACAAGGGGTGAGAAATATAAACCGTTGAGTGTCTGAGTAACGTCAGTTGAGGTGTGAAGGCGTGTGCCGGTGGGGAAGAGGGATCGCATACAAAAACATGGTTCAATGTTCAGTGATGTTTGTTTCCATTCCTGCAAGATACAGAATGAAGAAAGAAATTACAAGGAAAAAAAAACAACAGCAATAAAAGCGGGCTTCGCAGTTGGAAATGATCCACATCTACATACTACCCTGCAAGCCTCCTCAAGAGAGTTTGGCAGGCGATGAGTTATCACCAACATCCACTACAATGTTCATGCAACTTTCACCTACATGCACTGCATTATAGGTATGCTACCGATTCAACAGCAACTGTTGATTTATTATATAAAGCAACAACATAAACTAGATACCAGAAACATGCAGGTATCATGCAAAAAGTGATGTTAGTTCTACTTGGCAGATTAAGAAACAGGCATTAGGGAGCAAATTACTAATTAGGTACTCCTCTCTGTCGACTAGCCTGCTTCAAAGTCTTATCGACCGCTATTGTGATCTCTTATCGACAGCGGGAAAAAAGACAAAGCGTCTGTTGTTCGGGTTGTAGAAAAAAGTCTTTGGCTCTGAGGCCTGAAGCTGGCGTTTTACCTGCGGGAAAGATTAAGGACCTTCTTTTACTATTATTGACCACCGGAAAACCGCCGTCCCTGATGGACCCGCGAAATCCGTCAGGCTACCGAAACAAATAAGTAAATAAATAACTGATAACAACGGTAAAATATACAGACTTGACAAACATATAAAAATATATTTTAAAAATGTCTTTTTTAGTTCTTTGATTTGCACATCAAGCCCTGGGATCTTTATCACTGGGTAATCACCGATTAAGAAATAAATTCACTGGCGTTGGACGAAATCCTAAATGTTTAAGTCGGAAACCCCCTCGTGTCATTCTCTTTGAAAGTCCCTTGTCCCGGGGATCAGCTTGGTGTGGTGGCTAGTGTACTCGCCTACCACACGGGCGGCCAGGGTTCAAATCCCTTCAGAGGCGGATGTTTTTCAGAGGAACCCGATCCCAACTTGTGTCTTGTGGAGGGCACTTCGAGTATAGTACTCCGTCTGTCGGATGAGACGTTAAACCGTGGCCCCCTTGGCGCCTTTCGTTAAGAACATAGGGTTTCTATCCACCCTTCCTCCCTCGCCTATCCCCTATGGCGTAAATGACCTTAGCCGTCGATCGCCTCCCCAAATATCCAAGCCAATCCAGCCCCAATTTCCACACCAGCCGTGAGAGACTTAAGGGGACACCACGGGACGCATGCTTCAGCCCCCACACGGGGCGGAAGCAGGAGACCACGCCAGGGGTCCTGGCGGTAGTGAAGGACTCATCACAAGTTTTGACTAAAACCTTTTGGATTCCCCATTTATTTTTCTCGGATTCTCTTTCCTCATGTCGAATAGAAATCGTCGAGGCTTTCCCATATGACAAGTATTTGCAGGTTTTGCTTATGCATTAGGGTAGTCCGGGCGAGATAGTTTCCTAGTTATAATAGAGACCATATTCGAATTATACGTTTCAATTTCGCCAGCTGTTGGGCAATCAATAAAATATTGTAATATTAATGGTGCAATGTTTTATATGACTTAGCTTTACTTGACAGAAATTGTAAGTACTTAAATGAAAATATCTAAATAAGTCCTTAACGTGACTAATTTTTTTCGCGCGGTGCGTTTGAAACTCCTTCAAAACGGTAGGTTTTATGTGATATCCAAGAATCTACAGCGCTGACAATATGATTAATAATGAAATAAAATTGAGAAAACACAAACTACATGCTGTTAATTTTTTTACGACATGTGTTACAAATACCTCATTTTGTAAATGTCTCTCTGGAGTGCATACACACACTATCCTATGTACAAGGGCTGATGTTTTTTTGGCAAATATCTCCGAAAGTAATGTAGTAAGGGGTTGAATTTTTGGTGTCATTAGAAGGGTAAGGTATTTATCTTTAAAATGAGACCAGATTCATTGATTTCTAGGTAAAATGATATTTCACTCAGAATACCTTAAGGTGTAACAGTCATTTCAGGCATGCTCAATAACCTACCTTGATTTTAACATATATTATAAAGTGCTATTTCTACTATCAAATGGTGTTAATATATTACTAGGTCATCGGTCATTTAACGGAGATATACTTATAGGTTAAATAAGTTGTGAGTTTTCACGTTTAAATACATAGCTTTAATGGTAGCGCGATGGCATCTTTTCACATAATTTTTTACCTCAACTTCCGCCCGATTACTGTTGTTCTACACTTGCATAACATACGCTACATATTGAGATACCTAATATTTTTTTTCGGCTTTGATCATCGATAGTATAACACGAGTACATTAGTTTAAATAAAAGTCCTCAGTTTTTTGCCGGAGCTCATGGCCATTGGCATATTGTGAATGTGGCCATGTTGCCATGGGAGCCTAAATTCACTGATAAAGCCTAAGTTAAATCCTTAAGCCTAAATTAACTATAAGTCTAAATTCACTGTTTTCAGTACATTTAATTTATCTTAAGAAATTAATACTTCGAAGCACAGGTTCCTCCATAAGGGTCGCAGCTTCATTGGCTTAATTAGGGTGTGGGTTAGTGCATGCTTATGTTATTTGTAGAGGTGGGTGGTTCGAGAAAGAAGGGGTCCATGGATTGAAAGGAAGGACCGAGGACCGACTCCTGTGGAACGACATTTCGGTCATTCGTTCCTTTTGGTCCGTCGTTCCTTTCAGTCCGTCGGTGCTTCCGGTCGTTCGTGCCTTTCGGTCCGTCGTTCCTTTCGGTCCGTCGTTCCTTTCGGTCCGTCGTTCCTTTCGGTCCGTCGTTCCTTTCGGTCCGTCGTTCCTTTCGGTCCGTCGTTACTTTCGGTCCGTCATTCCTTTCGGTCCGTCGTTCCTTTCGGTCCGTCATTCCTTTCGGCCCGTCGGTCCTTCCGGTCGTTCGTTCCTTTCGGTCGTTCGTTCCTTTCGGTCCGTCGTTCCTTTCGGTCCGTCGTTCCTTTCAGTCCGTCGTTCCTTTTGGCCCGTCGTTCCTTTCAGTCCGTCGGTCCTTCCGGTCGTTCGTTCCTTTCGGTCCGTCGTTCCTTTCGGTCCGTCATTCTTTTCGGCCCGTCGGTCCTTCCGGTCGTTCGTTCCTTTCGGTCGTTCGTTCCTTTCGGTCCGTCGTTCCTTTCGGTCCATCGTTCTTTTCGGTCCATCGTTCCTTTCGGTCCGTCGGTCCTTCCGGTCGTTCGTTCCTTTCGGTCCGTTGGTCCTTCCGGGCCGTCGGTCCATCCGGTCGTTCTTTCCTTCCGGTCCGTCGTACCTTTCGGTCCGTTGTTCGTTTCGGTCCGTCGGTCCTTCCGGTCTTTCGGTTCGTCGTTCCTTTCGGTCGTTCGTTCCTTTCTGTCCGTAGTTCCTTTCGGTGCGTCGTTTCTTTCGGTCCGTCTTAAGCTTTCGCTTCTTCGCACCTATAAGAGGTAGGATGTTCTGCATAGCACCCTAAAAATTCATCTGCTGATGCTAGCGATCTAATTAGCAGTTCTTTTTTATATAAATGTAACCTTTTTACGAATCCATGTAAAATGTTAGTAATTTTATCTTCCACTCATTTCATCCAACAATTTAACGTCGTTATTACGGTATATGAATTTTATACATTCTGTAATCACCAAGTGAAAAATGAAAATACATTACCACCAATGAAAAAGAAACGATGTACGAGTGAAAAGTAACGGGTCCCCAAAGGACCGGTCCAGAGTGAACGAGTTCCCAAAAATGAGCGAATTTGCCCATCCCTTGTTACTCTACTCCCTTTCACTAACCCTTGAGTTAGTATTATGTTCATTAAATTGAAGTAGAAGCGCTCAACACGGCATTTAGAATTCCTTTAATTTGGAATTTTGTACAACTTTTTGGAGTTCAGCCTCGGTATGCAATGGAAAATTATGGCATGCTTGCGAATTCAAACTTTAGGGAATGAAAAAAATCAACGGAGTGTGGTTGAGCGAATGTACTCTCAAACTCGCGCGAGCAGCCTTCGCATCCTTAACGAGGATGGCGTCTTAGAAATATTCATCCATATTCGTGATGAAAAATGCATCCTTCGGTTTGTTTTTCTCAACTCCTCTTGGTTGAATGGCTATCGTGCATCGTGTGTAGGGATCATCATGGGTGCACGTACTCCGCACTCCATTCGCAGAGAGAATGCTTAGTCGGAGAGTAAAGCTTGTAAAACAGAGGAATGCGAAATTCATCAAGCATTGATTTTTATTCCTCGAGTCGTTTTTCCTAAGAATTGATTTTCCCAGGGAACTGCTTTTCGCAAACATTTTCGCTGACTCCGGATTCCCTTCCCGCTGTTCCCCGAGCGATGTTGATCGCTCGCATCCTCGACGCACATTTAAATGCCTCCTTTTTACCTCGGCTCTCTCTCGAATCCCACTCGCGTCGTCCCGAGGCACTCTGTCTGTGGAAGTACAGGTACCCATCAAAGTGTTTTATTCTTCTATTCCTCTGCGCATTTCTGCTCTTAGACGGGAACATGAGTACCTCTTCGAAACATCCTAATATTCTGCATTTTATTCTGTAGTGAAAAACTCCTGGGTTTAAAGGATATGTTTTCCGGTACATGTACGATATTACCGTGAAACCCGCCTCCGTGTCCTACTCCCTTAAGAGGTCACTTCTATGAACGGTCGAGAAGCCAGTGAGCGTCTTTCCCGTTATTCCAACCCACCTCAAAAAAAGAATATCCCTGGCAATACATTAAGTCAGACCACCCAAATATTATGTATCTCGCAAATGGCAAAATATACCGAAATCCGAGTCGGTTGGTGACATTACGTGTGGAATCAGATAAAGTTACTTCTGTATCTACATACTACCCTACGAACAACCTAATGGGCGTAAATGGATGTATATGTATACAATTCATATACCAGAATGTATAAAATTCATATACCGTAATTCACAAATGGCAAAATATACCGAAATCCGAGTCGGTTGGTGAAATTAAGTGTGGAATCAGATAAAGTTACTTCTGCATCTATATACTACCCTACGAACAACCTAATGGGCGTATGGGAGGGGGTGTTTGGGCACCAGCTGTGTAACGTTGTAAGGAATAAGGTTTTGGGAGGTGAAATGATGACGCGTATTAATGGAGTGTATTTAGTGGAGCTCAGTTTTTATTGCGGTCGCTTAATGTGAATGGAAAGAACAAGTTGTTGTACCTATCTGTTCGGCAAAGTATCTCTCTCATTTTTTCGCTTCTGTCAGACCTAGAGATGTTGTTAGGCGTCATGATAATTTTCTCTATGTCCCTCTGAAACACACCGCTTCTGCATTTCTCGGGCAATGTAATCCGAGTGTGTAGCCTTAGAGTCTCTAAGGGCTCCAAACCTTAATCCCTTTAAAAAGTTGTGAAACACTATGTTCGCTTGTAGCATTTTTTAACTAAGCGTGTTACTTCTTTCATTATAAAGAATATATCCGATTTCCACATAGTAACGCCGAAGTTTATGTCTTATATATTTAGTATATAAATATTTTGAGCTAATTTCTTTACGTGAATATGGATGTAATTAACTGTGAACAAAATCTATACGTAAAACGTCGACGACATTTTTATAAGCTCTGCTGGTACTCTTTCTATGAGGTGCTTTGCGAAATGCGACATGAAGTCTGTTGAGTTTCGCAGTCCTTATATGTTCTTCAATTCGAGGTCTAAATTTTCGGCCTATTTGACCCACATACACACCGTCACACTCGTCACACGTAAGTGTGACGGGACACTAGTGTGATTATAATAATATTAATGTTTTACATTTATTTAACTAGGGTTATAAACTATGTTTTATAAATTATAGAAATCTCTAAATGTTCTCTTTCGCCTCATTATTCCATTTTAAATGACGTTGCGGAATTTAAATGTTCTCCAATTATGACCACAGTTTTAAAATCTGACTTCTTTCTTGCGAACCCTCCCTCCACCTCTTGATGTCTTCATCATCTAACCTTCCTTCCGCTTACCTCATTGTCCTTCTCTCTAAACCCGTAAACTTCTATCATTCATTCCATCCTCTCCCATGGTTCCCCTTCCCCCTCTCCCTCTTACATGAGTTAGTATTTTAGGTTCGTATTTGTGATTTTTCCTTCTGTTTGTCTTGAAAATGACGCTATGGACTGCGAAACCGGTAGCCAGCATTACAAACACAGTGGAACTATACATAGTTTTTATTATGCGTTATTCATAAATAGATAATGCTGCTGATATTGAGTGGGAATACTGCTACAAAATATTTTATTCATAACACATACCAATCACGCCGTTCCCTTCCGGGGAAGGTACAGTCACAAAGTTTCACTCATAAATACATATTTGTACACACAACTCTGCTTCAATAATTTCCTCCATACTTACCTATCCTTGCAAACTTCTTTTGCTCATTTACCCCCATACACTGCTTCATACACGCCCTCCTGTTTAATTGAGATAAGATAGCAATAAGTTTCAGGCGCAAACGTTTTCATGAGTTTTTCTCCCTGAGCTCTGCTAATGATGTAAATTTTAAAAAAGAGGAACAATTCTAATCATCTCACATTCTTTAAAAAAATATCGAGCCACGCATCTTTTTCTAAAAATCTCAGGACGACTTCATCGGAGAGAAAATATGCTTAAACATGAAATAAAAAAATAATAGTACCCGGAGCCTCCAGGGGAAATTAAGAGGATTTATTACGTGACCCTAATATAGAGTTGAGGGTTGGCTTGGTTGGACCAGGGAAGTTGAGGTGGAGTCTGGAAGGAGAGGGAAACTGCGGTGGAAAATTGGTTTGAGGAAACAAAAATATCAGTCGATGATAACCCCAACAGCAGTTACACAGCACAGTAAAGAATATCACTCTTTCTCTGGAATAGAGGGAATCTGAATTATGTGATTCATGTAATCCTCGGGATAATATATTTTGAGTAATTTGTGGGGAGTTTGGAGATGGGATAATTCTTGCTCAGAAATAAACTGCACTAATCTAGCCGTTATCACTGTGTTTCTTTGAAAGACGTGCTGTTTAAAAGAGAAGGCCAGTGATCTCGTATATAATAGGTAAAACGTATATAGGGCTTCGAGGCGCTACCTGTACCTACTCCAGCTGCCTATTCCCATACATATTTCCGGATATATCTGCTTGCCTAATACCTACTCTGGGTCGGAAATGTACCATGGGCTGGCATGGGGGCGCTTGAGGCAGGATCCTGACCGAACGGGTCCATAAGTGCATAATCTTTGGATGAATAAAACTGCTAACCAATTGGATTATAAATTGGTATCGATTTTAAAATGATTGTTGTGACTAAATATTTATTATTTTCCTGATTTGATCATGCAGTCTGTGAATTTAAAGTGTAGGGTTTTGGGGCGTTGGATACAGGACGTTGGGCGTTGAGTATAGTATATCTAACAAATCTGGCTCGACAAAGAAAAAAAAACACTGGCGTAGGAAGAGCTAGGAAATTTCAGAACAATTTCTCCTTGTGGTAGTTGTCCCTCTTTTTGAAGATATAATGTTACTTTTTCTGCATTAGAGCCTTCAGGGGTTTTCGTGAGTCACTAGCTTGCAGCATTCTTAAAATACATTCTATTGTGTCCTGAGTTACTAGTTATTCTAGATTCGTCCATGGGGAGAAGAATTGATAGTAAAAATTTGAACGTTACGAGCAGTAGATCTCTACCTGGTCAAAATGTGCCAACACTATACGTCTTGATCGTCGACGGAGCATTTCCACCATGATTGTAATTGAAACCCCTTAAGAGAGAAATGATGCTCTTAGAAAAGGAGTCCAAGAGGTTGTGTCATGGAAGGCGTAGGGAGGTCCGTGTAATTTAGATTAGCATGTAATTCGGACCATTAGCTTTTCTTTGTATTGATTGAAACTAGCGACTCTTTTGAGATATTGTCCTATGGCTGTTTCTTATGAAACGTGCCCCCTCCAAATTTAATCAGTCGTGCTCAAGAGTTTGATTTCTAGAGGTCGAATGAGCGGAATCGTTCGACTTCTGTGTAATTGTATCTTCTGGTGTAGTATTAGATAAAATACTTTCACTGGTCGAAATACAGGAATTACTGCTCGTTAATCGTTAGTCATCGTGGTATTTGTGTAAAAGTTCTCATTAGTGAACCTGAAAAAGCTTCTGTTAAATTGTACCCTTTGTGTTTTTGTTCCTCTTTGTGTAATTCGGACCTCCTTGGAGCGTCTATTTCGACCCTGTGGTCCTACTCAAACTTACATCAATGAAGTCAATTTACAGATAAAAATACGGTTGGCAATTGAATCAAAGGGTATATGTGGTTATTGGAATGGAAGCAATTTGAAGGACGCTTAGGAAGCGGTAAAATTTGGAGAAGGATCAACACACATCTCTGATGTTGTACAAAATAAATTTAGGAATCTATCAATTCATACTTAAACCAAATTATGTGCCAAATGTATTGTTTGATAATCATTTACAGGAAACAAAGGCGTAAAATACCACGGAACATGTTCGTTTTTAAGCATTCTTATTGCAGTGCAAAATATTGGGTTCATATCCATATTACACGACTAGCTGAACCGCATTGCATGAACTTGGTCCAAATTACACGGAACTGAAGTGATTATAAAATATTTTTAAATGCTATGCCTATTAACAATGGTGAAATATAAGCGTACGAGTTTCATCTTTATTAGTTATAGTTTGTCGGGAAAGTATGCCTTGTTTGAAGTGCAATTATGAAGTTAGCTGTATGCAGTCGAAGTTTGGTGGCTCAAATTACACGGAATTTCCATTCTCTTGAGAGTGCTTTCGGAATTAGAGTACAAAGGCGAGGTATTTTTTTAAGACCGTCAGAAGTTAAGGTAAAGGCTGGAAAATTAAAAGCAGGGGAAATATGTATTCTCCATAATTATCCGAAAGCTGAGAGGTGTTACTTAGGCTTTGGACATCTCAAACCAGAAAACATACGCATAGGAGTCTTTCAAAATCGCGTTTTGCATCCTCGAAGACCGCCCGACGATGCTTTCTGCGTCTGGGAAACCATATTGGCATTTTTAATGACTTAACATTTTTATAGTGATTTAAACACCTCATACAATATTTTAGATACTATTATATATGATATGATTTATATATTAGATGTATCACTTCTTCACAGTTATCACAGTGCTTCTACCAGAATAATGTACGGCAAAAAAGGCTCTCCGTTGTCACTAAGTCATCATTATCATTTTCACTAATTAGTGAGTCGTATCTACATCATCATGATTGAATTTATGAGGCATATCTACCATCATCTTCAAATGGTATGTGAAAACATTCGTGTGGAGCGTAGCACTCTATGGATCGGAAGCATGGACCATTGGAAAAGCTGACCAGAACAGACTAGAAGCCTTCAAAACCTGATGCTTTGGGAGGATACTGAAGATAAAATGGACAGACAAAATAAGAAATGATGAAGTGCACAGACAAGTAGAAGAGTAAAGGGTCATATGGAACCCCATACAGAAAAGAAGAACCAGATCAGGGTGGCGATCGTCAGGGAAAACCTGGAATTGTCAGGGAATTTTGAATTTCTGGCAAAGTCAGGGAAAATCCAAGGAATTCTCGTAACAGTCAGGGAGAAACTGGAATCCTCGTTATTTTTCTATCATTACGTTTGTCGGCTAGTCTTTCCCGCCCTTTATTTCACCAACTGAAACTAACGTCCGTTGCTGTCGTACATGGAATAAGCATCGTCAATTCGTGGAGTTTTCTGTTGTGAATCTTATTAGTTGTGAATCGTAGTTGTTTAGTTGTGAATCAGACGTACAATATATCCCTTTTGTATATCCTTATTGCGATATTTGTCTAGTAGGGTTAAAAGTCATGATCACGATGTATTACGCTCATTACAAGGAATCCGAGGCTATGTTGTTCGAAAAATTTACCTCGCGTTTTTTTTTTTAACTTCTGAGACTCAGGTCGAGAGGTTGCTGGTGCATACTAGCTTTTAGTAAAGACATGCTTGCAGTTCTAAAAATACGAGATGATGATGAGAGAATTCAAAGCTGCCGTAGAAAATTTAATTCAACAGAAAAAATTGTTCAATAATAGATGACCTTTTGGCGATCGGTCAGAGAAATTGGTAAATCCATCTGGGAAAAGTCAGGTAAATGTCAGGGAATTTAAAAATTGGATATCAGTGGCCACCCTGCAGATCGATTGGACACATTATGGATTTGTGAGGATCATAGTCGAAGGTTAAATAGACGGAAAAGTCCCCAGAGGAAGGCCCAGGAATAAGTTCATGGGCCAAATAAAGACGAATATTCATAGGAAAAAATATTAGGAAATAAGGGACTTAGAAATAGACATGGAAGGGTGGAAGGTTGCTGTCAACTTAGGATTGAACGACCAATGAGATCTACCGTCATATCTCGAATAACCCACCACTATATTCTTCCTTCTGATAGAGGGCTGCCATCGCGTGTGAAGCTATTCATGCTCGCAAATTTTTGAGACGTCATTTATAGAAAGCCATGAGTACAACAATAATAGGTTTCCAGTAACCTCATGAATACCGAAGAAATATGTTATAAGTGTTGATTTAGTTCAACATTCTTGCCGAAAGCCCATTTCACATGGTCTTTTGGTAAGAATTTTATATTTTTCCGTGGACAAGAAACCTTAGCAAAAAAATGGATCTTCAAACCGTTTCTAAGGTGAGTGAAGACAGCAGTTCAAGAATGCGTGATTCAAAATAATTGATAGGACGGCCAAAGGTGTCAAAGACGGGTTTAAAGCGTTGGAGCCGGATTGAACTCATGACTGAAACAAAATAGCAACGCAATGTGATACTTATAAAATTTCCGCTCGATTTCACAAGGATACCGTCTTGATGCTTGTGCTCTTCCCCATCCTCTTGGGAAGTAGGCGAAATCCTGGGAAGGTCAAAGGTTGCTTGCTATTGGCTTAGAGGCTTCAAACCGATTCAAGAGCTTTTAGAACCATTCAAGGCGAGAGGAACTTGTCGGCGACGAAGCCGTCAGAAAGCTTTCAAGACAGCATGTTCCCTGTCATGACATTTCAACGACATCATGTCCCTTTGAGAAACCTCGATCAATGATTCTTGAAAGGATTTTGACGTAAAATTTGATTATGTGTCACAGGGTCAACATTCCAAACTTTGAGTCTATATAGTGCCTCTTGTTTTGTGCATCTAATCATCTTTTTGACTTATATAACTGGGACTTATTACTGTCACACCATTTTAATGAGGTTTCATGTCATTTCTGATTCCATTTGCAGAAAAAAAAGTCTCAAACCGGTCGCTAAAGACAAAGTGCAGTCCACAACTGCCGCAAAGTATCTACTGTCCGCTCGCGAACCGCGCGAAAAACTTGTCAAGAGCGATCGGTTCGCGTTCCTTTCCTTGTGCTGGATTGTTCGCGAGTGCGCTCGCTAAGGGGTGTGGGGGCCTTAACGCGGGTTTCGCTCGAAATAAATGAATAAACTTTTCGTGTTTGGCGTAATCCTGGGCCTTCAAGTATTTCTTTTTCCTTCTGGGCGCTGATAGCTTGAAATCTCCACTACCCCGTTATCATTCAATGTTTATATGGTCATTTTAACTCTTCCTTTGATCTTAAGCACATTAATACCTTCTGTTGCATCGCATTCCTAATCTTTTTTTATCGCTAATTATAACTTTTATTGTTTTGAAGGTATTTTTCTTAAGTAATTCATTTCTGCTGTTATAGTAATATGTATGGCGTTGTTGCTCGAGCTTCATTTTCAGCGAGTGATGTACCATTTCAGTGAAACAGTGGAGAAAAACAATCTGAAACGGTCGAATAGTAAATAAAAATGGTCATCTGTATTTTAAAACCGTGTTAACTGTAACCTCTTAAAGAGAGATGAGTTAATAGAACAAATGACAGAAATTACGTACGTAGGAGTAAAAATAATGAGCTACGGTGTGCAATAACTAGGACCAAATGCAGAAAAGGCAGACAGAGCATCGATTGCTCTGAACGTCTTCGTATTTAGAAGGAAATATAAAGTAGAAGGAGCAAAAGCTGGATTGCATAAAGTTATAATTAGTCAAAAAATAGCATACGGCATTGGTATCTGTCAGTACCTTCGTTCCCGCTTTGCTTTAAAAAGCATCAATTCTACCCTTTGATTTCATATTCTCCTTTCCATCCCCTACGCTGTGAATGAGGGCAATCCTTTCTCGCGCATGCCTTGTCCTGTCAGAAAAGGCCTGAAAGGTCCGTCAGAAAGGACGGCCGCTCGTTATGTGGCTAACCATTCTGAATCCTCTCATTGAGGTAGGGAGCGTTCTTACCGTGACTTCCTTTGTAAGCGTCCTCCACGCTGTGGATTGCAAGAGAAAGAGAGCTGGGAACTCTCTATTGTGAAATGCACACATATACGGCCCAGGGCACGCACATAGCGGCGTCCAGAAAGGAGAGAAGAAATTCCTCTGTTGCTATTTAAAAAAAAATATTTTCTTCTTTTCTTTCGTACGTACTATCGCCCTCGGGTTAGTCTATGGTTCGAGGGTAACTCAATTCCTCCACCTCACCGATCCCCCCGGCGCCTGACCCTTCTCTCCCACTCTAATACTCTCCATCGACGACAGGGGGGGCTTGAAGGGAGCAAAAGAAGTGGGGGGGTCTCTTGCGCGAGTACGATACATGCGCGTAATGCGAATGACACGGGCGGCTGATATGTGAGCTCGACCGCCGCAGCAGGATGAGGGGTTGGGAGGGAGGATGGAGGAAGGAAAAGGTTAGGGAACATGTGAGAGGGGGACAGGAGTTTGGGGTGGAGTAGTACAGTGGTTGTGGAAAATGGTGGCAGTTTCGCAGGAGGCCCTTTTTAGCCCATACATACATTTTATAGATCTCATAAAGCTTTTGGCGCTAGGCAGGGTACGATTTTTGGGTATGGGCTACGAAACTTTCAAAACTCTTCGGTGAGGGAAGTTTGTTCAGTGTGTGGCAGTGTCTTAGGAGGACCTTTTTAGCTGAAGAATACATTTTACGGATCTCTAAAAGCTCTTAGCCTTTGCAGTGCACGATTTTGGAACATGGGCTACGAAACTTTCAAAATTCTGCGGGGTAGAAAATTTGTTTAGAAGGGAGGATCAGTCAAAAACGTTTCCAATTGCGTGCTGCTGACATTCTCCTGCTCTCTCTCTCTCTCATATTAACTCCCATTATCTCTCTGTGAAGAGTTCCTGGCGCTGCTCAGTTGTCGAGTTTGAGACATGGCCCGCGGAACTTTCGAAATACTACGAAACGGGATCGGTAGGCTGTTTGATGTGCAGGGCCAGAAAAATATTCTGATTGCTCCCAGCACCAGCGCTTTGATTAGAGGAAATAACTCACCAGCACCAGCCGTCCCATTTGATTCGCTTCACAGTGAGACTTCAAGAAAGTGTTTGCGATTTTATGTGCAAGTTTCATGTTCCAGTCAGGTGTTTGCGATTTTAACCACTTGCTTTGCTTGCGTGTAGCTCGTGCTATTTTCGCGAAGTTGTTTGTTCCCCTATTTCACTCTCACTCGTTGCTTCCCTCTTATCCTCCGTCCTTTCCATTCACCCCTTCCTATTCTACCCCCTTCATTGCCGCTTAAATCTGCGCCGGGAACTTTTGCAAGAACTATAACAATGAACTAGTTTAATGCGGCTGAGTGAGTCAGTTTCCTCGTTAGACTACCGTGATTTCCATGGTTACATACTATCACCACCGACTATGAAATACTCGAATTTTGAGCATACCGCGAACGTTTCGCGCGGTTACATTGTACGGCTTCTACCGTGATCGCATTCCAAGTTGCTTGTATTTTTTTTATTATAAAGTAACTGTGCCCGGTATTCGTTGCAATGCCTCTTTTTCTTTACGATGAAACTTTGGTGAGTTGTTGTGCACGCACCCGCGAAGGTTTCTGAAGTAGGCACACACATACAAGGAAGACATATTCTTCGTGCCTACACAGGAATTTGTACCGCACAAATGATGGCATAGGTTTCCATTCCATGCCTATGCTGCGGTTTCCAAGTAAATAAAATATACTACTGTTGAAATAGTGTACAAATTTATAGTTTTTGAGCTTAAAAATCCTATTTTAGGAAAAAGCGAAGCGTATACGAAAATTGAATGCAAGCATAAAAAAAGCAAAGAAAGAGACCACTGCACCAAATGTTATTCTAAGTACAAATTAATTACGTACCTTTTAACACAAACTGTCTCACTAATATGATTCTGATGCACGCGATATTGTCTCACTGATACGATTCTGATGCACGTGATTGAGCTACTCGTAAACGATCTGCTTCGTTGCTTGCTTGTCGTTCCTCGCTTGTTTGAGAAGCTCGCGTGCCAGCACTCATTTGTTGAAAAGACTCGCGCTCCACGTATTGCACAGTGGATTTGATAATTCAGAAACCTTTGTGGGCGCGCGCACAACTACTCACCAACGTTTCATCGTAATCTGATGAATGTTATTGGAACGCATAGAATTTTGCGAGAGGAAAATCTGTCCATGTTGACCTCTGAAATGCTCAATCTGGTTTCCACACTCCGTTTAATGCTCTCTGTTATTCTTCATTCAATTGTTATTAATTGGACTGTCCGATTGATAGCGACTACTGTAGAGTGAAAGCAGATTTTGTGGATTGTGAACATAACAGTTCTGCGTGATGTAGATCTCAATGATTTAACAGGGGGAATTATAAAGGTCTGTTTACCTGCCAGATGTCCTTCCTTCCCCGCAAATCCTTTTTCCAACCTCGTAGGCGTGTTAGATGGAATTCTTTAGGTTAAATGTAGTTCCATGTGTGATAACGAGCTTAGGAATACGTGTCCAATTTTTTACTGAAGTGTTCGTCCGCCGCACAGTGGGCTGAAATCGAAAAAAGGTGGCCAACATTCATATCTCCTATGTTTTTAAAACTAGAGCAATGAAATTTTCACAATAACATGCTGGATACGTCTCAAACTTAAATCCAATGATTCGAGCCCGTAAACTAGTCAGGGACCAGTTTAAGACAAAATAACGGAAAGTAAGAAATCCACTTTGCTAGTAATCACACGGACGGTCAATTAAAATTTATTTTCCCCGAAGTAGAGTATTTTTAACAAGTAAAAACAACTATCATTCACTAGTAGATATCGGTTTTTGTCACGTAATGCTTACCCCATAGATTATTGATGCAGATAATGATATAAATATCGATACCAAAGCTAATATAGCTATGCAACTTTTGTATTGCAAACTACATGATGTACTTATAAAATTAGCATAAGCATTTCTTTAAAATTTGAGCGATAGGTTTGATTTTGTTTAAACTCGGAATAACAAGAAAATGCGATTTGAAAAACTTTATCTATACAGTTTTTCAGTTATATTTTACCCAATAAAACCTCTTAATCTGAGTGCGAGTCCACATCCTCACTATCCTCTGAATCTGTTGAGTGCTCTATCTGGAGAAGATTCCGTACCTCCCTGGGCATTCCTCGTTTGTTTTTCGGTATTTCTCTTGTAGAAAGTACCTAGTGGATCCGAACTTAGGAGCAATCTTCAAAAAATATCCTCGAATTCTTCTTATCTAGACATATTCCTCGAGTGCTGCTCCCTGCACATTTTGATGTCCTTGTGACTGGATTCCAGAGCTTCCTCCGAGAGTTTCCCAGTGGGAAGAACTGCTATTTTCGCAATGGATGCTCCGTGAAGTAGCACCTTGTGAAGTTTTGGTGGCACGGAATACCAAGGGTATAATCTCACATAACGGGTAGCAGTGGAGAAGCAGTACTCGTTGAAAGCCGTATCTCTAATGGGAATTCCACTGGAAAGAGCTTTCATAATGGTCGAAATTGTTTGAATTAGCTCCTCATCGATTTCTGAAATGGAAAATGAAACACTAAGATAGTAAAGTTTGGCATTCTACAGCAGTATTCTGACTTCAAGCTATTCACTAGAATATGAATAATTAAAAATAGATAGGCAGGTAATGCGTACCAGAAATTTCAGAAAAAAGCTTTGGATTTGAAAACAAGCTTCTCGCCAATTTTCCGTCATTCGTCATTCATCTTCTCCTTTGTGTCGACGAAATGAATCTAAACCAACGTAAAAACCATGGATATTCAAGTAAGACGGCTTACCTGAGATCCAATGTTGCTCTGAGGCAGGCTGTCTTCGTTCTCTAATACTCTTTTAAGAGATGGCTTACTCCGTAACAACTCCTCGTTTCCTTGTCGATGAGCCGAAAACACTCAAGTACTTCCACTCACAGCAGCAAAATAAGACTGAATCCGCGAAAACGAGTGAGAGACAAAATTTTCCAAACCAATAGGAAATGCACATTTTCGGAAAAACCCTCAAATTATTTTTGGGAACCCGGACAAACACGTGTCTGAGAGAAACTATTCTCTGGGACACATAAACCGATTTACTTTCGAAGGGGCAATAAATTTATTAGCGACATTTCAGAAAACTTCTAGGAGCTTTAAATGTATTATAGAGCAAAGTGCTGTTCAGAGAACTAAAACTTGAGTGTGGGAGAGGGATTTTACTTGAGACAAAAGGCTGGAGGAATGTCTCAGGGTTGCGGAGGATTAGCGTGGTTGGCCCGGGTATGACCACGCTCACTCTTAAGTATTGTGGCTAGCCTTTTTGGAAGGGCGAAGCGAAGGAAGAAGGACCTACATTTTATTGAATACAAGAAAACATGCTGCTGTTTTATACGCCTACTTCGAGAAGCTGCAAAGTGCCGAAAGTGTCCAGTCAGGAGCCGCGAAGGTTCTTATCAAGGAGATTTGAGAACTCTCCTCTTTATTCTTGTTCTGTAATATTTATTCTCTATTATTCGAGGTTCTTACTGTACGGAAATATTTTTGGGACATCGTTCTAACCCTTGGTTCAAATCATGGAGAAATGAACTGAGTACAGGTTAGCAGCAACAAAATAGAATATTCATTATGCCAATTTCGGCGCCGAACGGTTTCCCCGCCTCACAGTAAACATTTAACTTAAAATGGAGTGTATCGTTCCTAACGTTTTTGTTAACATTATGAGGAAATCATGCAAAAAACAGAGTAATTTAATTGTTTAATAATTATCTACAAAAATTAATTTTAAATATAAAACAATCGCATATTGTCTTTTTAAAAGTAGTATACTTATCTTAAATACTTTTAAAATAACCACATTTGCTCTAAAATGGCCATACGAGCAAAGAGAATACAAGAGATTTCGCGAAAAACCAGCTTCGTAGGATTTTGATAATTTTTCGTCAACTTTAACGGGCTCTACTGATCTAAAAAAACGGCCCAAAAATTAAAACAGTTTTGATTCTTTATAGCATGGATGTTGTAAATAAAAACTGCCCTACTGCAGGATTTCAATTTAGGAGTCAAAAGTTTGAATTTTGGCCACCTTTTTTCAATTTCAGCCCACTGTGCGCCGTTGAGAAGTGCTGTCGTCCGCGCTTCTCATAGGGTGATATTTTCATGGATGGCTTGCGTTCGCAGTCTTTTATTATAAGATTGTGTCGCAATTCTTGATTCTTCAATTCGTTCATTTCGTTGTTCTTCGATGTCTCTGCTTCTCACGGTGCTCATTCTCGTTCGTTGGGAACGTAATCGTGCTTCGCGCTCTGGACTGTTCTAGAAATTTCTTGAGGGCGAAACTTCCAGCCCTTTTTCCTTCAAAAGCACGCCCTTCAGATAGAAACGGGAAGCTTCTTCATGGATGGGGGATAGAGGGCTACCACAACATATAACTCCCTTGATCGTACCGGGACTCGCTTCTGAGTTTTAGCGGCACGCACATTGTAAACTTACTTTTACAATATATTTTGATTACAAATCTTCCTATTAATTATTAAGGTATCATACCGTGGTCAAACACGTATTTATTTATGGGTTTCACCTAAATATTTAAATTGTGCGCCGTAAATCCAAGTCTTAACAATGCTTTAGTCGGGATGAAAATTTTTAAATATAATTATTGAATCATTTTTATTTTTGCATATAACGTTATTTCCCTCGTATAAATTGACGAACTAAAGTGATGTTTGGTCCAAGAATGTTTTTCAACTCACTTAAGAAGTTATTAAAATGTGTACTCAACGACTCACGATTCGCGCTCCAACTACCTTAAGGTGGTTTGAGCTAAATATCGTTTCACCGACAAATAAGTGTATTTGGTCTCATTTTTATGAATATTATCTTACTCCTCCAAAGAACCAAAATATGAGCCCCTTACCGAACTATCTTCCAAGATTTTTGACAAAAAATAACAGCCGTTTACTTGGGAAATGGAACATTTATTGACTCCAGAGAGACTTTATGTAACCCTTCCTTGCCCAAAGGGGTATTTCAACTACCCCAGGCCTTGTTATTTTGTTATTATTCAGCACGATGAATTAGAAAATGATTCGAGATACTTTTTTCTAATGCTATAATTTATATTAATATACTTTATGCAAGTGCACTTTAATCCAAATTTTCAAAATATTTTGTGTGAAACTTCTGGGGTAGGTAGACTACCCCTCATGGGCTACTGCGGCTCTAATATCACTTTTGTTTTTTTCCTGATGAGAACTTACCTTGGTGTAATTTGAGCTCCTACATTTGCGCACAAAGTAATATACTTCATTCGGATCTTTGTACTACTATTGGGAACCTCGGAAAGAAAAACCAACTTGCTGTAGCTACGCTGACAACAGTTTTTACGTCGTTGTTGCAAGATGATGAGAATAAATGACGTATTGAGAATAGAGCATCTAGAAGAAGCGATCTGCATTTAGTAACTGTTGAAGCAATGAATTATTGCGGTATAAATTTTAAGGGCCCTAATGATGAAAATACTGAAGATGACAGCAAGTTATCCTCTCCTCTTTGGTGTGCTTTATGTCCTAGAAAAGATGACAGGAAAACGCGATTTGCACGTGTGACGTGCAAGGCACCAGTTTGCAATGTTCATAGGAAAGATATAAAAATCGTTAAATGCGATAATTGTTTGAACTACTATATACTCATGTCTTGTTGCAGAAATCTTTCCATGCTCATATTGTTCAATTAAAATTTTAAAGATTTTCCTGTATTAAAAGCATTGCCAAATTTATTCAGAAAATTTTAGTAAAATTATGTTTTTATGTCACTGAATAAAAATTAAAATGTTATCTTACAACCACACTTATGTATCATATTTACAGTAATAATACAGAAATACATGTACCACTACTAAATACAAATAATGTCGTTATTATTTTTCGTCCCTAATGAGTATTAGTTTAGAAAATGCATTGGGGTACTAGTAACACCCCCTTGGGCGAGGGATGGTGTGAAATACCTTGGGCCAGGAAGGGTTAAGAAAACGAGGCTTTTCTAGCACCTAGATCTCGTCAAAATATTAACCAGGTGTAGTTTGTATGTTTTCTCGGCTATTTTTGAAAATAAATCAAATCGTCACCTCTGTAATTTTTTCAGAACGCAAAAAACCTTCCGTTGTGACGGAGTTTTAAACGTACCGCGAGATATAGAGTCCAATGAAAGAATTCTGTGGATATTTTTATTAGATTATCTGGAATTTCAGTCGTATGAAAGTATATCCTTGAGCTATTAATAATATAGTATTTGTCTAATTCTTCCTAAAGCTGCAGAAATTAAAATGTATACTTTGAATATGGTCTCCATTATGACTAGGGAACTATCTCGCTCGAACTACCTTAAGGGTGAAGGAGTGTGGAATAGGAGGTGCTCATGCCAGAGTGTGGAGTGCCGGGATGGGAATGCGACACATCGTACCCTCAGTCCCTTTAAGCTTTGCGCCATGGGGTGGGTGGCAGTGAGGGGTGAATCGTGGGGAGTGGGAAGGGAGAGGCAAGGGAAAGGTCCCCCACCCATCCCTCGTGCACAGCGGCATTACACCGCGATCAGCAGGATCGATTTTTTAAAATATCGCTGAAATATTTGTGCTGCTGTCGTTTTTGTTATTTTTTTCTCGCACGACTCTCCGCGCGATAACCCTTGCGCGCTCCCCATCGTCACTTGTTTCACCTCGGGGAAGGGGGAGAATGGGGAGGTTTGGGAGGGTGGGGGTGTTGGGTGTAACGCATTTACTCCCCACCTTGTCCCGGGGAAAGGTCGTCGTCGTATGCCATTTCGGTTCCGTCAGCAGCTTCCACTTTTCGTGCAATTTTTTTTCGCAACCCTTTCGGCGAAAGAAATTCGATGATGTACAGGATAAAAATCTCTCACGGTTATTTCTCTTCATATTATCTACTGTGTAGTACTCATCGAAAAATATTGTTACAAAGAAATTTTGCTATATCTGTTGCTCGTTAAAAATGTAAACTGGATAAAAGGTCGTAAAAGTTTTTAGAGGTTTTCTTTTTAATAAATAACCTCCTGGTAGTGAAATATTTTTCATATAAAAACAAGGGGATTGCAAAGGCAAACAATACGAGATGTGGGAATGATGAGTCGAGCAAACAGTCAGTCTTCAGAGGGGAGCGAATGACTGATATCGATGTGAACGCCATTGATTCGTGTTCTCAGTCGGTTCATTGACTCTCGTCAACCATGGGAGGGATGAAACGAGCCATTCAAGGGAGATGATTACAAGCAGAACGCATAAGTATTCCTCGCCGACAAGCATTTTTCAATATTGCTGATCTCTATGCCTCTCGATAAAGGAAAGAAAATGGAGAAATGTTTTCATTATTCGTGGTTAAATATTCCAAGCGTAATACATTCTTAATTTGTATTCTAACTGACAAGTTTCAAATCACCAGTAATTTATCCTTCAAAATCCTCAATCGTTCAAAAAAGGTTTATCAGGGCGGTGGTTAAAATGTAGAGTTACGGATCTTCCTTTTTGCTGTTTTTAAAATTTTAACTTTCGTCACTTAGGCATTTGTATGTATATGTAGAGCTTAGACTTTTCTTCCCGAGGTGTGGTGAAAAAATACTGGTTTCAAATAGGTCACGCTTGTGGAACCCACGTAGTTTTGCTACCCTTTCCCAGGCCCGAATTGTCCTTGTTCAGGCAAAGTTTTTTTATACATTGGGCCAAAAGCCTACAATTTACTACCATCTACTTGCAAACATGCATCACACCTAACCTCATTAAAAAATGTAAGAATTTGGCTATTTAACTATCAAAATATTGAAGGCATATTTTGTTAAGGAATTATTTTTTGAATTTTGGTAAATTTTTTAATGTTAAATTACAATGTATGGTCACTAATTTATTTACTTATTTGATGGTAACATCAATACAGGGTCTCCATCTAGGTTACCCTAAGCTTCCTGTCTTCTTCATTGTGTTTTATGTATATTGTTTGAGATTAATGAAACATTATTATTCACCATATTATTATTATTAACGAGTTAAACGTTTGGCGTTTTGGCTCACTGCAAAAACCGGATGCTGATTTTGCGATAAATCCTGTTTCAAACTGGACTACTTCCAAGAATATTTTGCCCAAGGTAAACATTTTCCGGCTACGTTTTACCTTAGTGCTCTATGATTTGTGATGAATCCCCATTTTCAAGTATGACCGTCACACGTAATTGTGCAGTTTTCACGTCTTTAGCAATTCCACAGTATAGGCAGTACTGTTATTAGAGATTGCCTTCATCAATAGGTTTATTGCACATATTCATGACACTAATATTACCGTGAGAAGCCTTCGAAACCTGATGCTTGAGGAGGATGCTGAAGGTAAAATGGACGGACAAAATAAGAAATGATGAAGTGTAGAGAAGAGTAGAAGAGGAAAGGACCATATGGAACACCATACAGAAAAGAAGAACTAGGTGGATTGGACACACCCTGAGACGCATAGGATTTGTGAAGAACAGATATGAAGGAAAAGTTGAGGGCTAAAGTCCCCAGAGGAAGACCGCGGAATTAGTTCATTGACCAAATAAAGAGAAAAGTACATGGAGAGATACAAAGAGGTAATGGAACTAGTATTAGATAGGGAAGGGTGGAGGGCTGCAGTCAACCAATCCTAGGATTGAACAAACAAAGAATGATTACCATGAGCCGTTGTGTAAGCTTGTTCATTCTATTTTCTTCTTTTATCTGCGGTTTTTGAATGATTTTTAATGTATGTCATTTTCACGGGACATGACTTACTGTATGTTTACAAAACAAACCAAGCGTACCTTTTTAGTTGTTGGTTGTTGGTAATAAATGCAGTGTCATCGTGTAGTGGGTGGATGCAAAAACTTCGCTGCTGGTGGTAATGGTGATTATACTCGTGCTCTTTTCGTTAGTACCCCAAGTGTAACTCTCCTGCAGGTGGCATTTCCATCGGCTGCGTGTACGCCATTGAGCAGCGACACGAGTCGGGGGAGAATAAAAGAGCAATACAAATGCTTGTATTTTGACGTGTAGGCAGATGGAAGTTTAGGTTTTGTTTCCGCAGCACATTCGCTATATCCTCTTGGAATTGGAATTCTTTTGACCTCCTTTTTCATTCTATGCTCATGTTTTGTATTTCCATGATGTTGCGGAAAATATTTGCTGCTTCACTTTCTCTCGTCATCCCGCAAGCGGAAATTGCAACTATAAGAATTAGAATTTTAATGACTTTTTTTTCATTTCAATATTCCTCAAATGGTAAACACGAATTTTCCATTAAAGACTTTTGCAGGCTACTGCACGCGATTTAAGTCAAATATAGTAGAAAACTCAAAACTCATCGAGATGAAAGCGATGTTTTTCTGTGTGATGGGGTGGAAAATTTCTACTTTGCGAGGTAAGCCGTTGCTACCTTGCAGAAATTAATTTTCGGCGAAACGCGAATTCAAATTGTCGCCTGATTTAGGAGATTTCAATTAAAGGGCTTCTTTCGGAAATTCTGTCTTCTTGGAATGAAAAACAAAGTAGGTACCTATGTGGTAATGTCGCTGCCGACTTGAGGCGTATATCGAAGTGTCAAAGTAAGGTGTCTATGTATGCTGAGCAGTCGATATAACTTTTTATGTACTTCAGATTGCAGTTCGACGATTATCGACTACTTTAGGACGAGATTTCTGAAGAAATTTCTGTATGTTGTTGTAAATGATAAAGTTCCTTATCTCTCAAAAAATCATTAAGGAAGATCGTTAACTTTGGAATAGTAAGTTTAAACCTGTCAGCTGCCGGTGAAATTTCCAAATTCTCGACAATTTGGAACCTAAAAGAGGTGGAGTTGATAACTTAAGTTTTCATCTATTTTTTTGGTAACCATGGTAATTATTATATTTCCATAGGCCATAAGTACTGTACTCACGCTTTTCCCAATCCCCCAACAGTAAGCCTTACTGCATATCTTTTGCGATGAGAGTGGAAAAAAATAATATTTTGTGATTTTGCGCGGAGCTGGGGAGGTTGGGGTACATGTGCCTTTGAGGTGCGCATAGAGATTTAGATCTTGCAACGTTGGTTTTTACTAAACTTTAAACTTTCAAGCGTCACTTCATGGAAGTGTTTTATATTCTAATCCATATTCAATGCAATTCTTGTACTTTTTCACAATTATTTATCAACAGTTAAACGTGCCACGCGTTTCGCAGCTTTCTGAATATTCAGGTAAAGTTGTTTATATTTTATTATATGCTTTTCTTTAGCTCGATTTTCCCTGGATCCATGGTTGCCACTTCATTTTACCCTACATAGTTACCACGTCATTCTACTAAAAATATGAATTGAGTTAGACTAGGGGTAAAGAGTTCAACTTTCGTCCCGTTTGTCATTTTGAGGCGGGTAGTCGAGTCTACGTCCAAGCAAGTTTTTTTTTCTAGTAAACAGTCGTAGTTTATTTATTCCTAGTAAAATGTTTATAAAACAACTTGTTGTTTTTAAACATTTTATTAAATAGGACTAAAAAGTAAAAAAATAAGAAAATAATTTTTACGCATGCTTCATAAAAAGATATAAAAACATCTAAAAACAGAAATATCTTGACATGGCACTAAATAAGAAAAAAAAATATTTTCTCGAGTGAATGAAAATTTAGCCTAGTACTGGAAGTCATTAAATTCAATGACAGGAAATTAGTCACACAATGATAAGACCACAACGAAAAGTATGGGGCGCGACCTCATTTATATTTTGCACCTTAACTTAAGCTCATTTAAAGAATTTATAGAAGTTGTATATTGAAGCTCCTTATTCCATTGAATACCAAAATCCTCATATTTAATGAATTTATGTTGGTATCGAATATGAAAGAGCGCTCCACACTTATCGTTGTGTGGCTAATTTGAAATGAATTGAATTATTTCCAGTGCTAGGCTACATTTTCATTCACTCGAGAAAATATTGTTTTTTTAGTACGATGTTAAGATATTTCTGTATTAGATTTTTTAAATATCTTATTAGAAAGCATGCTTAAAACTGATTTATTTATTTATTGGTACAATAGTAACCACCGCGGGGGGGGAGGGGTGTGGAGAACAAACTAATTTTGGGGTGGGATGGCAGGGGAACATAGGTTGGGGGCTTGTGAGAAGGGAAATTTTTCGGAAAGGAGTGGGTAGGGGCGCGGAAAAAGAAACACGTTGCAAAGGTTGCTTGATTACACTTCCAGTGACACCCAGTTACATCCACAGCCAGTAGAGCTGGCTAACACACCTGCCCGGCGATTGGGATGTGCGGGTTCGAATTCCGGTCAAGTCCAATGGGTTTTTCATGGCGAATTTCAATCCTTGGTGTATATGTACCCCTACGAGTGACTTCGTACTGTATCATTTGTCAATACAGTGATTGGAAATTAACTTTAGGTGTATGCATCTCGGCGTCAAAAGTGATATCTAGGATAAGGTGGCGTAAGTTGTGAAGCTATGCGTGTTTGAAACATTTTTATTTCTCATTATTCCTGCTGTTTTTATTTCTCAATATTCCTGCTGTTTGAATGCGGTGGATTTACTATTTCTATCGTATTCTTTACTTTGTTCATCGGAAGTTTTCGTGGATAAATAAAGGTATAGATATACATTGAGGAAAACAGCGTGGCATTCTTTCGAACTCAAAATTCAATAACCATGAAACTCGATGAAGCGACTCGAAAGATTTTGTGGATAGACTCAGGATTCAACTTATTCCTCAAATATTTCCTCAGTAAAATAAAAAAATGAGACCTTCCAGGAAAGTGAGTTGTTACAGTAATTTTTTTATTTACCTCAGCTTATGAATTTGATTATGGAAAATTGTTCGGGTTATGCTAATTTTTCCGCAGGTCTACTGTAAACTTTAATAAAATATTCAAATTTGGATTTTCTCTTCCTTCTCTCTGAACGTTTATTCATGTATATTTTCGCCATATCTCGACGCTTCACCGGTGCAGATGAGAAAAGAAGAAGTATTCACTAATTGCATTCCCGGGAGAGGAGGAAAGAAACCTATATCTGCTCATTAACTCCATAATTTTGTAGTTGGCGAATTTTCCCAGGAAGGTGGGCTTCTCGTTCGTGCCTTCAGCCTTTCACTCCGTTTATAATAACTTGTGAAAATTCTGTCTTCCCATGATATACGGGATCAACCCAGCCTTCGTAAGTATGCCTCCGTTGTTTGATCGTACAACACTTTTTTCTCTTTAAGTTTGGTAGTCAGCCGTGATAAGAGCTTAAATAAACTGGACATGCTCACGATCAAGCATACCGAAATTATGAAGCTTTCATGTTTTGACGATTAATTGCCTTTGTTTTAAAAGACTGGGGATAGCTTGAAAACGCACATAAGTTCGTATGTTTTATATATCCGTGGCTTGGTTAAAGAGAATGTTCTGTTCATTATTCGCTTTTATACTCACTGGCTAATAACCATCACTCGGCAGTACCATAGGCATTGGCGTCTTTGACCTAATTTCTAAAACCAATTCTGATGTGGCAGAATGTTTATACGTCAGAGTATTACGTCGAAATATTCTATGTAGGTAATTATACTTTATAGAAATTTTTGAGCGATATATGGGCTAGCAAGTATAGAGATTTTTTAATTAAAATATTAGTCTGAAAATATTTAGTTATAAACTTAGAATTAGTAGGTTTTTTCCAGGGGTAGTATATAAGAGATATTTATTACTTAAACGTTTATTTAATACTTATGATGATTATCCGTACATATGAATGAAATATATTATTTGAGAAGGGGTATTTATTTCTGCTTTTTTGCTTCACCCGATGAAAGTGATGAGATGTGTGATGGGTGATGGTAAAATTTTTGTGAATGGGTTTATACGTACTTTTCCATATTCGCCGCATCTTTTGGTGAACCTTGCGTTAGGGCTTGAATTAATAGTACATTGATTGAAATGAAAATAGCAAATAGAGACGCCATTCCCTTATTATTGGCATCCTTTCCAGAGATTTTTAAAAAATTGTTTAAAATGGGCATTTAATGATTTAACTGTAGCGATTAGCGGTTGAAGACGGCCACTTTTAGAAAGTTTATTTTCGCTGAATGGTCGTTGACTTCCCCCGCTTTATAACATTTCTGTAATAGATGAAGAAAATAGAGTAACTTTATAGCCATTGTACTAATATGTTTTCGCCGGTGTTTTTATAGATTTTCGATTTTTATCAGGAATTATTAACGAACTTGAACGCATAGTTTTGTAATGTACCTCGTTCAGCTTCTAACACATTTTTGGTTTAGCGGAATGGAACTGAAAGTCGGACGAAGATATTGAGGCGGAAGGCTCATTGCAACGAAAACTATGTTTATATTCATCTACATATACATCAACGAAATACCGTGCAAGCCACCACTGGGATGTGTGGCACGGGATGATTCCACACCAGGCATGCAGCACTCATCCCAGTTCAAATGACAACCGCGCACGTTCCCTCGAATGCCAGGCGCAGGCCAAAAGCAGTCAGGGCAACGGTACGCAGTCAGACCACAAACCAGGAGAGTGATACGTAGAAGAACATGCTACCATACAATACACTACTTAATATATAACTACTGGTTAGTGTCATTAATGCGACAAATAAATAGCACTACAAGGTATTAAGACATGCAGGAGTATATCATGCTGGAGATTGCATGCGAAGTTAGTATCTACAATACACGTCAAGATACTGAGCAGTACTAAAAAAACTATTTAACATAGTCAGTATCCTAGAACTGATCTATCACAACTATTATGGTCCCTTATTATACGCGGAAAAAATGTCATCTTAAATCTATCGGTTCTGCCGTCCACCTCCTTAATCTTATTCCTGTGATCGTTCCTACCATAATGGTTTGGCTCAAGCAAAATACTTTGAACGCCTGGCAAAAAATAGTCCACATCAAACTTTCGTAAAAGATTTAACCCATATTTCTCCCTTCGATCGGATAGAGGTTTCCACCCTGATTCCCTCAACAATTTAGTAAACCTATGTTTATCATAACATTTGTGAAAGACGGACTAATGGGAGTGCGAATGAAGCGTTTGAAATCGGGTATGCTCTAATATTACTTTCGTTCTTACTTTTATCCAATAGTTATAGCTATTGCTTCCATAAAGTTCTCTTAAATAATTACGCTTGTTGTAGTAAGTATTGTAGTGCTACTAATACCGTATATTAGAGAGCAGAGGTTGAACTGACTCAGTAAAAGTTGAAACAAAAAGAAGTAATAATAAGGCATGGGTAGTATATTCATAGGGTTAAAAATCAAAGAATTTTAGAGGAAATTTCGTGCGGGAGAAAATACTCAGAAATATCCCTGCGCATGCGAGGAAGTTCTTACATCTTTTTTTTTGCAGTTTCTTAATACTATTGATAGTACAGTTCATTCTCCGTTGTCCGAGGTCCGATTTACCGAGGCTGCGTACCTTCCGAGGTACGGAAACTTGCGCCTAGTATTCTTTATTTCCCCTGCATGAAACATATCCCACTATTATGAAACAAATGTGATTCTCCTCCTGAGATCTCGGGAACTTCCGGGATGGATTCAAATCTCTTCAGAACATGAAGTCAGCTGAAATATTCTGCCATTAATCTTAAGTTACTACACAATACATAGGTAGTACGATACATGAGCTACTTGGCGTAATGAACTTTCCAGAGCTACTGACCTTTGTGACTGAGCGGAGATATGGAATATTTTACTGGACACTGACCAGTGGTGATAATTTACGACGTGTCATAGCAACCAGAAATTATGAGAATACAGAAAATGATATTCTGTGACTCATTCGCGATTTATACTCTTTATTGGAAAAAATTCCTTTGAAAAAAATTACTATAATAAAATTTAAAGAGAAGAATGCCAGGATATACTGGGAAGGCAGACTTTCCAGGGAAAGGTAGATTAGCCAAAATTGTACGGGACTTCAGGAATCTCGACAGAGGGAGACAACTTGTATAAAGCAGGTTTAACTCAAGCGTACAATTTTGGGATTTTGGAAATGGAGTCGATATTTGTATTTATTCTCGTGGATTTTCACCAAACTTATTATTATCATTTATAATTTACAAAATTAAATACAGCACAGTATGACTGACCATATGCCTTTACTAATACTAGCTCATAATCTTTCCTGTATTATTCTAGGTATTGATTAACCGAGCTGGTCTTAATCTGTATTAACTCGTGTAATTGGCCCTGCTTTGTGATTTTTTGCTAGTATTATTGACGATTTTATCGGTTTCCTTCAATAATTCAGTGCCGTTTGTTTTGAACATTTCATTCAATGGTTGAAAAGAGTCAACATGCAGGTATTAACCGTAGTACAGTCGCTTCCATACATTGTCCCCCAGTCCATTGTTGGGCTCAGTAACGTTTAGCAACCTGATGGCTTTTAGGCATAAAGCTCAGCTCACACGACCGTTCGCGTGCAATAAGGGAATCACGCAATTGGAGTAACAGTTCGCGTCCGAGTGGGATGGAGGTATACAGAAGGGATGATTCGAATCGGAGCACGCACGTGCTACGGACCCCACGTTGACTCGGGCATGGCGCACCCGAATGCAGCGTATTTATGCTGCAGTGACATTCGCCGGGGGATAATACCGCCTTCCTGCGCAATTTTACGCGAATGGGGAGCCGAGATTTGTCTCTTTATTCCACTGCCCCCGTTGGGAGTATGGTGGGGCATGTGGAGGGAAGGAGGTCTGGTGCGTGTTTGTGCCCCATGCGGGTGACCGGCAATGAAAAACGCCGGCCGGATTCGAAATCCAAGAGCGAACCGCTGGTAGAAACAAAAGACAACGTTTTAAGCGAGTTTAATTTCCCAGGAGGAGGGTTGGGAGGGAATGCAGGCGATCCGTGCTGAAGTGCACACTGCTTTTCTGTGCTCTCAATTCCTTTTGACAATGTTGGTGGCGTTTTGTAGATTAGGTCCATCCACTTCCTTATTTTCAAGAATTTAAATGCTTAAATGTTTTTAAACAGATTTTCGCCGTCTCCACTTTCCTCTTTTCAAAGTCTCCTTATCTTTCCACTCTTCGGCTCCCAAATGTCAAATGTCTCTTTTCCATACCTTGAGTGACCTACTTCAACCAGTTTTCTGGTGGTCTTTCCCTTTTCCTGGTGGGTACCTGGTCAGTATCTTTTTTGGCCATCGTTTGTCCTCCATTCTTTTTACGTGGCCATTCCATTTCAACCGTCTACTCTTTTATTTCTTCGGTAACTTTTTTCTATATTCATCATAGCCCTCATTTTTTCATTAGCAATCCTTTCTAGCCTTGATATTCCGCAGAGTCTAAAAAAATCCATTTCTGCGGCCTCCAGTCTCTGTATTAGTCTTCATCATTGTTTCCATCATTTTTTTTACATACATACATAGCAATCACGCCGTTCCCTTCCGGGGTAGGCACAGTCACAAAGTTTTACTCACAAACACATTCGTACACCTAACTCTGGTTCAATAATTTCCTCCATGCTGACCTATACTTGCAAACCTCTTTCGCCTCATTTACCCCCATACACTGCTTCATACACACCCTCCTGTTTTGAAGTCTCCTAATATTCCTCCTCCTAAGAATTTCCTCTACCACATTCAACCACAACTTTCTCGGCCTACCACTACCTCTCGCACCATTCATTTCACTCTTATGTATCTGTTTCGTTATTCGACTCTCATCCATTCTCTCAACATGGCCAAACCAACGAAGCACACTCCTTTCATGTACGTTCATTACTGGAGCATCTAACCCACATTCATTTATTACCCACTCATTCCTGACCCTACCCTTCCTACTTTTGTCGCAAACACTCCTCTATCCTCCTTTTTCGTCTATTACTGCGCCTACGTGTAAAGTCATGTTTCCCTCAACTTGCACAATTTATGTGAATATTGCTACTGAATTCCACTTAACAATTATATCAAATTTTCCCTATTTTTTAACGCTATGGGGAAAAAATTCGTCCGCAGCCCTTCGCACTGAATAGTTTGTACTCGGGATATTTGTTAACGGTTAACGGAATTATACCATCTTTCACTCGAAGAAACATTCTATTTTCTCTATATTTGCCAGTCTTATAATGATATTGATCATATCGTATGGGGTCGATTCCAATGAAAACTTGGAATATTTACGGATGCATTCATATTCATTAGTATTGTGAAGTCTGCCTTTTTTCTATTCGCAATAATTCATCCGCATTATTAGATGTTTCGATATTCTCTTTCTACCTCGTATCTTTACTCCTGCAACAAAACTGTCATTAATATTCTTTAACGAGCCGTCCCCTCGAAGCGTATGCCCTTCTCTTTGGGAGTTTCCTTCCATCTTATATCTCCCCCAAAAGTTCACTACTCAAGTTTAGCCTAGCTAACACTTTCTCATTTTTTTACCCTTGCTTTCCTATCTTTTTCGTTTGCCAATGCGTCCACATATAAAGTCATGCTTTCCTTTTTTTGCTCAATTTATAAGAACCCTGCTGCTGAAGTATATCTAAAAGAAACATTTCCCAACGCATTATGTGTAGGTACGCTTTTCCGCAATGGAGTCTCGTCACATTAAATTACGATTATCTCCTCCATTCGCTTATTTGTGTTTAAAGTTTTACCTTTCATTTAAGTTCATGCTGAGCGTTTCATACGTATTCGCAATTTATAATGGAAGATTGATCTCGGTTTGTAAATATATTCAAACTTCTCTTTCCACCTACGCTTCGGAGATGTACTTCGGCAACAACAGGGTTTGAAATGGATATCAGGCTGAATAAAATACAATGACCACATATAGGTTACCATTCATTTATTATATTTTACTTAGTCTGATATCCATCTCTAGCCCTGAGAATACAGATATGTATCTGCGGAATATTGCCATGTAGCTATAGTACCCACCCCATAGCAGGGGAACAGACCCTCAGGTACTGGGCGGGTCGCAGGTGGCGGATAGCGGACGTTCCACCAGATATGTTGGACAGCTGTGAATAAGGGGTAACCCGGATAAGCAGCCCCGGACCGAGGTGGCAGCATCATCAGGGTGTGGCGAGGGTAACCTGTGGTGGGGTTGCACTCATCAAAATCCTCATGAACCCGATGACATTGCTGTGGCATGGCGAGTAAGTGCCGCCATCAAATAAGCACTACCCTATGCAGCCTTGTACAAGTAAGGGGAGGACCCCAAAGGCTAGGAGAAGGAAACTCTGATGTCAAACCGGGAGTAGGATAGCCTCCTTAAGTCGTAGTGAAGACAATATCCTAGGAGAAGGACACTCCGAAATAAATTCCCTGATCCTCCAGGTTGGGGGTTGGAAATAGGCTACCAACCTATTCTGTAAAATAATATTGGGAATGACGTCACACCAAGGCCTCGGAAACGGATAGGAACTTTTGGAAACAGACCAAGAGATAATGGACTTCGATTTGGTTTACAGATTGGAACATGGAATGTTAGAACACTATTTCAGCCTGGCGTAGCTCAAAGTATGGTTGGAGAAGAAGAAAAATACAAGTTAGACCTAGCAGCCTTACAGGAGATAAGATGGTCGGAAACAGGTTCTGTACAAATGGAGAACTCGATAATCTAGAAGATGGGTGGAATATTTTAGTGAACTGTTGAATGGAACCTAATGAATTATTTGAATTCGTAGGACATGTTACAGTAGAACCAGAATGCTCTCCTCCCACTATAAATGAAATAACTGAGAATATTAGGCAACTGAAAAATGGGAAAAGTGCTGGTGAAAATGGAATTTCGGCAGAACTTCTTAAAGCTGGAGAGGAAGTCCTTGTGCGAAGAGTGCACAAACTGATCGGTATTATTTGGAAAAAACAAGTGATCCCGCGTGACCGGAAAGTAGCCCTTGTATCCCCAATCCATAAAAAGAATGATAAATTGAAGTGCGATAATTACAGAGGAATAACCCTATTAGATGTGGTTTATAAAGTCTTCTCTAAGTGTCTCCTAGCTAGGGTTAAACCCTTAGCCAGTGAAATTATAGGAGAATATCAAGGTGGCTTTCTCCCAGGAAAATCAACAACTGATAATATATTTTTCCTAAGACAGATATTTGAAAAAATGTACAAGTTTGACCAGTTTTGACATCTGCTGTTTATTGACTTTCAAAAAGCTTAATACTCAATACATAGAGAAAGCTTACTACATCTATTAATTGAGTTTGGGTTTCCAAAAAAGCTCGTTGAACTAATAGGACTATGTGTTACCGATACAGAAGTGAAAATCAAGCTAGAAAATAAAATAACTAAAGGGTTTCCTGTAAAAACTGGCTTAAGACAAGGGGATGGACTATCACCTATCTTATTCAATATAGTCCTTGAAAAGATCATGAGGGAAGTTGATAACCATAATCATATAGGTGTATTATCGTGTGGAAAGAATATTACCGATTTAGCCTATGCAGATGATATTGTAATAATGTCACAGTCCCAGGAGGAGCTTAAGAGTGTAATGCACACACTGCAAACTGCAGCCTGGAAATTTGGCCTGAAAGTAAAGTAAACCCAAATAAAACTGAAAACATGGTTATAGGAAGGCTCCGCCTACCAGAAGTTCTACAGATAAAAATAAATGTAGAAAATTACAAGAGAGTGTGAGAGTTTAAGTATCTTGGTGCAATTCTGTCGGAAGAGGCATCAAATGAAGTAGAAATAAAAGCAAGAATTCAAGCTGGTAATAAGGCATTCTATTCTCTGAGCAATATTTTGAAGTCCCGGAACGTATCAAGAGAGATTAAGATAAGATTGTACAAGACATTAATTCTCCCTGTGGTTCTCTATGGGTGCCAAATCTGGAGCACACGAAAACAAGATCTAAACAGACTCTTAACATTTGAGAGGTGGGTGCTTAGGAAAATATATGGGGACGAATTAACTGGGGAATGGAGAAGACGATATAATCAGGAACCGTATGATCTTTATCGAGACAACACCATAGTAGGACTACTAAGAAGCAGGAGATTGGAATGGATAGGACATGTGGAACGGATGAGCGATGAACGATATCCTAAACTTGCAATTTGCATGAGCCTGGACGGGGAAAGACCAAGGGGAAGACCAAAGAAAAGATGGATGGGTAATATAAGAGAGGATCTACGGCAAATAGAAGCCTGGGAAGATTGGAGGGAAATAGCCAAAAGAAGAGAAGAGTGGAGAGCCTTGGTCCTGACATCGCGCGGTCCACTGGATCTGATCGTTTAAAGTTAAGTAAGTAAGTAAGTAAGCCATAGTGCTACATGGATATCAGGCTGAATAAATATAATAATCACATATAGGTTACCATTCATTTATTATATTTTACTTAGTCTGACAACCATCTCAAGTCCTGAGAATGCATATACATCTGCGAAACGTTGGCAGAGGTGTTCGAATTCATTTATACAACCGAGACCAATTCTCCAGAAATATTGCTTATAAAGTTTTTTGGTAGATCGTTTAATCCTAAGATTGGTTGGTTGCAGCCCTCCAACCCTTCCCTATCTAATGCTTGTTCCCTTACCTCCTGGTATCTCTTCCTATGCACTTTCCTCTTTATATTATCTATGAGCTTATTCCTGGGTCTTCCTCTGGGGACTTTTTCCTCTTATTTGCCTTTAATTATGATCTTCAGAAACCCATTGTGTCTCAGGGAGTGTTCAATCCATCTAGTCCTTTTTTCTATGGTGTTCCATATGATCCTTTCCTTTTCTACTCTTCTGTGCACTTAATTATTTCTTATTTTGTCCGTCCATTTTATCTTCAGCATCTTCCTCTAGCACCAGGTTTCGAAGGCTCCAAGTCTTTTCAGGTCAGCTTGTCCAATGGTCCATGCTTCCAATTCATACATTGTCACGCTTCACACGAATGTTTGCACATACGGTTTCCTGGTTTGTAGTAGTTTGTAGTTTGTTTGTTTCTATATTATTTGAGTGAATTAGTTGTCTTTTTCCCATGAACGCCTTCTTAGCGTGGGCTATGATTCACTTGATGTCCGTTGTACTTCTTCCTTCTCACCTTTCTAAAGTTTTACCTATTACAAATGATTGAGAGATTGCCATTCGCTTTTGATCGCAGCTAGCTTCGTAACAAATCGGCGCTATTGTTTACTATTCTTTTAGACATAGTACACTAAGCAGTATTCTTCAAAACAGTTCAGGAGTAGAGTTTATGTGCGAAGGAGCGTGTGTCTGCATAAACGGTAGTCTAATATGGTACCGTTCATTTTCAAAAAAGGCGTAGATCGTGGTTGATGAAAAATTTCCAATTATTGTCTTGTAAATAGCATACATTTTGAAGTGAAGTTGGAACGAGCTCATAACTACTTACAGACTGTCGGCTGTGACCATTGTGTATCTGCATAAATTAGTAAGGTACACTGCACGTTAGCTAGCTCCAACGTATTCTGATGAAATGGCGTAGTATCACGATAAATTGCTGTCATATGCAAAACAATTGACCCTTATATTGTAGAATTATAAAAAATCCGGCTTTAAGAAAGATAAACTGACACTGATTTATATGTCCAAGCTTTAATTGCTACCAACCAATGTTTCGACACAGTGTGCCATCATCAGGGGACAGTTTTACAAATATCTGTTACGCTGTAGCCTGGTGATGTCGTTACACTTCTAAACCTTGGTTGGTGGTCAGTGAAAGTGTGGACATTTAAACCAGTGAGTCTTATAAGAGAAAGATATTCCAGTTTCTGAGTGAAACTCTTTGAATTAATACGATGTACAATATCGCAAAATTCATAAAACTATTTTAATTTTGATAATTTCCTGGAGGACGCGAAAAGAAAAGGAGGAAATATATCAATAAAGCATTGTTAAAATGAAGAGCACTAGATGTCGTGCTGTTCACTATTTTTAATACAAAAAACCATGAATACAGATATTCATGCATAAAACTTTACAACACTTGTTTCGGCACTTTATTGGCCATCATCAGGTACACTGTACATCAGGTACACAACATCTAGTGCTCTTCATTTTAACAAAGCAGTTCCGTAATGTCTTGCCAGAAACTGTTGACTTCAAAAAGCATTGGATGGAGCGTGAAAGTCTGAGACAAATTTTCCCTAGAAAACTATGCGGTGGTGTGATAGTTTCTCTCGCATTCAGCTTTGAAATTAAAAAAGAGGAACCAATCAGCACGCGGCTGGAGGGGAGTGTGGCAGCCGCAGTGGCAGTTCCAACGCTGAAGTGAGAAATGGAATGTAAGGTCATAAGCCGCGTTTCCCTCCCCGGAAACTTTGGAGCGCTGGCACTGTCCCTGAGGCTACCAAATTATCTCTCCAGCCACTCACCAATTGCCTCTTTTTTACCGTTTTTTTGCAATTTTTGAAAAATTTCAATTCAAATTCCAATTCAAAAACTGTCTCCCTCACAAACATTCTTGAGGAAAATTCGTCTCAGATTTCCCTACACTAATAATATACATGTTTCAGTTATTCAAACATACCTTTATAATTTCTGTCTAAGTGTTTATTCTAACTTTAAGGACTATTTTTAATTTTGTAGAATACTTAAATTAGTGATAGTACAGCGTGTTAAGTATGGCGGATATTCACTATGTTTTTATGTTGTTCAAGAAACTAAAATCTTTTGTGTAAATTTCTCGGGCTCGCCACCGGGTAAGATATTCATAGGCAGCCGAGACGTTCCGGTTTCCGACCCATTCTCAAGGCTGTTACCCGGTGGTGAGCCCGAGAAATGTACACAAATTCTATTCGCCGGGAAAGTGTAAAATCATACAAAACTAAAATCTGTTTTAAATTTAATTCTACTCCGAAGTTTTTTTTCAAAATTTGTGATAAAATTATTATTCATTATAAATTGAGCTAATCGGAAAGAAGATGCAAGATGATATTTTCGTGGCGATAATTAAATCAAATTTATTGAAATTTATTTTAATAATATGGCCAAGAGGTAGTTGAGGACCACATTACCCTGTAAATATGAGTTGTGATTTTTGTTAAAAAATTTGAAAATTAGCTCCCCTTCTTTTAAACGTTAAAGTACGTAACGAATGAGGAGCAATCTGACGGTTATGTTGGGACCCACCGCTTGTTGTTCATTGAAGAACAGAATTAACGTCCGGCGCACAGTCTGGTCGGCTGCCCGTTGGGGATTCAGGCCGTTTCCCGCAATTCCGCGGCTTCCATGTCTCGGAATGAGTCTCCGCTCGAGGTCGCAGTGTTTGTACGCGTCTATTCTCGATTGCTTGAGTCAGCTAAGGTAGGAAAATATAATGAACCCTTGTGAAAACTCACCTCTTCAAATGATTGTTAAGAAAAACGTCAAGGCTGAGAGACGGTGGAAAAGCGAATATAGTTTTGCTCACTTTGAAGGCGCGTGTGCTCTTGGGGTTAATTCTCTAGTCGTTGTCTCTTGCAAACCGCACTAAAATGAATAAAGGCAGATAGACCCATAAAAACGCGGCGAGTGTGTCAATGTGTATTGTTAATGGCTGGGCATTGTTCTGCTTACTTCCGTTTTTTCTCAAAGAAATGAATGGCTAAATTTATCAATGAATGTGGAAATTAAAAAAAATTGCTGAATTTTGACAATAGATGTGTTCGACAATCGCGCTCTTCAATTTCCACTAGCTTTTCTGAATTTCATAAATTTTCACTGATCGCATTTCTAAAAGAACTTTGAGGATATCGGGACTAGCCAACCGCAGGTGTAAATTAGTAGAAAATTCTGCGTTGGAGAAATCCATCACGTTGGCGGAGACTCGGACCCAGAATCCTTAGATATCGCTTCGGGGGCTTTAGTCAGTACCAAGTTTCCGAGGCAAGTTGCACTGAAACATTCGGGGGAGTGGTGTTGGTACATGATGGCTTTCGGGGTAACTTCCTGGTTGTGTTATATTTGAAGACGACAGTTTAGCGAGCGTTCTAGCTCGCTTTTTCACGTCTGGAGTGCACTCGATTCATTTTGGTTGCTTATTCTTGATGGCTGGTTATCGGAAATGCAATACTTCAGCGCTTGGGAAGTTTGAACTTCTTGCGACTTCCCGCCTTCGCATATCACTTCGTATGCTCCTCGTTCCGAGCCCTTGGGTAAATTGTCCTTGTGTCGTCAAAGTAGATTGTATAATTCTGTGACGCAGATGTTCCTAGTCACCAATTCAAATTTTCTAAGGGCTCTGGCTATTTTCTCCATTGTTCCCGCAATATACGAGGGCTGTTAAAAAATAAACGAGAGTTTTGTAAAAAGATCGTTGTAGAGTACTTTTAACTCATTGGTCCTTATATACTTATACGTACTCTCCTCATCTACATATACAGTTATTCCAGAGTTGTTTCCACTTCGCCATACATTCTTGGAATGCTTTTTTGGGTTTTCCCTCCCTTTCCCGTGGCCAGTTCTCTTTAATGTCGTCAATAGCATCAAAAGGGCGTCTTTGAAGCATTGATTTTATATAAAGAATTGAAAAAAGTCACATGGAGGTAGACGAGGTGAGTAGGGAGTCTGAGATAGAACAGTCATTTACTTTTGTCCACAAATCTCACGGATTTACAAAGATGAATGGTGGTCGCGTTGTCGTGGTCCAGTCGTTGTGCTTGGCAACTATCAATCGAGAAACAAACTTTCCTGCAACTCGACGCATATTCAGTTTTTGGGTCAAATTGTCATCATATGACACAATCAAGTTTTAAAAATTCCCAGCAAGTTCTCAAGCAGTGTGACGACGATTAGCGCGCAACAGATCCTCATCTTTCTGAGTGATACTGCCATCAGTTGGCATCGAAGGCCTTCCTAGATGAGGATCTACTTGGACTGACGTATGACCAATTTTGAATAGGGGAAACCATTAATAACGCTCTGTGCGACTAAGAGTCTTTGTAAACTTTCTCCAAAATATTGAAGGTTTCTGTAAAAGATTTCCAAAGTTACACGCAAAATTTCATGCTGCAACGATGATCTCCGAAACTCGGGAATTGTAATAATCGCCACGGTGACTAAAACAGTTATAGAGGTATGACAAAAATTAAGCAAGATTTTTTCAACACACAAAAGAAAAGAGACAAGAAAAATAAAAAAAAATACAAAAATTATGGCTATTCGAGAGGAAGTGAAGAATGCAGCTCCGCCAAACAGACATTGCTAGAACAATCCGTTATCGCATTATAAAAACACTACCGTTACTTTTTTAACAGTTCTAGAATTTGCTATATATAGTGGCCAAAATGCATCGAGAGCGCTTCAGACCTTAAGAAAAGGGGCTGGAACGCTCGCGAAACTGTCGTCTTCAAAAATGACTAGACGCGGAAGCTACCTCGAAATCCATCGTGTACAAAGTTTCCGAGACGTCCTTTTCCTCTAAGGATTTTGGAGGGCTTTAAAGTAACACATTTTTCAGGGCTGCCGGACATGTTATGTCTCAGAATGTACATTTATAAAAATAAACCCCAATCCGTCAAATTAATTTGTTGATTGCATTGTTAACACTCGCTAGCACTCTTGTGATGAGGAATTTGTCGAATTGAATGTGTTTTTATTGACGAATGAAATAATAATAATAATAACTTCGACTTGATTTAGAGCGACATTAGGACTAGAAGTCATTTCTAATATTTAACTCATATATGGTTCACGAACACCCATGCCCTATATGACATTCGCAATGGTACTTGCTAAAAATTAGGAACTGGTCTATTTTCCGAACACGTGCGTTCCGCGGTCGAGGTATACAAATTAGTATCTCTATTACTATCAGAAAAGTCCATGCTTACATATCGAATATCTACTAGTGAGTCATCCATACGGGTACTGCAATTAGAGAAATCTCCGTTAGGAAAACCGCCTTAAGCACGCACTTCTATGGTATTAGCGATCGTCACACGCAGTCTTTGCTCGACCAACCAAGATTCGCATTGCTACGTAAAAGAGACGCCCTGAAATTTTTCCGTCTAGTATGATTTCGATTTTCCGATTAAGTTGCTTTATATGCGGTTAAATCTTGATCATATGACTGCAGGTGGATATTGAAAATTCTTTATTTCGATAGCTGTCACTCTTCTTCAGTCTTTTCTGACACTTGAAAGTAAACTTTTTTGTAAAACAGTCGGCATACAGCCACATTCTCATACTTTCGTTTTATCTACTGCCATTCTTTTCCGATTTATGCTGGGTATGTGGATTTGTCGAGCGTTTCGATGTCACTATTTTCTGACACTTGAAAGTGAAACGTTTTGTAAAAGTGTCGTAACGCATACAGACAGATCATACTTTTATTTAGTTTACTGCAATTCTTTTCGAATTCTTGCTGGATATGTGGAGTCGTCGAACGTTACGTCGTCACCGTCCCTTTAATAGAAAAGTACTACGCGGTCTATCCTCCTTTTTATAGCTCTCGTCAACACTCTTGGAACTGCGCAATAAGGGATTTTGTGACATGAACGACTGAACTTCCAAAAATTTTGCGGAACAGCAAAGGCAGGCTGTTTTATATGGAGGATCAGAAAAAAAACATTATAATTGCAGCCGACACAAGCGCTTCGGGTTGTTGAATGACTCACCTCCACCCGCCACCCGTTTGACTTGTTTCGCTATGATACCTCACGATAGATTCCCCGGTAAAGTCTTAGTGGTTTTGCTCACTCGCCTTGCATGTGGGTGCCTCTTGTCTTATCCGAGAAGTAGTTTGTTGCTCCTATCTCCCTTGCCCCACTCTCTTCCCCTTCGTGCTCCCTCCTCTCCCCCTCCACTTCTATTACACCTTTCCGCGCAGGTTGGTGCTGAGAACTTTAGCGCGAGTTGTAGCGGTCTAGGCGCCGGTGTGTGAACTCGACTCGACCCCGTCCATACTCACGCCCTGTCGCGTGCCCCGCGAACATCAAGAGGGGCGAAGCAAGCGCCTTGTGGCACCCCGCGCGTCCCACTTGACTCCCTCGCCCTACTCAATGCCGGGGGCCGCAATGGACGCTCAATGGAAACTCAACCCAGTCCCCACAACGTTCCCTTCTTCCCCTACCCGTCCCGTAACCTCTCCCTACCGCCATTTCTCGCACCACCAAAATTACTCATTTCCAGCCTTTGGGAATATCCTTATGCATAATTAGTTTGAGAGAGTCGGCGAAAGAAAGTTTCAGGAGTCATCCATGATTTAGGCTGCTACTTAGGGAATGGTGCGGGAAACCCCTTTTTGAGGCGTTCACTCTTCTTTCTTTCTTCGCCTTCAAGGGGTTATTTCTCTCTGGCCGAGTGCCGTATGTGTTAACCTTTCTTGAGTTCATTGCGAACACTACCGACGCGGTCTCTGCCATGGGCGGTACCGCCCCCAGAACTCGCAGGGCCGCGGGCAACTCTGACATGCTGGGCCTCAGGAAATTATCACTATGTTTACCAATTGAACTCGGTTTTGGCCGGTTCAGCTCGGTATGGTAAGCGCAACGGGCTAGTAGGATGGATATGTGAAGCGGGCTTACTCGGCCCGATTTATCTGCCAGCCTGAGATTTCAAATCGATATGAACCGATTCAATTCGATATTTCAATCAATTTCGCATCGGTAAACCAGGCGATCCGAGTCAGGTGGCTTAGAATGTTCGGATCGGTCCGAGTTCGTATCGATCTGAGTTCCATTGGTAAACGTAATGAATAATTTGCGTGGCCCTGGGTAACTATTGTTTACGTCTCCAAAAATAGTTATACAAGTCACAAGTTGTATGAACCAACTCGTAGCATGGTTTATTATTATTTTTTATGAATTTTTAAACTTTATATGTGCCTTAATTTTAAATAAAAATAATCAATTTTGGATTTCAAAAACAGAGTACGAGTTAAATACCAGAGGTAGGAACCTATACCTATACCGTGCGGAAAGAAAAAAGAGCTATATAAATGAATATACAGTAAGTCCTTGATTTACGTCGGAGATGCGTGTTGTAGAAGAGCGTCGTAAGTCGAAACAACGTATAACGGATCCAGATATTCGTGACCACTTTAATCCGCAATAAATCAAGCCGCTAATTTCAAAATTCGTTTTTTGGCTTTATCCAGGAAAAAATAGTTGTTTCAGATAGGATGATTATGTCTCAGTTATCAAAAAATGCAAGCATACGCACATACGGTCTGTTTTATTAGCATAAAACAGGGAAAAATTTCAACGACCCTTGTCAGCATGGACGTATCATCGAATCAGGTGTAAATCGAAACAACGCATACCAAGGACTTACTGTATACACGTAAATATAATTTAAGGATTTATTTTGACTAATATATTTTTTAAATCTACCACTGATTGTCTTATAGGTTTAGGAAAAGACTCGAAGAGTTCATCAGGTAGCTGGTTCAAATTTTTCTACCTTTTCTAAGAAATTAGTACTTGGCAGCGTTTGTCGTTTGATTCGTAAATTGACTTCCATAAGGGTTATCAAATCTGGCAATATAATTGGGATTCGCCATTCTCTCTTTTGACTCCTGTCATCCTTTTCCACCTGAGACGAATATAAACACCATGCCGAGTTTGTTTATTTTCCTTCTCGTTGAATGCGAGTTCCAGCATAGTGCTTTTAGTATTTTTAAATTTTGGGCTATTCTCCATTTAATGTCCGTTGCACTTCTTCTGTCCCATGTGGTACTGCCGAGATAGTGGAAGGAATGTACTTGCTCTAATTTCTCTACTCTCAGGATTACTTCTAAATTCAGTTTCTCACTGCCGCAGACAAGGATTTTTGTCTTCGACATATTTATTTTCATGTTGTATAATATATGAAAAACAGCGTATAACAGTAATATTTTGTTTCTTATATCAGATAGAGGACATATATTTCTATACCCAGGTACTCAGAATGTGAATAGACTGAAATATAAGTAATTTTACGTTGTGACCACCGAAATTCGATGGCTGATTATTCATTTGGGATGATAGTCAACTGGTGAGGTTATTGGCTGCATATGTGATTTTTTCGGCCTCATGTGCCACAGTAGTTGTGAAATATGTCGGAACAAAAAGGACATATCTTTGTGCGTTTGCTCTGCTCCCTCGTGGGAAACTATTTCCAAAATATATTTATAATTGATGTAAAACTAGCTAGTGAAATATGTCTCCTAAAATATGCTTACGGCGGAATTGTTATATAAGAAAACAATGCATTTATAGAAATGTTTTGGGAATGCATTTACAAACTAACAAAATTTATTTTTATGCTGTCATTAGAATGTGATAACTGGTACTGAAGATATAACTCCAAGTTTCTATTAGCGTTGATATTATCTATTTTTGTAAATTGTACTCTCTCTTCGTATATAAGGTAATAACCAAATTACCGCTTGTTTGTTTCCCACAACCCATGCTGTCATAAGACATGCGATTTTGTCATTCCATCCATCTATTGGCAAGGGATGCATCAATGGAGGAGTGAAGTTAGGGTGACGATAAGTAGGCATGATTCCTCTTAAAAAAATGTTCACAGGAATCCGCGCTTTCACCTTTAATTCGACGGAAATAGGATTCCACTGTAAGCTTTTTCCACGAAGCGCCTAAATGAAGGTCAAGATTCTTTGCCGACTGCTGGGATACTGAGAATGTGTGACCACGGGATGGGAATCCGGTGCTCTATGATCCGCGGTAAATACGACTACGCTCTCTGAGCAAGTGCTGCGAAATGCGCCCCCTTACGTGTTTTATTATTTTATCCGGGGTGTTTAATCGTTCCAACCATGTTAGTCGATATCCAGATGATCTCGAATTCCTGGAAAGCGACGTCCGGCTGTTCCCTTGATTCCCAGAAGTGGTCATCGGTCACGGAGGGTGGTGTGTAGGGATTGTGGGGGAATGGATATGGGAGTGACCCCAGGGTGGGGCTCTCTCCGTGTTCTCGATACCCTTTCTCCCTCTGCCCCTCCGTCAGCGAATTCCTCTCTCCTCTCCCACCCTCAACTATATGTACATTCCACCTTTAAGGCCACCAAAAAAGCGCCCGGCAGGGGTGTTAAGGCCGCTTTACAAGGTACATTTTATTATACAAAAAAATGAGCCAAGGAATGTACAAGAAACTGAATGAAAATTGAGCAGGTTCTATTTCCCGTTAAGTCATTTGGACAATCATACAATTTGCCGCTTTAAACGGTACAATTTTCCTCATGCAAGAGTTCATACATTCGTTTGCACAGTGAAATGTATCGTGTAAAGCGGCCTTTAAAGCAAGCACTAACTATAGAAGAGAGAGATGAATGGAGAAATAATCGTATTATGTGATATACATCATCCTCACTGTTGACCCGTTATTCCTATACTATCGCAGAATGATGTGCAATAAAAGCGTATTACTTGATTTTTTCGGAAAGGAAAAACTAATAATTACATCAATAACCATTCCTGGGTGCTTGATGTTATTAAGTTTCTCACTTAATATTACGTAGTGGTTAGGAAAAAACTTCATTTCATAAATGAAATAAAATAAAAAGGATACTTTAAATTGACTGTTAATTGAAACATTTCTTTAAACATTTGTAAAAGGCAATTGTCACAACTACTCGGAGGCAGTCATTTGGACAGCTTTTAGATTTTTTCCGTGTGATCACTCTTTATTTTTGCGATTAATGGAATTTTCCTTGATTTGAATGGATTTTGTACGTGCTCTGATGTCTTTTCTGTGATTTCATTCTAAATAACCCTCACGGAATACGCCTAGTATGTACAATGATAGTCTGCAGTGTGTGTCTCTTTTCCTAACACCCCCTGCCGCAGGCCCATGCGGCGGTTCGCGGGATAGTTTGTAGATGTAGAATCCCTCTTTTTTGGAAATGTCTTGATTTTATGACTACAGCGTCAGCCAAAATTGTGCATTTGCTGTAGATTTTCTGATTAAAATAAATTTCAGAAGAACCGATCACGCTTCCGTGTGGGACGCCAGATGCTATTTTTTTCTTCTTGAATGAGTTGCGAAAAGTCCGTTTATTATTAACGGCCTGGATTGTATGTTAAAGTGGTGTTGGACTAGGCCACCTTCTCTGAGTTAGCATCTTTAAAAATTTTCTGTGCCCTTCAAATTGATCCCAATTTATTATTTAGCGATGTTGCAGCTTCCTTCATCCATTTCTACTTAAGGTAGAACCAGCGCTTCGAAATACTACTTTCATAAGAAAAATTAACTAGGCTGGAACAAGATGAATTTGCTCAACATGTTATTAATAATAATGATAAATAATTTTCAAATATTCAACTTGGTTATATTGAGCATGAGTTTTCTTCCAAATGAAGTAATTCAGTGATATGAAGAAAGGCTTTTATATTGACGTCATGTCTCAGAGGAACTTACAAGTTTTTTTATTAACGACAATATAATTGCAATTATAATAAAAATAGGGATCAAATTAAATAACAGAACTAAAAATCGCTTTCGCTCTTTCCATAGAAATGTAATTAAAACAAGTTTATTAGACACATTTACTGGCAATAAACTTGACAACACTGTAAAGAAACCCGTGTTCCACTGCGGTAGACAACCTTGTTCGTTTGCGTTACCTCGTTGAGTTTCATTGCATTTGATATTATTTTTCAAGCATTTAGCTTCAGTTTTAGAATACGGCATTTTGTATGGTATTTACCTGTTATACTTCCTCTATTATTTTAGAGTGCGGCTGTTTTTATAACTCAGCTCTCTTTGGCAGTGTAATTTGGCTTTTTGAATCGCTAATTCCATTCGAGAGCAAAAGTAATGGCTTCATCAGTTCGTTTTAAGGGTAAATTTGTGTCTAAATGTAAGGCTTATAGCTTGGGAAACCTAAGGAAACGGAATGTTGCTGTGAGTGACTTTCAAATCAATCCATCGAATTGAACCTATTGAATGATGCCGAATCGTCGACATGCATTCCGTGGCCAAGCAGATGATTTGTACGGAGTGTTATTCAGTGCTTTGGTCAAAGAAGTTCTCGGAGACTTTCCAAATTATGGGCATAATGCTCACTCAGATGCACTGAATTTAAAGAAAATATATGAGAAATTATGCGTCAGTGAAGCTATGCTTTCACAATACAGTTTCACTCTGCAGTCATTTGTGAGGAGGCAGGAGAACACCAAGAGGAAAAGAGAGTTAGTCCCAACATTGAAATCTTTAAAGGGTGTGTCATCATACATGACAAACAGGTTGGCAGAGAAGGGAATTGGTCTTCATTAATTAGTGAATACATGGAAATGTGAAGGTGATGAAGGCCTACATAATTTGTTTAATACCTTGAAATTAACAAAAAACAAAGTAATACTCTATAAAATTGCTAAAATTTTTGCAGAAATAAATGTCTGTTGAAATGTATGTTGTGTATTTCTTTCTAAGTATGCAAGTACATACATTGGGTTTCTAAACTTGCTTCAAGCCATAACATTTCTGTCAGACAAGATGTAAAGTCTTCCTGTGATAGTCTTTGGAAATGGTACTGACATCAACACGTCTGTTGAGGGTATACAACACTCATCAGAATGTTTTGGCCAAATGTATGACTTATTCTTGTTATCAGGTAGGTAGTGAAGTTCACTAGAATGTCTCAGTGTTAGAGCAACTCAGCCAATGTATCATCTACTTTTTTTGTTACCCTGCCCTTGGAGTTGGAAAAATGTGCAATTTGCAGAGGTCATGCTGCTTAGTGGTAGGTAGTGTAGTAGGCTGATTTCAATGTTGCCTATTCGGCCCAAAATGGTGTAATTTTTTTAGATTATATAGTAATATTGCATGTCTACATGAGATCATAATTCCACAAAACTTTGCTGAAAATTTCTCTTTCACTGTAGTGGATGTGTTGAATATTGCAAATACTTCTGGGAAATCAGGCAACTCCATCCTTTTGTTAATAGTATTTGTTTTTCTCTGGAGGATACGTAAATTGTTCAAATTATATCATTGACTTTTTTCCCGACGTTTTGCCTATTTATTAGGAGGAACCCTGCTGAAAATTTTGCCTACTGTTAACAGTAACCTATAGGCTTTTTGGAATACCCTGCTGTTTTCAGTAGGTTACTGGAATCATACCGTTTTCTACTGTTTACAGTAGATCTACTGTATTCCTACTGTTTCCTACTGGCCACAGTTGGTCTATTGTAGTAATACAAATAACATTATTATGCACGTGCATATTAAATTATGATAAAAATTCTCATTGGACGACAGTTGCAGCAACAACAACTGAAGCTACATGTGTGAATTAACGTCCATAGGCTATTTGCCCCCTGAACAGTAGAGTACAGTTGGTTTATTGTAACCAGTAGAAGTCAGTAGACTATTGTACCCATGACAATAGAGAACAGTTAGGATACAGTAAAGTTCAGTAGGAAACACTAGAAAAATCCTACTGTAACCAGTAGACATTTTTAGCATGGGAAATATCAAAATAGATGGACTGAACATTTAAAAATAGTAGTATATTTAAAGGAAACTTAATACTCATATCCAACACATCTGTAAGTGGAAGCCCTGAAACATAGGTGTCAAACGTTGATATGGATTGGCCCCTATCAGTGAATAATCGTGGGAGTAATGACCAATCAGATAAATTAACTACCAATTATCTGGCATAATAAGTGGGACATCATAAAATATATATACTGCTAAAAACTCATTTCCGAAGGAACTAGAATAATTATATAATTTGCTTACCAGAGCAATTAAGCTACCCTAGATAAACTTATTTATTCTGTCGGAGATTTCATGGGTATTCGATCAATGAGCAGGATTGGGAAATTGTATTTCCAAACTTATTGGTACCTATTAACAATAGATGTCTCGTTCATATCAGTACGAATCATATTATCGAATTATATTCTCAATTACATGGTTGATGAAATATATTAAGTGGACGATCATAAATTCGTATTTAAAACAAAGTTCTGCAAGTTGAAAACGATGACCTTATATTTCGAAATACACATTGAAATATTGACAACAGTCCTTTGAAGATCATATAAACCCTCGTAAGTATCAATAAAGAGCGTCTTTGTCGCGTATACAGCGACGTCTACTATTTTCAGGGATCTATGATATTCCGGGTATGATAGCTGCCATGTCTAACAAAATTTGAGCGCACTTAGCTATTGCTTGTAACCAGTACTGACAGGTAATATAATCCTGGATCCACGTCGTGGCATACATCGTCTGCAATCGTGACGTGAGGCATGGATGACGGAGGTACTGCGCCGGTTTGTTTTGATTCTTCCCCTAGCATCGTTGCCAAACTTGTTTCAATGTGGCGGCTATAGAACGGAAGTTGGACTCTTCATCGTTTTCCAATCTTAAATAACTGTCTTGAATGGTCGATAAGGCTACTTGAAAAATAAATATTTCATCCGTTGATTATTTAGTCACAATATAGTAGTTTTTGAGATAGCCTTTTTGGGGAAAATATCAAGAAATAAAATGTTTAAGAGAGGGACGTCACCATTCCTCCATAAGAGCAATGTAATTTGAGGCTGAAATTTACGATTTGCAAATCCTTTAATTATCGTTAAATGGCCGATTACCCCTAATTAATTTTTCACAGATTAACGAAGAAATGATTTCTCTATAACATATTAAAATATCAAGGCATATTATCGGAGGTACTTGTAGTAGAGGTTCTACACTAAGTCTCTCCGCTCGCTGCGTGGATTATTATTGACTCCAGGAGTGGAATGATTGTTCAATGTCTCCCCCACATAACAGAAATTGAGCCGGAAGGAGTATTTTTATTGTCATGGAGTCCACGGTATCATAATTACCTAATTCACTGGCTTAGTCCATCTCTTTAGTATTTTCCCCGGGAGAGTGCATCTGTGAAAGAGTACGGGAACACTTCCAAAACTCCAGACTTGGTTTTAATCGACCAGACCGCCGCACGAATTTTTTAGAGGCACGCTTGTGAGTTCCTCTTCTGCGTATCATCTCTCTGCCTCGCTCATTTTTAATGCGGCCAGAATTTCACATTTTCACGCTCGCCCAAGGCGCGTGCGTCTTCGTAAATATATTCGACCGAGTCCTCGCTTGCTCGGGACTTGGTTGCGTTTCGTGTGAGATGGTCTCCCTCCGTATGGAGCGGTCAATTCCAATTTAAATTCCTCCATCTTGGTCGAGAGTTCGCGCCCGGGTCTTGACGAACTTTCCACGCGTTCCATTATTTACTTTTCCTTTGGAAGTCGGGGCGGGTGAAGGGGACGCGAAACTGCCGCTTGCAGCGTGTTGAGTCGGCCGCAGAGTCCTTCGGAGGCGCTATTCCTCGAGGACATCCGAGTGCGTTGCGCTCTCGGACTGCAGCAAATGCGGAAATCTAGGCCTGCTCATGGCAGTTTCGATCAGTAAAATGCATCCTTAGGGGGAAGGAAGAGACTCGTAGTTCCAAAAACCTGTTGGGAATGCACATCCCTTGACAACGATAAAAATTCACTGGCTGAGATTATGCGGCGGCTCGTAGAAACTCCGTGCGATGCATTCGTACTTACGTAGAAAATCTAGTTTTCTCGGTTAATGTAAGATTCTTTCTTACAAACCGCACAGGAGTCAACCCGACTTGGCCGTGAAATATCATTAAATGAAAGGAATAATTTACGTGGAGTACACGCTTTTTTCAGTTTGGGCAGCCCCGTGTAAACGCTTCAGTCTCCTGTGGTTGACAAAAAGAAGCTTTCCTTCTAACTCGTTTTCGTGGTGGTACTCAAAAGTGGAGGTACCGTTTCAAATAGTCGTGTATGCTTGCCACTGGATTGGTCGACTGTTTTCCTAAGGTAGTTAAGTTAATGAAATCGTGTATGCTTGCCACTGGATTGGTCGACTATTTTCCTAAGGTAGCATGGTATAGCCAGCGTGTCTGTGTTGAATAGAAATTTCGATATTGTTTTTCTCCAATCAATCTAAAAAAACTGAAGACCAGTAGGAATTAACTTTTGAATATCCCAAAACTGTATAAAAGCTTTCAATGCCGACGTTACTTGTAATCTAGTCCTGAAATATGTTATAATTCCTTCGGATCTAAAACCTTTTAAATTATTGCTTAGACGTTTCTTTACACTTTTTCATTCTATTAAAAGTGACAGTGCTGTCCTAGGGTAGAATATAAAATAAGTAATTAGGTTTTTTGTAAGGCGTAGGAAGCGGTAGTGAGCTTATATAGACGTAGTAGGCAAAATTGATGACAAAAAAGCGCTCTATATGTAAAAGCTTGCCTCGTCCCTGCTTCAAATCTAATCGTATCGACGTTCATTTCGTATCCTCCTAAGGCTCTGATGGATCCTTTGGAGGTGCTCGAAAGAACGTAATAAACATAACATTTGCTTTGATGATGTATTTATCTCATGTATTAACATGTAGAAACGACTATTAAATGCCTTATGACATAATGCCAACTTCATTAATATGAGTATATGCATCTTGTATGTAAAGACAAATTTTTGCAAAGATTAATCAATTCATCGAATAAGAATTAATTTTCATATTTCAGTTAAAATAATTGTCCGAAACCGCAATTTAGAAATGTCATACAATTATGTTTCGTACGGTTCATCGTATGCTGAGATATTGAAAGTATATGCTTCCTGCTATGGAGACCTTATCATTATTTTAGGTAATGAAAGGGTGACAGTTGAAGTAAATTGCCTTGACGTAACTCCGCAGCAAGGAACAACATATTCGAGATATTCATGACTTTTTATACCGGAGACTGGGTTTTATCAAGGGAATCTTGGGGGGGGGGGATTTGGGCCAGAAAGTTAATGAAAGATATTACTTTGACCTAGTTAGGTCTCATCGGGGGTGCGCCTCGAGCATTAGGTAACCAGAACCGAAATATTTAATTTGTGGACTGAACAAAACACGAGGAAAATCCGTACATTTCGTTAAGAAAATTACGAGAACTGAACGTTAAGCGATTATTCGAGGAACTAGGATAGGAGCCTCGAGGATCAAAGGCTGCGCGCCTAACTTAAGTCGCTGGAACTTCAAATCACATGAGCTTAAGACTAGGATGAAGGGATTGATGCTCTATCCAATTACGTTTCCTTACCATAGCCGGCAGAAGTTTGCCAGAAAGTTGTGGAGGAAATTTGCGGCGTAATTTTCTACTGACCGGACTTTTTTAATCCAAAATTTAACAAAACTCCAAAAATCCAACGAACTTGGGTCCTTATTCCTTTGACTTAAGATAAAAAAAGTCGGTACATTAAAGGCAAGGCATATGTGGGTCAAAGATAAACTGTCGTTCAATTGATAAAGTGAATTGTGTCTCCCGATGATCGTTAACGAACACCACTTGGATAATTAACTTAATGAGAATATTTCAAACGAACTCACTTGGGCCCAGTTTTATCACGCATGGTTGATGTTAAGCGCATAGTCATACAGCCTTAGCTTTAACTCGGCATTAACTGAGAGTTTGGATCTTGCATATTACATTAAACTGTCTGGTTGCTGACGGGTGTATTTTCCTTGGGGAAAATGTATTTGCATTGGTTTTTATCACGAGAATTCATTTAACCAGACCTCTAAGACCAAGCCTCAGGACGAACGAAAGCTGAACAGTGTTAGTTCATGTTCCATTCATACATATCGGAACCGTACTTTAGGAAGTTCTCTATAAGAGAAAAAATAATAAAAGAAATAAAGGCGGAGAAAAGAATAAAAAAAGAAAGAAAGAAAAAGTAAAAAGAATTTGAGCATTTGGAGATCAGTTCTCGGGCTTCTTTCCGCGTGTTGTTTTTTTGACGACAGTTTCTCCAGCCATCCTGCTGGCGTCTTCAGGTCGAAGTCTACAAGTCTGCACGCGGAAGGAAACCCGAGAACTGATCTCCAAATGCTGAAACGCCGCGGAAACCTTCAAACTAATTTTTATTTAACGAATAATAAACGACTGAGTAACGTACATTTGAGATATTTCAAAGACTTCACAATCGCTTTGACATGAGAGCGAGGCACACACTTTACGCGCCCAATAGAACGACACAGTGAAGCGGTTACTTGAGTGACTGCGGTTATATTTGTGTTGAGTTTTCGACTGAAATTAATTTATATCATTGCGTTACTGACAAGTTACGGAAGAGGTCTCTTGTAGCCCGAGTGAAATTTATTCATTGTTACTCGGATGTTTGACAGAAATTATTTTTACGGGACATATAACCTGATTAGCACGAAATTGAATATCTTCACTTACTCCAAAACCAAAAACAGAAAACAACTCAAGAGCCGATTACAGAAATGCATGATATATTTTTTTTCCTAAATTTGGTATTCACATTCATGTATTTTTCTGACTAAGCTTCATGTTCTTCTCACAATGATTTAGTTTTTAAAAAAAATTAATTCATTAGTGACTCACTTGGTCCTGAAAAGTTAGATGCCCTTAAAAAAATATATGCCTGGTGCGTTATGCTCCTAGCCCTCCAAAAATATTACATGCATTTGCCAGCCATTTGAGTTATGACAGCAACATCTACATGCTATAAATGCGAAGGAGTACGTGTCGAAGTGCATCGTGAAAGTGTTATTTCTTTCCTTGGTCCAAGCAAATAAGACGCGGGAGTAGTTCAAGGTAGCGATTCAATTATAATTTGTGCACATTTGGATGCTATGCCCGATAAAGTGCTACCTCTCCTAAATGAACGAATAGCATTAATTAATTTAAAGTCGATATGACAATTTATGTAGAAAATCCTATTTTGCAAGTTTCTTGCTTTTTTGAGGGGCTCCAAATATTTTAGGGAAACTTATTAAAACAGCGATATTGTAAATAACGAAATACGTTAGTTTATAGCTACTGGTTTCTTGTGCATACGTATCTATATTAATGTAAACTACTTAGTCTTTCTTTCTGTATTTTTTTAGTTAATTCCAAAGAATTTTACATTATTACCAATACTTACATCATAAACTTCAACGCCTGCCAAATGCAAGCTTACTGCTTTCTGGTTTGTCTACATAGTTCCATTTTATATTGTGTACGGCTTTTAGGAAAAAATATTGTACATGAAGCTAGAAACGAAGAGCAATTTATTACTTGAGTTGGATATTCGGAATGTGAATGAGGAAGTTATACGCTTGCTCTGAAAAATCTGTATTCCACATCGCTGAGCTGACAAAAGACCAAGGTAGCGCTTCAAGGTCTTTCTTTGAAGTGAATATAATCCTGAATTGTATATTTTTCAGTGAAACAGTCCTTTCAAAAACCTTTTTAAAATCATTCCTGTGTGAGGCTCTTTTTTTTTGAAAAAAATCATTTGATTCAATAGGATACCTTTGTGATTTATGGATAATAATAACGAATATGGGATTTTGAGTGAGACACACTGTTCCTCTTTTTCTGTCATTGTATTTCATCCGTTGCAATGAGACTTCGAATTTTCATTTGCATGCCAATGTGATAATTAACCTGCACTCCAAGATTTTTAATCATTGTGAGTCAAACCTTTGAGGTATGGTTATAGTTTTTTAGGATATTTCTGCAATGAGGTCATCCAAGTTTTTGTTTCCAGCTGAAACTTTATTTCTCCTTTGTGTCACGTTAATTTATAATTTTACCACCACACATCAATTTAAATTACAGTTAAAAAATATTATCTCCTGTTATTTGTTTCCTGTATGCTATCCTTGTAAGCATGGATGCTTCTGCACTTGTATTGTCTTTGTCTGCATTTGTATTATCTTTGTCTAAATGTCATATTGTACATTTTCCTGATAAATCCTGCGACATTTAAACTGTTCTCAACAATAGCGTCCCTATTGGCAGTATTCTCCAGCCTCAAGGCCATCCAGCTACCGATTTGGGAAATATTAGATTTCACTTACCTTTATTTCGCCTATTGCCACTGTTGGTGCCACCTAAAACTTCTTAGCTATTTCAAACAGGAAATTAAAAATCCCACTTAATCAATTTTCTCAAATTGTCTTTCCAATTAAATTATTATTAAAGTAAATGATAAAAATTAACAAAAAATTATTTTTTTTGACCTCTCAGACTACCGGAAAGTTAGAAAATTTTAATCTAGTGGTAGAGAAAGATAATCTGAATTTAAATCGAATAATGTAGCATTCAAGATTAGTCTCGAAGCTAGTTCGGTGAAGTTGTACTCTTTGGCTACCTTCAACATGGTTTCATTTAAATTCAAGTAATCTTTAGATACGAAGAAATTAAGCAGCCTTTTTGATAGTACCCCCGTGATAGGACACATAATGAAAAAGCGTTATAATTAAGAATAATTTCTTAGTTACTGCATTTGTAATTAACTTGAAATGGTAACGTGACAAAATTGAGTCGGGAGGTTTTTTTATTTCCCCAAGGATGGACCTACCGCACAGACCTGGAAGGTGGTAAAAATCCCTCCTTTCCCATTAGGGCTTTGTTTATTTATTTTACCTCTGAAAAATGAATAATTTCTTTAAAACAAAGTGAGGCCAAGCTGCGTACGTTTTTAGCAATGGCCAGATTTGACAGCTTGTAATTTATATAATCATTTACTCTAACGAATACGATCATTCTTCACGGGAATTCAAAGCCGTACTCAAGGTAAATCCGACCAAAAAAGCCACATAAGGTTTTCAGAGATTGTAATAATTGGATTATTTTGTTCTTGGACTGTTAGTTCCCTGGAAGGAAAGCGAATATGAGTTTGTTCATAAGTAATGTCCTGCTAGTCTCCTCTATGGCGAGGGGGAGTCTTCGGTCTGCGATGTCTATATAAGATTGTCCACTGTTCGAGTTATGTGCTGGATGGAAGTGCTCGAATGGCCGCTCCGAAAACGTGGGCGTTCGTCCGGTTTCTTCGGATCTCCCAGTTCTCGGGGTCGCGACGGAGCAAGAAATCACAGGAGGGTTAGTCCTACCCGTGTAGTCGAATGAGGACTGCTAGACTTGCCTATTCATCGAGGTATGCGGTATTCGTCGGCGTTTTCAATTCGGGTTCTCGTATGCAGTGAATGTTACCCAGACTTTTGGGTCTTCATCGCGGCACTTAGTCGTCCAGATATTCGTTTGAGTAAACACTTACTCATCCGAACCGCCTGCACGATCTATTTTTCCTCATTGAAATCGCCTCTTGTCTTCGAATATCCGCCCGCTCTTGTTTCCGTGAGGCTTATGCGTGTTGAAAATCCGAGGAGAATCGGAGATCTACGATGGCAGCCTACTCGATGGAATTTCTTTTCAACCTCTCAGTCTTGGATCGGCGAACGTGCGGTAAAGTTTGGTTCTACTCTCTGTGCTCGCACCGGATTGCCCGCGAGTTCTCTCCGTCCAAGATGTGGCTTTCCGTGATGGATTTGTACGTGAAGAAATCCGTGGCCTGAAGCCTACTCGATGGAATATCTTTTCAACCTCTCAGTCTTGGATCGGAGAACGTGCGGTAAAGTTTGGTTCTACTCTCTGTGCTCGCACCGGATTGCCCGCGAGTTCTCTCCGTCCAAGATGTGGCTTTCCGTGATGGATTTGTACGTGAAGAAATTCGTCAGCCTGCGGTGGTTCAGCAGGGTGAGTATTTTTCTTTTTATATCTACAGTTCGCCTAGCACGTTCGAAATTGAGTCTACCAACGAAACGACGACAAGCAACTAAAGCATATATTACGTAAATACGCCCTGGCAATTTTCGACAACTTCGGCAGAAGTACTAATTGCAGCCGGTATTGTATTGTGTTGCGGCATTCCATGCCTGCTTACTCAATAATGCCAATGCATTGATTCAAAAATGAAATATTTGGTTCCAAGTGAACGCTTTAAATACTTCTGGGTAACAGGAAAAAACCACCAGAAACGATTTTTCTATTGTAGGTTACGAAACACCTATCATGGTTTTGAATGAAGCAATATAACAACCTATAATTTTGGAATTTGAGTTACTAGTGAAGTCCAATCTAGCTTAATGGGCATGAGAATTTTATCAAAATTGATACGCGCCGATTCACAAGTGCAGTCAAAATAGGCGTCGCGGACACTCACAAATGTTCCTTGGGCTGCTCAGTGGACGACTTGGGACAATGCCTCTGAAATATTTCAAAACAGGGGGAAAGCTTGTATAGGGTGGAGGGTCAAAAGACTTTTCTAGTTATTGCCAACACGAGCGAAAGATGAAGTGGAATGGTTCACCGCCACCAACCAGGCCATTCCATTTCTCCTCGTCTCACTCATATAGGCCTCAAATGGGGCCTCTGCTTAAGGTGGTTGGAGTGATTTTCATTTACGTTCAGATTTACGTGAAAATTGGCATACATGGGCTTATTAGTAGTATTAATGTGTAAAAGCAAATAAATTGTATAGAACCGACTTGGTTTCTCGGAAATTTAATGCTATTTGAACGCGTAGTCTTACGGCGCTTGATTCATATTTCGAAATGATCCCACGAAATTTGTACAGATTTTCTCCTAAACGCGAAAACATACGTTTTATATTGTTATAATTATTCCTAATAACCTTCACAGATTCAGTCTTTACTTCGTGGAAGTTTCTAGTATCCACGAGGAATAATACTTGTGCTTTTCCACCGATTTTTATTTAGCTTGTACAACGCCTTTCACCGACTTGCGGCATCGTCAGGTACTTGCGGCAGCTGTTAATATTACTCCTTGGTTCCTAGGTGGATCACTCCTGGATGTCATGATTCCTTACTAATAACAGGATATTATTCAGAATAAAAATCGCGTAATTACGATTTTTCTAAAGTTTTGAATCCCGCGCTGTTAGCCCAAGTCATAACAATGCTTTAGTGAAGAGAATTTTAAAATTGAATTCTTGCATCATTTACTTCTCCACATTATGGCTATGTACAATATAGAAATAGGTGTACTTATGTGAGGTGTGGCCCAAGAATCTTTTCTTAACTTACTTGAAAAGTCATTAAAATATGCATTCAAAGACTCACAATTCGCATTCCCACCAAAGAGGGCTAGCTAGGTTTCGCAAGACCTGCCTTTCCGGAATCCATGCTGATTTTGAATAAAAAATGTTGACAATCTAAATATCCCATAATTAAACTGTCGATTATGTGTTCCCATTTTTTTCTAGAGATAGGTGTAAGGGAGATAGGTCTATAGCCAATAGGCTATTCTTTATCACCGCTATCTACTTATCAGATTAAGACCCTCCATAATGAACCCTTCTGCGCGTCCGGCCGTCATCAATTTTTCTGAAAGTATGGTGCTCATTTAATTTAAACGAGTAGATAGACTGCGAAACGGAGACATTTAGTGTCATATTTTCATGTTCAATAAGGGACCAGAATAGAAGCGATAGTTCAGTTCTATGAACCTTTGACCCTCACTAGGTAAAGTAAGTTTTGAATAATACAAGTTCCTTAGTAACTTTGTGGCATTCTATATTTCAGAGATTTTATTGATAACATTTACAATACCACATATTTAAGAACACATGACCCGGGTTTCAACGCCTAAGCGTCATATTCAGGTGTTTTTTAAAACACCTGAAGTGGTGGGCAAAGTATGGTGACTGCCAAGGTGTATGTGGGTCAAACTGCCCGCCAAAGTTCAGTTTTAGAGTCGAAGAACATCAGCTGGCCTATTTTAACATTTGTGAACTTAAGGGTAATTTTGCGAAACATCTTTTGAACCATCACCACCACAGTGATTTTTTTCTCACTATTCTATGCTTTGCAACCCATAGACGTGTGCTTAACTCACTTGAGCAGCTGGAAATTTTAAAGACACTGCATGACCCTGACTTGAAGATTTTAAATGAGTATTTGTACCCGTCCTCATCTCCCCTACTTACAGCCGCCTCCCAAATTGCCCTCCCCCCTTTCCCTCCCCCACTGAACTCCCCGCCAATCACTGCTCCTGACCTTCAACCCGCATCCACTCCACCCTAATCGCTCACATCCACCCACCACCAAGGTTGTATATAAGACATCGTAAACCCGGATAAAACACCGAAGATGACGCTTAGGCGTTGAAACCCGGGTCGTATGTTTTTAAGTCTGTGGTATTGTAAATGTTATCATTAAATTCTCTGAAAGTGAATTTTGTACTTGTGCTGAATGGCATAACATCGTTATTAAAAACTCTGCCCGCATATACGAATCTAGAGTGACCAAACACCCGACTACGTTGTCAGATTATTCCTGCTTCTCTCTCTCCTGTATTCTTTGAATGTCTATTGGCTTAGGAGATTGCGGGTAAATTTAGGAGTTGGGCTTCTTTTGCTGATTATTCAGAGAAAAACTGAAAAGAAACTTTATTCATTCAAATATGTGGTAGCATTCTCAACTCTTAAGATACGATACTTGTTTACATCAAATAAGCCCCCACCTTCGCAAAAACTGGTGGCAGTCGGACGCGCAAGGGTTTAATTACGGTGGGGCTTTAGACCTATCTCCCTTCCGTCTCTCTCATGCAAAATATTGGAACATATAATCGTCTGTTAAATTATGGGGTATTTATACAGTAAAAACTTGTTTATTCAAATTCAGCTTAGATTCCGGAAGGACAGGTCTTGCAAAACCCAATTAGCCCTCCTTTTTCACGATATGATTTCATCTAGAGAAAGACTTGTCCAGGTAAATGCGAAATTTTTGTCTTTCAAAAAGGTTTTGATAAAGTTCAGCATTCAGAATTACTTGTTAAGCTGAAAGCCTATGGAATAAATCACAGCGTAATTAATTGGATTAAATATTTTGTCGGCAACGGCGAGCCGAAGGTAGTTTTAGATGGCGTTAGTTCAGATGCAGTGAAAGTAACATTGGGTGTATCCCAGGGAGGTGTCATCGGTTCCATATATTTTCTTTTCTATATTAATGATATCGTCATTTTTGCGGGCGACGCAGTATTGCACATGGATATTAAGACCGAGTGTGACAGAATTGCGTTGAGAAAGACTTAGATGCTATAAACAAATGGTGTAATACTAGGCAGTTTAAATCAAGTTTTAAAAAGTACTTTGTTGGGAATATTTTGGGAAAAGAATAACTCTCCAAATAAAAGTGCACAATTGATCGAAGCTAACTAGGAAATGTAGAGTCAGTGAATCACTTAAGGTGTGACCCTTACGCACGGTGTTTCGTAGGTGTGGAGTAAGTGAAAGCGGGTGAATTGTACATCGGGTTGTCAAAAGGAAACGGAACTCCCACCTATTCACGCCTAATAACAGTATTTGACAAATAGGCTCTTTCAGTCTTAAAATCTTCCTCTTCACATCGGCTTCGAGCTTTTGTGAGTATTTATCCAAAACTTTAGCGCATTTCGCACGCAAATCTTTCAGGCCAGTTTATCTCATTTATTCCATCAAAGGGCTGGGTATTCACATGGGATTTGAGTCATTTTCGATTCATCAGAATGTTTTGCTTGTTAGCCAACGATAATAACTGTGTCAGTAATTAATCGACAAACACCGTGCAAATAGTTTTGTTAACTTAGGTCTTTATTTTCAACTGGGATTCGTTACAAAACACTGAATGTATTATGTATTTAGAAATTATAGATTATCGTGCTGCAAATATATAACGGTATGAGATTTTTATATGCTTGAAATAGCCGCATCTTATTATGCAACAGTCCTGTTCCAGTGTCAACGGTCCCGTAAATTCCAGTCAAATTATGAACACCAGCCTGACAAACTCTGATGCTATTATATTTTCCATTCTTTAACCTTTTATGCTGTAATTTCTGAAATTTATGGAAATAAAACAATATTAATTATGAAACCATGACCTGCTCTATATTTGACAGTGACATCTCGATAGATCGGCCATCGATTTCGAGATAAAAATATAAATTGTGCAGTATATTGTGTACCCGTTTCTTTTGAGAAAAATGCTGTTAATCGAATCTTCTAAAGTTGTCTGTGTCTTTTTATCTTAGTGTGCCGACAGTAGCCTTCCTTTTACAACTAAACCAACTATCGCTTGACTAATCGATTCCATGAGGCATCTGTTTGCATCTAGGCTAACTTTGTGTCGAATGCGGTGTCTTATGGAGTTTTTAGTTGTACCTAGTTAATTTACTCTCGGCGAGAATTCGTAGACATGGATTGTAATATCTCATGTTTCACTTATTAGAAAATTACTCTCTTTTACTTTGTAAAGACTAAGGAAAGTGGATGAGGATAAATTAACGGCTTTCGAAATGTGTGTTCGAGAAGAATTGATCAGAGAGAGACGAACGAGGTACATTAAAGATGTATGATTAGAATATTAGGTGGAGGTGATAAAAGTGGTAATTGGTGTATTTAGGGGCGAATGGGATGTTGAAGAGGACGAAGGAGGAAAGAGTGTAAAACAAGTGATGACGATTAGAAGAGTGGGATTAAAGATCTCCGTGAGGGAAGGTGGAATATTTACGTTAAGGATAAAATAATAAGTTTCATATGGATTGATTTATGTCCAAACTGAATCAAAATGGACTAATGATAATAACTAATCGGCGAGGTTTAGAAGATTGGTGGGTATTATCGTTGAACCGCAAAAATGTGGAAGAAAGGGTGAGGAAGAATAAATTAACAATTCCTCATAAAACTACCAAACAATTTTCCTTAATGAAAGGAATATATCAATTAAGGAATTTATCCAGTCTGGACTGAAAAATTTTATATTACAGCATAGGTAGAAAATCTATGATGATACATTTGTGTCCTTTGGTGATTTAGTTTCATGCATACCACCGTCCGTAGTTGAATGCGAACACGCGTCAAGCTCATCGGCTAGGCGTATTTTATCATTTGCCGACGCAACTGAACGTTGAAGCAGGAAGATTGCTCATTTGCTATCCTTGATTTCTGTTGTTGATGGGCGAGTTAATTTTTTAAGCCCAATCTGAAGCTTAAATTATGAGGTTTTGTGCAATACCGCTGGTCAAATTGTTTTTGACTGCCGTGTCATGACTACCGCGTATAGTCAAGCAACAGAAGAAGCGGAAAACATAATAACACGTTCAACGCTGGTTAACTACTCTGCCCTTGCTACAACTACTATGCCCTTCTGAGCAAAAAATGTCTTCCCACCTGATTTTCCTCTTGGATTAAAATATTGAATAAATTTTGAATAAATGTTTTCTCAGTGAAATCCTACTTCTTTGTGCGTGTTGATCTTCACAGTAGTTGTTAGGCTGTGGACGGTGACTATCTAAGCCTTAGTTCGACGTTGGCGTTTTACATTTTGTGGTCCCGAATGCTTTCCGGGAGTGATTCTTTATCTCAATTCATCTGCTCCTATAAATGATCAGTGAGAATAAAAAAATAAATTGGTTAAAGAAAGTTAAACAACCTTATCTGGACGGAGCCACTATTTATCGGTCTCATTTTGGGTATGCGCAACTATGCTATCCTCTTAGACTGCTGAAGCCAATCGGCTTTCGATTCCATTGAGGCACTTATATTTCCTTATTCGGAGTCATTTGGCCTCTTGGCAATTTCCTATAGACTATGTTGAACGTGGTCCTCGTACCTAAAAAAAAACCTTTCACTGAGGCTCTCAGCGTCGGCGGCGGTCTCTTACTCATTTGTCTTCTGAAGCTTCAACGACCTATGAACGAGTTTTCAATATTTGGAGACTGGGACGCTGCCAACACGATAAAACTCTGAGTTCCACCATCGACGCATGCATTAACTAACATATCCCTGGGATGTGTTTTGATTAATTAGTCCGTGCCATTGCGTATATTCTTTGGCTAAAAAATTATTTTCAGAATTAGCTCATCCATGTTTTAGTCTATTTTTATCTGAAGTAGAGTCTGCGGCGGAAATTTTACTTGAATGTATCGGCGACTTTAATTTAGGGCAGCACGTCTGCCCATTAAAAGAGGCGTCCTTTTCTTCAGTATTTAATCGCTCGCAACACTTTTTATACTCCATTATAGCAGTAGGTCTTTATTCTGTCACGAGATACAACGCAGCGACATTCTGGCGTCGTAGGGATTTATTATGAAAAAGTTAAACCTATGGCATTCTTGGTCACTGTTAAATTTTAAAACGAGAACAGAATATCAACTATCTAACCCTTAACTTTCCCTTTTACTATTACATTAGGATAGGTGAAAAGTTTCAACCTGCATTTTATGTCCTAAATGTAAGGGGCCATTAAAGTATTATGTTAGACGTTTTTGGGGTGGGGGGTTGGGATCATCTTACGTTGTCTTATGTGGGGGGGAGGGAGCAGGAGGTCTGGAACCAATTTACGTAAGGTTTTTGTCCGTCTTGAAAAATTGTCTCGTTTCCAAATATCCTGTGATAGTTTGCAACTTTATCAGCTGTGGCACTGATCGCTCTTAATGTTAATGAATTTGGTACTACAAAATTGCATACTTATACGATATCCAGTGCTCAAATCTGTAAGGTGTCTTCTATGGAGAGATGAAACAGTAGAAAGCGGGCATTTAACGAAGAGTTGATACAAATGTCAAACGTCTTACGTAGTACTGAGAGGGAGGGGGAGGCTTCGGACAATCTTATATTGTCTTACATAGAGGAAGGGGGGGAGGTCAGAAATGGCATTAATCGTCTTACGTAATACTTGAATACACTATATATATATATATATATATATATATATATATATATTCGTTCGTTCATTCACTCAGACCGCTCAGCGGCAAATATTCACATAAATGTTCATACAGAAAGGTAGAAAGAAAGTGGATAGGAACGCATAAAATTTACAAAGACAATGGTGGTGTGAAGATGTAAAGATGGCCGATTCCAAGCAGAAAAAAATCGACTGGACCGGGAATCGAACCGCGGACCTTTGGATATATATATATATATATATATATATATATATATATATATATATATATATATATATATATATATATATATATATATATATATATATATATATATATGTATGTGTGTGTGTGTGTGTGTGTGTGTGTGTATATATGTGGTTGCGGAGGCCGTCGCAAACTGAAGTATTTCCCTGCAACAAATAACGACCAACTTACCGTTTGTAATCGCTTCATCGCTTCCACTTCGAACTTTAATAGGGGGAATTGGGTTACGGTGGACGGATGAGCAAAGAAATCCCTCCAAATTATCGGTTCTGAGGCGTACAGTATAGGCGCGCTTGTTTTGCGGTAAATATAGTTCATGTCTCCTCTTATCACCGCTTTTACTGATGCCTCTAATTCCAGAAAATGACATACGCATCTGTTGTTCACCCGGATAAGGGACCAATGCTAGTCCGTTCGTTCCTCATTTCTCAATTGCGGAACTCTGCTTTCGTCCAAACTGCCTTTATATACGATCGGTTTGATCTTTGCTCTCCATCTCATGACGTCAGCAGCTTTGTGTGGCTGGTAATGAATGGGTGGAAAAATATTTAATTAAAAGTTTCCAACGTTTTAATATCATGTGGAATACAAATGAAAACAGTCGGTGAATTTCCCATAAATACTTATGTTTTTCATTGAAGACTGAATGACAGGAATAAAAATAATTAAGCAGTCTCGTAATTAAAGTTGGTGATTTTCCTCTTCCGAGCGACGACTTATTCAATATTTTATCAAAGAAGTATTATATTTTATATCCCGTGTAAACAATCTATTTCCTGGTACCATCTGTTTTTTCCTCCGCCAACTTGTATTTTCTTTATTCATTGTATCCAAAATTAGTATCTTTATGTTTTTCTAAAAAAAATTATTGACATAAACTTAAAACGTAAGGGTGCCATGGGATAAGTATTTGTGCTACATGGATAAGTGTTTGATTTAGATTGAAAGAGGTGATATTTGACGAGTTGTTCATTGAGAATTTTGAATAAATAGATGAAAATCGGGTCAGCGTGCCTTCGCATCAAAACCCTCCCATTCCGTTCGAAATCTGGTTGAGGAATAGATTATTCAGCGGAATCTTCCGGTTGGTAGTCTGAAGTCTGGTTTCCATTCACAGCTAAGCTAACCTTTGCCTCAGTTTATGGTTTTTTCCTCAGTCTTGCTTTTTTCAGTGTTTTGTACAATCAGGTCCCTGTAGTTATTGCTTTGCGAAGAAGTTTGGTTACCGCGAAACCGGTCGTGAGACAATTCTTGAGGCTGTGTTCTGCCACCGCACATATTTCGGGGTGGAAGAGCCTGATGCACATTTCATATTTTTACAGGCATTTCTGGTCGATATTTGTTATTACTCGTGGCATACGTTTCTTTGAATTCAGGCCAAATACTTTGTAATTGAATTTAATATGTGGTGGTATCTCATTAAATCAACCTTTAAGACCTCAACTCATGTGATAACTTCGAACAAATGGATTAAAGAGGAGGTTGACTATCAGAGAGAATAGATTGGGAGCAATTTCACTTACCTAAAAGGGCAACCCAGTGGCTTTAATGATCTTCCTATGCTCCTTATCAATTTCTTTCTTCTGTAGCTCATCCTCGCTAGAAATCAGGTTCATGGGAACCTTCTCTGGAATATTTTAGAGGCTGGAGTTCCGGTGTGTTATATAAAGGCAGAATGGTGCACCTCTAGCCTCAGAAAATAGTAATATGGCTCTGCTGGTGGCGGCGGTGTTTATTATGTTACTCTGCGGATTCATTCATTGGTCGTTCAATCCTAAGATTGGTTGACTAAAGCCCTCCACCTTTCCCTATCTAATTCTTGTTCTCGTACCTCATTGTATCTCTTCCTATGTGCTTCTTTCTTTGTTTGATCAATTAACTTGATTCTTCTCATATTCTTCCTGTGGGGACTTTTCCCTCTATTTTACCTTCAATTATGTTTCTCACATATCCATTGTGTCTCAGGGTGTGTTCAATACATCTGGTTCTTCTTTTCTGTATGGTGTTCCATATTCTCCTTTCCTCTTCTAATCTTTTGTGCACTTCATCATTTCTTATATTTTCTGTCCATTTTATCTTCCGTATCATTCTCCAGCACCAATTTCATTTCAAAGGCTTCTAGTCTGTTGTGGTCAGCTTTTCCAATAGTCCATGCTTCCTTTCCATAGAGTGGTACCCTCCACACGACTGTTTTCACATACTGTTTCCTGGTTAGTAGTCCACTCTGCCGATACGAATCGTGATATACAGTCGGCGGTTGAATGATAGAATTTTGAAAATTAGAACGGAAAAAGGTAGGAAAATTGTCAGTAGAAAGGTACCTGCATTATAGTGCTGTTTAGACAATAACCTGGACCGTGAAAGTCATCTGGGAATGATCAGGGCGGAAGTTACATAGTAAACCCTGCCCAGCTAAGCAATCGTCGCTTTGTATGCACGTCGCTGCGTTTCCGCAGCGCTCGCGAGTTAGGACCGGGTCACTGCTGGGATATATTTGACCCGCAACTAGTGGGAATGCAGGGTGGTGGCCAAAATACTGCGAGTCAGGCGCGCTAATAGGCAGTAGACTCCCTTAGGTTGCGTCGCTGGGAGCGAGTTAACGAGACCTGCTTACATTCCTCTCGTCCGACAGCTCCGTGTTCGAGCAGTGGGAGCTATCTATGGGAACACGCGTGACGCAGACGACCCCACGGAATGCGGCTGCGTTGGTTTACGGTCGCCTTATAATTGGAAATCGTAAAATTTGAAGATTTTATTCAGGACTCACACGTTGCGCGGTGTAATTGAAGCATGTCGAATGACACGCAGTTTCAGAGCGACCCGAGTTTTCATCTCAAAATTTAAAGAACATTGCCCGGGTTCAGGCGAGATGTGATGAAACGTACACCATAAATGAAGTTTCAATTTTCCAGTGTTCATTATCAGTGACGATTTGGTTTCGATGCCACTGCGTCACCTTCTGGTAAAAAGTTAAATACATTTTTCTACATAAAATATTCCCCCTCCCCTTTTGGAAAAATGTGTGTTTGAAACCTGATTGCCTAGATCCTTGCTTTTAACCTGTAAGTGATGCAGTGACCTGAAAACCTGTAATTAATATTAGTGGAAAATTGTTGGTGTCGTCATTAATAATGAATAATGAGAAAAGCAAACGAACTTTTTCATGATATTTTCTTTATAATGCTACGCGTTTCGACTCATAGAGTCATCATCAGGTACAAGACTTGTACCTGATAGACATTAGGGCAAGAGGTAAGAGGTCATGTACCTGATAATGACTCAGTGAGTCGAAACGCGTAGTACTAGTATTAAAAAGTTGCAGAAAAGAGCGATCGTTGTTCTCATTATGACGGACTTCCACTACATTACGCCCAAATCAGTGAAACTTATAATAATAAGTAAATTATTAATTTTATGATGTGTCTATTGAAAAATGAACATCTGCGTCTTTTTGGTCATTTTTGTGAAGAAATAATTGTTTTTTCCTGAAATCAGCTACATTGCCCATTCCTAAAATTCCTAAATAATGTCCATTGATGTTAAAAATTGATATAAAGTCTTCTAAAAAACTCAAAGCCTTGAAGTCGTACTTAGTGAGCGCATTTAAAAAGGAATTTTACTCAAGTGTTCCAAAGATTTAGTAACTTATGCAATATTTAGTGTATCCAATGTATATCGAAGATACTACAGCATTGCCATTTAAGAAAGACATTATGAGTTAAAATATACGCTGTGGTTTTTATCACGTCACTTACAGGTTATATTTGGAGATAGAATAGTTTTACGGATCAATCCGATGAGCCACAGTGGTCAATTTTACCTACCTAACGTGATCAATGAAAGGAAGACAGGGTTTTTTCCATAATTCCTTCAAATTTCTGTCGACCACGTTGGCACTGCGTGCCATTTTCTACCGTGCGGAAACCTTGGTCGGTCATTTAAAATTGAAAGTGTCCAAATTAATCATGTCTCCCTCTCATCAGTATGCTGAGTGCTTATTTGATGCGCAAAGTGGCGCCTCGAAGACATTTTCTACGTCATCTATCGAGGGTGCGAGACCGATTCTAGGCGCGGGTGTCGATTTTTCAGTGTATTCCCAATCCTTGCTTCGTCGACTTGTGGTGGAAATCTCCACGGCAGTTGTGTCTACTGGATGTAATGTAAAACTGGACCCATTGGTTCCCTTCATTGGCTCATTCTCGAAGTTTGTTTCGTCCACGTGGTATATACATGGTATAGTGCAAAATACCCTGCGAGCCACTGCAGAGATGTGTGGCAGGGGGTGTTCGGACGCAGGACTTGGGAGGGAATAGGAGTGGGGATAGGACAGAGGTGAACTATAACCACTAGCTATGGCCATGGAACGAAGAACTGTTTTTACGATGTGGCTGATAGTAGTATCTTGCTATTTTGTGATAATCACGAATGGTATCTGGAAAAAAGGAGTCTTTTTCTCTAATCTGCTCTGCCGTGTATCTCTCCTATTTTGTCACAGCTATCAGTTCCAAGGTCAGGGCGCAGGGTCCAAATAATACCTTGCATATAGCTTCCAAGTATCTAAAGCCCTCTAAGCTAATCCTTCCATCAGCTGCCGTCTGTTCACTCGCAGCACTTTTTAACGAGTCTCGCGGCTTTCCATTGTGTTTAATTTACTTTGCGCTTTAAATTTTTCTGGTATTTGCTCCAAGTGCTCGAGACGTATTCGAAATGTTGCCCCACCGGAGCCATGTAGAATCTTTCAGTTTTTAATTCATCTACATCTACGAAATACCGAGAAAATCCCCACTAGGGTGTGTGGTACGGAGTGATTCCACACCGGACATGCAACACTCATCCCAGCTTAAATCAGAACAGCTCACGTTCCCCCGGAATGCTAGGTGCATACCAAAAGCAGTCAGGATGACAATACGCGGTCAGACCAGAAACTAAGAACATGGACGAACATGCTACCATGCTGTACACTACTTAAGATACCACTACTGGTTATAATTACTTCGACAGATAAGTAGTTCTACAAGGTACTAAACCATGCAAGAGCTATATCATGCCGGAAATTGCATGCGAGGTTAGTAACTAATAATGATATTAGGATATTTAGCACTAGTGAAAAACCTATTTTACCAAGTAAGGGTCAAAATATCCTAGAACTAATCTACCGCAACTATTATGATCACTTATTGTTCGTGGAAAAAATGACATTTTAAATCTATCGGTTCTGCAGTATGTTTCCTTAATCTTATGCCTGTGATCGTTTCTATCGTATTAGTTTGGCTCAAGCAAAATATATCGAATGTAGTCTACATCGTTTGTACAATTCGCTCGATAAATCTTAAGTTTCTTTGATGCAAAGTTGCAGATGCTTTGCTAGTGTTTTCTCCAGGATAAATGTGTATAAAATACAGTAATGCTTAGAATTTTGACTTCATCTGATAACTTATACTAACGCCTCCTACTTAATTGATATGACGTTGGTGTGATAGGCTTATGTTAAACTCTATATTCTCGCAAATGCACGAAATTTTGTCACTGCCAACAACCCGTCTATCTGTAGGCCCGGTTTCATAAGCTTAGATAAATTTTCTCTTGGCAAGAGAACTTAAGATTCATATGTTCTCATATCAATAACGGTTGCGTTAAAATACGGACAGTTTTCTGTAATATACAAAACCTAAACTCTCAGTCAACGTTGAGCTAACGTAAAAGCAACGTTGTTTTAAGATTGACAACCAGAGGTAAAATAACCCGGCCTAAATGTAACAAATGTCCTCAATTTCCGATCGCTTCCTTTACAGAATATTAGTGATTACTACATGGTGAATCATTTTCAGTATGTAACAGTTTTCATCGTAAACATACTTGGAAAATTGGTTACAAACGTTATCGTTGTGTGAGGGGGCGAAATTGTCCCCGATACCTGAAATTATGACGAAGAAATAAACAATTGAGCTACACTGCGCATTTAGATTGTTTTAATGCCAGATGCACAAGAGTTGACAGTCTGAGACAGAAATAATTGTCATCTTCTGCTCAAAATCACTTCATTTTTTCCATTTTTTGGGTTACACCAGTGTCCGTAACTCGTAAAGGGCAAAGTTATTTGAATTTCGGCAGGTTAAAAAAAATGACGCCGGTCGTTAAACTGCTGGTTTCATGATTCCTCCCACTGGGAGTCGAGGATTTTGTTTTGGTCTCAGGGGAGTGTCATCATGTTCCACCTCTCTCGTGTAAAGGGTCTGATTCTCCTTTTTTTTTTAAATGCGTGGACTCCCTTAAATAATTCGTGGTTTAATGGGGTCCTGCCGCATTTTATGCGGGACTCATCTCTCCTCTCCTCTCACTATGCATGTTAGCGGCTGAACGCAGCGATTCATCGTGGGGCTAAAGGGGTGGGTTGGGCTGGGTCGTATCCCCGTCGTTCTAAAGGGGGGTCGCTTCGGTCCGAGCTCAAACTCTCCCCCTCCCCACGACCTTCCAGGCCATTAGCCGTTAGCCGCCTGACCCTTATTGCGTTCCCTTATCGGAACAGCTGCCCTCCTGCCCTCCCCCCCCTATGTTTGCTGATTCCCTTCTCGTGGGCCCCTCGTTTTCAAGCGACTACTCAGACGACTCCACGCTTATCTCTTTTCTCCTCCCCCTCGTTACTTTCCCCCTTTCCCCCCTTCCGCCCAACCCCCACCCCCCAATTCCCCACTTGAAACTGCCCTCCTGCTCTTACCACTTGAGGTCTCTCAGTTTTGCGAAGCGAGCGTAATTTTTTTCCCCTGTTCTAGTTGACAATAGAAAATCGTGCTCCCGCACGACAAGGTCAGCACGATCGTGCCTATTCAAACTATTTTGTCATTAGTGAAATTTGAACGTTAATGGGGTTCAATGCACTTCCATCTCTACGTCTTCTACTTATTACCCAGCAAGCCACCGCAAGGCTGTTTGGAAGGGGGTGACTTATCACCAACATGAACTACAGTAAAGAAATTTACTTTCACCAACAAGCACCGCACTATCGATTTACTACAAATGCCACAGAAAATACATAAATATGCCATAATGTAACTATGAAAACGTGACACTAGAGTCATGCAGGGAACATGCAAAACATGGTGTTTTCACTACACGGCAGGTTTAAAAACATTCATATTAATTAATGAGCTACACTACCTGGCAACTAACCTAATTCATAGTCTTTACGCAGCCATTATCGTCTCTAGTCGATCGCGGGAAAAACGACACTTAAAACTTTATCGTTTTACAATCTATTTCCCTTATTTTATCATCATGATCTGATCTATCGTAGTATGTAAGGGTGATCGGGACTGATGGAGAACTTTCTGGCGGAACAATGGCATGTTTCCAAAAAACCTGCGTCATTCGCTATTTGCTACATTCGCATTCCGCAATACGTCAGGTTGAATGGAAACTAATGTAATGAAATATTTGATTGCCTCATTCACATTCACCCCTTATTCCTTTCAAAAGTTCGGTCACCAACTTTGCGTCACGAGAAAGGGCTTGCTAAATCCCCTTATCCTCAGAAGGTCATACGAGGACGTGTGGAATTTCATTTTGCGACAAGGCAGTGAATACCATTAATTTTATTTTAAGGTAGGTTGAGCGAAATATCATTTTACTTAGAAATCAATGAATTTGGTCTCCTTTTAAAGAAAAACATCTCACCTATCCAATGACACCAAAATTTTTACCCTTTACCACATTACATTTGGAGATATTTGCCGAAAATTACAGCCCTTTTACATGGGAAATTGGTCGTGCATGCACTCCATAGAGACATTATTTAAAAAAATGAGGCATTTATAACACTTAGATCTCATAAAAAAATCAATAGTCGTAGTTTATGTTTCTCGACTGTTTTTGAAAATTAATCGTATTGTCACCGTACTAAGTTCTTCGGGATCACATTAAACCTTCCGTTTTGATGGAGTACAAACGTACCGCGTGAAAAAAATGAGTCAAGTTAAAGACTTATTCAGATGTTTTCACTTGATTTATTACAATTTCTATCATGTAAAACTGTATTATTGCACCATTAATAATGCAATGTTTAGTTCATGCCTCACAGCTGGTGACATTTAAACGTATAATTCGAATATGGTCTCTAATGTGAGTAGGGAACTATCTCGCTCGGACTACCTTAAGGTAGTTTGAGCGAGGTAGAACCCTAATCATAACGAAGATCATATTCGAGTAATACTTTTTGATTTATACAGCTGTAGGAAGCATGAATAAAATATTCAATCATTAATGGCACAACAGTTTACTTTAATATGACAGAATTTCCAAGTAATTAACTAAAAATAGCCATATTAGTCCTTAACTTGGCTCTTTTCGAGCGGTACGTTTTAAACTCCTTCTTAACAGGTTTATTGTGATCCTGAAAAAATTACGATGGTGAAAGTGTGATTTATTTTAAAAAATAGTTGAAAAAACATATTTACGACACACTCTTAGTTTTTTGACGAGATATAGGAGTTCGAAGTTGCTTATTTTTTTAATTATGTCCCTCTGGAGTGCATATATGTACCATCTTTCATGTAAAAGTTCCGGTATTTTTCGTCAAAGATCATGGAAAGTAGTACAGTAAGGGGCTAATATTTTGATTTCTTCGGAAGGATGAGGTATTTTTTTAATAGAGACCAACTTCATTGATTTCTTGATGAAATGATATTTTGCTCGAACTAATTTAAAGGGAATATTTAAGTATGAAGAGTTGGTGTCATTAATTATATCCTTATACAGTCTTTGAAAATTTCAGTCAGAAGTCGGCTAACCTTCACTTCACCTACCAACATACCTTTGCTCAATCCTTCATGACGATACGGCCATTTGAGGTAGTTTAATGGTGATTAAACTCTTAGTTTACTTAAATATCTTAGTAGCTATCAGCAAAAAACTACTGTTACCAAAGTCAAAGAGCCACTGTTCCGATGAGATTTCATTGCAGCCGTCTACTAGGGCCGAAAAAGTGTTAGTTTAAAATTATCTAGACGCCTACCAAACTGCACCTTTTTATTATGACTTACATTTTTCAATGCTAATCGCAGATAATTAGTATTTTTCTTGGTTTTCAGCTGTATGTTGTGGAAATATATTATTACTGAAGGAAGCGAAGTATCTTACTGCAACGTGCTATTTTTTTGGACAGTTAAACCGGGACTGTTTTTTCTTCAATTGCACGTTTTATTAGGCATTAATAAAAATGTGTGACTTGTCGTTTGTTTTGACTCAAGTAGCGCGACAGGACGGAGCCTTCCCTTCCCGCCCGCCAATGGCCGCCACCCCCCGTCCCCTTCCCCTGCCTCGACATTCTCCGAAACGAGCTCACGGAAGAGCTTCCTCGTTTGGTCGCCCTCCCAATTGAAGGAGCTGCCGGCGCGCTCGCTGCCTTTGGCGGTCGGAAGCGCTGGTGGCAGGCCTTTTCATTGTCGCGCCATTGCTTTTGGATGGCCGAGCAATTCGAAGGAATAAGAGAAGAAGAAGAAATAATGACCAACACGCGTCTCCCTTTTTCCAATCATCTAATTCAAGTCGTCTGATGCGCTCCTCGGTTGATACTCCTCTCATTATTCCGCTGCAATGAACTAGTTTCTTCCTCTTGTTTGAGAAGAAGTCAGGAATATGTTTTCATTGAAAATTTCATAAGGTTCTGTACCATCGAAGTAATCTGTAACCGAGTACAGTAATTTTTTCCAATGATTGATATTCCTCCACAACCCTGAGAGTAAAAGCGAATGCTGAAATCAACCTTTTCATCTGTAATGTCTAGAAAAATACCGTTTTTCCTGTCGATGCACATTTGCTATAATTAAAGAGCATTTAAGCGCAGGACATGGATATTATTAGACGATCATATGTATTAATGTACGCACTTCCCTACCGTGTTTGTAGCCAATGTTTTTGCTGTTGGATTTCCTGGACAGATTGATTCGTTTCTTATCAGCAGATTCTTTTGGAAAATATGACTTTTATTTTATATGGAAAACTCTACTGTGTACTGTAAGAAGAATTAATATAATACACTATTAAACTTCACCTGATCGACAGCAGATACATTTTCCGACAATTTGCAAGAATTTGAACAGTATGATGCGACACTATCGTAAAGTAATTGCCGAGCCCTTTTTTGCGTTGTACGGGATTGTCGTAAAAGTATTCCGTTTAACGCGAAATTATGTATTTATAAATTTGATGGAAAAATATCGGGAAACTATCCTGTTTTCTGATGGATTTATTGTATTTATTCCAGAAAAATATAGTCCACTGAATGTAATGAAAATATTCCAAGGATGTTGAGAGCAATGTAATAATGGGAAAACTTTTGCTTTTTGTGTGACATTATCGACGTATTTGTGAAAAATATCATAAAAGGTCGATGATGAATCATCCTTGTGACTTGATTATTTTTTTACGCAATTTTTCAGGTCTATATTTATACTAACTTGAGCATAAATACTACTACAAAGTATTTCTGAGAATTTGAGGATAAAGACCTACGCAGAAGTTGTAATTAAGCGTAAACTGATTTTTCGTGAAGAATTCGTTTTTTATCTAGCCAGTAGGACAACTAGACCTCTGCATCTGTAGGGAAGAATAATGCAGTCTAGTGTGGCAATATCTCAATGTAGTAATACACTGTCGCCACAACAATTTCAGTGAACTTGCTGCTCGGAGCTCAGTGGCGCCACAGAACTTATTTCAAATTGTATAATAAACTAGTGCTAAACAGTTTTTTTCCGAAAATATGAATTAGTATGATTTCACCACTATTTCGCTGGAGAGGAGAGTTTTTTGGGGTGGATATTGCAGTGTTATATGAATTCATATCCTGTCCAGCTTACGTCTAAAGTGAAATACTACCTTCTTGGAAAAAGAAAAGCATTTATTTCAGAAAAAAAATTACTGCAGAAAAACTCATGATGTAGGTACTCTGATAATGCTATTTTGAAGCAGTATACTTTTCGCAAATGTAGGAGAGATATATTATTTAATCCAATGCATTTTCTTAGCATTCCCCTATTGGTGGGTTAATTTTACTTGATGGTGGAATGTGGCGCGGCCTACGTAAGCTGTAACTTGGCATAGGGAAAGTAAAAATGGGTCTCGCGACAGCATATCACAAGACTGTGGTATCAATACTAGAGTATTTGTGATTTCCGGCAAAATGTCTTGTTTAGCTCGTTTATCTTTACTAGAACCAGTTTACGTCATGCCTGGTGAGCAAATATTTTTAAATCTATGGTGTGGTGCGACTAATTATGAAAATTTTAGATTATATACACATTATCTGTTAAATTAAACGTAATTTCTCCATCTAATTACCTCATTATGAGCATTTCGCACTACCGTAAATGCTTAAATAAGTGTGTAATGAGTTTTCTATTGGTGTAGTTTTAAAATTGTGTACCTGCTTTATTTTCACTCGCGTAATTAGATGTTGTTTATGTGGAGCGGAACAACGCTCCCTTTCCTCTCTGGTACGTTATTTATATGTTTTCGTTACAGAATCTGTTTGTGATTTCGTGCGAATGTTTATGTCGATTATGGTATGAGGGCTCAAATTCCATCATTTTAAGCAATTCTTGAGTTTGCTATAATTCCGAGGGGTTGTTTATTGTTTGCAGGTCAATATGTGCGAAGGAATTCGTCATGGAACACTGCCTCGTCCAAAATATCCTCCGCATCTTGACAAAATATTGTTTGGCATTGATACGCCCGCGCATTCAGTGATTGTGTCTACTTTCCTCTGTTATTGTATGAGGATATGAAACAATTCTCAAAATGGTTTGATGCTGTCTACTTGTAACATGCTGGCATTCATTAAGTGGCACTGGTGTGTGTTGGACCGAGCAAATTGATGAAATAAGTAAAATATAGGCCCGTAGAAGTAATGCTGAAAAAGAGGAGAAAGTTTATGAAAAAGTCTAGCATGGTGAAAATATGCGCCACAAATATACTTTGTTTTAGATATATGGAGAAAGGGTCTCAGTATCTGTGTGAATACATACAGTTAGACTTCTTGTCATGTGGACGACAGTGGCCCTTCAAGTAGGTGGTTTAATTCAGTTAGAGATTTTCCAAGCACATTGGTACATACATTGTCTCACCAATGACAAAGGAATCGGCTACTTTCCAAAGGTTTTTTCGTGGAATTATAATTTAAAAACGGATACAACCACGACAAACTACCCTGAAACCTAAATACTATCGTAAGAGACTGTACACGTTTTCATTGAGTAATTTAAGTTTAAAGTGATCCATTGAAATATGCCCGTTTTAGCAAAAAATATTTCCAAATGATGTCCGTGTCGATAAGTCGGAGTGTGCATAAGTGAAAGGGGCAGGCTAAGTAAAGTTGCTTGGATCTCAGTACGGGATATGAACGCTGTCCGCAAGCAGGAGGTGTCCGTATGCCAGAGGTATCGTTTACAGAAATTTTACTGTAGTAGATGTCGATGGCATAAGACGACAATATACTGCAGTGAAAAAGAGGAATTTCCGCGAGAAAATATGCTGCGGGCCATCCTGCTCATAATATGATATCACTCGAGTAATCACATACACTTTGGCTGAAGAGATATTATTACGAATGGAAAAATGACTGCTGCGGATAATGTTTAACGAATTAAAGGTTAACATAATATTTCCAGATGGCATAAAGTATGGGCGATGAAATCCAATTATAGTACTCGTTCAAAAATGAAGGCTGTTATAATGGTAACGGAAACCTAAACCAGGGTAAAATATAAAGATAAAGATAAATAAATGTTTATTGTTCTTGGACCACTTGGTCCACTAAGAACATACAAAAGATGAACATTAGTATCAGAGCTCGATTACACAGAAAAATTGGATACATGCAATAAATGATATAATAGTGGTAACAAAAAAATACAAGTATATATACACGTATACAAAATACAAGTAAAATATAGAGGAATTAAACTAAATAAATGAAAGAAATAACTTATTAAAACTTTTTTGATGAGTTGAAGCCACTTATCACACCTTTCCTGGACTCGAACAGAAATATATTCGAGTCAGGCTTGATTAACCTTTAAATTCACATATAGTTAGTGAGTAAATTCAACCATGAAGACCAATCTTGAGTATGCCGGGACTAGCCACGGATTAACTTTACGGAGTCACTTGTAATGTACAAATGAGCAAAATTCTACTGAGGAGAAAATCATCCTTCTTGACCAAGGATAACCTACAAAGGCGGGAAAAATCCACGGGGGAAGCTTGGTAGCGTAATTGGCTAAAGCATGTGTCCGAAAATCGAAGGATTTGGGTTCGAGACCCAGTCAAGGCGGGTGATTTTTTCCCCTGTATAATTTCAGTCAATGAGAGAGACATCATTTTCGTTGTCTAATTTTCTTTTAAGTCAATGAGGAGGGTTATATCAGGGCAGTCATCTTTGAAGAACTTTCTAATCCTTCCAGGTATTCCAATTGATCACCTTAGTCATCATTTTGTGACATTGCAGGGTTTAAATCACATTTGTGGCCGATCTCAATTAAATTTTATTTGAAAAATCTAAGTTCCAAAAAATGAGGCCAAGAAATTTTGAATGTAATAGATGTAAAATTTTCCGTAGTTGAGTATTCGATTAACATCCGAAAATCTGGAGCTGTATGAATTTGAAATTGTAATTATGGGCGACCCATTTTATATTAATGTCGTGATTTAAGACCTCCTGACTAAGGCTCAATATCGCTTGATTAGCGTCCCACATCAAAGAGTTATTCCAGATTTCTGCTCCACCATCCAGAGTAAACGGGGTTATTATTCGAAGATTGTTGATTGAGATGTGAATGAGCTTGATGAGCTGTTGCCTAAGTTTAATGCAAACAAAGTGGACTATAATTCCTGCTTCCAATATCTGATGTCAACAAGCGGTGGTTGACTGCGATGGCAAATCCCGCATAAATTGACGAACATTGCCTGGAAACCGTTACCTTCCCGCTACAAATCTTCATCACGGAGTTATTCAAACACCCTCTCATATTCTAGTGTTCCAAAACAGCTTTGCTGGAGGAGGGATGTCGTGGTAATTTTGTGTACCGAGTAGTTCAGGGGAACGTCATTACTGCTACATCTACTAACTCCGATCCTCCGCAAGGTATAATGGGAGGTGTTTGTACACCAAAAGGAAGGAGAGAATAGAGAAAATAAATACGAAGAGGGAAAGAAAGGATAGTGACAGAAATATTTTCGGTTTCACTCTAAGGGCGCTCTTACCGATAAACTGAATGTAGCAAGGAAGGGATTTATGTACCTATCCATTTTCCAGTGAATTTATCATATTTTGTTGCTTTTGCCAGTTGTAGAAATGTAATCTTAGGTTAGATTAAATACGCTGGATCACCCCGAAAATCGAGTCCTCGGAAGTTTCCGGGTAATTTGACCCCAGCGCGTAACTTCCTTGTCTCCTGAATCTCCTAAACTTTTCCTTATTCATCAAATATGCTACACCATCTGTTATTTGGGGGGATCTTTTAAAATAGCATCCGTATTTCCCCTATGTATCATTTGTGCTGAACATTATTCTCCGTGCGTCAAAAGAATCAGCGAGGATGCCAATAGACTTTTCCAGTGTCAGAAGCTCAATATTATAAATTTAACATTGATCAACAGTGGAATGGCCATGTAAACTGGCGAAGTCTCATCCTCGGGATAAATTGGAAAGTATCGTTTAAGTGAGAAGCAATACACTCCACAATATATTTTAGATATTTTGACACACCGAAGCTTCCTAAAACCGATCATAGAGGTGACAAAAAATGGTAACATTTGTCCAGGAAGTCTAACAAATAAAGTTTTTCTAAATAGTGAAACATTCTTGCTTCAAGAGCAAAAATCATTCCATCTATTACGTGTACTTGAACGTTTAGGCAGTCATTTCTAAATATAAGGTTATTTTTTCTTTCAGGCTCTAAATTAATCCGAGAAAGGCAGATAATCATATTTTTTGCTCAATGCTTGTAATAGTTTTGCGAGTATGTGTTTCTTCATTTAATAATTTTGGTGAACCTCTATGGAAGAAAAGAGTTATCCCATCGAACTCTTCATTGGATTTGTTTTCTTATCAATGTGGCTTTCAGAACGAAACTTTCAACAATTTTAATATTCTCTCAGTGGCTTTCGTACTGATTTTTTTGAAAACACTTTTTCCGGTTGATTGCGCTGTGTTGATTTAGATTTTTATTGGACTACGCTCGGATACATTGCAGCTTCCATCATCATGTCCAAAGCCCTGTCAAATGAATGCGAAATCTACACGAGGCGAAATCAACCGGAAAATCCTTGGCTTTCATATTTTAATTTTAATTTGCCTTTTGGTACCAGTTTTTGACATTGACACAAACTCAGAAAATGTAGGGCTCACCTGCGGCTTAAATAGGAGACGAAGTGATTTTCAATGGTCAGTAGAAGTTGATTCGTAGAGCTAGAGTGAACGATTTTTTTAAATTTGAATTTTCTATATCTGTAACATTAAAAGCGGAAACTCCAAACTCGCGGAATGCGGTGAGGCGGTTGCGTTCAAACATCTGCGAAAATATTATTAATGACCTTTTGTTATTAATGGAGAATACGTCCTATCATGGAGGTGCAGGATATATTTTTTATTTTGATTATCGCTTGATGTTTTAGGGACTAATTCCTTCAATTGCGTCGTAGCAATTACCTTAAACGGAACTCGATTGTCAAATGTTTCTTCTGTTCCAACCGAAGGGCTAAAAACATGGGGCTATTTTCGACTCTTCCGCTACACATAACCGTGCGCTCATTAAATGGTTCGCTGGAACTCTTTTAGATCGGTGCTGCAAATTGTTTAGAGCATCGAATTCATCCCAGTGGACAACGGTCCTGTGCTTTTTAAGGAGGGGCCTCTAAATGCTTTTTACAAAGCGGTCGAGCTAATTGTTACCGGCCGGAGAAACACTGAGCCGATAACTAAAAATACGACTTTCGAATGGACCTCTGTAAACACGGAGGGGAGAAATGACTCGTAATTGGAAGGCGAAGGGAGAGCTGTGATTTTGGCTCTCACTCAAAACACCTCTACAGCGGACTGAGTATAGAGCCTCGGGAGTCGCATTTTCAGCCGCTTAATGTGTCTAATTGCCACTAAATTTTACGAGTGCTGTAGTGAAGCTTTTCTTTCGATCTCTGTTTTTTGCTCTGTCTAGAAGGTACAGCTGGACTAATTGCCTTATATTTAGCATTGTTATTGAAAATTGTGCGGGATATGAAAAACGTTGATTAAAAACTCCTGTATTACAGAATTATAATCCTTAGATAAGGAAGATCTTGTATTGACGATGTTTTTACATTTTAAAAAATATATAAAAACGAAGAGAATTTAACCTTGTGACGCATCTAGCATTCATAGGTTATGAAAAAGCATTTGATCGTGTTAACAGAGATATGTTGTGGTCAATTATGGAGAGAAGAGGATTTCCTAAACATTTAATTGAAATTACTCATAGCCTATATAAAAACACCAGAATTGTGATCGATCCTGGGAAACAGATGACGCAAGAAATTACCATTAACCAAGGTGTTAGGCAGGGTTGCAGTATATCACCAACTTTGTTTAACCTATACATAGATGAACTTGTAAGAAATTGGAAGGAAGATAATGTAGCGTCAGGCATAGAATTGGGACCCTCTGAGTATTTAAAAACATTGCTATTCGCTGACGACCAGGTTATTATTCTAGACAGAGAAGATAAATTACAAATGGCGGTTCACAAATTACATCAACTGAGTAAAATAGATAACATAAAAATTTCAATAGCAAAAACAAAAGCAATGGCATTCTTAGGAAACAATCCAATAAGAACAAAAATTGTTATAGAAGATAAAATACTCGAACAGGTATCCCACTTCCAATATTTAGGATGTGATATAACTTATGAAGATGATAAAGATATCACAAATAAAATAAACAATTTTCAGAGGATAAGTGGGACAATAAGAAGAACTTGAAAAATCAAAACAAGGAAAGAAACCCAAATTAAGTTCTACAAGGTGATGGCAGTCCCTACAATGTTGTATGGGTCAGAATGTTGGACGACAAGACAAAAAGAGCTTAAACAAATAGAGTCATCTGAAATGAAATTTCTTCGAGCAGTGAAGGGGAGTACAAGAAGAGACAAATTAAGGAGTACATCTATAAGAGAGGAACTAGGTGTTCGGGCAATATCAGATAGGTTGGTGGAGTACAACAGTAAGCGGAAAGAGCATGTACAGCGAATGCCTAAAGAGAGGTTTCACAAAGCATGCTTTGGAATATAAACCATTAGGGAAAAGGAGTGTTGGGAGGCCAAGGTTGAGATGATGATGTGAAGCCGGAAAAGGCTGAAAGTCTAACCCTGGAAGAAAGAAGAAAATAAGATAAGGATGTCTTGTTTTCCTGCACCAGTGGCTAAATTTAAAAATGAAAACTTATTGGTTTTGGGGTATTAATTAAAATCTACGTCTACGAAATCCATGCTAGCCTCCACTGGATTGTGTGGCACGGGGTGATCTCAAACCACGTGTCCATTAGAACCTCGCTCGTTTCCCCCGGCCGCTAGTCGCAGACCTTATATTTTCCTTATAGCAGGTAGAATAACAATGCGCGGTCAGACTAGAAACTAGAAGATTGCTTCGTAACTGCAATATAGTGTTAATATACAACTTCTGGTTAGTATTATTTATGGTATTACTGAATAATACTACAGGATACTAAATCATGGAGAGAATTAAATATTGTCGGACATTTCAAGCAGGATGGATTTTTATTACAGCTATCTAGATCATTAAAACTACTGTCGGCGCAGAAATTATGCACATTTTTCAAACATTTCTGTCTAGGTACCAAGAATAAAATTGTACGACTCACCACTTTCATATGCAATATTTAAAAAAAATCAATATCAACCTTATATTCGTTAAAATTACAAAACTGAGACTGTCAGCAAGTTTAGCAAACATATCCATCTACCATTCATTGAAATATGGATGTCTTAGAAGTACTTGTCCTTGAGTTACGAATTATCGAATTTGGAGCTTTACTCGCACAATGTCCAAAACAGGTACTTTTTACGTTACACCTGTAGTAATAAATATTACTAAGCATTTAAAAATATTAGTTCAACATTGAATAACGCAGAATAAAAAGAGAAATTATGATGTGATTAGTTTTTCTGAAGGTCTTTTCGTTAATTTTTTATTTGGTTCCTAACTCGGGTGCATATAATTTCTGCGCCTTAAGTAAACCCTGTACTATGGTTGTATTCGAATTTCCTCATTAGTTTGAAATGGCACTCGAGATTATTCAATTTGATGTAATTGCAAACTGTAACAATGATAAAAGATGAAGAGCTTTGTTTTATTATAGTCATGTCCGCGTATCACCGCGTCACATCTACTTACTATCCTGCCAAACGCCGCATGGACGTGTGGTATGGGGTGTTTGGACATTAGCCGTGTAAAGATGTAAGCAATTAGGTCTTGGGAGGTGAAATGGTGACGTGTATCATGAGAATGTAATGAGTGGAGCTCAGTTTTTATTATGGTCACTTCTGCGTGGAAAAACGAATTTTTGTACCTATCTATTCGGCAATACATCTCTCTTATTTTATCGCATCTGTAAGACCTAGAGATGCAGTGAGGTGTCAAAATGATATTCTGTATGTTGCTCTGAAACACACTTGTTCTGAATGTCTCTAGCAAACTAAGCCTAGCGTGCAGCCTCTGAGTCCCTTGGGGCTCTCAACTTAATCCTTCTAAGAACTGTTAAATGTTGAAAGGTGGTATTGTCCGACATAGTTATAATGTTATCAATGAGAGGTTCTTTATTTTAATGGCCAATAACTCGAAAATTGTTTGAAAGTTGTCCATATTGAAATTAGAAGACTGAATAGAATTTAAAGTACTTCATTGGTCTACTCTCTATCCTTGGTATCTATTTGGCTGAAACCCATTTCAACTTATAATCATAAATAAGGTAGCCAGCTTCTCAACAAAAAACGATTTTTTTTATCTCCGCAGGGATACATTCATCTCTCTGAACGTTCTATTATTTCATAAACAGACCTCAGTTATGTGTTCAATGACTTTTACCAATATCTTTGAAATTTAATTTCGAAGAAGTTGATTCTTTTTTAAAGCTGTGGCATTTATCATGAACATTCTCTTCTATGGATATCGTCAAAGAGAAAAGAGAACCGACCTCCCACGTAGAACAAAATTTCTCGACCTTTCGGACGGATATCATCACAAGCTTGTCTCTCTCGTCCTCACATCTGTAATCAACGGCTCTCTGGCCGGTTACTTTCACGTCACTAATATGCCAATCAACCCGAGTACCTTTTTTTCAGAGCCGTTGTTGATTTTCATTCGTATTTATTTCATTATTTAGTTGATAATTATTTATAATTAGAAGCACAATTTATTGCACTAAACATCAGAGCGTTTACAGCCGTTCTCTCCGCTACAAAATATGTAATGAATTTGTAATGGAAATTGCCTGGAGAATCACATCCACCCTAAAAAGGAACCGAACAACACTTTCACTTATTAGATCCACATGATAAAATTCAGTAGTTGATTCCTGCTCAGGGTCTTCGACTCATTTTCTTTCTTCGTTCATTTCGATTGATCGTGGAAATATTGCGTGTCGTGTTTAGCACGTTGCAACCTTCCACCGCTGAACCATATCGCCGATTGCTGTGGATATGTTGCATTATTTAATTTTCGTGCACACGATCGCTTACAAACCTAAATATTCGGTTTCAGGTTCTGAGACCATATATATCGACATCAATTCGAGAGAATTTCATGTTTGTTCGCAGGTTTCCGCGGCGTTGAAAAGATGATGTAAACATTTCCGGGTCCGCGTATGTTGTCGGATACCACAACAGTTTCGCCAGCTATCCTGCTGGCGCCCTCAGGTGAAGGATAGCGAGAAGGTTTTTGGTTTATTCTTATATTGGCAAGATTTGGCGCCAAAAAAACGACCAATCATGGAACAGCATCGTGATTGCGCGGGAGTCTTATTACTCTTTTCCATGCACTGTGTAAGGGATATCCATCTTCTCTGTTGAAATTCATTGCCGTTTTGATGATTTATATAGCTTCATAGCTTCTCTTTTTATTCTCGGTAAGTACTTATTTTAAAAAGTAAAAAAATAGTCAATTCCCGAGAATAATAAGAGAAGCTATAGAAATCATCAAAACGCCAATGAATTTCAACAGAGAAGATGGATACCCCTTACAAAGTGTATGGAAAAGAGTAATAAGAGTTAAGACTCCCGCGCAATCACTATGCTGCTACATGATTGGACGAAGTATTGGTCGTTTTTTGGTGCCAAATACCAAATCTTGCCACTATAAGAATGAACCAAAAACCTTCTCGCTATCCTTCATCGAAGGACGCCAGATGGATAGCTGGCGAAACTGTTGAGATAACCAACAACATACGCGGACGCAACCCGGAAAAATGTTGATATCATAATTTCACGTGTCTATCGCTACATGATGGAAGGTGACCCATGTGCAGCCGTTAGCTCTATTGAGGTCGATGAGAGGGAATTACATCATCAAGCTGTAGCATGATGACTAAATAACAGCTATGTTCCTTATCCCTGATCTACCCTTGCTGAACTTTGAAATTCACGAGGGAATGGATAAATTAGCGGACGTGTAGCAAGAATAACCACCCCCTGTTCGAAATTTTAGGCAGATAACTCTTGAAGCATGCATTGGTTACTTAACGCTACAATACCAAAGTCACCCTGAGAGGAGATAAAATTGAGCAAGTGGATTCCTTCACCTATCTCGGAAGTACCATCACGTGGGAAGGAAGAAGTACAACGGACATGAATCGGAGGATAGGCCTAGATAAGAAGGCGTTCTTTGGAAAAAGACAACCGCTGTGTTCAAAGAATATAAGACTACAAGCTAGGAAACTGTATGTGAAAACCTTCGAGTGGAGCGTAGCACTCTATAGATCGGAAGCATGGACGTTGGAAAAGCTGACCAGAGCAGACTAGAAGCCTACCGGGAATATGGATTACTATTCATTGAAATATATTAAAAACTATATTTTAGAAAAATGCACAAAAAAGAAGTAAATGCATAGTGATTTCTCGTGAGTTATCGATGGCAAACATTGTATATTTGCAAAATTAGCAAGTCATTCCTTAAGCAAAAGAGGCATATCGGGGTTAGCAAAGATGGCGGACAAGACGCGCCCACCTTACAGCTTCTAGCTTTGGCCACAACAGAAAGCGCCCTTTACATCTAACTCAACGGTTAGCTCTAATAGCTTACGTGTCATCTTAAATGAACCACGGAGCTAGCCACGCAATAACTTCAACGGAGTCACCGGCTATTGATCACGCAATTTTGTGCAATTCTCAAAGGGAAATTGATCGCCTGGACTGGGAATCGAACCCAGATCCCTCGATTTCACGCCGAGTGCTCCAACCAATTAGGCTTACGCAATTAGCTATTAATTTTCCAACGGGTACCTCTGGAATCATATACACGGTACCTGTGAGGACTACTTGCTCCTTAAAGCCCCAATGAGATTCACAGTGGAAGAGGACGCCTGGGTAGCTTAATTGGTTAGAACATTCGGCGCGAAATCGAAGGATCTGGGTTCAATTCCCAGTCCAGGCGACTGAGCTAACATGTCTTTTGTTAAGGTAAAAGGTAAGGTTAACATCTTAGGATAAAAATGCCAATCAAGGACTAGCCCCTGGATTATAAGCACTGGGAAAAAATGAGGTCTGGCAATCGTTTATCGATTCCTGTCTTTAAAACCAGGCTTAAGATTGAGTTTAATACTAAAAAATGCTATTAAGTATGTTGACTGAAGTGAAATTGCTGCTGAAAAGGAGATGGTGGCCATAGCTGATGCATATTGTTGGCCTAAATTCATTCGAAAGTTATTTAGCTTTGATAAGGCTTAAATTTATTGTAAAAGTAACGCCTAAAGTAGCCGTGAAGTTGCACGTGAAAGTATTATTTTCCTTGGGGGAACTTTGAAGCACCTGAGAATAACTAAGATGTAAGGTAAACATATGAAAGAATGGATTCCTAAGAAATTAATTGTATGGAATCATAATAAGTAAGTTTGCAATACGATTAGGTGAGATGCTCATAAACTATTTAAAGTTGGTGATGGCGTTAAGGTTATATCAGAAATTTATTTATAACTGTAAAATCCTTAAAGTCATATAGTTATTTTAGATTTGTCAGAATGTTTTCAAGTCGTGACTACTGTGGTTTTTTATCAATACATTTTAAATCTAGTGTGACATAATATTATTCTCACTAAATATAAATAATAGCTGTACATTTTGCATTTTTGAAGGATCATTCATTTAATTATTCGCAAACTTTGATTGAAAGGCCGTGTGAGGGTAATATAAATTATTTTTGGGATTCTTTTCAAACTACGTGGCTTTAATTACTTAGTCTTATTTAACGGGAATTAGAAACTCGTTTGCGGGAGAATAATTAAAAAGATGATTACAGGTATGAATAAATCATGAATGCAACAGGATATTTAATCTTAGCGAAAAATTATTATTTTTCAGTATTATGTAGAGAGCCTGGACTTGGCAAGAGGTATAATGATGACACCACCGTGGCATTTTAGTCTCACTTCAGAATTCATTTCGCAACCTATTTGAAGTCAAATGTGATTCAGACTTAGCTGAACTCCGCGAAAACTCCTTAACTGCTTTCCTTCATAATTTATTTTCTAAATATTGCCCTTTCTATAAAACGTCTAAATTCTTGAAATTTACTGTAGAATAAATCCGAGCTGTACACATTCGAGACCAACGCACCTGAGGCAGAATAATTAAGACGAACTGGGTTAAATTTAATGTATCAATTGTGTCACCAAATACTATAAATTTATTACTAAATTTGTGACGGTTTTACTTGATAAGTTCATCATTACTGAGTATTCTGCAAATGCAAGTTTTGTTGTAAAAATATAAAGGAGATAGGTTATTTTCCTATAGTTTGGCCTCATACTGAGTTTAGAGCGAACATTTTGGATCCGGTACAGAAATACATATTAAATTCTTGGAAGGAGCACATTATAGAGAAATTCTACGTATTTCATTTATGACTCTTCCATATGAAAAGAGTGTTTAGTACCCTTGCTGAAGAGACTAAAATTAATGTGGAGATCGATGAGTACTCGTATGACGTCATTGACGTCTTAACAATGAGCCGTTAGAGTTTAAGAGGGACTTATGTTGATAGCATCTCACCCCTCTTAAAATGTCCTTCATACTTTTGTTTGCAGCATGAATGCATTCAACTCCTAGTATGCATGAGTTATTAGTGTGAATGATATTAACCAGTAGTTGATTATTAATCAGTACACTGCACGTTTGCATGAGGGGTGGTCAAATGTGCGCGACATTTGACCAATGCAATATTGGGACCAGAATCAATCAGCGAAATATAATGCATTTAAACGCTTTTAATTATCACTTCTTCTCTTTGCCTATTCCAAGTCCTTTATTTTCCATTCGTTGGTGACCTAATTCTTCCTTCCGTCTGTATTTTAGTCATCATGGAGGGTAATTTTTAGATTTGGACGTGAGGCATTAAAACTTTCAATCTCACGGTTCAAGAGATTTGGTCTAGCTTTTTGTTTAAGTTTGGATGTCATATAATAGAGGTTTGAAGTTTTGATGAAAGATAGGCAAAAATTGTGGGATTTTAATATAAACTGTTTATGAAAGGCATTTCATGCCTGTCTGCTTTACCGTGCTAGGGTGTGTTGTGTGTAGAGAGAGTTTAAGTGTAGTACTCCGTCTGTCGGATGAAGTGTTAAACGGTGGTTCCCTTGGCGCCTTTCGTTAATAGCAGCATGATGCCGATGCCGGGTTTCCTTCTACCCTTCTTCCATCACCCTGTGATCAATCACCTAACTACTAGAGCTGTGCGAATGCTACGAAATCGATTCAAATCGACTCAAATTTGGGTTAATTCGATTCGATTCGCCTGCGAATTGGGATGCTTCGAACCAAATGATTTGAAATATTCGAGTCTGATAGATTCGTCCTTGAATCGTTGCATTCATTCAAACATGGCGCTCATTCCAAAAATGGTGCGCCGTCCGTTTAGACGATGTTTTCCTCACGCGAAACGAAAATTTATACGACCACATGTCATTCTGCGCTATTCTTTATGCCACTATAGATATATAAGCTAATTTATGGCCCTGATATATTGTGAAAATCTTTATTACTTTAACTGCGCTTTTGCATTTTATTTTGGATTCGAATTCGATTCACAAGCGAATATTTTTTAGAGTGATTCGATTCGCTACCAAAATTTAAAAAAAAGTTCATTTCGATTCGATTTGAAATATCTTTTGGGAGATTCGATTTTAAATGAAAGTCCCTGATTCGCACAGCACTACTACGTACTCACATTTCCTTAATGGCGCATATGACCGCAGTTTTCGGTTACCTCCCCTATATCCAATCAATCAAGTGCTCTATGAAGACCAAATTCATCTGCGCCGCGAACGGAATATCCATTTTGATGCGTGATACATCGGTGCTATTAAAATACAGCCTCGAAACTCCTACAGATGATTAGGTATTATCTTTGGATTTGTTTCCGGATAAGGGGTTGGTAGGCCTCGCCTGTGGAATTTTATCCTCGGCGGTTAAGTCTAGGGAGTTGCAAGTAAATTCCCGCGGAAGGAAATCTCAGTGGAATCAAAGAGTCTAGAGTTTTTCGAGCTTCAAAATATCTTGCAGTCTCAAGTTCCCTCAGAATTTTGCCGTGGCGGCTGGGGTTTCGTGAGGAGAGCGCAGCCGGGATAGAGCCATCTTGAAGAAGTTTGCGGTGAATTTTGAGGCGAGATATTTATGGAGAAGAAAGAGAACATGCTGTACATTTTGAGTGCTGTCATTCGAATTGGTACATGTTCAACTGTCATCAATGGAAAGACCAAATTCAGAAAATACTGGTGTTAATGAACAGAGTTAAATAATATGATTGAATGAAAATTTGAAATTTTCCTCAAAGAAACCAATCTTAAATTTTTAATCGATACAGGCCTTCCTGGTATGATAGTGAAATGATATTAAAATCTACGTGGTAGTTACGTAAAGCTTTTTATTTGGGGAAAATTGCGAATCCTTTATCAATAATGTTCCAATGATTGCCTTTCTGTATCATTTCATCCTGCTCGTTTGTAACTGCTTCCTTCCTTCTTAGTTATTCATTTTCCCACAGTTTCTAATTTTTTGTATGCAATTAATCGTGGTCTTTCACTGTAATTCCTCATAATTTTAGTTAAGTTAATAAACTTTCTGTGGGTGCTGTAATGTCTGAGGATATGTATGTTCATCATTTATTTAATCTGTTACTTCCCAGTGTTTTTAATAAGTAGGTTTTCTATGCAAACATTCTTAGGAATTCTTCTCGGTGATTCTTTCAGTCCATGTAATCGTTATAGCTCTTCAATAATACCCTATTTACGTTGGTTTCTATGTTTTTTACTCTACATTTGTTGTTGCTGCGTCATTGCCATTAGATGTTTATTTGTGTTTGCATATTCAATCGTACCTTTGTATTCACATTTTTTGACGAAAGTGAGGAAACCACGATACTATCTGTTTGGATAATTTTTTTACGGAATGCCTTTCTTGAGAGTTCACCAATGCGTTAATCTGGAATCGAAGTTTCAAGAACTTTTATTAGATTTTCTATATCATAGTTCTTTGTATCTTCTATACATTCTTTTCTATTCACAAAATAATATTGCTGGGACCTTTCTTTAAAGGAGGAGTACATTTCTCGATGGTAAAGACATCTTAGGGAATTTTCAATGAGTCCTTAAATGTTTGTTGCTACTTTATGTTGTTGCCTCTATCCACTTTTTGTGACCACGTACCCCGAAGTTGTCTGCAAAATTCGTTAATCATTCTTTTATCCTTGAAGATAGATTACAAATTCGAGAGGTGTATTCAAATTATAAAACCATCCGTTAACGATAAAATCTTATCACCATTTATTCCAACCTTGAAGTTGCGAGCAGTATGCAAGTTGTTACCTTAAGGACATTGGAGCGCAAATCGTGAGTCATTGAGTGCACATTTTGATAAATTCACAAGTAAGTCGAAAAAAGTTCTTAGACCCCATTTCACTTAAGTACATGAAATTATAGGCTGGAAATAACCGTAAAAATTGTAATATAAATCATTAAAAAATTACCTTTAAAAATTGTCTCAATGAAATCATTGTAATGCCTTGGGTTTATGGCGCCGAATTTGAAATTTAAGTAAAAACCGTTTATAAATACGTGTTTGTTTACTCGGTATGGCACCTTTGTTTTTTATAGAAAATTCTATAATAATATGAAAGGTATTTCGCTGTTCCATCTTACGATATTCGCCAGCTATTCGGCAGGAATCCTTGGTCAATTGGACCTGATGAATCCTGCAGGATATCCGGCGAAATATCGTCCTCAAGATGAAAGAACGCAGCAGAAACCCCGAAAAACCGAAGATTCAACCGCCATTATCCATATTAGTTGAGCGAACACCACATTGCTTTAAAACAGCAATATTAAGGCATATCTTCAATGGTTTGCAAGCTAACTTTGTGGAATTTTGAATTCATATTGAGATGAAATAAATAAACTGTAAAATCCACGCAAAACTTTAATGGCATGGGCCCGACCGTTAAAGCTCATTAAAGTTTTGTTTGTATTTTATAAAGTGTATTTATTTCAACTCGTTATGAATATTAAGACACCTATATTTTGAGTTACTCTACTTAAATGATTATCTATAAAATGTAAATGTTGAAATTTATTTCTCCAAATATTTGCATTTTACTTCAGATATACTCTGTACTTTACTTAGCACCGCAATATTCACCTCCTGAAACTCTCATCTCTATCGAGATGAAGGTAAAATGATTCCTCCGAAGATTCTTGGAAATAATGTTTTGTGGTAGTTTTTTTTAGTAGCTACTTGAAATAAGCTTTTCCATGCTCGCCACCTCAAGGATCTACTGAATTCCGAGCTGCAAGTATTTTGAAATTGTTGTCGCGACTGTATATTACGAGATGGTGGCTCCCCTTGAACTTTCTGTAGTAATTCTGTAGGAAGTACTTCTGCTATATTCATGTATGTATCACAAGTTAATTCCTACCATTGTCGGTTTTACTGAGTCCTGGTTTAAGTTAGGAATCGAGTGGTGCTTCAAGTGGCATTCAGTGTTATTATAACATCGCCTAAATATCTATTTAATTTTCTCTGGACTACAGCTGCCGGGACTGTGCGCTAAAACTACAATATTCTTAAGCCTGCACTCAATCACATTTCAGTGCATCCACTGTGGATGGTAACTTCATTTAAATGAGGCTGAGGTGTTGCTCGCATTCTCTGCTTTCTTATTATATATACTCAGATTTAATGCGTTCATGAATTGACTTGTGATTGAACTCTGAAAGTTGACAGGTGGTTATTTGGTCATTTTATCGGTCCAGACCTAAATTAATGCGGAAAGAGAGATGCAGTTGTAAATTTGTAGGGGGAAATTGCTGTCAAGAGCAAATTGGCTGTAACCAACTCACCGTTAAACCTGCATGTCACAGGTTTTAATGTGGTTACAAAACATGACGGCAAGTCCACAGAGGGCCCTTTTCAGAGGAAGAGTGCTACCTACAAACTAGCTCCGCACGAGGTATTAAAGTAGCCCCCGAGTATAAACACCGGGTTTCCCAAGGACGCAAACCTTCATTGCCTATTTAAAAAATACTCAATCTTTAATTTACATCTAATTAGAAGCTCTATTAGGCTCTCTGAACCAATTATTTAGTTGGACTTCTCTGGTGGGCATCGTGCGATATTCGCATCTTTTGATCCAGCTTTGTTTGTATCGTTATCATTGGCGTGTAACGCAGAGCTGATACATTCCTGCCCTTTAACGTCATGTGCAGTTGGTTTGGCTGAGATATCATACATATACTGTATTCTTCCCTCAGGCATTTTGTCATCCCTTTCCACAGGCATATTCCCACGCATCTCGGAGGAGTCTGCCACCAAGTTTTGCCACACCTATATCATCCTCCCAACTAAAAATGCTGGACCTAATGTCAGTCATAACTAAAACAACACCATGCATATTGCTTCGCAATAGTGTCGGACGCAATTTTTTCGATTTTAAATGTGGACCAACAAAATCATGAATACATATAGTATTAAAAAAACGTAAGGTAGTTTGATCAAAATATCATTTTACCTAGAAATCAGTGAATTCGGTCTCATTTTCAAGAAAAATATCTCACCCTTCTAATGAAACCAACAATTCAACCCCTTATCAAATTACTTTCGGAGATATTTACCAGAAAATACCAGCCATTTTACATGGAAAATGATACGTATATGCACTACAGAGAACCTTATATAATATGAGGAATTTCTAACACTTAGATCTGGTCAAAAAATCAACAGTGTGTAGTTTGTGTGTTTTCTTAAATGTTTTTGAAAATTAATCATATTGTTACCGCAATAGGTTCTTGGGTATCGCAAAAAACATTTCGTTGTGAAGGAGTTTCAAACGCACCGCGGGAAATAAATGAGTCAAGTTAAAGACTTATTTAGATATTTTTATTTCATTACTTACCATTTCTATCATATAAAACTATATTATTGCACCATTAATAACGCCATATTTAAAACTCATGTAGCTGGTGACATTAAAACGTATAATTCGAATATGGTCTCTATTATGACTAGGAAACTATCTCCCTCGGACTACCTTAACCTCTCAGCTGAAGGAGAGCTCTGTGTCCATCTCGCTGGTAATGAGGAAGGCGCTTTAAGGCCTCTAAAACTCCCACACGTCCCCTTTTTGCAAAGTGAACGTAGGGGTGGAAATTCATCAAGGCTTTCATCTTTTCCTTTTCCAGGATTCGTTCTGAAAGGGCTGTTAATAGGAGGCAATATGAACGCTAATTCGTCTAAGCCCTTGGGGCCATCGGGTCAAATTAAGTCCAGGATCAAAATCTCCCCTGCTTTTGGGCGTATTTTTTCCTTCCAAATTTTTTTTACGTTAGTCTTGCCTTCGAAGAGTTTCTCAGTCACTTATATGTGTCTTTCTGTAATTTTTTTGATATCCTTCGCTTGATATGAAATTTTGGTCATCACTGATCTAAATCGAAGGGGTATCTTTTGTTAAAGTAAATAATATCTCATAGAAAACTTAGCCACCTAAGTCAATAATTACACATGTAATTTGAAAGCCAAAATATTATTTTATACATCACGTATCCATATGGTGTTGCCTATTGCTTACTTTATTCAGTGCGACGAAGCGGCAAAATCCAGAAAAAGCTTCTTTTGCGGTTAAGTTCATCTCTGTGTGACAAATCCAAGTACTCCCATGCAGTGGTGCCAATCCCCCTCAAAAGCCTTAGCGCAACCTCCCCCCCCCAAATTCCTATTTCGCCCCTTAAATTTGGTTATTACTTCCTGCTTCCTTGTTTTAAATTTCATTAATAAGTAAATTTAAATAGTATTATCATTAAAAAGTAATATTTTTAAAAAGAAAAGGATTTCAAGTTAGTACAAAAGTCCTAAAATGTTTATCCTAAAAATCCTATCCTATATCTTTTTATGCATATTATTTAATTATTTCCATCTTTCATGAAAAAAGATTTTTCCAATTCTTATCCTCTGCCCTGCACCAAAAATAATGCCTCAGATTACGTTTGCCATTCTCATTGTCCAGATTAAAAATTTTTTTTTCATTTATTTTCCAACTTTGTTATTAAAGTATTTTTTTAATTTTACCCCTAAAAATTTTAATTCCGCAACTTGCGCTATGAAACCCCCGCACAGACACCCCTGCTCCCATGGGGAACGTCTAATGAAATTTCTTGGTTACATTCATTAATATCATCTGTACATGAGAGGCTTCAAAAATTAAGAAATATGCAATGGCGTCGTTGGTGCTTTTAAAAACAGCTTCCCTTGAAGTGTTGCTGTGCTTGTAATCTAAATGTTTCATGAGTTTGCAGTGACAGAATAGAGAAATTGGAAGGCTTTTACACTTAAGAGATGGCGGCTAATTTTTTTTTTTAAATCTAGTGTTGATTACCTGTCAAATAAAATTTGTAGGTGCATTTATATTTATCGCTTTTCTTCCTGGAAAATGTGCAATTGTTAGGTATTTGTTAAATTGTAATGATTTATATGCAAAAAAAACGTGGGTACTCATGGATCTTCACGTCGAGTGAAATTACTTACCTTACATATCCGCATGTTTGTACTGCGTTATCAAGGATCGATGTAGATTTTTTATCAAATAAAATCTGTAATTGTGTACATATGTATCGTTTGTCTTCTTCTGGGAGAATGTGTAAATGTTACATTTTTCTTAAATATTAATAATTAAATTATTTAAAAGCCGTGAGTATTCATGGATCCTCACGTCGAGTGAAATTACTCACCTTATACGTACGTTAGTTTGTGCTGCGTTATGAAGGGTCGATTTGTCTGTTTCAAACTCATGTTCCAACGGCTATGGAGAAAACATGTATGGCGTCATTTGGGTCGCTTTTTGAGCCGAAGCCAACCAACTAAAGCCTCTGAGGAAGAGGAAGGCGTCCATGTATGCTCTTGGGAGGCCTTATTAATTGGGCCTCCTGGTCCTGGGCATTTGGGACGAGGGAAAGGGAAAGCACGCTTCGAGTCGGCATTTATTCAGTGGCAGACTCCGTGTTTGACTTTGGAATTATCGTTGGACTCTTGCGTCTGACCCCTTTCCTTATTGCATTGAGACGCCTTTTCATCCACGGTATTAACATTGGTGTGTGGTTGGGCAGAGTTGATTTTTTCGCTTTCATCCGAATTACCTCAGTAGCACTTTCACTTCAACTAACCTTTCATCAGTGGGTGGGATCATTAAAGGCCACGATTTTTGTCTTTAATTCTGTAGTATGTTTATTTCGTGGATAAAATAAAAATTATTAGGAAAAAAATAGGAGGTTTTCTACTTAAGTTCGGGTTTTTAGAAAAATTATGATTGGTTTACAGTACTTCTTTTTGTGAATTTTCAGCTTAACTATGTCTAAATAAGTTTTAATTGCGTGGTGGTCTGATATTTTATGGTATCGCTGCCTGTTATGTTCATTTAGTCATACCAATGTTTTTGATCCTCAAGCCACAGAAGTGAACCAGTTAAACTGACCGTACATCTTTAATGGCCTTTTTTCGCCAATTTTCTCCCAACGTTTTATTGAGTTTCAAGTTTTAATTTTCCTTAAAAAGGTGTGAAAAATGGGGCCTCATTTATGCAAAAATAACTTTGATTGGCTTTTTGGGAATGGGGACCTACACTTGTGGGTCTTGGCGCCATTAAGGACGAGTGGATAGCAATAACAAAAAGTAAGGAGTGTTATTTGTGGAACATAAAGTGTGGAAAGGATTCCCCCTGCGTCTGCTTTAGCTTAATGTTAACGTCAGGAGCATAAGCTCACGGTTTAACGCCCTATTCGAACGTCTTGAGTACTTTGATGTGCTCTACACTTAGCACTTTACTAGGTCCCTCTACCACTCACCCTTGACGAGGCTAGCAAAGTACTGTGTATTTGTAGAATCCGGGAACCAATTCGAATGAATATTTTCTTGCTTTTGCTGGAATTTGATCTCGGGTTATGGGAACGAAAATGCCTGTACTCTATCCACGGCTTCAAAAATAAATCGGTAAAAGTAAGTTATTTGAGGCTTGTAAAAAGGGTGATAGAAAACCTAGCATCGGCATTAGCCTGTTCAAATAAACGACGCTGAAACAGAAGTACTTCAAGGTGTTCCACACTTGACCGTATATTGAATAAGTAAGCAATTTATAAAGGATATATAATAAATATTTTCTTTTCATATAAATACCTCCGTTCGACCAGAGGTGTAATATTTTCAATATCAGCTGGGAACTTATCATGTTGATAAACATAATGCAAATTGAACATACAGGAGTGTTTCGACATACAAATATTCATTCCTGAAGTTACAAACTTAAAACTAGCGCGGCGTTGCAAATGTTTGCGTACGTCGTCTCGAGGTGATCACACGGAGCGTAAATTTGGCAGCCGTGCACTTTAAGGCCTATGCGGTAAAATGAATTTCAATCGCTGTAATTGTGCTTCTAGGGCACTTTTTTCTTTAATTGACAATAAAAGTAGTTGAAAATGGCAGAGTAAATTGACATTAATTCCATTCAACTGCACAACCTCTTCTAGGAATATAATTAGCTACTTAAAAGTTGCAGTCCTCTTGGTCTCTTAGTCTCTGCACCCTGGCTTCATAAATTTGTACATGATTGATTGAAATTGATAATTTTGGTATAAATAAGGTATAAATATCACAATCGAAAAATATTGTGACAAAAATATAGTTAAAGTGAACCACACCGAGTGTACAATATACTATACAACGGCCCGAATTGAAATCCCAATCAACTACTACTCCCCTACTTACACACCACTTAGAATACGCTGCCAGTGTTTGGGATCCTCATGAGGTAGGCTTACAAACAGACTTAGATCGCGTGCAGAGATGATCAGCAAGATACGTGAAAGGCCGTTATAATAGTCTCGTTAGTATTACTGTCCTCTTGCAATAACTTGGATTGGAATTTCTTTCTACCGTCGATTGAAAATTACTCAATTTTGTGTGTAAATTCAGAACCAATTTATTCTCCGACGAAGTTATCGATATCTAGCGGGAGTCAAAATACCACGGTAGATCAGTTCATGAGAATAAATAAGGGAAATTGATTGCTGAACAGCAAGGTTTTAAATGTTTTTCCCGCGATCGATAGGAGACCATATTGGCTGCATTAAGGCTTTTAAGTAGGTTAGTTGGCAGGCAGTGTAGCTGATTTATTTATATGCCCCCCTAGTGCATGTTTCTAAATCTCCCGAGTGGTGCTAACACCATGTTTTGCATGTTCCTTGCATAAACATTGTATCACGTTTACATATTTACATAACAGATTATTTTAGTAGTTTCTGAAGCATTTTTAGCATACCTGTAGTGTGGTGCATGTTGGTGAAGGTAAATTTCTTCACGTTGGTGATAAGTCACTCCCTGCCGAACACCCTTGTAGTCGCTTGTAGGGTAATAAGTAGATGTAGATGCAGTAGAAAACTGATATTTTGTAGGGATAAAAAAATATGAATACGATGTAGCGTGTATGACACCCGAGGACTGAGGCTAAAAAGAGTTCGCCGTTTGGTAATGCTTGCTCCATAAACAGTGTATGCTATAGGAGGAATCCCGATTTCAGGTGAAAACGCCGCGAATTCTTAATATCACATGAAGGCCCGCTTCCAACCCGTGCACGCGGAGATAAACTCCCGACAGTTTATCGGCGTGGCGTATAGCCGTGAGTCGCTGAAATGTCCATTTCCGTTCCGAATTAGCGTTAATTGGGACTAATAATTCTCATGGGTTCGTTCCCTTTTCTCGGTCGTGGATATAAGATTATCCGGACAAAAGGCCGGATTTTGGAAGAGGGGTAGCGGGAGTTGGGTTGGTCTTGGGAGGAGGGGGGTCTCCCGGTCGCTCGAGCCAAGCTGCGAAACGAAAAAGATTCGCCAGAATTTTCCCGGCGGGCGCTAATGCGGTTTAAGGTACTGCTCGGCTTGGTTAGCGGAGGGATCGTAAATTCCTAACAAGGTTACCGGGAGGATGGAGGAGGCATTCGCCGACGGCCTCTGCGATAAGCGGGATTTGGGGATCCGCGATGTTTGCCTACGGACTGTCCTGTTCTCGTCGATCGGAAGTACCACACGCCCGGCGTAGCAGCTTTTTCATTGCCCTCCACGCTGAAGAATTCTCATGGATGTACTGATGCCGATGGTTGGTGCTTTTAGACCTACAGGTTCCTTGGCACAAAACTGAAATATATCATAAATCATTCATAGGTACAATATAAAGAATTTGAAATACACTCCCAATGAATGTAAAAAGATGCCAATCTATACCTTATTTCAAAATAAAAGAATTTAACTCCATATTTTAGAGAAACTTCCTATTAAGAAATTTACTAGAGATAATTGTTGTATACCTGAAAGAAGTATAGTACCCAATTTGACACCGTTATTTTTGTGTGACTTGAAATTAATGTATGTACACATAATATTTGTCTTGTATTTAGTTTAATTTCAGTTTTTCTTAAGAAAGCATTATGTACATGCGCTCAAAAGAATCAGAGGATGTAAAAATATGCCAATCAAGAACCGAATTTTAAGAGTGGTATGCAATAGATAACCCTTAAGCATGATCCTGTATTGAGGCTAGTAACAGATAAACTATGCAAAAAGCAATAGCAACAAATAAAAATGATTTAAAATTTTCAATCAAATGTTTAACAATACCGTGAAGAAACTAATACAAAAATGAAAAAAATGACCCTTATACAGAATGATATAGTGGTTACAATAAAGAGACATAAATAAATGATCAGGTATATTTACTATAACAATGATATTACGATAAAACTTCGTTTTTTGCATTTAATTCAATAAATATTACATGTAAATCACAGAACTAAACCTCGATGTTTTTTATAAGTAATAACCAAGTTTTTATTTCCCAACGAAATTCTCGCATGCTTTCTTCTTCCTTGATGTGTTTTGGAAGGACATTAAATATTTTTCGTGATATATACACAAAACATCTATGAAATTTGAAATTTATGGGATAATTTAATTGTTGTACAATTTAAATTACTAGGATATTCGATGTGTTTTGTGTATATTGCGTATCAGGTAATTCTTATTATTTTTTCCTACGTAAACATTGTCTTGTAATTATTATTATTTTTTTAAAATTGTACCTATGTTAGCATTAAATGTATGTACCAAAAAGTCTGAAAGACCGACGCAATGGTCCACGATCACAAACATTTTATTATTACTATAAGGATCTTTTAACGTGAGAATTATTATAAAAAATTCAAATATTAAATTGCTACGGTATATATTAACGCAAAAATGACTCATGCGGAATGATACGCATTTGAGCGTAAGTGCATAATATAAATTCAAAATTAGAGAGCTCTACTCGAAAAAGATCATTTGAATTGCTAATCTCATACAGTTCTAAAAAATCCCCCGCGGAAACCCGCCGTGATAACTGGCTGATATTCTCCATTAGTTCTTGCATGCCGGTTATCCGGTGAATTTCCGTCGGGTTTGCGCTTACTATACCTATGGGATTAGCAAATAAAAATGGCTCGTAATTGATATTTGCAAGAATCACGATTCAGTAAATTTTTTGTGGGAGGTGAATTTCGATCAATAACCAAACATACATTTTTTATCAACAAGAGATCTTTACAAGGACCATGACATAGTGGCATGCGCTAAAACGAGAAGAAGGAGAGGGGCGGGCTACATGAAAATAAGTGATGAGAAGGCGAAATACATACACTTAACAAGGAAAGAAGAATAAAAATCAGGTACAATTAATGTAGACGGGCACCTTTTTGAGAATGTGGAACAATTCATATACCTCGGGGTAATAACATCAAACAAAATCAGCAAAGAACCCGAGACAGCCAGAATAAAACTAGCCAGCAAACATTTTTTACGCATGCAACAAGATAATAACTTCAAAGATAATACTCCAGAAGGTCAAAATAAGAATATACCATTCAAAAATTCGACCTGTGGTTCTGTATGGCGCAGAAACATGGGTATTAAATGAGAAGGAAGAAAGAAAACTTATCGTCTTTGAACGCAAAATCCTAAAAGAATGTCTTTGGTCCCACATACGAAAATGGGTTGGAGAAGCAGGCACAACAAGGAAATAAGAGATCTTACAAGGACCATAACGTTGTGGCAGGCGCTAAAACGAGAAGAATGAGAGGGGCGGGCCACATGAAAGTTAATGATGAGAAGAGGAAATGCATACCATTTACATGAAAAGAACAACAGCAAGCAAGTACAATTAATGTAGATGGGCAACTTTTGAGAAAGTGGACTAATTCATATACCTCGGAGTAATAATATAAAACAAAAACAGCAAAGAACCTGAGACAGACGGAATAAAACTAGCCAGCGAAAGTTTTTACGTATGCAACAAGATAATAACTTCAAAGATCATATCCCAGAAGACCAAACTAAGAATATACCACTCAATAATCCGCCCTGTGGTTCTGTATGGCGCAGAAACATACAAACATACATACCAATCACCCCGTTCCCTTCCGGGGTAGGCAGAGTTACTAAGTTTTACTCATAAAGACATATTTGTACACCTAACTCTACTTCAATAATTGCCTCCATACTGACCTATCCTTGCAAACCTCTTTTGCCTCATTTACCCCCTGCTTCATACACGCTCTTCTGTTTTTAGATTCCTAATATTCCTCCTCCTAAGAATTTCCTCAACCACATTCCACCACAGCTTTCTCGGCCTACCTCTCCCTCTCGCACCATTTATGTCACTCTTATATATCAGTTTCGTTATTCAACTCTGATCCATTCTCTCAGCATGGCCAAACCAACGATGCACTCTCCTTTCATATATGTTCATTACTGGAGCATCTAAACCACATTCATTTATTACCCACTCATTCCTGACTCTATCCATCCTACCTTTACCGCAAACGCTCCTTAGATAACTCACCCACAGCGTTTAGTCTACTCACATGTTTATCTTGACATACCCATGTTTCACTACCATACAACAAAGTAGGGAGAAGTACACTTTTGTACACGGCGACTTTCTTAGTTCCTTGCAGAAAATGGGTATTAAATAAGATGGAAGAAAGAAAACTTATCGTTTTCGAAAACAAAATCCTAAAAAAAGTCTTTGACCCCGAAAACGAAAATTGGATTTGGAGGATCAGGCACAACAAGGAAATAAATCATTGCAAGAACCATGACGTAGTGGATTGCGCTACAAAGAGAAGAATGAGATGGGCTGACCACGTGTTGCGAATTAAGCAGGGCACACTACTAAAGGAGGTAGGCCTGGGAGGACTAGATGGGAAGAAGACCTCTTGGAAGGCCGAGAAGAAGATGGTGGGATGGTGTGACGTCAGATGTCAATCAGATAGGGGGAACAGTGGAGTAAGCAGCAGACAGGGAGAGATGGAAGTCACTTGTGGGTGAGGCCAAATCCCAGCTTGGGTATAGATGGCAATGGGAGAGAGTGAGTGAACCAATACATACCCAACGTGCCATTCCGCCTCGGGGAAGGCTCAGCCTTAGAGTGTATTATAATGTCGTTTCAAATACAGGGTGCGGCATTATAACTTCCTTTTTTCAAAATGCAATAAAACTCATTTTATGAATCAGAATTTTTTTTTAAATAATGTAGGCACAGATATAAACTTTTGTTTTACATAGTTTTGAAAAATATATCAGGTAGGTGACGCCCCCGATTGTCCATAAACTGATTTGTGCCGATTTCTGGCGTTTGTCATGATACTTACCAGCATAGCAGCGGGTATGTTGGCAAAATCAGCCCGGATGTTGGCTTTCAGGTTATGTAGGGTCCTTGGACAGTTGACATAAATATGGGATTTCATAAAATCTCACAAAAAACCTGAAGGCCAACATCCTGGCATAAATTGCCAACATACCTGCTGCTATGCTGGTAAGGGCCGTGACAAACGCCAGAAATCGGCTCATTCAGTGGATTGACAATGGTGACCGTCACCTATCTAATACAATTTACTAAACCATCTAAAAAAGACTTTAGATATGTACCTACATTATAAAAAATAAATTTCTGATTCATAAAATGAGATTTATTGCGTTTTGAAAAAAAGAAGTTATAATACCGTACCCTGTACTATATTCTTGCTTTCCTCTATGATATTCATCTATCGCTTTATTCACGCTTTCCTATTCTTATGACTCCTAATATTCCTCCAAGGTGCTTTACCCATCACATTCATGTTTGACTATCTCAGTCTACCCTTTTCTGTCGCACCAGTCACTTTCCTATCGTTAATCTGTTTCCTTAATCGGCTCTCACCTTCTCTCTCGGAATCTCCACACCTGCGGCGCGCGCTCCTCAATTCATCGTGGAAAATTCACAAGCGAATTGGCACGCAGTCACGCGTACGGATGAAAGATACGCACTGATTGTTCAAAAATGTGAGTCATTCATGAGTGAAAATATTGGCTCTATCCTCGGTGGATTCGTAAGGTTACATCTCCTCCTGTGTATCATTGTCGACTGAAAACGAGTTAGCGTCTGGTTTCCATTAACCTCGTATTAAATCATCTTAGCGTGAGATCAATTGCTTGTGTGACATAAGTTTCAGGCTTAATTTTGTGGTTAATTGGTAAGGGTTATTACATTTCCTTTTATAGCTTCCAAACTGATTCATTAATGCCGACCATGGCGTCGACAAATTTTGTCATTATCAAGGTGAATGGTGTCATTATCTGCTTTACGGAATTTAACAGAAAAGGACGACAGGATATAATATTCAAGTTTGGTATTTATAAGATGAAATACAATAGCTTTAGTATGTCGTGCAAAGGTCAAACTGAGGGAAATTTCATGCAACGCATCAAGGAACACACCAGAATTTTTATATTTATTCCTCCTCTCAATTTGCCAAGCATCTATTTCAAATAATAATGTAAATAATTTTAACCCAGATATTGTATATGCGTATTCTCCCAAAAGATTTAAATGTGGATGCTATGGAAAAATTAGAATTATTAGACAATTAAGCAACCTTTGTGATGAGCTACTTTTTTCGCACACCTTCTCACTCCTTTCCGACAAAATTTCTTTGTTGAATAATTACCTTTCCCACCTCGCAAGCCCTTAAGCTAGGTTCCCCTGACTTCCCTCCCAAATGTTCCCCGTACCTCCTTACATCACTTTACTGTTTCAACAAATAAATAATATCATAAAAACAATTATACCTGACGATGCAGTAAAGCTGTGAATCGTGTTACAAAAAAATAAAAAAATTTACAATGTACAAATGTATCTTTGCAATTTGGATACTAATGGCATAATTTGTCGAAACCGTGATTGGTATTGATAAACCATGTAGTACATTATAAAGGGAGACTTTATTTGATGAGAGTCTAGCGAGTAAGGGGTACATTGCAATGTGTGGAATCTTCGTAGAAAGTGTGAGTGAATGTAGGACACATAACCGAATGTTGCTCAAATTCTGCAGTTGGACACCCAGTCTAACACTATTTGCATAGCATTCATACATACACACATATATATACACGATAATGATAGGATGGAGGAGATACTCAAAAAAGAGACGATCACACTTACGTTGCTAGCTTTCGGAACTGGTCCGTCTTCGAGGCGTATCACGGCACAAATGACGTGTGCGCCGGTGAGTATAGGGGTAGGAGGGGCCGTAGGATAGGGGAGGAGGGAAGGGGTTTTTCCAGGTGGTTGAGGAACGGTTCTTAAAAAGGGAATTTTTACCAGCTCGTGTCTGAGCAGGAGAGAGCGGCAAGGGTCGAAGTGGAATTCCAAAGTGAGGGGAGGGGGGGTGGTGGTGAAGAGAGGGGGGGTCTAACGGAAAAGAACGGGAAGCGTGTCATCAATGTATTTTATTTAATCCGGGCGCGGCGTACGATTTCAGCAACCAGATTAATGCCTGCTCCTTCTGGCGTACTTCAATTAACGGCGTCCGGGGGAAGGGAGAGCTTTATTGCCACTTCGAAGCACTTGTCAAAAGACAAGCCTTGTTTCCGCACATGAGTAGGGACGGGGAAAGTGGAAGATGGGGTCTTTACTGGTGCACCGATGATTATTGATTCTAATATTAAGAGGCGTAATGCATTCATCCACATAAAAACAGGGACATAGTTTGTATCGTCTCTGTGGCGTCTCTGTGTTGGGACTCTGAAAAGAGGATAGGGAGCAGAACACGTTGCACGTTTTGCACCGTGCCTTGTTGCATCTCTGTGTGGTGGGACGGGGAGTGTCATTCGATATACCCTCCAGCGAAGAATTGGAGCGGAGAAGATTGGCTAGATTAGGTGGACGTCTGAAGCATACTGTGGGGCATTTGGGAAGGAGACTGGCTGTCGATCTGTTTGTATCTAAAATTGGGAATTAGTCTTTGAGTATGGTCTTGAGTTTTTGGACGCCAGGAAAGTATGTGATGTGAAGATTTAGTGCGTCCAGGGGAGTTTCTTTTCTACGTGGGGTGAAATTAGCATAGGAGGGTTAAATACGTTTTTTTAGAAGTGGCTCGGGATAATTTTTATTGGAAAAAGAATTGTGAAGCTTATCAAGGTATTAATGAAGTAATCAGTCGTACATTCGCATGGTGACATATTTTTCCTTCTTCAGATGGTATATTTTTCTTCTGTAGCTTCCATTCCGAGTTTTGCTAACACCCTTAACGTCTGGTTACACTCAACTTTATCATTTCTCCAAGTACACGTATAGTGGCTATTTGAAATGACCGGTAAAATCTTGCATTGTGTTATATTAGGTCATTGGGTATTTAATTCAAATGCGCGGGATAATCGGATCAGTCGAACACTGAAATGCATGGGATCAGGCTCGACGTTTTTGCGATGTCTCGACTATTAAATGCGAAAAGGCCGATACGTTGTACGGTGAAATTGATTAATTTTGCTGGACTAATGCAAATTGTAATGTAATGCGATGGAAACAATAAGCCAACCTAAGGTCAAAAGTTGAAACCCGCTTAAATATTCTACTGTTTGAGAATTGAACCGTAGTATTCCTTGTTGCATAACTTCGTTAATTCCATTTTTACATATTCTCGTAATGAGATCATGAAACCAGCGGAACTTACTCTTTCTAACCAGCTAGTTATTGTTTTATTTATCTATATTTTCGGCAGAAAATATAGATAAATAAAACAATAACTAGCTCCTGCTTTGGAGACCTAACTTAATTCAAAATGGAACTTGAAATCTCATTAATGAATTAGGAACATGCATAACATTTTCAGGCAGTAGATGTTACGAATAGAGCTTTGGAATCTTTACCGTTCTACCTGAAATTTTTTTTGTATGTATTTGAGCATTCAGTATTTACAGGATATGCAACGCGATACATAGTTAAAACATATTAAAGGTTATTCAACAGAATGAAGGACGTTAATACGTTCGATTATTACCGTACGGGCACTAGTACTTCCTGACTGATGTGCCCCATCCATTAGTCCCCACCCGGAGATCCAATTGGGGGACTATTTTACCTTGGGAATATTTTATTGGGTGGAAGGCCGAAACTTCTTGTATGTGGTTAGAATGCAGGGCTGCATCTCCTAGGGAGACTAACGTGGTAGTTTCACCGTTGCCTTCCACATCGACGTATTCCGGCCGTTTCCGTGAACTTCACTCTCGCCCGAAGCCGTGGATGTTAATACCGGTCCAGTCTCCTTCATCTGCGTCTTTAGTGCCTTCTGCTGAGACTGCTACTGCCTCTCACTAGTGGGTAAAATTCGAGTAGCGTGCAGAAGTTGTTTGCCAAGGCAGGAAAATTTATTTTCTGTCGCTTCGAATCGAACCTGTGACCCTCGGAATGCGAGTCGAACACGCTACCACTGGTGTGGTTAATCATAATTTATTTTTGTAACAGGCTGTACTTGTTTGTTTATATAGTAATAATGGTAAGTATAAATCGTAAATATTAATTTAACACAACTACAGAACAATTTGTCGAAAGGTAAACAAGGAGGAAAATTTTGAATGACTTGGGAGGTGCAGTGACATGAACTGGTCTAAACCGGAACATCTCTGCGGGAATATTAAGGTAGTCCGAGATAGATAGTGCCCTAGTCATATTAGGGACCATATTCGAATTATGCGTTTTAATTTCACCAGCTGAAGGACCTGCCAAACAAATATTGCATTATTAATGGTGCAATAATATAGTTCTATATGACAGAAATTGTAAGTAATTAAATGAAAATATATAAATAGGTCGTTAACTTGACTAATTTTTTTTTCACGCGTTACGTTTGTAACTCCTTCAAATGGAAGGTTTTTTGTGATCTGCAAAAACCTCCTGCGGTAAAAATATGATTTATTTTCAAATATAGTTGAGAAAACATAGAAACTATTCGTTGTTGGTGTTTTTACGACATCTAAGTATAAGAAATGCCTCATTTTGTAAATAATGTCTCTGGAGTGCATACACGTACCATTTCCCATGTAAAAGGGCTGGTATTTCTTGGCAAATATCTCGGAAAGTAATGTGGTAAATGGTGGTGTTGAATTTTTGGTGTCATTAGAAGGGTGAGATATTTTTCTTTAAAATGAGACGAAATTCATTGATTTCTAAGTAAAATGGTATTTAGCTCAAACTACCTTAATACTTTACATTAGCCAATAGAATATTCGGAGGCACAAATATTTGACGAAAGATTCCAGACATGTTTGGAAATACCGCCCTCGCCGTTGGCTTTCTCTTTCCACTCAACGCATCCCTAATCGCATTTCCTCCCCTCTTCCCCACACCATCCCTCCTGCACTCCGGATATACGTCGACGCGATATGTAGAGCCTCGTCCCGCTTTTCACCGTTGCTTCCCCAGGATAAACATTTTTCGGGCTTAAAAAGTTTCGCCTTCCACCAGCCTTCCTTATTCGCTTATAGCCTCGCGGAGTGTTTCCTCCGGCCGCACGTGCCTCCAGTCATGATGGAGTCCTAGTTATTCCCTCTACCCCTCTTTCTTTGCATTTCCAACGTGACGGATTTTTCGTCATTATCATGACCTAGCCTAATCTTCTTAGCGCCGCATTCGGTAATGAGGTGGTCGGGTTTAAAGGATTGCAGTTGAATAAGTCCCTCGAAAGTTTAGACTGCTTTCGTGTGTGAAAGCGGTTCCTTTCAGTTTCCAACTGTGTGCTGACGAATCTCGGCAAACGGATAAAACATGAAATAATGTCTTTCTAATCCGCGTCGCATTTTATGCGCACATGCGAATCAAGTTCCATATCGAGGCAGGCGCATTCAATGAACCTTAATTCTCTATTTAGGCTGAAAAACGAAGTAGGACTTGTTTCAGATTTATATTGAATACAGCGGAAGTCATCAAGATTTGTTAAAAATTGTTACGATAAACATAGTTGTGTTACTAAATTTTTGAGATAATCAGGGTCAAAACCTATATCCGATCGAAGGGAAAAATATAGGTTAAAACTTTTACAAAAATTTGATGAAGACTATTGTTTACCGGACGTGCAACATATTTTGCTAGAGCCAAACTATTAAGGGAGAAACAATCACAGGCATAAGATTAACGAAATAGACTGCAGAACCGATAGATTTAAAATGTCGTTTTCTTCCGCGAACAATAAGTTATCATAATAGTTGCGGTAGATCAGTTCTAGGGTATTTTGACCCTTACTTGGTAAATTAGGTTTTTCACTAGTGCTAAATATCATAATATTATTATTAGTTACTAACCTCGCATGCAATTTCCGGCATGATATAGCTGTTGCATAGTTTAGTACCTTGTAGGACTACTTATCTGTCGCAGCAATTATAACCAGTAGTGGTATCTTAAGTAGTGTACAGCATGGTAGCATGTTCGTCCATGTTCTTAGTTTCTGGTCTGACCGCGTATTGTCATCCTGACTGCTTTTGGTATGCACCTAGCATTCCGGGGGAACGTGAGCTGTTCTGATTTAAGCTGGGATGAGTGTTGCATGCCCGGTGTGGAATCACTCCGTACCACACACCCTAGTGGGGATTTGCTCGGTATTTCGTAGATTTAGATGAATGAAAAACTGAAAGATTCTACATGGCTCCGGTGGGGCTCCGTGCGCGGTTCTGATTTAAACGGGGTGCATGCCTGGTGTGAAATCATCATTAGATTTAAAACGTCATTTTTCTACCAATAGGTTTCTCCAGTAGTGCTAAATATCTTGACATGATTCTTAGCCACTAACCTCGCATGCATTCTCCGGCAAGATATACTCCTGCATGTTTTAGTACCCTGTAGTGCTATTTATCTGTCGCATTAGTAATACTAATCAGTAGTTGTATCTTGAATAGTGTACTGCATGGTAGCATGCTCTTCTACGTATCACTCTCCAAGTTTCTGCTCTGACTGCGCACTGTTGTCCTGACTACTTTTGGCCTGCGCCTGGCATCCGAGGAACGTGCGCGGTTCTGATTTAAATGGGGTGCATGCCTGTGGTGGAATCACTCGATGCCACACACCCTAGTGGTGGCTTTCATGGTATTTCGTAGATGTAGATGAAAAACGTTGATCTGTTGAAATCATTTCCTCCAGGCTGCCTTATATTAATATACCGCCTTCGCTTCTGTCACATCCATGCGTTGATTCATACTCACTGTCTTGTTATTAAGGCAGCTGATGTTGCTTCTTTCAAAGGTCTCTTCCAACCCGCTCATTCATTGAGTTTGCTACAGCTGGAATGGGAATCGCGTTCAGACCGTCGATTAAAAATTAGGTTTAATCTATTTTTTATGGTAGTTTGAGCGAAATATCATTTCACCTAGAAATTTATGAATTTGGTATAATTTTAAAGAAGAATATCTCACCCTTACAAAGATACCAAAATATCAGCACCTTACCGAACAACACTCTAATAATTTGAACGAGAATCCCATTATGATTAGAGAAATATTTCGCTCAGACTACTTACAAATTCCAAAACAAATTTATCTACTAACGATGTTGGCAAAATATAACGAACTGCGACTTTTTACGATATATTGGGCCCTGAGAATAAAATTAGGAAAATAGATCGCAGAACAGAGAGGTTTTTAATGTCATTTTCCCCTGCGAAATGTAAAAGACCGTTGCCGTTGCCTATGCGACTTGATAGGTAGTTTCACTAGGGAATTAACTACTTTCCAAAAGCTTTTTTCCTTATATATTATGGATTATGGATTGGCCGCATTTGGAGAAACGACTACTTCGAGAGTAGCATGAGATAAGGAAAAATGGAAGGAAATGTTCCTTCTGTGTGAATCTGGATTTGATGCAAAGGAGCAAATGGGAAAAATGGAGGCATTGTAGAATTGGGAATGCAGTCAACGAATCTTAGGAGTTGATGAGTAACGATAATGATGAGTATTCTACGCATTGGATGGTAAAACGGACCTGCTCAGACCATCAGACCTGCTCACAATTTTTCCGATAGTAGGCACTTATTTTTTTTACTCACTTCCCTGTTTTACTCACAATCCTGTTTGTTCTTTCCACCATTTAATCCATTAAATCTCTTCATAAAACTGATTTTCATCCTGCGGTCCAAAATTCACATTCTTTTCCTCTAAACTACTCATTTCCCTCAATCTCACTCGCGTTTATAATCCTTTTAGCTTTAGATTAATTATGCTGTATTAACATGTTTTTATATATACATAAAATATAGTTAATGACGTTGGATTTGAAAGGGTAAATACGCATAGCAAGTTTTTCATGAATATAACACAGTAATATATGATCTAGGTAGTATCAATAAAACTGTATATTGAATCAATACTACGTAATTTCAGCTCAATATGGTATAAAGTGTCGAAACCTGAGTCTTTACAATAAAATTCACAGTTGGAGCCCACCATGTTATCGTTACTATTCTTCATGATATACGTAATGAAAGAAATCTCCAGAGTGCAATATAGGGCGTGAAATTTCATCGAAATGTCCCCTGTACTGCGAACTTTCTCAATCGTTTTCTCCTCGTTCAGATTTTTATCCTCTAATACCCTATCTGAAGCCCCGTGTCCTACTGTCAAAGTTTTGGGCGAAAAATTTGACCAACCGTGTTTTTATATCATGTGAGTGTACGTCAGGCAGAAGCAGAAGAAAAAAGATACATCAAAGTCACTTGAAAAGTACTAGAAAAAAATGGTTCGATCATGATGGATGGAGCATCTCTAATGTTTTTTGACAAATAATTATTCAAATAGCAGGTCAATTCTGAAGAAATAAAAATATGCTCTTTCTAATATTAAAATGACGGTTTTGAGCCGGTGGGAGCGGTAACACTTAGACCGTTTACATCGATAGTTAAGATATCAACCTAAACAAAATATGGCTAAGAATGGATGACTGTAACGTGGCAGTTTAACTAATTGAAGCTTTGTGCTGTCGCAAGAATTAATTTGACGTCAATTTTCCGAAACACTGTAGCAGGTTTACCGATGGTGTTCCTTGAATGAAAGCCGATGAGGAACTTGACGAGGAAGCCCTGATTAGACATCTTTCATGGTTTATGCTTATACATTTTACTTTAATACCCTCGTGATTTAGTTCACCTCTCTCAGAAGTATCATCATGTGGGTCGGAAGAAGTGTAAGGTACATCAAGTGGAGAATAGCCCAAGGTAAGAATGTTCTCAAGGGAAAAAGACAACTGCTGTGCTCAAAGAAGATGGGACTACAAACCAGGAAACAGTATGTGAAAACATTCGTGTGGAGCGTAGCACTCTATGGATCTGAAGCATGGACCATTGGAAAAGCTGAACAGAAAAGACTAAAAGCCTTCAAAACCTGGTGCTGGAGGAGAATTCTGCCGATAAAATGGATGGACAAAATAAAAAATGAAGTGTACAGAAGAGTAGAAGAGCAGAGGACCATATGGAACACGACAGAGAAAAGAAGGACAAAATGGATTGGACACACCCTGAGACACTATGGGTTTGTGAAAAACATAACTGAAGGTAAAAAAGAGGGAAAAGTCCCCAGTGGATGACTAGGAATAAGTTCATGAACCAAACAAAGAGGAAGGTACATAGGAAGAGATACCAGGATTTAAGGGAACTAGCATTAGATAGGGAAGGGTGGAGGACTGCAGTCATCCAATCTTAGGGTTGAACGACCAATGAATGAAACCCTCGCGAAAACAATCGTGTGCGATTATTGCGACTTCTGGTGATAGATTCCACGAATTTGGCATGATTTTGTCTAAAGGCCGCTTTACACGGTACATTTTATTGCACAAACGAATGTACAAGAAACTGAATGGAAAGAGAGCAGGGTCTATTTCTCGTCAAGCCATTCAGATAATCATACAATTTGCCGCTTTACACGGTACAATTTTCTTCATGCAAAAGTTCATACCTTCGTTTGTACAATGTACCATGTAAAGCGGCCTAAATACTTGACTAAAGCGCTTTGCGTATGGTATAAGATCAACATGTTTGGCAGGTTGTCAAATCGACAAAATTTAACCGAACAAGTTTTTGAGCGTGAGACTGTGGATTAATACTCCCGCATGTCTTTTCATTCTATATCTAGCACGAATCTCCGCGTCAGCCGCGTCCGACTAGCCTTAAATCTACGCTGATCCTCTCCTAGCTCAGTCTCTACATCGGCCAAGTTTCTACCCCACAAAACGCTCTCCTCAGTATTAAACTTTTTATCAATATAAGTTTTTCGTATTTTTCCCCAAAGTTCCTTTCATAATTTCTCTCCTTTTTGTAAGTGCCTCTTACGTTTTTGCGAGCGTCTTTCCATGTGTTCTTCCCCAAGTTAGGTACTTAAATCCGACATTGGGCCGAGTGCTGTCATGACGACTTGTAGACGAGAGATGCCGGATACGTTGTTATATGCTTAAGAAGCTTTACCCTCTAGAAGGTGCCTCTCCTCCCCCCCACCCTCTTCGGTGCATCTAGACGCCCGGAGCCAGGAACTAAAGTAGGGCGCCGTCGCTTCAATAATACACGCCACATCAACCGGGCCCGTCATAAGAAGCTTTTTGAATTCAAATGGCGGAGAGGTGCTCATCGAATCGAAGATACATCTTTTTTATTTTTTCTCGAGATGTCTGTGGCCTCGAGGGTCTGGTCGCTGGAAAATTTTTGAAAATTGCAATATAGTACCCTTACAGTACGTTTTATCTGCTGGAATCATTGAACAAAAAGGCTGCTCAACCTAACTCTCGTGTGATACTCTTTTTATTCTGTGCTTTACGGCAAAAACCCCAATCTGAGATTCTAAGCTGCAGTAAAAATACTGAATGGGAAAATTAGCTCACATTTTCAAGAGAATCTTTGTATTCAAATAATTGTTAATCGATAATTATGCAAGATTTTAGGCTTTCCCGGTGAATGCTCAGAATGTAAAGCTCTGGGGTTTTCAATCGAGTGGTGGTGGTTTGTGGCACCCATGTTTCGACGGCGTAGTCTGCCAACGTCCTCAGGGCGATAATTTTGCCTAGGAGGGTGTCACTTTATATATGCTCTGTGGATGGGCTCAGCTTGCTTCTGATTGGCCCTCTTTTTCCGCTCTTTTTCTTATGAGTCTCATGATTGGTTTCCACCATTGCTTATCTGAAAACCTCTGTCACTGTTGATGTTGTCTCTGTGGTTGTTGATTTTCACAGCCTCCTTTACAATCCAGTCCCAATAATAGGAGCATGGTGAAGGACCTGGATCCCTTTGAAATTGATCCTGTTTCCATTCTCAAGGCTAATGCGGATTTCTCGGGGTGAAAAACTTGATGCTCCTTTCATATTCTTTCAGGCGTTTTTCTATTGTGCGGCCAGTTTCGCCGATGTGCATCGATAATTATACTTTTTTAAATTTAAGTTCTTAAACCACAATTTTCCATATACTTAAATTAAAAAGTTGAAACTTCTACATTCTAAAGACTTCTAGAAACATCTTGGTATTTTTCGTAACCCCGCCGTGATGAAACAATATTCTCATTTTATTTTCCGACTTGGCTTACCTTGACAAAATGGTCAATTTTGGGATCTCATCTCAATTTTTAATGTTTAAAAATTGCATGAACGCACAATTAAGCACTTAAAAAAATCTAAATGTATGATCGTCTCAGAGATAAAGATAAAAAAAAAGACTTTTGAAAGAATTTTGCACTCCATCGCAGTCGCATTTCTGCTGGGAAGTTATGATGTGGTATGCCATTAAATTTTTTTATGTTTCCAGTGTCCCAATACCTCTTTACACCCACCCATTCGATAGCACAAACGATAAAATGTAGATGAAAATGTGGGAGAATAGCCGTCAAATTTGCTTTTGAAGAACTAAGCCACTTATTGCGGACAAGATAACTTCGTAATCGCTTTTATGACTTTAAGGTAGATTATGCGAGATCCCACTTCACCTTAAATTCAATGAATTTGATCTTATTTTATTCTTTTGGTCTCACCTAGATAAAATATTTCAGGTTTTGAAAGGCACCACAATATTCACCACTTCCCGCTCTAATTTTTGAGATATTTGACAAGAAGTAACAGCCATTTTCAATGGAAATTGTACGAGTGTGGACATTATTAAAACAGAATGAGGAATTTCTGACGCTTAGGTCTCATCAGAAATTTAAGTGTGCAGTTTGAATGTTTATTCGACTATTTAAAAAAATGAAATGTATTACACTCCGCAGTAAGTTTGAAACAATGGCCAAAATAAAGAATCTTAAACGCTTTGGTTTTGTCAGAAATTTTTTCGTTAGTGTTTTGTCGTCTATTTATAAAAAGAAAAGAATTACTCTGCACTACTATTTTATAGAATCTAAAATAACCTTCGGATTTTAATACATTTTCACCAGACGGTGAGAAATAAATGGGTCATGTTGAAGACATATATGTTCATTACTGAGATTTTCTGTAACTGAGATTGCTGAGATGTATATCTATTGATTACTGAGAATTTCTGTTGCATAAAAATATATTTTTATGCCATTAATATTACAATATTTGTATCATACAATATCTCACAGCTGCTAAAAAGGACCAATGAAATATGAATATGGTCTCTATCATGACTATGAATAATCTCGCCCCAACTAATAGTATAATAATAATGTTTTATTACTCCCTAACAATACACATAAAATGCAATCAAGAAGATAGGGAGCTTTAGGTAATCCAGAAGGAGAACCTGTATTGAGGTTATCATCAAATAAGTAAATAAATAAGTGACCATACATTGTTATTTAACATGAAAAAATTCCAACTTTAATAATTTCTTAACAAAACATGCCTTCAATATTTTGATAATTAAGGTAGTCCGAGCGAGATAGTTCCCTAATCATAATGGAGACCATATTAAATGTATACGTTTAAATTTCACCAGCTGTGAGATATTCGAATTAAATCTTGCATTATTTATTGTGCAATAATATAGTTTTACATGACTGAAATTGTAAGTAATCAAATGAAAATATCCAAGTAAGTCTTTAACTTGACTCATTTTTTTCACGCTGTACGTTTGAAACTCCATCAAAACAGGTTTCTTCTGATCCCATAGAATTTACTGCGGTGACAATATGATGATAATTTTTGAAAATAGTTGAGAAAACACACAAACTACACACTGTTGATTTTTTGACGAACTCTAAGTGTAGGAAATGCCTCATTTTTAATATAAGGTTTCTCTGGAGTGCATACACGTACCATTTCCCATATAAAAGGGCTGGTATTTTTTGCAAATATCTCGGAAAGTAATGCGGTAAGGGGTTGAATTTTCGATGTCATTGGATAAGTGAGATGTTTTTATTTAAAATGAGACTAAATGCATTGATGTCTTGATAAAATTATATTTCGCTCAAACTACCTTAAATAGTCAAAATCTTACGTTTTTTAAAAATGAGGTTAGGTGTGATGCATTTTTGCAGGTAGATGGAAGTAAATTTTAGGATTTTGGCCCAATGTATAAAAAACTTCGCCTGAACAAGGAGAATTTGAGCCTGGGCGAGGGTTGAAAAACTGTGCGTAGATAACTACATTGAATGCTTAATTGTTTCGTATGGATGATAAATTGTAACTTATAGATTTAGTAACTTTATTTAGAGGAGAGAGATTATTTTGAAAGGACCATCTCCGATGGCGATGTAAACTGTCAGAAAATTCGCTTAGTCCGGAGAGAAGCCGCCGTAAACCCCCGAGAGCCGTCCGACCACATGCTCGGGAAAAAATTCCGCTTGCCGATGGAATGGCGGAGGGCCTCATCTCCGTCACTTGTCGACGGAGGCGCGGCTGCGTTTGACGTCGACTTCCGGCGCAAACCCTCCTGCTACCTCTTGCCGGCGAGAGAGAGAGAGAGAGAGAGAGAGAGGGGCTCGCGGTGCGGAGATGTTCCGTGTCCGGGAACGAAGCGAACAGAACGGCGACGTGTGTTTGAGTGTTTTGTGTGTGAGTGTGCGTGCGGGTAAATGGAGAATTTCCGCCCTTCCTTTCGTTCGAGTCGAGGACGGAGGACGTGCTATTGGGGGAAACTGAGTGGAAATTAAAGGCTTGCGTGTGCGTTAAATTTCGTTTGCTGATCCTTCTTTTTTCTCCTGCTCCGCTTCAATTTCAAAGGTGCCACGAACAAGCACGAACTTCCTCGGAAAAAATCATTGGAAACAATCGCCACTTACGAACAGCTAGATTAGAGGTTTTGATTCGGGAATGGTTATTAAGATTTCATCAAAGGCACCGAAACAGTCTTTTGAGGCTCCGCTGAGAATCAAATACATATTTATATGCTGTTTTGCCTACGCCTATTTGCAAGAAAACGGTTGAAAAATAGAGTCTGAAAATATGAAGTGCATCTTAATTTTACGATGCAGAAGCCCCGGACTGTTAAAACCGTTGGAACGCGAATACATTGTCACATATCCCCTTTCCGAGGGAATATGGCCGCTTAAAATTCCCTCATATTTGCATTGAGTGGATTTTTGTCGTGTATGTTTGGAGAGAATGGCTTTAAAGAGTGCTCGTCATAAAGAAGGCGTTTATTTTTCTCTCGCCTTGTTTATGTCTGGTTGCCAAAGGTCAAGACTTTGAGGACTTTGAGGCAAGGTCGGGGTGCTTGGCTCCGCTCCATCTCCGGTCTGGCTCCAGCAGCACTAGCGTGTTTTGACGGCCGGTTTTTCTTTTTTTTAGCGTTTTAATGTTTTGGAGAAAAGAATTAACATGAAATATTTAACTATTAGAAAATGCTTTATTCTCAAAATGGGAAATAAACAAATTTATCTTGATGAGATGAAAAGAGAGGCTACAGGCGAAAAACGAGAGAATTCTTAGAATTCTTTTGTAAAAATTCTGTTGAATGAAAGCGTAATTAAATGAGCAATCAATGGAGCATGTGTTGCTGTGGCTGAATATATTTCCTGGATAAGTGAAATGACCAGACCGCATAAAGGCCAACAGTGATAATTATCCCTCTTTAGTAAAACTTTTGGAGAATTAAATCAGGGAAAGCGGAAAATTTGATCCTGATTGCAACAGTGACCCCTGTCCATTAATTAGAAAACGCTTTAAATAAAAAAACAGTGTACTTTGTTTCTATTATTGCGGTACATGTGTCATGATGGCTCTCCCTACTTATTTATGCATATAAAATGAATCATGATTAGTTTAACACATAAAATAGGTACCTGCTATATATTGCTCAGTGGAAATCGTGAAAGAGGCGCTTTTTACTAAAATTAAATGTGTATATTTTATATTTCAGTTACGAAAACATCTAATTTCCCGTTGGCTTAGAGACCTGATATGTTTTTGAAGTTGCATAGGTTCTGTTATTTTCGGTAAAAGACAGCAGTTGAGCTGTAAAATCCGAGTTTTCTGACTACAACTTAGGTATAGTGTAACGCTATACTTTATGACTTTCTTGAATCATCAAACATGACCACCAAGTACTCTGCGGCGAATTGGCACTTGCTCTATTTCTTCTTCCCGGACTCAGCCGCGTCGTAAAGTTGCCGACAACGTTTTTCCTCATAACCTGGAGGCGTCTTCAGGTCGAGGATGTGTGCGCTGATATTTTGCTGCGGTATATATTTGTGGAGTCGGTCGCGTCTGATTGGCAGCACATTTTGGAGCCATTTTTTTCGCTCTCTGCAATATGCGACAGATTTTATTCCAGGTATTAGCTAGGTTGTAGTCATATTCTTTGTTAATATAATTGGGAAATTTTATTATTTCAATAGCTTCCCGGATTAATCGCGGGTAGCATCGATTTTCCACGTAATTGAAGGTAAAATAGAGGGCAAAGTCCTCACAGGCAGACCCAGTAATAATTTCATGGGCCAAGTAAAGAGGTAAGTACATAGGGAAAGCTACTAGGAAGTAAGGGAACTAGCATTCGATGGACAAGGTGAAGGGCTGCAGTCAGCCAATCTTAAGATTGTCCAACCAGTGATGATGATCGGTTTTCTCCGCTGGGAAGTCTGCTCTCTTGAAAGCAAATGGTCGGGCTAGATCCTGACCAAGCATGATCGGCTAGGGCTGAGAGATGGAACTGTTTCTTTTTTGTCGCCTTTTGGTGTTCCTTCTCACTGCATGCAATGGCTCTCCATGCAGACCAGTAAAATTTTATTAGTATTTTATGCCTGTCATTATGATGCTCAGCAATCAAAATAAACTTTTCTATCGTGATGTAGACATTATGAAAGTAACGTAGTATAGAGTGATTTTGCGTATTAAATTATTTAAGAAAAATAGTAGGATAAAGAAGGATGGCTTAAGAATAAGTACTTAAAAATATAAGTAATGCTCAGATTTCGCTTGCATATTTTGTGAACACCAAAGTTCTGCGGAAAAACTCCCAGATTCTTTCTTTCTCATGGTGGCATCGCCCATGAGCTCCTCATTTGTACTCAAACATGCACAAAATCAAACTGCTGTCCTATAGTCACCCCAGGGCACCGCACCCTCGAGACGGTGAGCCCGACAAGCAACGGTACACTCGGATAAATCAAGAGGACCCTGCGGTGAGCTTGAATATGCTCTATAATACTTATAGTTTGCTCCGTACATGCATAATTTTTATACACTATTCGTCAGTGTTGCTATTTATTAATCAAGAAACTCCAAATGGCCGTAACGTTTTAGCACCACAGATCTCACCGGGAGTTATTCTGCGTCAGGCGTCCAACCCCCGGCGGGAGGCTCACATCCCTGTAGTTCTTTGTCGAAGCTGTTAGGGATCCGTTTTACTGATGGGAAAGCACAATCACTGAATACATTCAAGGGTAGGGAAGAGAAACGTGAGGTGCAAGGAATTTTATATGGATATCCGGGAGAGATTCGCCAATGGAGACACACTATCACACGATACACTCAGGGCAAGGAAAGGAGAGAAACCCTTGATTTATTTGCTTTAATTTTTTGCAGAAATTGGTTTTGGTTGCCTTCCTTTTGACATCGTTTCAATGAGAAATTAATCAACTATCTTTACTTGAATCCATATTAAAATAATCCTTGTACTTTTCCACTAATATTTATTAATGTACTACGCGTTTCTCAGCTTGCTGCATCTTCAGGTACAATCGTTTATCTGTTATTTATTGATAGTTACGATAGGAACCAACGCCAATGAGCTGGGGGAGGGGGTTTGAGAATAAACTAATTTTTGGGTGGGAAGGCAGGGAAATATAGGTTAGGGGCTTGTAAAAAGGGACATTTTTTCGGAAAAGAGTGGGGTGGGGTGCGGAAAAAGAAACTCCATAAAAATTCCCTTTTACAAGCCCCTAACCTATGTTCCCCTGCCTTCCCACCCAAAAATTAGTTTATTATCCAAACCCCTCCCCCCCAGCTTATTGGCGTTGATTACTATCTTAACTATAAAAAATATATGTAAACAATTGTACCTAAGGATGAGGCAAGGCAAGCTGTAAAACGCGTAGTACATTAATAAATATTATTGGAAACGTACAAGGATTGTTTTAATATGGATTCAAGTGTAAAATACTCCCACAAAGTGACGCCTGAGGGTGTAGAGTTGATTTGAACTATCTTTAGGTAAATTTGTCATAAAAGTGTCGGTTACATACAAACTATGAAGATGCTATTGACGAATATGCATAGGTTCTGGTTCACTCGGAGTATCAACTTAAGTACAATTATTCTTGGTTTGAGCGATCACCTCATTACGTCCGAAGTTGGACTCTAGGACTATGGCCCTAAACGCACGCAATATCGATATTGGCGGGATACTGGTTCGAGTGCCAGTCTAGCTGAATGATTTTTCCTCAGTGGAGTCTCGCACTTATGTGAACTTGCGGGCAACATCGTTAAGGCAAAAGCGTAGCTTGTGCCGCTTCTCTAAAAATTTATATAATATTATCATAAAAAAATATATTAATTTTACAAGCCAACAAAACTGAATCCATGAGCATACCGCCAAGATGAAAAATAAGAAAGATTTATCATTCCTTTTTCCTTCTTACCAATCGGACAATGACTTGATTCATTTAAAGCTGCGCGTGAAGAAAGAGATATTGCCTTTTAATCCTAAATTCATAGTATTTGGTAATTTTGGTAATCCCCAATCGCCGTGCTAGTCTACGCTTTATGGTTCTTAAATCTGTAATCTGTGGTGATAGCGGGTATTAAGGGTGTGACTCTGCTGAAAGGGGGAAGCGAGGAAGGAGAGAGGAGAATGGAACGACGAGAGGGTGATTTTTTTGAGGATTCTGGTCACGTAGTGCTGCCTAGAAGGGCTCATTGTATCTTTTCCTGCGGAAAAAGGCTGGCCACTAACAATTAGCCTTAAACGGTATTTTTTACAGGCAGAAATTACATTCCTTGTTATTTTTTACGCTTAATTAAGTCTCTAAGCTTGAAATTGAACCACTTTCACGACAGCTAATTTATAAAATAATTTAAAAATAGGACAAAATGCTTCTCAACTGCATATTAATTGAATACTTTATTTACCTTGGAGGTTACTTGAGTAGTTTCTGCTAAACTTTTACGTCCACATTATTTTCCTACCTTGAACTGCTTATCTTTATTCCTTCCATCACAGGAGATAAGAAGAAAAATTTATTAAATGAACATACATTATGCTATTCTAGTATTAACTACATTTCAGCATTGAGTCATATTTAAGGGTCATTTTATGTGCGCTTGACCGTTGCCACTTCCTTCATGAAGTATGTCCCAATGTACTAGAGAGCTTGTAAAAATTGTAACATATCATTTTTACCAGCGTAAACCATTCCGTTGGCGATATGACTGTGTTTTGGTTGATTATTGAGCAATCATATTTTGTCATTTTTGCGTGTCCATATTCCGTGTAAATACTTGAGACAGGGTGACACATTTTTTGCACGTCTTTTTTTGCGACATCGTTGAGGCAAAAGCGTAGCTCGTGCCGCTTTTCTAAAAATTTATATAATATTATCATTACAAAATATATTAATTTTACACGCCAACAAAGCTGAATCCATGAGCATACCGCCAAGATGAAATATAAGAAAGATTTATCATTCCTTTTTCCTTCTTACTAATCGGACCATGACTTGATTCATTTGAAGCTGCGCGTGAAGAAAGAGATATGTTATCCATTAAAGTCCAACTTATTTTTGTAAATTTTTCTTCATCCATTGTTTATTGCCGTTAGAAGTGTACATCAGCCGATAAATTTTCTTCCTTGGAAAGCTATGAAATCTTTTGCACTTTAATTTACAAACGATGCATATACTTTTGTGTAAAGTCTCGTGAAGGTATTCTATTGAATTTGATATAGTAATTTATTTTAGCCTTTAAAATGATTGCAAAGAAAAATCTGTACAAATTTTCGCATTTAAACAAAAATTAGGCACCAATTCTTCATATTAAAATCTTATGTTGTATCATTTTAATCCAATCCTAATCCACTAACCAACTACCTGCTCTTCATAAATTTGATCACCTCGAATTTTCCTCGCTTTTGAATTATCGTCCAGGCAGAGGAGGTAGAACTTTGACGGGGTCATCGACCAATTGTCTCATCTGGCGAGCCGCCGATCACGAAAGTTCGGGAAACTTTGAGTGACAGCGCAATTAAAACTGGCCAACGGCCTCTTATGGGGGTTTTCTCAATCGTTTGGACTTGCGAGCGGCATCCTATGGTCAGTCAATTTCTGGACAATAAAGCCACTGGTCTACCACACTGCCAGCATAAATACACTTTTTTGACGAGCCAAATAACTAAAGATTTTCACCGGGGGAAAAAAATGACAAGCTGATGATTGGGAAATTTTTAGTACTTGCCTAGCAAGGTAACGCCTCGAAAGTTTTGAGAAATTCTCGTGCTGCTATCTTATTTTTTAGGGTCAGTTTTATCTTCCATATCCCAAGAACAGTACCTCGGCCATGTAAGTTGACATGTAACTCTCGTTTATAATCCTATCTTTCTCATATATGTCTTATTATTACATTGACCATTCATTCATTCATCATCTAAAATTCTGTTTTACTGTCATTTAAGTCTCATTAGTGTAAATGTTGTCAATAGCCTTACAATAGCGCCCCCAAATATAAAAAAATATTATTTTAAATGAATCAAATAATTTTATACGAACCAAATCATTTTAAAATTACTAAAACGGCTGGTTTCTACCACCCCATGTGACACATCTTAATGGTGGCTGTCAGGGTCTAGGTACATTTATAATCATGGGAATATGAGTGGACAGACATTCACTATCGTTATTATACGACGCCGTTTCCTTGGTGTTACTGTGGCATGATGGGTGTAAATGAATAATTATTGGTAGTTTGTCCAACTTTATATCCTCCAGGGTAGCAGAGAGTTATGGGCTTTCCCTAGGTTGTTAATAGGGACTTTCAGGTATTATTTTGGATGGGAAGAACATGTGTTCGTGAATTCGGAGATAACAGTTATTTCAAGGGGTACCGAACAATTTAGATTGTGCTTTCAACTTCTTTGAGATAATGGGGGTACCACTAGATAAATGGAAGCACGGAAATACGTTTCCAAACCAGGGGTTTGAAGAAGAGTTTATATTGTGATCTGGATGAAACTGGTTGGAAGTCATTTTCTTTCAATTAGCAAACCGAGGATGTATCACCCCATAGTTTGCTGGGGTAGTTAATGGAATGCGACTGTTTGAAGTTGGCTCAAACTGCTGAAAGTTCATCCTGTTACTCTACAGCTAATATGTAACACTTAAAGTTTCTCTTGCTTTAGTCAAAGCGTAGGCTGCTATAGTGGCGCTATGAGTTAGCTGCTAAACAATCCTGGCAGAAAGTCTGTTTAACGTCTTAAGTTCTTGGGCCAACCTTTAATCATTCCATTCCAAAGACCAAGGCAAGATGAGACTTGAGTCTCCTGCTCTACTTTGTAAGATAGAATGAAATCTGATAATTTTGCTAATATTATCCAATATAATTTTCTATACCTCTTGAAAAATGTGAAAATTTTATGTTTTCAAGAAAAAAAGCTATTGAATGAGAGGGAACTCTTCCTTTTATTTTGATAAACAGTGAAGTTATTATTATTAAAGAAGCTCTTGAGTGCGCAGGCTAATTGTTCGTGAAGATCTAGGCAAAAAATAATGTCAACCATTCTTCAAAGTCAATGGTTGAATTAAAACTCCAACTACTTTTTTCGTGTCACCAGCATTTATCGCATGCTGATCTTGCTTTTCTTTCTATGCATTTATTCTAATGAGTTTATTTCGCTATCAAAGTCTGACGATATGGCTCTATGCTAGACGCTCCAAAAGGCGATTTCTTTATATATAACATTCAGCTCTACAATACGGTCCTGAGTTGTGCTAATGGATGGTATTTAGCTACTAGTAATCGTCTCTCATGAGTAGTCTTTCAATCCGAAGATTAGTTGACTTCAGCCCTCCACCTTTTCCTATCTAATGCTAGTTCCTTTACTTACTGGTAGCTTTTTTTCCATTATCCCCTTATTTCCCTTTACTCATCACAAACCAGTTCTGTCTCAGGGTGTGTCCAACCCATCTGGTTCTTCTTTTATAGATGGTATTCCATATGGTCCTTTCCTCTTCTGTAAACATCATTTCTTATTTTGTCTGTCTATTTAATCTTTAGCATCCTCCTCCAGCTCCAGATTTTGAAGGATTCTAGTCTGTTCTGGTGAACCGACTCTATAATTCAGTTACTAATACGAAATTTGTAAGATGGGCTTCGACGTACAATAATTTCAAGCCATAATACAACCCTCAAAAATCGAATGCTGGGAATTTATAGGGTTGGAATTTTGATCTAGACGAATGACTGTTCATACTTCCTGGCACTTGTGGGCGACTCCGTAAAGGCAATGTAAATACAGAGGTTAATCTCGGTATCTTCAAAATTTGTCAACTACGTAAAGGATTGTTAGTAAATTTATTCATTACATCATTTCAAATTCTCCGAAGACCACGGACATATATGCCTCTCCATTTCCTCAAAGTATTTCATATTGTAAGGAAATGAGAGAAAATTGCATGACAATCATTTTCAAATAAAATGATATATGCCCTAAACGTTGCTCCAGTGTAACATATCTGTATCTGTTTTGAATTAAATTAATGTGTAGATATTAATTTTCGTAGTTAAGAATTATTCTAACGGCAAATATCGTTTCATTTTCAGATTGGAATTGTGGCCGAAGTTTATCCTAAAACTTTTTTTTTTAATTCAAAGGCTTACGAAGTAATTAGATCTTTTGAGATAAACTCAAAGGGAGCTAAACAATCATCACTCTCTGTGGTTTAACCGCAAAATAACCGTGAGAGGAAAGTTTCCCCCATATCTGAGATGAATAAAGAAGCCCAGGGGCGGAGACTGGTCCAATGGAAAATTTGCGGATTGTCGGGGAACTCTGCTCATCAGCCACAAACCAGCTTCCTCGGGGTGCTAAGACTTCGATTCCAAATCACTCGCTACTTTGAAACTGGTTTCTGCTGTGGCAACAAGATATTTTGCTGTAGGACTGATTTTTCTCCCACAATATTATATGAGCTGGCTTTCCACTAGCCTGACCTGTTGGGAAACATGAGGATACTCTGTTTTGTTTAGCTTTTTGCGATCGTGTATTAGGTCATAGTCTTAAATGAGTATATTTTACCAATTGCAAAATAAATAAAAGAGCAGTCTAGAGCAGGTGTATCTGTGAGATAGGTATCGCACTCCTTATCTTTGCGATTCTTTTTTTATTTATATTCGCAAATTAGGGAGAGCACTATTCGCAATTGTTTCGGCTTTTACGATCTCACATTACACATCCTTATTATATAGTAACTGTATCCTTACATGGAAGCAGGAAAATAAACAATTTAGAGCATGCTTATCTGTATTAAATGTATCACATTCTATGTCCCTTTAATTTTTTTTAATGCTCATAGGGGGATGTGACCTCTGACTGCCAATAACACACTACACTTAAGTCCATCGCTGAACCGTGGGTGAAGTTTAAAAATGTCACTTTCATATTAAAGAAACTTAACTATTAGAACTTAATCTCTCGCTATGCTAATTTTTTATTAACACCATTTTAACGGTTTGTACATTTTTCCTCGTTATCTCTGTGCGTTGTCTCATTATTGAAACTCAGTCCTTCGGGGTTTTTTGTGCTGGTAAGTGCAGAATCTATATGTAGATGAGATGAAGAGGAAAGTGTACGAAAGGAACTACCTGGGAGTAATGAGACTAGCGTTAGACAGAGGAGAATGAAGGGCTGATGACAACCAATCTTACTTTCGTACGAGCAATGAATGATAATACCACTTCTGTTGAGTTCTTACAGTCATTATTCTTAATTTATTGTCTCGAGAGAATTTGCCTATAAATGATGGACTCTTCATGCATTTCTCTGCCGGTTGTTATGAATGATCTGGAGTCAAATTTGTGATAAGTCGTGGAAATAGTAGCCTATTATCTGTGGAGAGGTTATACATTTGTAAGTTTTTAAATTTATTGAAATTTTGGTCCTTGAAAAGAAATGTCGAGTTGCATGCAATCACTGCAGGTCTAGGCTTTATCATTCAATATAAAGTAGGAATTTCAGTTTATCCAGAGGTAACTCATATTGCATAAAAATACCTATTACATTGTAATAACTTTCCTTAATTATATTTAATGCAGAATGGATTCAGCTGTTTTTTTTAGGATAAGTACGTTTATCATTAACAGAATTTAACAAAAACGGCTTTTCTTTATTATTATGTGTTTAGGAAAGAGTAATATTTTCTCAAGTCGAAAATTGGAAATCTATCTGATCAATGTAGTGAGACATGTTAAAGTGTTACACCAATCATTACAAGTACTCAGAAGGCTAAGTGTGCTCATTGGCAGAATATTTTTTTCATCTCTGTCAACAGTGACGGTACCTGAAACAATAGAAAGAAAGAACGACGCATTCATGTCGCAATGCATACATAGGAGCCACGATACTCTTCCTTTCCTTTGGAATCAAGAATGGGTTGTTTAGGAGAGATATTCGATATATTAATGAGTATCGATATAAAAGACTATCGTTTTCATCAGTGAGACGTATAGCTCATGCTTTGGTTGTACAAGCGACATGTATAAACGTACGGAGTATAGGCATGAAAGCAACTACATCAAGGCTTGGTCTTCGGCCGGTATGACCTTTAACGTCATTACCCATAATTCCCTGTCCTTGCCGCTTTCGCCGCATTTGAAATCATCGACTTTGTGCTAGCTTTTTTTGTCGTAACAAATAGTTTTTTAAGGAATAATACAAATTACCTCGCATGTATTGGTGTAAAGAATTTTTTAACACTTTCTGCAAATATTTTCACTTGCCCATTTCTTAAATATCTACTAATATATTGCCAAGATTTTTCCTATCAGAAATATAATAATTGCCAAGTTTCTGTTATTTTCAGTAATGACCTGTAAATGGTTACTGTTTAGCATACAGGATTTAATCTCTTTGGGTCATATGAATAGTTGATGAATGAATGCTTTTAGCCGGGCTATCAAAGTTCCATGAGATACCACCAGCTTAACCTCAAAACCTTGTAACTGATAATGACAGTGGTGTGTCTGAACTTGCTATAACGGAATATATACTTTGATGGAAATACAAAAATGTCCGGTTATAACATGTTTGGCTGACATAATCGTCAGTGACCTCCTCTCCTTCACCGAAAATTGTAGTCGGCTACCTACTACCTATCCTAATGTTTACCCTCCGCTGTTAATTCCTTGCTATGAACCACGTAGGCCATGTCCCCCTTTTCTATTTCTTTCCCATATTTCCATCTTGAAAGGCAAGTATTGAGTGAGACATTAGAGTGAAACAGCGATTTTTGCGTTCCTCAATCTCACATTTTGCATATTTTATACTTTTCCCGGCCAAATTCAGCTAAAAATAATTTTCATATCGCCTGTTTTTAATATTTTGTCATTTTTGCATTTATTTTTGCGTGGAGACATCATACACTTAAAATAGATATCTCATCATATATTTATCAGTGGTAAACAATAGAAATGGAAAACAAGTCTTTAACCGTATTGCTTTATAAATCGCAATTACTGAATGAGTGATGTTAAATATAGCATTAATGGTGTACTAGTTCCCATCAACTAATGCATTAATATACTTGTGGTTTAAAAAAATCGAGTTTCGAGAAATAAAGGTTTCGTGAGAATTAGTAGCATCGAGACATTCTATGCGTAATAAATAGGGTGTCTGTCTTCCTATTTCCAACCTATCTTGTACCCGATGATAATTCTTAGTAGAAACGCGTTGTGATTTTACGTTCAAACTTGGGAGAAAAGTGCAATTCTGTTGGAGTTTGTAATCTTCGGTAGCCTGTAACGTTGATGTGTAATCGACCATAATTTTAGGCCGTGGTTATATGTATGTTGGCCAGTGAACGAGAACTTTATCAATGGGAGCAGCATTTTGAGAAAGTTATTACACCCGAGGAAGTATTTTACCAGAGACCATTAAACTGATCAGTAGAGTTCCTACTACTTCAAATGTAGATGCATGTACTTCTTTGGGTGTAATTTATTTGTCCAGATTTATTTTATTTGTCCAGAATCTTGGCTTAGGAATTGTTTAACATATCTTTTTCGCTGTACTCCGAACCGCGGGAGACAAGATTGAGTATTGACGTCAATTATTTAATGAGCTGGTGTACTGAGTGAAATTCTCGTCCTGGCAAGCCCAACGCAAGCGGTTTCTCGCGCTTGTTGTCATTCCGTTGTTAAGTGCCTCTGTAAAAGTGTCCACGATATCATAACCGTTTCAGCGGTAGTCGTATTTCCAAAAATTAAGGGCCTGAAAGGATGTTATGGATGATTACTATTATATTACGCCATGACACTGAATACTGGTTTACTTTTGGAGATTTTTATCGATGTCTTGCGTTTTCCGGCACATAAAAGCTAAGCTAATATGCCGCAGAGCATAAAAATTTGCGAGCATAAAAGATACATGAGGTATTATTGATAGCCGTTTAATCATTTTTCATCACAATTATGGTTGTCCAATACCGTGGGTGTTACACGTGATGTGTATTTCCTTTTGCTTTTACGTTTCCAGGCATATTTGTCGTATTTGAAAAGTGGAAGATAAATGTTCAATGTATTTATTGACGCATCAACTTGAAGGTAGCTATAAATAAAGAGGAAGTGAAGACTGAGGAAGTGTAGTGTACCGTGAAAAACGTGCGTATATACAAAATCCTCACGCCGCTCCCTTTAGGGGTAGTTACAATGTAAGAAATTAGTTGTTGCTTTTTTACCTAGGATACTGGTTCTCCTTTAATTGTTTCCCCTTTAATGCTCTTTCCATGCATAGACTAAAAAAATTCTATGAAAATGAACTTAATAATTTTAAGCACCGTTAACATGCGTCCCAGTGTGTCATACAGCGGATAAACCCGCTATTGGTGGGTCTAGAGTTTTGGTATGCTGGCGTTTGGGGCAGTTCTTTCTGAGGAGATCCTTGCTCGAATAGAATAGGGAAAGAGCCTAGGATATTATCAGGCTTTGGGCCGTGTTCCAATCCGTAGGGTGCACCCAATGCACTTACGCCCTTATGCCCTATCATGTACTTCACGCACTTTCTGCTCTTAAGGTAGCCAGCGCCAATGTCTCCCAGTGTCCAATGTCGGAGCTATATCAGAAGCGCCTCGACCCGTAAGTTGGTCTGTGTACTTCTTCCTCAGGCCGATGAATTGTATTATCCTTTCGTCTGTCCTTAGTATATCAAAAGAACATCCATTAGTCACTCAGAATTGTAATTTATCGCAAGACATCGCATCGGAAATTCGCAATATTCACGAATGGGAAATTCTTAGGGCGCATCGGCATACACTTACCTTCTATGTGCACTAGCGCCCTAGCCATGATGCGCTCTTACGGATTGGAACCGAACTATACGATGTCACATCCAGAAAATGAAAATCGAAAAGAGCACATAAGGGTACGAAGTTTGCATAATATCGGATTGGAACACGGCATTGGTTTCTCTCGTGGCATACTTCATAAAATGTACAAAAACTGTCCAATTGAGTGTCAAAACCGTCAGTGGCGAATGACAGTCGTGACGAAGCCAAGAGCAAAGGCTGTCAATCTCACATAGTTACCATATTTAATTCGTGAAGAATGGTCCAAAATAGTTTTATTTCAACGTAAAGGGCTGTAAAAAAATCGGGATATACGTCAAGAATTGTTCTTGCTTCCCTTACCCGAAAAAGTGGATTCTTTTTAATGCTCAAAATTATGCTGGAAAAGTCTTCAAAATATTCGACTGATTGAATTAGATATAATCTAAAACTGAAATATCTTACTTCAACGTAAAAATCTTAACAATAAAAGCTTGGGAAGTTAATTATTGAGGTGTGAAAATTTATCCTCATTGCCTCAATCCTCGGCGGTGATAAAGGTTTTAAAAAATGCTATGTTCTTAAGTATAAGAGGTAACTTAAGGCGTCACTCTGAAAATTTCTAATATTAATTATTACCAATTTTTACAATGAATTTGCACTGATGTCATTCTTGTTTTATTTTCCGACCAAGGTTTCAGCATATCACTGTCTTGGTAGTGACTAGTTTGTTGAAACCTTTGTTTTAAAATAAAATTAGTCTGGACATAGCTCAAAGTTTTAATTGTTCATCATAATCATTAATTTTTAGCTTCGTGAACCATTCAAATTCGGATTTTGGAATAGTGTAGGCACGAGATTACCTACATTATCCCATCATATCTGGGTAAAATTACGAAGATCTGTCCTGGGTGAGATCACAATATTAAAAATTTCATCAGGGATGAATTAAATGTTTTCGGGCTTCTGACCGAATTAATCAAAGGCCCTGAAGGTGATGGGAAAGACTTTTATCGAAACGTCGGTGGAGATGGAGGACCATCCCCTTTTGGAAGTCCGATAAGAATTTACTTCAGTTATTCGATGGGAAAGAATGAAATCCTATATTGTTTATGCATGATTTCAATGAATTTTTCCCTCTGTTTTCAACAAAAATGTCTCATCGTTGACCCATGAATAGAGGAACATACTCTGGGTAGTCGGACCATAACTGATCGTAAAGGAAGATGGTGCGGCATAGGAGACCTCTTAACTCGAGCCAGGAACGCCCGCTGACAAATGAATCTTAAAGTGAGCGGTCTAAAAACTGCGGAGCGCATGGGTGAAAATTGAACAAAAAAAGCAAGATGAATTCTTCCCAGCAGTCCTCTTCGTCCTGCGTCTAGCGCACTTAGGTGAGTGGGATGTTATTTGCTTCCCTCCCCTTCGGAGTTATGATTTATGGGTCCTTGCTTCGCTCGCCCACACGAGACAGGTAGTAATCAAGCCCCCGTCATTTCTGCATCCTCGGCGCCCGCCGCCGCCTCCGCCGCCAGCCGCAACAAACCCCCGCCAACCCCCGACGCAGTTTCCTCGCCCCCGGACTTCCTGAGGACGCAGTGGTGGCGGTGTAGAGTGAAATGATTTCGCGCGGGCCACATCATGCGTACCTATCCATGAAAGTCCCATCTTCCCTGCCTGATTTACCCTCCGCAAACTTTTTCCACCGTTACCTCCTACTGGGGCGGTGTTCCTTCCCTTGGGATTAAGTTCAGTGATGAGCTAGAGCAGTAGTAGGTACTCTTACGATTTGTCTTTTATCTAGCAGAAGTCTTTTATGTTTTTCTCCCTTTATTCCTGAATGAGGAAAAGTATATCTGCGTCTTCCTTACACCCTGCGAGCCAACTCAAGGCATTGTGCCCGGGTAAGAGTAATCACCTGCATGCATTATACAATAAACTACTTAAGTTAATGTAACTACAACCACTGATGCTTTATCGTAAACCCGCTCAAACTTGTCAGGCGGCAAAATTTCTCATAACCATGCCACGCTGAAGGCCTGCATCTTTGTATAAATGTTTTTGCAACTACAAAAATGCACAGAAATACAAGGGTTACACCGCAAGTAGTTTACCTCGAGCTGTCGGAAGAATCACTGCAACAATGCGGTTGATCTCAGAGATGTATAGAGATAAATATAGAGATCTCAAAGGTATGGTATTTCCCCGTCGAGTCATGATCGTAAATGCTTCACAAAATCACCGCCAGGTCAGGTTTCTGGATGCTGGTTGTGAACCCGGTGGAAATCCCGTGAATAATTTAGGTTCAGAAATCTGAAGTCGGTTGACGTGCTTTTTTATCTTGGGTTCTCTTACGCTACCCAATCAATCCCTACGGAATAATAACTTAACTACATAAGACCCTGCTTTCATTAAAATAGCATGGACTCATTCGATTCACCTACTGACTTTCACACGATTACATAAGCTATATTTGTCTTAATCATCTGCACTTTAATACAATATATATCGATAATTATTGCGGTATGATATTGATGACTCAGTCGTAAATACAGGCTGTCCTCTCTAAAACCAGCAATGAGCAAGCGAGTAAGTATTTTATCTCCAAATGAAGTTTTGCAGTTTCATAACTTTTTCTAGCAGCAAATGGCATTTCTCTCAACCAATTGAGAAATTAATAATGTTCTTTTCTACATTCTGATATCGTGAGATAGTTATCAAACTTAATGTATTACGCAGTTCACTCTACAATTGTACATACATATCAGCGTATAAAAACGAAATGCATTTACTTTTCTTCTTGACTTACCCTCGTAATTTTATGCTTCCCTCTTCAGAATTCTGTCTATAAGCAAAGGACACAGAGATTACCTTGAATGAAAGATAATAAGGGTATTTCCAATCATTGCACTGACAAATGATGTGGTACAAAGTCACTCGCAATTGTGCATATACACCAAGGATTGAAATTTTTCATGAAAAAATAGTTTGACTTGACTGGGATTCGAACCCGGATCTCCAAATTACCGATGAGGTGTGTTGGTTTGGATTGATGGCTTGGTGGTGTAACTGGTTAACACACTTGACCGGCAATTGGGAGATCCAGGTTCGAATTCCGGTCAAGTCATTCATGGCAAATTTCAACCCTTGGTTGAATAAGGGTAGTCCTTCATCTCAATTATGTTATGTAGTCTTTTATAGGGAAAGGATCTTAAAGGTTGTGTCATTCCTTTTTACACTTTTAATCGATTTATCCTTCTATTCTATCTACTTCGTTTTCCTCAGTTACTATCGTGTTTTATTTCTTCCGGTTTTCCTTAACTTTACAGCGCTTATATCAGTTGGTGACCAGCTAAATTTTTCGGTTATTCGATGATTCGTTTACTGTATGTTTTCCGCTTACCATGTTGGGTACGTCTGCTGTATAGACTCCTTAGACCTGATGTCCTCATAGAAGGACATAAGATGTGTCTGCATTTTATTCCCGAAAAAATTGTTGGATTTATTTAGAGAGACCAAATGTCCTTCATAAAGGATAGTATTTTACTACCCTTGCGTCCTGAAAACGTTTTTTTTTCAGATTTTTAGGCTTTTAGTCGAATTTCTGTTTATTTTTCAAAATAATTTATGCATATACTCTGAGAAAGTGCATTAAATAAAGGATAAATATGAGACTGGAATTTTACTCTCAAAAGTAAATATGTCCTTATAATTCCTTTTTTCCCCAGGCCTCGGGAGGATAAACGAGGCATTGCATTGAATGGAAGAGATAGATGTAATCAATCAGTAAGGTGGCGGAGGATAATGTTGTCTTCATATTAAATGGGCTATTGGACATAATATGTGTAACAATTAAAGACAATCATTCGCCAAAATCGCCAATCATTAATGAAAGCATGTCACGTTACGTTGACGATGAATATCAACAGTTGCAACCCAAAAATTTACAGATCATCCCTGGTAAATATGTAGTTTCGACTCCATTCGGGAAAATTTTTTTTCTACCCCTAAAAATAAATGTTTTTCGCTGAAATTTTTAGGGAAGATAGTGCATGAATTTGGATTGTTTTAATTGAATAAAGTTTTGAAAAAAGTGATAAAATACGGTTTTGAGCGAAAATTGAAGATAAGAGGTGATGATTTCGGCGGCCATTTTGGGGAGTTTAATGAGATTTTCAGGAGATGGCGCAGTGATCGAGTAACCTTCACATCTTACATAGAGCTTCTGCAGTAATGAAGGATCGTGTATTTTCTAGAACAAAAAATCCCTCGAGCTGATTGGTGATTGTATGCGTTAATGTAGCAGCTGCTGACATGTAGGATCGCGTATTTTCTAGAAAAAAAAATGCCTCGAGGTAATTGGTGATTATATGCGTAAATGTAGCAGCTGCAGCCATGTAGGATCGCGCATTTACATCTTACATAGAGCAGCTGCAGTAATGTAGGATCGCGTATTTTCTAGAACAAAAAATCCCTCGAGGTAATTGGTGATTATATGCGTAAATGTTGCAGCTGCAGCCATGTAGGATCGCGTATTTTCTAGAAAAAAAATCCCTCGAGCTGATTGGTGATTGTATGCGTAAGTAAGAGGTGAAATAAGTTGGTGGAGACCTCTGGTGGAGACGTTGGGAAGATGGAAATATGGCGTAAAGCGCATCGGGAAAATGATGATTTTTTTGATGATTTTTGATAAATATCCAGAAAAGTACTAAGAATTAGGTAAACAACGTGATATATGATGAAATGCGAATTCTTTAGCTTTAAAATAACGTATAAATTAGCGGGGTGGGTCACCTGAGACGACAGTGATATCAGTTTGCGGAAAGGAGTGGAAACTACATATCTACCATCATCCCTTACCGCAACAAAAATCGACTTTAACGTGCTCCCAGGCGTCATCTATAAAACGCTTTGAGTACTGCAGTATTGGCTATGACAGTCGCTTCAGCGGGATTTCTCATGGGTAGTAATAAGAATTAGAGAAATTTTCGTATTCAGAGAAGCCCAGGGTTCGAGTCCCAGTCCATACGAACGGTGCTTTCAAATTAAATGTCTCGCAAATGTCAATATATTTCTTCTCTAACCTATAGGGCATAAGGGAATAATAATGCATCGAGTCGGTGAATACAAGGGATTTAGCGCGTAGGTGTTTGAGGTCAGGGGTGGGCGGGAGGGGAAGGGTGGCGGCCCCAGGCGAGGTCAGGTGAGGCCACGGGGAGGTCAGGCCCGTCTCCCCGGTGGTGCCCGGTTCGATCATCGCTTGCTAAGGGGTCAGAGTATATGGAGAGAGTGTTGAAGGACGAAGCATCGGCAGTCGATGATCTGAAGAAACATCCATGTTATTGCCAGTTGATGGTTGGCCACTGGTGTTTTCGTAAATTATATGTTGTTTTTTCCGATTGTATCCTGCAATATAAACCATGAGTATTTCTTAAATACCTCATTGGCTAGGTATTTTAATTTTTAACTCTTTCACTTTCAGCTGAAATTTCGAATGGTGTACCTGCTAGTTCCTCGCGATTTTGGGTATTTTGCATCAAATTTCGAAAATCACATTTGCTTATAAATTTTTATCTTCCGTAATTTTTTATTGAAGCAACATGTTTACTATGAGCAAATGTTTGATTTTGACTTTCCACCAAAGTTTTATTTTTAATAGGCTACTCTTGTTGTGTTTATAGGTAAGACACAATGCCATTTGTGAGGTTGAGAGTTTTTTATAATGCTGAATTTTATCACAGCTTGGCACGCAGTAACATACTTGGTGAATGGCGAATTACATAAATTTTCGATTTAGACGCAATGAAAAGTTTTATATTTTGAACGGCACCGTTACCATTTCAAAGCATACTTTCAAAAGGTGGACAGTTGATACGTCTGGTATTTAGTAAGCCAAGAGTGAAATGGTGCCCATGCTTACTCTTCCTTTTTCTTTTGAGATTATTTCTGGAACTTCTATTGTAATGTAATACTATCTTTTAGAATTCTAAATTAAAAAAAAATTAAATTAGATGTATGTAATTACACTAATATTTAGATGGCACGGCGTATGAATTCAGAACAATCCTGTAAATTGAGAATAATAAATACCTCTGGAGTGGTTGTATGATTATTTTGGGTTCAAGGGTTTCTGTGGGATTGTGGGATTGTTTTGGTAGAGGAGGAAGGGTGGAGGGAAACCCAGCGTCAAAATTATCCTCTTCGTGACGAAAGGCGCCAAGATGACCACTGTTTATCGTTCGTGCCGTACGACGGTGGGATTCCTGCATTTGAAGTGCTCAATACATTGTTACAAAGACTTCCGCGGCTCTCATCTCTGTGTTCATCTCTGTTCTCGCGGTTTTCGGGTTATCCCCGCGTTGGACCATTTTTATGGACGATCGTTTCGCCGGAATTCCAGTTGGCTTCATTAGGCCCTATCCTGATGCCGGCGAGACGGTCGTAATACATTGTGCCCTAGAGGCGATTGGGAGAAATGAAACTGAAGTATCTCCGCATTTGCTAGGATTTGAACCACGGCCCACTGGATGAGTGATGATTTGAACCCTAGCCCTCTGGGAATATTTCTCATCAATTATCTTATAACTTAGAGAACGAAAACCTCTTCCCGTCCTACTCATTAATCCTGGATATCCCAATGCATTTGCACCCATTCGCTTCCGTTCCATTCATTCTCCACGACTAAACCTGGGGACCTCCCGAGGTAATTAACCACCATTCAGCACACCTTCGAATTCCTAAACGTGACCTTCCTCTCCTCCTCTTGGTCTTCTCCTCCATAATCCCACCTAACTAATTCACCCTTGCCTACTCGTGAGTTGCGTGTCTATATATTTCCTCTGAATTTGAAAAAAAATCTTTGTTCCTGATAATGTCCTTATGGGTGATACCGATAGTGCAAAATAGTGGAATTTATAAAGTATCGTTAATTTTTTTGTATTTATGCATTGAATTTTGCGATTAGATTAAAACCTGCATGAAGTGACTACAGATGGTTTCGTAGAAAACTGCTCTTTAAAAGAGGGGTGGTGGGTCAACAGGGGTTCAATTTCTAGGGGGTACATATTACGGAAATGAACCGGAGGCTGGTTTGAAAAAATGGAAAACTCGTGGAGGGACGGTTTTATTGCAACCTATGCAGATGGAGTTTATTTATTCATGATTTAGTTGCTCCAAGGAAATGTCAATGCATATTAATTTGAAAAATGCGTAAAGTGAGACCTGAAATAAGCGACCACCGACAGTTCCGCTGAAAAGTGGTCCTTGATAGGAGTGGTCGTTAAGAGGAATTTCACTTTATTTGTAAATACTGCCACATCCATGAGGTTTTCTATGAATGAGATGCTCTTTGGTTTAATATTGACAATTAAAATTCAACGTTTAGTCATCATCGATGTTTAACATTTCTTGATATCTCGATGTTGACTATCAGTCGATACTTAACGACTTTTGCGGTGGCTTCACACTAGGCTAAGATTTCTTTGAAAATTAAGTCGTACGAGATGCCGGGGGACATGAAGGATAGCGCCTTATCGAGGAGCTATATACGAGAGCTGATAGAGGCGACAAAATGAGTCATGCTCTGGAAAACTAATTACTTCTTTCCAGGCATAATTGGCTTATTACAAAAGACTAGCGTAGAGGAACACTGTGATTGGGTAATTAGTATCACCTCGTGTACCCAGTATCTCGGGCGACTTAATTTTCAAAGTCATCTTAGTGTAAAGGGTATAGAGTGAAGCCACCGAGATAGTCGTGGCTCCTAGCTCCGTCATTATCCGACTTCGACAGATAGTCAAATCGAGATATCACGGAGTCTGAAACATCGATGGTGATTAAACGTTGATTCATCTTCGCCCTTACGCTCATCCTATTCTTTTCCCATTTTCTTTCATCTTTCTTTGCCATTGTCTTTAGACCTCCTGCCACACGCTCCGGCGATTGCCCACAGGATTGCACGTGCATATGGCTGTAGGCCGACGGTTTCATCTCTATACTCGTTTCGTGAGTGGCAAGAGTAGATGGAGCAAAGCCTGATTTACATGGACGGATAACTAGGCGGAAAAGTGGACGACAGCGAAGCGGAAAACCACTAACTGGCCTGTTCAACCGGCCAATGCCCCGCCCCTCTGCTTTCCGCCGGCCTGTGATGGACTTCCCGCTTTTCCACTTCGTATTTCGTCCATGTGAATCCAGTTGGAGGTGGCTGGAGAGATTTTTGTTTATATACGTAGTAGCATGAAAATTTGCATACATGTTACTTATAGGTAGTATGCATTGATAAAACGGAAAAAACTTGCATGCCACCGATTAGGTTTCTTCTCAATTTAACACTATTTTAACACGCAGCCTTGCGGTACAGGATGTATATTTCGATTTAATTCGATTACGTAGGTAAAGATTTTCACACAAAAACTAACTAGTACATTTCATAGTTCTTTAATTATATACAACAAATATCAAGGTAATATTCAGAGTAAAAAATATTTACTTTACTTTTTTACTAAAAAATATTTATTCGATTTTCGCTAAAATTTCGAATTCCGTGTTGTCAACTCAAGTTATAAAACTGCTTTTATTAAGAAGAAAATTGTAAAGTATAATTTTTGTAACAATTATATTCTTCTGAATTTAGTTATTTTTGCCGAGTAAATGGATTTACTTCAGTGAAGTGTGATCCAAGAATTTTTTTTCAATTTAGTCATTAAAAACAAAGTCATTAAAATGTACCTTCAATAACTCAAGAGTGGTAACCATACAACGGTGAACTGAAATCGTTATGTGAATTCGCGGACGTACCTTGGTATACCATAGTTCCTAACGTTGTCACGATGTAGATCTGGTGTTGCGAGCGAAAACCGGAAATTGCGAATTACGATCATAAAAAAGTTAATCATTAAAATGAAGCAGATGATGTTACTTAATGCGTCCTTTTCGTGAGAAAAATTTCGAAAGCATCAAAACGCCGTAGGAATATGGTATTCCTTATTTCGTTCGCTTGCTCTTCACTTGTTCGTCGCAAAGTCCTGGCCTAATGCCCCGCCCTCACAACAGTCGTGGGTAAAATGTACCCTGCGACGGTAGGCTGAATTCGTTATGCTAATGTACATCCATGTCATGGTTATCCATAGTTCCTAACGCTTTCACCGTACAGGGGTAGGGCTGGTATCGCGAGTGGAAACGGGAAGAATAATGAAAATGAAATAAGACAATTTTTAAGGCGAAGCAAGTTATTTTAATTAAATGAATGAGCGTAGGAATGTGTTATTTACTTGAAGTAAAACAATTGACGAAACGCATCAAAACGCCACAGGAATATGGTAAAACTCATGTCGTTTGCTTGCATTTAACTTGTTCCTCACAATTCTCTGGTGAGAGAGGTGTGGGCTGTCCCCGTTCGAACAACAATATTACGTACTCTGGTCCGTATGATGGTAGTCGGAACGACGGATAAGGCTGGTGTGAGGTCGAAGGGGCAGAATACGGGCGCGTGTGGAGTCTGACCGTATACTGCGACCGCTTGAAGCATCTCCCGGGATGAGAGGTGAAAGGGGGAAACTGGGAGGGGGTAGGGAGTGCGGTTGTCTGGGGCAACGGGGAGGTGGCGGGTGGGGGTGGAGGAAGCCGGCGTCTAATGCTCCGCTCACGCTACCATCTTGTTGTGGTGGCAATTTCACTGAAGACCCTCTTCAGTGGAAGGGTCCATTGTGTACAGACTAGATCTGCTAGGCCTTCTATGAATATCTTAAACTGATTCCGTTCGAATCTAACAGGTCGTCAACAGGTAGTAGAGGACTCCATCGTTTATTTGCCTTCGGGATCATCTACAACGTAAGGGTTCCTACATGGGTCTCTTCTAGGTCCGTTGTTATTTGCTATTCATATATTTCCATAAATCCTGAAATCATTTTAAGTACATTCAATATGCTGACGTTCTATTAAATCATTTTCAATGTCATCTCCGTGAACTCTAAAATAAAGTGATGAAAGTCATTATTCATGTTAAAGCATTTTCGAAATGGACGAAAGGAAACCTAATTTACTAAGAAACTGCAAAAACTGAAGCAAATATTTTAGGTAACGCTCAACTGGTGTATGTAATTTGATAGCATTCCTCTTTAGAAATTCACGACGTTTCTGTTCCATGTTAAAAGGTATAAAATGTGGGAACCCTGGTGAGCGATAATCTAAATTGGTATGGTCAAATACACGCTTTCTCAAACAGGGTGAACGGATTATTGTACCAAATTAAAACCTAGGAATATATTTTGCTAATCCACGCTAGGGAGTTGCCAGTTAAACTTTTTTTGCTGCTAAAAGGTAACGTATAGGAGACTACTACATTAGTATGATCTGGAGCAAGTGTACTGTGCTATGGGCTTAATCACCTGAAGCTCCTGCGCAACCAATTGTCCCCTCGAAATAAGTTCTTACTCCTTGCAGATTTCCACTTATAAATATAACAAAATGTAAAAGGCTTTCATTTTGATGTGATCCTTGGGGACCGAGTAAATCTAATATTTACTATTGGAAAACTGTAGCGATTTCTTTCTACGGCATGCTACGGTTTCACCGCATTGGTTCTGAGACAGCATTAAAAAGTACTGCGTAGTCACACGTTCTGCGTAACGATCGTTACTTCGTGTTGTTCTCGCCAATAGTCATCAAATCGGATTCAAGCGGTTAATCCCCGGCGGAAAGAAAAATCCTATATTATCCTGACCCAGTTCAATTTTGAGCATGTATTTGCAAAATTAGAAGGCTTGAGTAAATCAATTAAAAGCATTTTACTTTTTCCTATTTTTTTCTGGCGCATTTCTTATTTCCCAGCTTCATTTTTTCTAGAGACTCCGTGGGGCTTATTATGATGAGTTTGCTATGCTGGGAACTATATGTTGCAATGACACATGCGCATTTTCTGTCTATTATCTACCCCTATTATCTGCATACTACTATGAGAGTTTGTTTGTATAAACTCCGGCAACGAAGAAAGGAGGGATGGGGAAAATGAATTAAAGTTGGGCACAAGACATGGGATATACTTAAAGGATGGTAAAAGAATCGCTGTTGTCATTATAATCACTTATAATTCGTGGAGAAGATTTAATGTTTGTGCCGAGTTAACTGACAGTAAATCTCTCGTATTTTATCGCTTCTGTCTCATTAAGTGACGCAGTGGGAGCAGTATGAAGTCCTTCGTCTCATCCAAATACGCACGTGATGTGAATTTACAAGTAATCTTATCAATGCTTATGACCTAGTTCTCCCATCACCTGCATTTCAACTACTCGCTCGTGACAGTTGTAAACAAAGCGTTCGGCTTTCCTTCGTAAAGTTTTAGTCTGCGCTTCAAACATTTCTGTTCAGGGTTTTAAACTGGTAGTAGCATACTGATAATGTGGCCTAACGAGAGCAAAGTAACACCTGTCTTTCACTTCTGCATTCAACTTAAACATTCATTAATGTTCGTATTGTCATAGTATTTGCTTCATAAAACAAGCATCTTTAATACAGCGTCACACATACTTCCCAAAATTAAGAATATTAAGTAATTGTCATATCTCAGAATTAGACTTCATCCGCCGTATTTACATTTATTCCCTTATCCTATATATGCGTTGAACCGAGCCGTTTTGTAATTTTGTTCACCAATCAGAAGATGAAATGCATTTAATTAGAATAATTTTGGACCACCTCTCAAGATTCAGAGAACATTTGTTGCTAAGGTCCGATGAAGAAGCTTTAAAGTCCTCTTTTTTGGGTTCTCATTTAAATGACAGCATGGTCAGCAAACAGTGTTGTTTTTCTAATAACGCTGATGTTAATATTCATATACATCTATATGCTAATCCGCGAGCCACCGCATGGGCGTGTGGCAGGGGGTGGTAGGTCACCAGCCGTGTAAAGATGTAAAATTTTTGGAGGTTAAATGGTGACATGTACTATGGGAGTGAATTCAGAGGAGCTCAGTTTTTATTGTGGTCGCTTATTGTGCGCAAAAAGAACAAGTTTTTGTACCTATCTGTTCGGCAGAGTATTTGTCTTATTTTATCGCATCTGCCAGACCTAGAGATGTAGTGAGGAGTCATGATAATATTCTCTGTGTCACTCTGAAACACACCAGTTCTGAATTTATCAAGCTGCCTAAGCCTAGCGTGCAGCCTCCTAGTCTCTAGGGGCTCACATCTTAATCCCTCTAACAGTTGTGTAAAACTACGTGTATTATGTAACACTATACAAGGTGTGTTCAAAAAGTAAGGTGACTTTATATTTTTATGAAAAAATATTTATTTATTCTTCAATATTCAAGTTGTCCCCTTCAAAGTAATCCCCCCCAGATTTAATACACTTGTGCCAACGCTTTTTCCAATCCTCGAAGCAATTCTGATAAGCACTTTTTGGTATAGCCTTGAGCTCTTCCAGCGATGCAGTCTTTATCTCCTCAATCGTTGCAAATCTCCGTCCTTTCATAGGTCTCTTCAGTTTTGGGAACAGGAAAAAGTCGCAGGGGGCCAAATCCGGTGAATATGGTGGCTGAGGCATGATTGTGGTGTTGTTTTTGGCCAAAAAATCTCTCACGAGCAACGATGAGTGAGCAGGTGCATTATCGTGATGCAAAAGCCATGAATCGTTTTTCCACAATGCCGGACGTTTTTTTCGTATTGATTCTCGAAAACGGCGCATAACTTCAAGATAATACTCCTTATTGACCGTACGACCTTGTGGTAAGATCTCCTGATGCAATACGCCACGGTAATCGAAGAAAACAGTGAGAAAAAACTTTAAATTTGATTGAACATGGCGTGCTTTTTTCGATCTTGGTTCTCCTGGGTACTTCCATTGGGACGATTAGGCTTTGGTTTCGACGTCATAACCATATAATCATGATTCGTTACCAGTTATGATTCTTTTGAGCAAATCAGGATCATCATTGACGTCATTCAACAGCTCCTGAGCGATGCTCATGCGACGGTTCTTCTGGTCAAAATTAAGCAGTTTCTGAACGAACTTCGCTGACACACGTCTCATGCCCAAAACATCCGAAAAAATTGCATGGCACGAGCCAACCGATTTGCCAACATCCTCAGCAACTTCTCTAATAGTGATTTGATGATTTTTCAAAACAATATTCTTCACTGCTTCAACGTTTTCATCTGTTGTTGACGTGCTGGGGCGTCCAGAGCGAGGTTCGTCATTGGCATCTTCTCGGATATCTTGGAAGAGCTTGTACCACTTATAAACAATTTTTTTACTCGGAGCAGACTCACCGTATGCCACTGTCAACATTTTAAGTGTTTTGGAGCACTTAGTTCCATTTTTTACACAAAATTTGATGCAAATTCTTTGATCCATTTTTTTAATATCAGAAAATCGCCGAGTACACCAAAACACGTCTAAAATTTATATCTGTCAATAAAAAACTAAATATGTTATATTGTTGAAACTGTAAACAAATATTTGGAACATGTGTACCAACACAAAAAAACAAAAAAGTCGAAAATAAAATGTATGTTGCCCGCGAAATTTGAAAAGTCACCTTACTTTTTGAACACACCTCGTATTGCTAATGTAAGTATGAAATAGGAAGGGACCGATCACTTTTCTTTGTGGGATACCCGATGTCACCCTCAAAATGTTGCAACGAATTCTGTCAAGTAATCCTTGTCATTTGCGATGTGTTCAATAGTCACTTATCCAATCCAAACATTTGTTTGATACGCCTGACTTTAGCTAGAAAATTATATGGCGAGGGATGTTGCATAATTGGAGTGGATGTGAGTAAAACTGTTTACATAATTATCGGAAACTATTCCTAATATTCTCTTGATAAAACAATCTCTCTCTATAGCATATTTGCTAATGTTTCCAGCGTGTTTTCCTTACGATAGGTCCTAAGGTTTTTTAAAACGCAGATATTTTAATCATTGAAAATTGCACTCACGATGTTGGTTACGTTGGTTGTGCGAGCGAGGATTAAACGAGAAATGGTAGAACATGAAAAGGGAAGAGAAACCATTATGTACAGCTGAAGGCTTGGGCGCAGAGTCGGACGGCGTCGTTTGAGATGAAAATAGGTCAGAGACCCCTTCAGGGTGCGAGATTAAGACTTTTTGCCCTCGCGGTGTCGTGTCCCTCCACGTCGTTTCGTAAAATGGGCTTGCAGCTCTCGTAATTGGTTTTAAATCCACGGACAGACGCCTGTTTTCCCCTCCTCTCTTCTCTGCCATGCTAATTCAAAGAGAAAGACGGATAATTTCCTTCGCAGATGTCGCTTTATTTCATTCATTTTATTCCGGCCGACTTTTTCCACCCGTATCTCCATGACATTCTATTTAGTTTCTTTCTGTGTTGAAACCAGGCTTTCCTTGATGGTAGATCTCAGTTATGAAACCTATACTCAAGTGGCAGAGTTTTGTAGTCCTCGAACGAACGATGCTCAGTGAACTATTCAATTTTTGGAATAAGAGGACTATTCAGTACCTCTCTATGTAAAAATTCCATACTCGTCGCCTACTCCATCGATTTTAACAAAGAGTTCAAGCATTATTTTATTCTATCAGTGGGGCTGTTTAGTTCTTTTAGATAAAAAAGAGAATCATCCGGCGAGATGTGTTGGAGTTTCAGCATAATGAAGAACAGAAAATGGAATATCGCCTATTCTGTTCGTCATTGTTCATTTAGGCACTCACGTTGAAAGAAATTTGAATGCTTTTAGCAATAGTAAAAGAAATCTATGAAATTTTCAATATCATTTCTCTTAACTTTCACGAATAGAAATTTGAAAAAACTGAGTTCTCAAATTTTCATTTTCACCGTAGGAAAATGAACAAACTAAACATTTAATAGGAGCTTGTGAAAATAACGTTTCGGGCACGTAACTCTTTTCATTTACGACTAAATTAATGCCTATGTTACTATGATTTTAGGCTATCAAATGGACAGTACATAGTCCAAATTGTTATTGATTCTTTATTTGGTGATCTTTTGTTCAGTAATCAATTTCCTGAAGTGAACTATATTGTCCATCACTGAAAAGAAAAACTTCCGATGGAAATCAAGGGTTTACAGGTGGGTTCTTAACTTCCACGCTGACTTACCCATTCAATCTATTTTATGTTATAATTGATACTTGCAGTGTTCTAATTCATGCATATGGCTTGTAAAAGTAATAATAACTCAGGGGTAATACTTCATATGAGTAAAAATGTAGGCCCGGATAGATTTTTGGGGCATGACATCACAGATCAATTGAACAGTCGATGAGGTAGAAATAGGAAAAGGAATATGAAACAAAAGAATAACAATATTAATGCTATGAATAATTATATTACTTTTTTATCCATATTGAAAACAATTCTTGTACTTTTCCACAATGATTAATTAACAGTTAAATGCAACATGCGTTTCGCAGCTTGCTGCATCTTCAAATGTCATTGTTTATATTTTATTTATTGATTGTTACGATAGTAACCACCTCTAAGAAGCGGCTGGGTTTAGAGAACAAACTAATTTTTGGGCGGAAAGGCAGTGGAACATAGGTTTGGGGCTTGTGAAAGGAAAATTTTTTCGGAAAGGAGAGGGGAGGGGTGCGGAAAAAGTAACTCGCTGCAAATGTTGCTTGACTCTCTGAAAATTTCCATTTGCTCCAAATATTTAAATTCAATATGGATTCGAATATAAAATACTTCCACAAAGTGACGCTTGAAGGTGTAAAGTTTTCTTTTTGAAATTTTTATTCCTAATTTTTAAAAACTGATTTCTTACTTTATAATTCTAGAATTACTGGCCAATGTCAGCCCTCGGAACTCAGTCTGTTGCTCAGAGGAGGATGAGTGAGGGGCTGGTCGAAACACCAGCCGTGGAAAGCCAAACTCGGTGCCAGTCCCGATAAATCTTCGTCAAATTAATTTATAATTCTGCATATTCGCGGTGATCTTGTAAACTGCTTCTTACCTATGAGATATTCTGCTTTGATGATTAATTATCGCGGACAAATTAGCCAATTAGAGTCATAGAACATTTTAACTTCCGCTGGTCAGTATGTGTAAATAAAATTGACTTACAATTTTGAGAGTTGTGACAAATAATTCTTTCATATCTTATTTATATTTTTTTACATGAAGTACGACTATTTCTTCTCTTTAAACGCTTTATAATACTCAAACCTATAAGAAGTTATTTTCTCCTCTGTGCAGTATGGATGGTATAATCCTAAGCACTCAGTGTAGCGGATGGAATGGATGAACAAATGAGACGGGATTTAGGAAGGTATGACGTATGCTCAGACAGGGAGAAAATATTGCGAGGAATTGGACAGTTTAGTAGAAAGAATTAATATCTAAGACTGCCAGAATCCGTAGAAGACTATTTATGATGAGACAAATCCTTAACAAAGAACCCAAAAATATGGTAAGACTCAACGGGAAATGCGTTTATTTAATTTGCCAAATAATCTTTGAAATGCAGCTCCCAAGCTCTTTCATTTTTAAGTAGCCGAAAGAAAAAGTCTCGAAGCCTCAGTGATTTTCGCAATACGCAGAATTCAGACCTCCAAACTAAGAATTTCAGTTTCAGACGATCGATAAATGCCATATTTTTTCAACCCTCCTTTCCCTCAAGAACACACTCCCTCCAATTTTTTAGGTCAGTATTTATTTCCGTCGCTAAAGAATTTTGTTCAGTTTGCACCTTCCGTTGGAAAACCAGCATTACGCCTTTTCCTCTCCATCGGTATATTGACCGGATGGATGGCAGGCGATTTAATGGTAGTTCGTGAAATTGGAAGTCGGGAACTGCGCTCTTATCTCGTTTTCTATTTTAAAATTTTTGCGTACTGTGTAAGATGAGCACCTCGAAAGACCTTCCGATCTTCGTGTTCTCTTTGATGCCTTCCATTTGTAATGTGCCCTTATTTCGTCTGGTAACCATTTTACGATGCTGTTTGCTTTATTAATTTGACTTTTCTTTACTTCACATGATAAATTAAAGGATATGTTTTATATTGTAATCGAAATAAATTTATTCGTCTGTTATCTTTCTAATATCAGTTACCTTGGTAATTGTTGACGAAATATAAAATAACGAGTCTAAAAATGTCTTTTTTTTGCATTTTAGTCATTATTATAGAAACGGCTCTTTGCGCTATTAGGTGACCTGTCTTAAGCCATCCTTTGAATGAAAAATTGCAGGGTATTTAAAATAATTGTCACTATAATGAAATATTGATTAAAGTGGGAAACATGGCGTTCGATAGCTTTTCGATGAATGCAATCCAGCACGTATTTAAATCCATTTAATCTAGCTGATCACTATATCAGGGGAGCATGCTATTTTTTGCTGTCCTCCAGATCTCAAGATTTAATCTTACAGGTGATTTGTTGCGCTACGCCCTCTACTTTAATATTTCGATCTCTTCAATGTGGAGGTTGAATTAAAATATTTTCATGAATTTAATAACCCTATCGTATACCTTTGAAGGGTACATGTGAAGAGACAGTATAATTACAGTAAATGAACCACTGAATCGTTGGTGACATGAACTGTAATTCTTCCATGGTTGGAATGCCGAGCAGCTGGCATGTGAAATTAAATAATGCTTCGTAATTGTAGGTATTTTGTACAACACCGATAGTTTCGGACATTGACATGAAAGACTAATATTACATGTCATGTAGGAGAGATATTTTAACTCGTCATATTACCAATTTTGTAAATGGATATTTATCCAGAATTCACCCACTGAAATTTGTCATGGTATGCCCAAAAAATTAAATTTTCCATCCTAAGGCCTTAAAGCAGATGCATGCGTATACCGAGCGGTAATCTGGCGTAACTTTTGTCAGCATCAACCTTTGCTACGTTATTTCTACAAAGCAGCATTTTCAAATTCTCTACATACGGAATTAATTTAAAAAAAAATCTATTGAATTAAAATGAAATTCTCCAAGCAATATAGCATGTCAAGTGGCGTGTAATAAGCTTTCATAAATTTTGGAATCTAATCTACCGAAGCCAGCCAAACCTTTGAATCTTTAACCTTACGTAAATTTGTTGCAAGATAATCTGTAATAGAGCAATGAAGTAAAATCATTCTATTCAGTCGATAGGAAAGGGAGAAAAGTTGTTGCTTCAGCTATTTAAATCATCCGAATGGAATTAGATGCTATCCTATTTTTTCAATACTGGGTAGCTTTTTACATTGATTGCAATTAGAAATGAAAAGTTTAGAGGTATCTAGCGTCAACTAGTGTTTATGTAACTTTCATAAAACCGTATGATGGAACAGGTTATAATAAAATCAGATGTGAACGTTGCTATGAATACCTAGGGATGGAAGATAAAAGTTGTATAACTTATTTTCAGCCTCCGAGTTCCTCAGAGAGCATATGTTGTTTTTGATGATTTTTAGAGCCATAGCATTTTAGTCATCAAGAGAGAAAAGGGATATTTTGCCTCGGGTATAGTTATATAGAATAGAACTGCAGAATGCCTCTCTCCCTCTCAAAATAAAGATATTTTCATCCCTTTGGCCATAAATAAACAGTGTATAACGTTGAATCGATTGATAATTCTGATATATCAGTTTATATGAACTGTGGGTGTTTACTTCCCTTGAATTAATCCAAATATTGGGATCAAACTGTAGGAAAACTCATATCCATACCCCCACCTCAGTTAGCGCATGAGTAGAACCAGACCATGGGTGGAGTAGATCTCCGCAATACTGGCGTCGCGAATCATGAAACAATCACAAGGAGAAAACGGTTTATGCCTCTATACGACAGCTGTCAAAGCCTGGAAATATTTCCAGATTGTTTCGGGCAGGAAAATTCCACACCTGGCTTTTTGCTGTGGTGAGCTGCAATCCTTGCTTCAGACTGCAGGTCTAGCAAAAAACATTCCCATACAGGCGAGGTGGAGGGAAGAGATAGATGGGGTTACCGACGTAGCAAGTAAATTCGACTTGAGTGGGCCACATAACGGTTATTTTCAGGTGACGTTCCTAAGAATAAAGTGGGTCTTGTCATCACACGCTCCGGAAATGACTGCAGAAGGAGATTTAGGCCTTGCAAATCGCGAAGTGCATTTATGTGCACGAAGCGAATCGTGCCTTTGCACTCAACTTGTTTCTAAAAGCTCTTGGAGAAATTGTAAATTAATAGTGGTAGAACGAAAGAATGGAAATTTATGCAATATTTTTTCTTTCATCAGTCTTAGTTTATTGATTTTTGCAACGGTCAATATATGTTTGATTGATGAACACAAAATATATTTTGATTGCCGGTGAAGGCAAACCCATTTCTCCCAAAAGTTTCGCAAACGCAACATTTTTTCTTGCGTTTCCTGCGTCAGTTATTAACAATACCACTCCGTATTTATCTAATTTCCACCCCATTTAAGAGCCATTATTGAGGAAAGAATAAAATCCTCAAGCCCTGCAGAAAAGTAATTGCGACAGACCTGTTGATGAAGCTATGCGTAGAAATTTTGTGATTAAATTATAAAAGTGGAATTTCAAAGATTTCATTTAATCATGGTTGGTTATCATTGGTTAAAATTTTTTGTCACAATAAGCCTTCTTACTTCTGAAGCTTTAATCTATGTATATTTTTATGGAATCCAGTCTGCCATGATTTAAATAGTACACCAACACAAAGCATACCTTCTTGCCAGAATAGCCTAAATCATCCGCTTTCAAATTGGTAAGTAGTTAATAATGTAATGATATGGAAAAATAAGTGTGAAACATTAAAGGCCAAAAATTTGAGGCGTAAAAACTACAACGCTCTTTTAATTCTTTGGGAAATGTGGCAAATTGATGTTCATAACTAGCTTGAATAACGTCATTTGGCTTGAACCAGTTTCTTAAATATCATTGCAACTGCGTCAATTCACGGAATTCATTGCTTGAGTGAATTTCTCAAGATTACGTATTTACAGTGGTTTTTTGGAAGTCACTTCACGTCGAATACTACACCGTATTTTTTTAAAAAGTGAAAGCACGCCTTGGGCCAACAAACGTCTCTTTGCCAGCAAGTTCTTTGCAACCGGTCCATGTGGAGACGAATTCCTTTCGGAGCCAATTCAATGGCGAACGAATTCAGTTTCGGATAATTTTACGCGCCGAATTCTCCGTCTCGCCTTTGTTCCCAATGCGATAAAAAAATGAAAATTTCCCGGGTGGGAAGTCTGGAGAACGCTGGATTGGAGGGGAGGTAATTGCAAGGATTTGACGAAGAAAGGAAGTCGGGCGAGGGGGGAGGGGGCGCTGGCTGAGGGAGTGAGGCTTGAGACGAAGGGAAACGGGGACAAGGAGTGAACAGGGGTTGATACTGTTGGGGGAATGATATTGGAAGGTTTTCAACATCGCAACTGGAAAGAGTTCGGCATCGAATAAGACGCGATATGTTGTATACCACCTTATGACATATATCGCATAACATAATCTGCTTTTTATCTGTCTCATCATACATCTACATCTATATCTACATAATACCCTGCGAGCCGCCGCATGGGCGTGTGGCAGGGGGTGTTAGGCCACCAGCAGTGTAAAGATTTAAGTTTTTATGCAGATGAAATGGTGACATGTATTATAGGAGTGTATTTAGTGGAGCTCAATTTTTATCGTGTTCGCTATTTGTGCGCGGAAAGAACAAGTTGTGTACCTATATGTTCGGCAGTGTATCTCTCTTATTTTGTCGCATCTGTCAGACCTAGAGATGTAGTGAGGAGTCATGATAATTATCTCTATGTCGCTCTGAAAAATATCAGTCCTGAATTTCTCAAGCAACCTTAGCCTAGCGTGTAGCCTCCGAGTCTCTAGGGGCTCCCACCTTAAACCCTCTAAAAGTTGTGAGACATCATATTTACACTCGTAGCAGTTTTGAAGGATACGAGCTGCTTTCCATTGTATTTTATTATTTTTTTTGGTTAAATCTTTATGACCAGGGTGCCAAATGCTCGCGGCGTATTCGAGGTGTGGACTTACCAGAGCGAAGTAGCATCTCTCTTTGACTTTTTCATCCGAGGACCCTCGTATTATGCGTTTGACAGAATCTAGTTTTTTAATGATTTGTTTTTTAGTGCCACATATGTTTTGTATGTGTAATGCCTACGACATATCAGAAGTTAATCATCAACGGGGTCGGCGTTTCTTTCCCATCCTACCTTCATCTACGTAATACTCTACCTGCCGCCGTATAGTCGTATGGCAGGGAGTGTAAAAGTCATGTAAAAGATAAGGTTTTGGGAGGTGAAATGGTGAAGTGTATTATGGGAGTGTTTTAAGAAGAGCTCATCATTTATTATGGTCTCTTATTGTGCGTGGAAAGAACTAATTTTTGTACCTATTGTTTGGCAGTGTATCTCTCTTATCTTATCACATGTATTCTACCGGACCTAGAGCTGTAGAAGAGCTGTCAAAATGATATTATCTGTATCGCTTTAAAACTCACCTGGTCTTATTTTCTCAAGAAAACTGAGCCTAGTATGTATTCTCCGAGTCCCTAGCGGCTACTAACCTAATCACTCTAAAAGCTGAGAAACGATAAATGTTTTCTCTTAGCAGTTGTTAACAAAGTACATAGCTTTCCTTTGTATTTTAATTTTTTTTTGGTTAAATATTTCTATTTGGGGTCTCAAATGGTCGTGGCTTTTTCGAGGCGTGGCTTAGCACCTCTCTTCGAGGCGTGGCAGTAAAGTAGCACCTCTATCTTACTTTTTCATCCAATGACCTGCCTATTATAGACTTAATTTGTCCTAATTTATTTTATGCTCTGCCGCAAGTTTTGTATGTGTAATATATTCACGATATCCCCACAATTTTCTTCTCTACAGGTTGCTTTCTCAAACCTCCTCTTTTCTCCAGCCTTTCTCTTTTATGATTTCTGCTACTTTGCTCTTCCATCTCATCTTCTCTTCATACTTCTTCATTTTCTCACTAATTTTCATTTTCTCTGCTCTTATCCCAACATAGTCCTCCATCCCTCTCTGTTCATGTCTGTACCAGCTGTGTCTACATTCTTGCCCATGGGTTCTACTTCAACCCTTACACTAACAAACTCATTTTTGTCCTGTCTCTTCTCGTAACTTCACATATCCAACATATTTTCTTCATTTCAGGCACTTCTGACTTTCTTTTCTGGATTTTTTGTAATTGACCATATGTCCAATGTCCATGTACAGAATAGCAGTCCTCACCAAAGACTAAAAATACCTTTCTTTTCGTCTTGCCGCTCATCTCATAAATAATGTAAATAGTGTGTACCATAAATTATTAATTAAAAAACAAAATAAATTCATTAAAATCTTGTATGGTAAAAGAGATAAAGCAAACACAAATATTGAAGATATGTACAAATATTTAGGCATTCTGAGATTTGACAAATTATACAGGTATATAATAATCCAGGAGAACTACTTCTGTGATACTTATAAAAATATACGTTCCTTCAAAAATATGGAAATTCTCCGTTCTATAAGAAATTTTATTGTACCTCTGCAATACACAAGGTATGGTAATAATACATTTAAAGTGGTTGTACCAAAAGAATTTAATCAAATACCATATAGTATACGTACATTAACTACAAGAAATGAAGTTAAGGTTAAAATTAAGAAATGGTTGTTAGAAGATTAAAATGATGGGTAAAAGAAACCCTGTAATCATGCATTATATTGTTTACGAAAAGCTTCATAAATATACTTGATATTTCAATATTAATATATATATATATATATATATATATATATATATATATATATATATATATATATATATATATATAGATATGTGTATGTGTGTATATGTGTATGAAATTGAAAATGAATATGTGTAAATGTATGTATTTATAAATGTAAATAGGGAAAAATGTATATGTCAAGCAAAAGTGTGGTTGCCATATTTTTATGATGTCGTGGAACCCACTGACAAGTCCTTGGGACTTAGCGCGGCCTAAATTGTTAAATAAATGGCATAAATATGTATTAAAATGTAAAAAAACTGCAATCTTCCCTTTCGTTTGTATCGCATTACATGATGTCATATTAAATTTTAGTTTTGTCAAGGTTACCTTCAAGTGTATTCAAGTATGCTCATAATGAACAATGAAACATTTACTGTTTACTGAAACTTCGGTGAATAATAGACAAGTGTAAAAATAGTAAAAATTTTGTTGTTCATCATGAACATAACAAATGTCCACAAAGTGAAGCCTGATGTAACTTCTTGTATTACTACATTTTCGAGAGTCTATTGTTGTTTCTAAATGCCTTTATGCATGCCTAGGGAGAGTTTCAATGGTAATGGTCGGTGGTTGAGAGTTTGAATTCCTTGGTGGCAAGGACGACGGTGATCTCACAGCCATAGTTCGTCTTGAAAAGATTCGCTCTCATTTCCGTTGGCTTCCAGCTGCGGTGAAAAACCCTCCCTCACTCTCCTCTCCCTCTCCCTGCTATCTCCACCGCCTTCCATTTCTTTTTTCCCCTTCCGCAGCGGATTCACGAAGGAATCTCCTTCCCTCCCCTTGAACATTCCGTTTTAAATTCTGAAGCCCGTGCTCCGCGGAAATAATGGATGTAAGATTTAGATACAACACGTAACGTTCGCTCGATATGGAGATGAGGGACCGGTGAGCGAGGGAATCGTGGTCAGCGACTTTGGGGAAGGAGCTTAGCGCCTTTGTGTTGATCCCGTTAGCCACTTGTAATAGGCCTCATATTACACGTATCGGGTATTCTTGGTATTTGTTCATTTCTGAGGAAATTATTTTTCTAAACCGATGACCTTTTCGTCAGTAATAAGTGCTAATACGATTCGCTCGGTTTTAAGGTTAAAATTTCATTTTTTTAATCATCATCATCATGACATCATCATAGGTGAATCTCCGTTTAAGTTCGAGGTGTTGCTTAACCACAGCGAAGTGGCACTTCTTGTAGAGACTTAGTATACTTCTCGTACACAAAAGTTGACAAGTTTTATTTTTACCTGAACGTTTGGGATTTTCTCTTCACTTGAATCATGAGTTATATATGCAGGTAGTCAACTGGCTACTTAAGTGTGCTTTACATTAGATACTCTCAAGCGTTTCATACTTTATTTTAAGCGACCTAGGTCGTGTTGCTTTACATGGAGTGTGGAAACATGACCACTTACTTGTTTTCCATTCTTCATTTTTTTCGCCTAAAATTAAGGTACACAGGGGATATGGTTGATGTGATGGCTAGAGTATTGGCCAACCATACGGACGGCCAGGGTTCAAATCCGATGGATGGACAGGATGTTTTTCAAAGGAAACCCGATCCCTACTTGAGTGTCTTATGGAGGACATTTCAAGTGCAGTACTCCAAGTGCAGTACTTCAAGTGCAGTAAGGTCTGCAGGATGAGACGTTAAACCGTGGTCACCTCGGCGCCTTTCGTTAAGAGCAGGCTAATGTCGACGCCGGGTTTCTATCCACCCTTCCACCCTTACCTATCCCCTATGACATAAATGACCTTAGCTGTCGGTCGCCTCGCCAAAAATCCAATCCAATCCAATTAAAGCTCACAATAGCTGTGATAGAATCCATATTTTGTCGCTTCGAGTATTCGGTGTTTCTTTGTTTTCGATTTGGATTCTGTAAGTTGAAATCAGCATCAAAAATTTTTCTCGTACTTTTTGCAATGTAAAAAAATGGAAAAATGGTATTCTGTTTAGATTGACCATCGGTATTCGGGTAGCGGAAATTTCGGTATGCAAGAGGATGATGCTCTCAGCATGCGTTTTTTTTTACATCTTTAAGTACAAAATTCATAACAAGGTTCTGGCATATCATGCCATCATCATTAGATGATGACTGCTTTATGTGCCGTAATCTAGGTCATATTAATTTAAATAAAGTGTGGAATCATAACCAAGTACTTGTTTTTCATTCTTCATTTTTTCCGTGTATAATTAAAGACCACAATAGCTGTGATAGAAGCTGCCGTCAATGTAGTGGGTAATGATTGTTAGTTTCTTGTGCTATTTTCGTGATTTTTTTCCCCAATAAATACTGATTTTATGTATTATAGGTACATGATTGAGTAATAATTTTACACGACAGATTGACTGAACTTTCAACTCTTCCCATGTTGTCTCATTATTGTGTTCATCGAACATTAGTAGCATGATACTGAGAAGCCATATTGCAAGTAAAATTTCCTTACATGCACATTACTTAATGGTGTATATTTTAGAAATCGCTCTCGATAGGTTACGAGGGTGTTTGAGTGTTAATGTATGCCTGGTCTTGATTCAGTATACCACACCCCCTTTAAGGGGCTTGCAGGATACCAAATAATTGTATTTGTAGATTTTTAAAACTCTGCTTTACTCTACTCTGTAATTAATTTTTGTTTATATTTGTTCATGCCTAAGTTACGAAATTAAAAACTTGGAGAATGTTAAGTATTAATAACCATTACAAAGAAGAACGTAGTCTTGTTGGTAATCGGTATTCAAGGGAAATATTGACTACAGATGCTCAATGACTACAACAGCATGCATTTTTTAAAGCAGGTTTATTCTGACTTTAAATATCGTGCTGTTTCCAATATATATGATAGCCTTTTCCGATATCTTTTTCTTCTAGTTAATCTCCATTCCTCTTTACCTACACCCTGTGTTGATCCAAAAATTATTCTTAGTATTTTGCTTTCGAAAATTTCCAGTCTTAACTATTTTTCCCTTGTCCGAGTACTAAAGAATCTGTCATAATGATAGGAGTATCGCATTACTGAATGCAACCTTTAAGATACTCTCAAGCCTTCTTTACAATATAATTGATGAATGTGTTGAAAAGATTATTGGTAGCTGCTGCTACGGTTTAAGAAGAGACATATACAATGGATCCTATCCAATGATGAGACAGATGCTTAAGAAATGTTATGAATACCCTGCACTGTTTGATCTTAGATTTAAAAACAACGTTTATGAAGTTAGCAGAGGGGCGATGATGGCCAGTCTCAGAAAATTAGGCATACTAATCCTTAAGTACTACATTCATAACGAGAATTGAATACTAAGCGAATGATAAATATTTTTACTTTTGTGGTTAATCCTTAATTCAAGTAAAGAGCCCAACCACGTAAAAACAACCGCATGTGAAGGGTCGTCTTCTGATCAACCAAAAATTTCCCGTCTCTTGAAAGGTTTCTGCGACGTGGTGGTTCGAACATGAAGAGTGCTCCTTTAAAATCTTTTGTCGCTTCGAGTATTCGCTGTTTCTCTGTTCTCGATTTCGATGCTGTAAGTTTAATAAAGCGGCATCGAAAATTTTTCGCTTACTTCTTTGCAATATAGTATGGAGGCTCGGTATTTTTTTATAAAAAGGGGCGATTTAAATTCGAAAGGATATTTGTGTACTCTTATCGGAACACTCAGGACTTCGGGCACGATGGCAATACCGCTGTGAATCCGGATACTCTCATCTCTGAGGTTATTATTGGAGATCGAGAGCCAGGCTCAGGTTCAGTGGAGGGTTTTTCTCATGATTTATTTAAGAACTCCTGGTCATGTATCGTATCTGCTTGGTGAGATAGCGAATAAGTTGCCGAGTTTTATTTTTTCCTGAACGTTTGGGATTTTCTCTCCACTTGAATCATGATCTTATATATGCAGGTAGTCAACCGCCTACTGCTGTGTGCTTTACATCAGGAATTTGAGTATGTCGAAGTTCATTGAAGTAAAAATGGCCTGTTATGAATCTTTCTTCCTAGTTTTGTCAGGAATACATCTTTAGTATAAAAACTCACAGTGAGTTACCTCAGTGAATTTAGTAATCAGCTTGTTATTTGTCTTGTGGTAAACAGAAATTGATTCTAAGCATTCAAATTGTTCAAATTTAGATGAATTATATGTAGTTAGGTGTATTTTACAGCGCCACAGACAACATTATCAAGACGTCTCTCTACATCTCTAGGTCTAACATAAGCAATAACATAAGAGGGATACATAGCTGAACGGATTTTCTTTCCGCACACAATAAGCGACCACAATAAAAACTGAGCTCCACTAAATACACTCCCATAATACACGTCACCATTTCATCTCCCAAACTTTAACTCTCACATTTTGACACTTACGTCCAATTACGCTGGTTGAAACTAAAACAGCGTCGTTTATACCATGTTATTCTGCTTACTTATAAAATTTTATCCACTCGCAATCCCCTTTACCTATCTGCTAGATTTACCTGGAAAAAAGATCTACATACAGTGCCCACTAGGAATCATCCCGTAGACCTTCACATCCCTCAACATAGCACACTTCACGTCACTAAATCCTTCACCGTAACCGCTTCTAGAGTATGGAACTCTCTACCATCTAAAGTTAGAAATATTAAATCCATCCATGCTTTCAAGTCCAAAGTGTATGATATCCTAATAAAAAATCCTAAAATGTTGTCTGTCTAAAATTGAAACGAAGTAAAATTAAACAAATGGTAAATTGGATGCCTTATATATATTGAAGAAGAATTAATCTATTGAACATGAATGTATTCAACTTTATACTTGTAATTATTACTGTTATCATTAATTACCTTTTTCCTCACGGTTTATATGCTTAATCATGTATTTAAATGTTATCCTAGTAGTGCTCTCTGCAGTAATATGTACGGCTGTATTACGAATTCCAAGCTTACAATGATTTTTTTTCTTCTTTGTTTTGCCTGTCATCATTGTATAATAAATTCGATTTTGTATATTGAGTTTCATCAATGTATAATTAATCTAATTTTTGAATTTCAAAATTGTATTAATTTGAAAAATTTTACTTCATTATCTCAAGGGCTAAGAGTAGCCCACGATAATAAACGTTGCTATTATTATTATTTTTACACGGTTGGTGTCCTAACACCCCCTGCCACACGCCCAGGCGGCGGCTCGATGGGCAATATGTAGATGTATTCAAATTGTTTTTGAGTTTTAAATGTACTCAACAGCCAACGGATTAAGACTGTATGCCATTATTTCATGGTTAAACTGGTAGTAGCTACACAACAGAGTGTACCCTTGGGGAAACCTAGATGATTCATTTCTTTATTAACATTTTTCCTATTTTGCAAGGAAAAATTTTTGATGCAATTAAGTTTATGTAATAATCACCTAAAAAGCCGAAGTGAAATTCAGAAAATACATCTTAAAAGTACGAATATATTATTTGTTACCGATTAATTCATCAAATCAGATCGTTGGATGCGGCGAGACGGCTTTTTGAACGCAGGAAAGACGATGCGGAGAACGCCGCGCGTTACGTCGCGCACTCTTTGAAGACCGCAAAATTTTACTCCTCTAATGCAAACGCTATCAAGTGAACCGCGAAATTACGTATGTATAATTTTGTAAAAATATTTCGCAGGTATTGAAATACGACTGAGTTTTACGTGGTGGAAAAGATTATTCATTGGTATTTATTGACTGCTAATTACTGCTAACGAGTAATTCCTCTGAAATGCGTTGCATGATTTTATTCAATGCACAAGTATCTTTCTCCTACTACTCACGAATTAAAATTATTGGAAATATTAATCTAATTTGATTGAGATATCATTTCACCATGTGGCCAATGAATTTGATCTCATTTTAAATAAAATGATCTTACCCCTCCGAAGATATCAAAAGTATTAACCTTTTACCGTACTACGTATTGCGATGTTTGCCAAATAAACCAGTCATCTTAAATAGAAAATCGTTCGTGCATGCACTCAAGAGAGACGTAATTTTAAAAAATTATAAATTTCAAAGTCTCGTAAAAAAATTGAAATGGTATAGTCTGTATGTTTTACTAGCAATTTTTTTCAATAAGCCATATAATCACAGCAGTAATTTTTCAGAATCATAAAATTACCTGTTGTCGTTGAGGAATATTAATCGTATATGAGTCAAAATAAATACCTTTAGAGATATTTTCATTAATTTTCTGAGAATTTGCCATATTTTTACACCTTTTATAGTAAAATATTTTCTATACACTTCCTACAGCTTCTGAAATTAATACGTAATATTAGAGTATGGTTTCTATTATGCCTTGGGAACTATTTAGCTCACTCTACATAAACCATTTTTGGTATGTCAACCCTGTGATATGTTTACTGCATCTTATCAAGTTTTGCAATGCAGTATTGTTTTGGTTTCAGGTTTGGCCTTGAATTATTCTCCTGACTGCTTCCTGGTTCTTGCTTAGCGGCCGGATGGAGCATTGCATGTTTGATGTGGAATTACCCCGTCCCACACACCCTGAAGGTGGCTTGCATGGTATTTTGTAGATTTAGATGGACTCACATTTAACCCATGGTAACCTCCTACAAAGCCCAGCATGACGTTTTTGTTAGCAAGGGAGTTTAACGTATAAACGTTAATTAAGATGCACCATATGCCTAAAAACAATGCCAAGGCAGTGAAATGTTAAAGAAGTGGGGAATAATAAAAGTATTATCCCCGCGATCCAGAGTTGAATTTGTTCATTATAGTTTTCTTAATATCGTTGGAACCACATTTTTAGGTTGACGGCACTAATTTTTCATTAACAATGGCACGAGACAGGCATTCAAATAGCTGTTTAGAATAATCGGTCTGACTTAATAAAAACGTTTAATAATCCTTACATATTCTACTACTATTACTTCAAGGTTCCAAAGTCCCTCATTTCTAGATTCCTTAGCTAGTATCTCACTATCCATTCTGCTGAATGTTAAATAGAACTCCAATTAAGACTGAGAACGAGTGATACTTTTTCCACGTTAAGTGGTAAGCTATCCAAAATTCCCGTCTCTTCATGCTTACCTTGTTTAGAAAAAGGGAAAAAATAAAAGTAACTCCGGGGGCTGGTTGACTAGGGAGTATAATGAACATGCTGGGGGCCTGAGATTTCGCTATTAAGGTGTTTTTACGCGGAGTAATCGGCGTAGCAACATTACTCGTACGAATTAAAAAAAATATCTCGTTTTTATGGAAGGGGGAGGGGTCACTTAAAGAGTCCATTAATTTTTACACGGAGCGGTGTTGTTTCCGAGGGAGGAGAAACACAGGGGAGGACATTTCACTTGGGTCGAGGGGGTGGAATCAGTAGAACACACGGTGAATTTTTTTTGGAAAAAAAATGGGGAAAGGTCAGCCATGAGCGCAGGAGAGTTTCCCAGCCAGCGAGGAAAGGAGCGGTCGTTCCATATCCCGATGCCCCTCGTACCCTCCGTACTTCAACCCTGACCCTCTTCTTTCGTCTTCTCTCCCTTCCAACCACCCCTTCCTCTCTCCAATGCAACCCCTCTCTAACTCCTTAGCGCACCCATAGGCACCCACGACCCCTCAGGATCCTCTTCTTGGCCTCTTAAAAATCCCTTTTATAAGTCCCTTCTCCTCTGATCCCATCCCTCCCGTATCCCTTTCAGAATAATCCAGACTTCGTCGAGCCACGTGCTTCATATGCTCTCATCCTCCTCCCCCCTCAGTCCTTCACCCTTCTCGAATCTGTCCTCCCATACCCCCTCCCCTTCATCCCTCCCGCTGACTCTTACGCACCCCTTCCCTCCCCTTCGTTTTCCCTCCCAATCCACCGTAAAAAAGATCCCTAACCCCACGTCTAACTCATTCCCTGTATCCAATCCCCCTGCGGGACTCCGTGCCCTCGTCTATGCGCCAGAGTTGACCCGGTGGTCTCAATTTCGACCAGATATAAAGTCCTCCATATTTAGTGACGACTGTATTAGTATCCCTGAGATTCCTTTTCATCCGATCAATTGCTCGTTTCATCGAAACCTTTAAGAGTTTCCTTTGCAACTGTGTGAAGACCGGTAAAAGTTTTCACAATTTGGTTTTCGTCAATTAGAAGGTACCCACTGTTTAACTGCATTGCTGCATGTGGAGAAAATATCTTGGCCATTATAAAGAAAGAGTAAGGCAGTAAATATACAGATTATTAGAAAAAAATATTTTAATTAAACATTTTTTCTACCCCATTGTTTCAGACGTAACTCTTATTTATCATTACCGATCTATACACTGAAATTACTAAATTAGGTAAAAGGAACAAATTAACTGAGTAATTCCACTTAGTTATCGAACACACTAGAAAGGATTTGAAGTTGCAAGTTGTGTGTTGTCTGGTTTTCTCATTTCAACTCTTTTCATATATGGGAGCAGAACACAGTACCATTTCTGTTATATTGATGAATTTTGTTTTCAATTGTTTCAGCAATTTACTAAAATTGGCAGAAAACGGTGGACCAAAGCCCATATTTTCTTACCATTGAATGCCTTGGAAGGATTAACTTCTTGCAGATACTTTATCGCGAAAATGGATTTCTATTAAATAGAAAAATATTACTTTTAATTCATGTTTCGCCAGCTCTTGCATTTTACTCGATGCAATTTTAATCTGGAACTGAAGTTTATAGAAAAGGTACAAAATGCTTGTTTACATTAGTTGAAGGACGCTTTTACTTTAAATAGCCGGTATATGAATAAATGAAATTTTAGATTCTGATTTTTGTTTCAATTTCAACGTCGCTGATTTCTTTTTTTACAACGGGTGATCCGATAGAGCAATTATTTGTAAATAGTTTCTGCACTCCTTGCGTGGTATCTGGAGTATGTTTTTGAAGAAATGTCCTGGCCCTAATGGACTTGTACGAGTTGACCTCACAGATTGTGAGATACGTCGGCAAACAGCAATTCGCTTCAGCCGGCATGTTCGAAGTTTGAGCTAATATTAGTATTTCAATTGTTATAAGTTAAATTTCGCAGCTACTAAAACGGCTGGGAATTTTTGAATATTCATTTCATTACGATACTTCCAATAGTCCTCTGTTTACTCTGATGGTGTTTGAAATTTGAATTGCTACCTGCATCTTATTAAATCAAACTCATGGTAATTGTTTGAATCACATTTGCTCGGGTTTAATCTCCGCTCATCAATTGAGGCTTAAGAAGTAAAACCTTCTACTACATCGTTATGGTCTTGGTAAATTCTGTAAATTAAATTGCCTTAAATAAATAGTAACTTTTGCTCCGCTTGTTGTCGAAGGATGTTTGAGCGAGATATTTTTAACAAAATTAAATTAATTTTGCCAAACCATTAAGAGAAATAATTCACCTCTCTCGTGATGCCAAAATATTAGTCAAATACCGAAGCAGTTTACGAGATATTTTCCATAAGCCGACCCGCATGCGGCTTTGTTTATTTGTTTTTACAAAAGTTTATACCTCACTCCGAAATGTTATGTATTCAGGCATCAAGAAATTTGGAAGAGTTGCTTCGATGGCAACCCGCAAATTCCCGTTGAATGAAGGAGTGGTACCCAATGTTTATGAAAAGTATACCAGTCAATATTCTCGCTAGTAGTAGTGCCCTGAAATCGATGTCCAAGTTGCGTGACAGAGGGTATTTTTTGACCAACCTGCGCTTCTCAATTCCCAAAATGTTGCTGAAACTACGAGAATTGGTTCACTATTAAATTCCTGCATATCCGTTGCAGATTGTGAACTTATACACATATAAACCACACTAAATGATTCAATTTCTTTGGAAAAATGAATATAAATGCATTGTACAGCATCATCACTGCTCAGGAATGCAGGAGTTATACTTTACTCTTGTTAGGCGCACTGGCAATAAGTAATATTTTGTGAATTTATGTAAAAGCATCAGATATCAGTTCAACTGGAAATCAAAGCTGCCAATCAAATCTGAAATGTTTAGTCACAGTGTTCCCTATTATAGTCCCTTACTATTTTCGGCAAAAATAGCTTTTTTAATGAGACCGTTCTGTGGTCTATTACTTGCGTTCTCAATCGTTCGTTGCGATTCAAACCGGGCCTTGCACAAACAGTCAGTTAACCTTCCCCCTCTGTCCTTACGTCTTCTATCCCTTAAACTTCCTCCATCTACTCCTTTTTCGCTCTTTTTTTCCTTTCTCTTTTTCAATCCCTCTTTCTTACTGCGTTGTGAACGTCTTTCGACGGCAGCTTTTTGGGGGTGGGGAGCGGGGGAGGAAAGGGGGAGGTTTTCTGGAGCAAAAGGGCGCGCACAAATAACGCCATTGTCTCACGTATTCTTTTTACTCCTCACTCTGCCCCCCCTCTCTCTCACTCCTTCCTCTTTTCTTTTTATCTCCCCCCCCCCCGGAACCTTTCTTTTGAAGGCGGTGGCACTGAACAACGCGCTTTGCTTCCTTAGACTGCAGCGGTAATTGGCGTCCCTTGCGCCCTCCGAACGTTTGAGGTTGCAAAGGGCGATAAATCCCATTTGTTGAACGGAACCCCAGTCTTGATGTTCCTGCGGTTTTCCCATCACCTCTCCCACGGCAAGGCTTGCTGCCTGTTTCCGCTTTCAGAGGAATGGGAGAACATCTGCTGAATGTGGCGAATTGTTTTGGGCGTATTCCGCTGGTGAAAACTTGTGTTGTGGTCTTGTTGTACAAATCGGTTTGGAAATTTCCTACTGCTTTCTCAATCAAGCAGGTATTCTTTCCATTTCTTCATCTTCTCGAGATCTTCGACCTATAGACGCCTCCAGGAGAGGAGGAGAAACGTTTATGGAAAAACGACGCAGCCGATTCCCGGTAAAAGAAATGGAATTAATACTGCTTTCCCACTATGAAACTTTGTGGTAAAATAAGCATCAAGGTATAGTAGTAATCTCTCAGCTCTCTCCTGTTATTAAACTGAAGAAAAGGAGAAACATACTTGATCCAGTGTACCATTTTACTCTCCATTTACCTAATTATTTTTTCATTAGTCTTCGTTTTTATTCCTCCGATGGTTTTCCAGAAGTTTTTTGCGTGAATTCCTTGGTCTTCATCAGTATCTCTTTGTGCACCAATTTCTACCAATGTTTCTTTCAAGAATTCATGAGATTGGATTGGCTATTTGGGGAATCTACCGACAGCTGACCGATAGTTCATTTGCGCCATAGGCGTTAGTAAGAGAGGAAGAGCGGATAGAAACCAGGCGTCGGCATTAGCCGATGGTTTCTATCTCTTAACGAAAGGCCCCATGGGGACCATGGTTTAACGTCTCATCCGACAGACTGAGTACTGTACTTGAAGTCCCATCCACAAAGCACTCAAGTAGGGATCGGGTAATCTCTGAAAAACATCCTCCTCTGCAGGGATTTGTACCCAGCCGCCCGTATGGTTATCCAGTACTCTAGCCTCCACACCAACCCTCAAGAATTCGTTATGACTCAGAATGTGTTAGAAAAGTTTTTCTATTTCGTTCATTATGTTTATCTATGTATTAGCTTTTAAGGAAACAGTTTGAGAATAATTGATGTCATCTACAGCTACATAATGCCCTGCGAGCCGCCGAATGGGCGCGTGGCAGGGGGTGTTAGGTCACCAGCTGTGTAAAGAGCTGTGGGGAGGTGAATTGGTGACATATATTATAGGAGTGTATTTAGTGGAGCTCAATTTTTATTGTGGTTTCGGGCGTTTTTGTACCGACCGTTCTGTTCGGCAGTGTATCTCTCTTATTATTTTTAAATTATATTATTTTATCGCATCTGTCAGACCTAGAGATGTAGTGAGGAGTCATGATAATATTCTCTATGTCGTTCAGAAAAATATCTGTTCTGAATTTATCAAGCAAACTAAGCCTAGCGTGTAGCCTCCGAGTCTCTAGGGGTTCCCATATTAATTCCTCTAAAAGTTGTGAGACACTATGTGTACGCTCGTAGCAGTTTTTAACGAAGCGAGCTGCTTTCCTTTGTATTTTATTTATGTTTTTGGTAAAATCTATTTGACCAGGGTCCCAAATTCTGGTGGCGTATTCGAGATGTTGCCTAACCAGGGCGAAGTAGCATCTCTCTTTGACTTTTTCATCGAGGACCTTCCTATTATACGTTTAACAAAACCTAGTTTCCTTAATGCTTTGCCACATATGTTCAGTAAGTGTAATCACCACGATATATCAGATGTTAAGGTAATTCCAAGATATTTTACTGCATCTGAAGGCTTTATGTTTACTCCACTCACAGTATAGGTAAGGCATTTTTATGATGACTTTCATAGGAAGTGAACTGTGGTGTATCTGTTGATATTTAATTCTAACCCCCACTTTTGGCACCACGAATGAACGTTGTTAAGGTCCGATGAAAGAGCTTCAAAGTCCGTGTCATGAATCAGTATCGATACCAGTTCAATTTCTGCTGTAGAATTTGGTGTGTTTTAGAGACGAGGTATCCACTTCGAACATTTGCAAAAAAACATGATGTTTAGGTGCACATAGACCTGCCATTTATTTGTTTTCGAAGCAAGCATGAAGATTGATGCCATGCCATGATTTATGTTTTTTCGGAGTATAAAACCTGTTTCTTCTGCCAAAAGTTTTTTACGGTGAGTTTTTTCGTGAAGTAAAATGACCTCTAGCATGTATCTTGAAGGCTGTGCATTGGAAAAATGACGAGAGAGTATTTGAGGGAAGCTCTGTTTTAACGAATATTTTATGATTTTGAGGACGGTTTTTCCGGACGGGTGACTTCATCGGTAGGCACATGTAGTGTTTTTTTTCGAGTGCACTGATAACTCCGTTGGCGGTGAATCTACCAGATCTTCTCTACATTTTTCTATACGTTATGAGATTTCGCCAAGTAGAGCGTGAAGCCAGCGAATTACATTGAGTTCCATTATGTGAAGCCTTTTTCATGTAATTTCATTTTTGCTCCATATTTCATCGCCCGAGGTTGAATACTTACGGAAACTAGATAAGGCAGCTTCCAGTCTATGCCATCGATTTCGTTCATGAATAACTACCAGTGCAACTTTTTCGTTGATAAGCTATAACTGTGACAGTTATTTTGGTTTATTTAATTTTCACCAGTGTTTTAGCGTGTCTGAATTTCGAAATAAACCGGTACTTCGTGCAAAAACTGACTGCAGTAATAAATTTTGACCTCTAAAACATCTTCTTCGGTCTATTCTTTCATTTTAATTTAACCTATTTTTGTTTGAGCAATACTAAGGACCTATTCACTTTATTATTAAATGAAACGACCAGGATTAGGTATTAGGTACTTTTATCGAACGGAGTTGGAGGAGAACTCTGCTTCAAATGCATGAACATAAATTAGCGACTCCAAATCATGGCACGATGAAGAAATTGATATGGTTTGGTGAACATTTTACCACTATAGCGATGGAATTAAATCGGCTTGACGAGAAATTACGTAAGGTATAATATTCTGCTGCTTCAAACTTCTTTTTTCTAAAATAACATTTTTGTGTAAATCACGAAATTAACATCAAGGAAGCACGTAGACTTTGAACTGACTCCTTGGGAGGTTTTTTTAGGTTGATATTGCATTGTGTCGAATTTCTATTGCTTTATTACGTGACTAATTTTCGTATAATCTCACCTTTTTCTGTCATAAGTCATAATGCATGCGGCACACGAAACTGAATTCGTAGTCACTGAATCGAACTGACTGCACTAAGGTGAAACAGGGTCGTCAAAAATCAAATAAATAAAAACACAGCCTTTGAAATCAACAAATTCTCCCACAATGGAGCACATATTGCATTAAATAAGAAATTGCAACATGCCCTCGATCGAAATACCTTGATACAAGTATGGAGCGTTCTTGAACAAAGTCCATTTGATGAGAATAGCAGTAAGGTCCCTTTTGGTGGCCAGGGAAATGCAGGGAGCCCTGTAAAAAAGTTGACGCCGGGCACCAAACAAGAGGCCCCTTCATCACCGTGCAGGTCGTGACACGAAAAGCTGGGGAAGTCTCGGAGGGAGGAGGATGGAGAAGAAGGGGGGAGTACTGTTGCCCGTGGCGATTGGCTAAGATATTCCAGTATTGCTAGTCCACGATTTACACCGAAGTTATAGGGGGCCTTACTAGCGTTCAGGGTATAAAAATGATCCTCTGGAACAACTGCGACCAAGCAATCCATAATATTGCGGATAAGAATAACCTGTATGTTACAGGGAAAATATCAAGCATTTTGAATAAACATAACACCCAGATTATTTATATCCTAAGTCATGTGCAAGACCAATGGTTATTGGGAAAGGTTATTTAATGAAATACATCTTCAGCCCAATAACTTAAATCATTCGATTCGAGGTACTCGATAAATCAAGGTTGTAAACCGTTAATTTCAAAAATAATATCGGGAAGAAGTAACAACAATGTTAAGTCAGACATAACCGTCCAAGACCCTAAATAAGGGAAAACACAGGCGACCTGGGCATCGTTACCCTGATGGCGATGGAAGTGTTATCAATCGAAACGTTGGCAGCAGCCAAATATTTAACCCAGTTTCAATCCCGAGAGAATTTTATACATATAGGCTGTGAGTTATTCGAAGGCTGAAATTCACGATAAGCCCATGCTGAAATTTTGGCAAACGCAGTTTATCAATATTTTCGTATTTAAATGACGTTGTGGCCCCAGTTAATCATTCCATAGTGGCACGTTACACTAAAAGTTTTAAAAGTTAAAAAGCCAGACGTTTTACCCATGCCACCCGCATTGCCGGTATGGGAAGATTTTGGAAGGAATCAAATCTGTATTCCGCATATCAATGTAAATGTTTACATGTCTCTTTTCTCCTGTTGTGAGTCCACAGAAGTTAAAGACATCTAAGAGGGAATCCTTTCTATTTACAGATGTGACAAAAGGTATTTTTGCCATGAGCTAAGTTACATTATGTGGGCTAAATCATGATGTTAGAAATTAAAGAAGAACAGTATTTTATCCTGAACATATATTCAAAATGTGTTTTTTCCTGTAAATGGAGAAGTTCTTCGAAGAGTTGGAGGAAAAAAAATATCCTTCTGGAGAAGAAAGTATAAACTAATTGCGTATATTTTGTGACGTGGTAGTCAATTGAAGACCACGAGAAAAGAGAATCAAAGAAGCAGAAATGAATGGGAAAAGTCGCTCGCGAAAGACAAAATTTGAATACGCTAAGAAAATCATAAATGCCTGAAATTTAAACTTTGATACAACACCAATTCATCGTAGCTGAAGATGAGTTTATTTTGAGATTTTTGGGAACCAGACGTGAAATCTTTTTCAGTCGACATTGATACACAGAAGGAGATGTACTCGTAATCATACAAATCTTGAACGACTAACTTTTTAAAGCTACCAGTTAGACCTTGCATTTAATTTTGTAAATACCAAACTTGAATAATCTATCCTGTTTTTCTTCTCCGTTTAATTTCGTTTATCACATAATTACATAATTCACCTTAATAAATACATAATTTGTCTATTCCGTTTACTCCAAATTTCGAAATGTAAATAAATATTATAAAAACAATTGTACCGGAGGATGCAGTAAAGCTGTGAAAAGCGTCGTACAAGGTTATTGATTGTTGAAAATTGCGAATTATTCTTTGCAATATGGATACAAATGGGGAATACAGCCTAAAACTGAGGCCGAGTAATGATATTGTCAATGGTATATCTTCAATCATTTCTTCCATGATGGGCTCAATTAGATGTGTCAGCGTCGAATGAGCTGTGGATTTTTTTCCACGGGCTCTCTGCCTTCTGGGTTTCATTTTTTTTTCTCACTCTGCTCTCATCGCTTCCGAGTCGACAGAAGGTTAAGACGTCAAGTGGGAAGATTTGATCTATCCCTAGAGGTGACGATAGGCGTTTTCGTCCTCTTTTCTCTCCATCCATCTTCCCTCCGGTGTGATATCAAAACACGCCCGTCCGCCAGCCCGACCACTCTGCTGCTTCCTCCCATCTTCCTCTCCTTCCTCCGCCGGCGAGAGACGCCCTGAAGGAACTCTTTCTCGTCTCTCCATCTCAAAATTAATAAAAGATATCAATCTCCATCTCGATAATGAATCCTCCATCTCGTTTCCTCTCCCATCATCCCTCTTCTCCATCGTCACCTCCCCTTCCTTCGCTTCACCCACCTTCCTCCTCTTCTCCCACCCCACTTCTCCACTAATTTGCTGACAATCCCCTCCCCCCTCCCATTCTCTCTTATCTCTTCCCGCCCTCCGAACCCCTATCCCCCCACCATTACGTGTGTCCCTCCGCTATCCATTACCCCCCACCCACTTACCTGTGCCCTCAACATCCCTGCTCATCCTTACTTACCCTTCTCTTATCACTCTCGCCCCCCCCCCCCGGCAACCTTTTATTCGCCGGCCCTTTTTCATTTTTTTTACGGACATCATTTTTTTCTTTGCCCTCTGCATCACTACTTACCTGCCGGGCTCATTAATGTATCCTCGAGTGGAGTAATGTGCACACGAATGAAGAATAAGGACATGAACAGGAATGGAATATTTCCGAAGAATCGTAGATTTATGGCCGGTTGTAAGAATATTTTGCTAAGAAATCAATGCTAATAAAATACATGTAGTTATTGGACTCAAAAATATTCGAGTTCCAGGAAAACGTCTACCAATTTCATATTTTATATATAATATTTATTCCACTAAATTTTACAACAAATAACTGAAAATAAATTTGATGGCATATAGGCACCCCTGTGGTAAATAACCAGTGTTCGAGTTGCCATAATATAAAGTTATCTTAACGGAAAAAAGACAAAAAAACAGCTGGCTGGTGCGGCCAAAAATAGAACGTTACTTTATTAAGTCAAGAAACAGTTTTTTGAAAATTAGTTATTCATTTCAATGAAAAAGCAAGGGGAAGGCAAACAGCAAAAAAAATGCATTAATTACCAATGGTTATGAACCAGAGTATTAACATACAAACAAATTTACAAATTATACCTTAGTCACTTCACTTTGTAGTTCAATATTTAGTAATATTTTTCAACTTTGTTTATAAAAAATAACTATGTTTTCAAGTCTCGTAGAAACAATTTAACATGTTCGGCAGAGGCAACGTGGAATGGTAGGCGATAAAATATTGTAGTTGCACAATAGAAGTAAGACCTTCTAAAAGCTTCATTATAAGGTTTTGGAACAGATAATCTATTCCGTGACTCTATTCGTAGTTATTGCTGTAAATTTTGTCCTACTCTGCTACCACTGGATATCATTTGTAAAGTATTAACCTGCACATAATGCTAATAAAATTGTTAATGCACGTAATCATTTGTCGGCAAGATTAAATAAACGATTGAGTTAGATGGAGAGAGTATTACGCCATCATAATGTAGTCTGGCAAGCAAAAAAACTACCATACTGGTTATCCCTGGTCTTTCCTTACTTTCTCTTGGATCGCATAATAAAATGGATGAATTGGCGGATATAAAGCAAGAATATCAACCATTTGTTTGAAATTTAAAGCAAGTAGCTATTAAAGCATATATATTGGCTCCGCTGTGCTATAGATCCTACTCGATTCTGAATATTGAATTTGATGTATAATAGTTGCCGTGGTTTATGGGCCCAATGACTTAATTGAATGCGAGTTGTTCCTGTAAACGACCGTGAGAAACGTTGTGCAGAAGCTGCGGTAAAAAATCATCGTTTTTGAATGATTTTTTGATAATCAAAATGTAAAACATTTATCGTTAATACTAGAGGTGAATTGAAAATGTTATTACGACATGATCAAATCGGATCAATCGATCAGCGTTTGCGGGTAAATAACAGTTGCTGGGTTTTCAAGTAAACAGATATACAGCTCGAGTATGTTTGGAATCCTTGGTTGACATTGTTTGATACCAGATTGCAGAAACAGAGTGACGTGTAACCCTTTTTAGTAAAACCAAGCGTTAACCGAAACCTTCACCAATCACTGCATGATTAATTAGATAGCCATCCGCTTCATGGAGATGATAGAAGGGATAAATTTTACTAGCGTGATGAGCTGTTTTATTTATTATGATAATTTACTAAATGCTGAAGCTTTCGTTTTAAGAAATACATTATCCGTAATGCTCAGTCGTTAATTTTGGCGATTTCCTGTCTTGAACAGCTATGAGGGTAGGGAACAGCAGAATAGAGTGGTTTGAAGTTGGAAGAGGTGTGAGGCAAGGATATACTTTATCTCCAACACTTTTTACCATCGATATAGAGGAAATGTTTGAGAAGTGTTGGAAAGAAGATAAAGGAGTAAACAGAAAGTACGAATTTAACGCTGAAATGCTCCATCTTAATGGAAGAGCGGCGGCATCTTTTCGGGTAACTTTTTAAATATCAATTTCCGCCCTTATAATATTGTTCAAAAACCTGTACAATATGCACTAGATTTGGAGGCATCTAAATTAAAATTTTCATTCTATGTTATACTATATTTATTTAAATTAAACTTTGTATCTTCCACAGTTTTCTAATGAAAGTACTCTAGTTTCGGCAGTTACGCCATCTTCAGGTGCGCCATCAAATCAATGAAGGGCTGTTTTTACTGTGCATTATTACCGATGAAGTGAGATACACGCTTAGGCTGCCTTTTATTTGCTGTATTTTCATTTCGCCTACAGCCTATCTTTTCCTATTCCTGTCATTTATCATATCTCCTCCCTAATCTTCGTCTCAATGATAACCGATATACGAGTCGTAAAGTATATGATTGGCATATAAAACTATCGCAAAAGTTCCTGGCGCAGATATGCACGGTGAGTAGGGGAAGTAAAACTGAGGAGGGGGGGGGCGAAGGGTGAGGATTGAAGGGGAGAGGGGAGGCACCGAGAGAGAGAGAGAGAGGAAGTGATGCAGGGTAGCCCCTGGAGCCGCTAGAAATCGTCCAACATTCACTAAATAACTTCCCCATAGCCAAAGAGCAAGTGCTCCCCTCCCACTATCCCATAACCTCCATCCCTTGAAAAGCCGGATGACTAAAGGGCCGGTGAACTAACGAACTTTATATTGTGATTCAGCAGAACGAACTTTATGTATTGTGTTGATATGAACGCGACTCCTCACCCTATCATCTCATCTCTCTCACTCCTTACCCAAGGCATACCTCCCCCAGTGAAGATCCTGGCAGAGTTTTCCCAAAACACAAACCATGACTCCTTTCCCCATTCCCCCCACAAACACATAACCCTTTCCCACCTCCTAGCCCTTCCCCTCCCCCATGCCCACCTTCCTTACCCTCACCTTGCTCCCACCTCACCCCCCCCTCTCCCAAGTCCTTCCCTTCCGCTAATCGAGAGAATGAAATTGAGGGTAAATGCGTGCAAGACTAAAGTAGTAGTTTTTGATAAGGAGAATGGGGAGAATAACTGTATGATGAGGAGGAATGGTGAAGTAATTGAGCAAGCGGATGATTTTGGGTACTTAGGTAAGATGTTTACGAAAGATGGACAGATAGATGAGGAGAGGAAGAGACGTGCGAATGCTGGAAGGAAAGTGGTAGATAGCATGTGGAGCATATCAAGGAATGAGGAAGCGAAAATCGCCGTGTACAAAAGTGTACTTCTCCCCACTTGGTTGTATGGTAGTGAAACATGGGTATGTCAGGATGGATATCAGAGTAGACTAAACGCCATGGATATGAGTTATATGAGGAGTGTTTGCGGCAAAAGTGTGATGGATAGGGTCTACATCTACGTCTACGTAATACCCTGCGAGCCACCACGAGGGTTTGTGGCAGGGGGTGAAGATCACCAAAATTGACATGCCACTAGGATATTTAATGGAGACATGCTAGATAATAGGGCCATATGCAGCTAGATGGTTAGTATCTACGTAATAAGAAAGGGATTATTGGTTGCTATTACGCTTCCCTGGGGAACACCCGATGTAACTTTTACTTCGCCTGAGCTGAGATCATCTAATACCACCCTTTGAACGCGTTCATTTAAGCAGTCTCCTATCCAGCCTACTGTATTACTGTCTATCCCGTATGATGCTTCGAGTCGCTTTGTCTAATCTAGACCCCTTCTCCTAGTATGTAATAAATTCTCAGGCCTCACTTGGTGGAACAACAATGCGATGATTTGTACGTTAATTCACTTTGTAATATTCCACAATGGTTTTTTTTTATTCTGACCTAGGTTTCGACTCAAGTTAAGTCGTTCTTGATAATGACTTAACTTGAGTCGAAACATAGGTCGGAATAATAAAAACCATTGTGCAATATTACAAAGTGAATTTATTTGCCAATCGTCCCTTCCCCTAGCTTCCTATTGTCAAAATACCCTTCCTGATTCACGTCCCCTCTGCCGTAACTACCTATTCCTGACCTCATCTGGCTTTACCTCCCTCGCGCTCTTCCACTTCCAAAACTACCCGCCCCTCATTAAACTCCCCCGCATATCAAGTTATTCTTCCTTCCTCCTTCCCTCCAACCCCCACTCTTCTCCTTCCTCCCGCCCTTTTCAAGATGTTTATATTCTGAACAGGACTTGAAATATATACCTGAAAACATGGCCTATGAAATTAATATAATGTGTTCAAAATAGAGCAAAATTACAATTACAAATTAAGCCCGAAATCATGGAATTTATTTTACTAGGGTCTTATCCTGAGGTCTCACGGCGAAGGGAGTCGAAATGGGACAGAAGGTCGAGATATTCATCGCAATTCTCCAATCGATTGTATTGGCAGCAGTTAGAAGAGCTTTTTGACTGACCTTCCTCTCTAATCAACCTTCCTACGCTGTGTCGCAGTATTTTGAAAATTTCGTTGCCCACCCACCAAAGTCGTCAGCTGCGTTGCACCAGGAACTTTTGCGAGAGTTATGCCTGAACCTCGGAAAACTGTTTTCGCAAATACTTAGCGTACCGACCCTGAAGAGAAAAGGTATTGATCAACGGGACGCTATTGTGGCTGGTGTTTGATAGAGTTTTTAATGGGGTAATTATTATATTTTTCTGAATACTGTGTAGCTGCCACAATGGAAAAAGAAGACTTTTTGGCTTGACCCTCCGAGAGGACTAATGACTTTGAAAACGTTATTCCCCAGCTTATTTCTCCCGTAAGGTTGCGGTTGGAATACCCTTTTTTTCCCAACTGGTACCCAGCGATTTGCTTTACCTCGTGAACGTACGACCTGTAGCTCGAACCCCAGGGTAAAAAGTATCACAACGCGAATTTTTGTTCCTTTGTAAATTTTTGCTGTTTTGAGGCAAATATTCCTTCATTCTTGGATGTTCTTCGCGTTGGTTGTTCTTTTTTCTTGGCAACCTATGAGGGGAATACCCGAAAACCGAGTAACATCTGCTTAGGTAGTTAAGTCATTAGGTAGCAAGAATATGTGCATGTATGTTATCAAGATCACGGAATATCAAGATATGTTTAGGGATGGAACTAAGGAAAACATTTTATCCTTTTTTGATTATTTTGTGTTAAGGAATAATGCATACATATTCCTATTTTCTAAAAAAATTTCTAAATTAAGAAATACTGAAGTGTACAGGACAGTAGAGTAGGAAAGGCCACGTAGAACACGATAAAGAAAAGAAGAACAGGATGGAGTGGACTCATCCGGAGACACAATAGGCTCGTGAAGTACATAATTGAAGGCGAAATAGAAGGTTAAGTCCCCGGAAGATCCTGGAATAAGTTCATGAAACAAATGAAGGAGAAAGTACATAGGAAGAGATACCAGGAGGTAAGGGAACTAGCATTAGATAGAGAAAGGGGGAGGGCTGCAGACAACCAATCTTAGGAATAAGCGACCAAAGATGATTTCAGTTTTTTAGGATTACTAAACAAAATAATAATATACAGGTATTCACAGGTATTCTAAGTGTAAAATATAAGGAAAATTGTGAACAGAAAATCCTCTGCCTGCGTAACTAGAAACATGCTACGCTTTATTTTTGGAAGAGCATTTCCAGGAGAGAAGAAAGATCATTTAATGAGAATGCTTCCCTCCTTGGAAAATACTGTACGGAAAAACAACTTGAAAATTAATGTGTATTGGACCAAGAAAATGCTTTCGAAAGGAATCGGGATTTCAAAATTCACCCTTTTGAGCAGAAGAGAACTGGAGAGAGAGAGAGTAAAAATTCTGCTACGCGAGAAGATGGATCGCTGGTGAGAGAGGAGGCGAGACATCCTTCCGATTCCTCTCTTCGTCTTACATCTCAACTTTTTTTTCGCCACAATTTTCCTTCCGCTATCTCTCATTATATATTAAACCATGTTCCTCAAACTTTAAAACTTCCTTCACCCACAACAAGTGTGTTTCAGTGTACCACAGAAAAAACCATTAGGACACCGCGCTTAGTCTCTAGGTCGATCAGAGGTGATAGAATCAGAGACATTGCCAAACAGATTGATACAAAACTTCATTCTCCGCCTCCATCAAAAATTTGAGACTACGAAACCCACCTCTTAAGGTGGGTTTCATATTTCTCTTACCCCAGATTTTCAGAAAACTTGCATATTCCATTTTTAAAATGCGTTTTATATACTTACTGAGATGAAAATAAAATATCTTTCTCTTTGAGCTATATTTTAGGCTTAAAAGTGAGCATTATGACATGGGTTCTTATAAAGAATGCTCAGTCATACAGCTACAAAACAGCTACAATTTGAACTAGAAAGCATATTCAAGCTTTAAATTAAACATTCTTGGTAAGAAACGGAGAGAGAAAGTAAGCCATGGGAAATTGAACATAAATAAAATATAGTCATCTTGCCGCCTATTTTCTCAAGTAATTAGGGAATCGCTGCCGCAATTGTAGTCAAATGAAGTAGTTTCATGCAAATGGCGCTGCAGTCTATCTGGACAATTGTGGTCGTTAAAAATATATTCGAGGAATAATCTGAAATTTTTGTACCTTAAGTTTATTTTTCAATAACTAATCCATTTTACCAGTGGAAGCAGGATTTTTTAAACTATAACTGAAAATATATAACTTAATATTTGTCTTAACTCACACAGTAAAGTCTCAGAGCCACTTTAATAAGTCAAACTTGCAATTTTCCATTGTACTCTCATTGAAACCTGGGTCGGAAGTAAGTTTTATTTTTGTGGAAAGTTGCACGGTTTATTTCTTCAATTGATTTTACTTGATTTTGCAAGAATCTTCGGATAAAAAAACACTCTCATGACATTGTTGCACCATTTTTCCTCTACCCCTGAAGTTTAATTCATTTGCTTAACAAGTTTGCGATAGTTTTAGATAACAACGTCTCCACGTTTTTTGGTTGTCGTCATTGGCCCTTCAATCGTGCGATCGGTTGACTGCAGGACTCCATGCTTCCCTATCTGATACCAGTTCCCATAATCCCTTTTACTCGCCTTTCTAATGCACCATGTTTCCGATCCATAAAGTGCCGTACTCTCCTAGAATCCTTTCACTTTCTGTTTCATCGTACTTCGTCCTATCGTGTTTGAACCCAGGAGTTGGCTTTGCATCATGAACACATTATCAGCTTGGGATCTTCCACGCTTGATATTCGTTGTACTTCTCCCGTCACACATAATGGCACTTCAGCAAAAGTTGAAGTAACCAACTTGCTTTAATTTCTCTCCTCTTAGTATGAATTCTGTATTCTACTCCTCTCTTCTGCATACGAGGGTTTTTGTCTTCTTTTTATTTAATTTCAAGTTATATACCTGGAGAAATTGTTCCATGTGTTCAGTGGTCTCTGAAGACCGTCACTATCTCTTGCAATTATTGTGATGTCATCTGCGAAATGGAGAATGTTTTTTTTCATGAGCCTTATTTACCTTATTTCCGTCCAATTCCATTTCTCATGCTTTTATTGTTAAGTCCGCCAAATGTATGCCGACCAGTGTTAGTGAGAGGTTTCAATCTTGACTAATACCTTTGTAAATTTTAGCTTCCGTTTTCTCTCCATCTCTTATTGACATTGTGACGATTAGCTTTTGTAATATTTTCTTGGTTAATCTATTGTTGTAAACCATTCCCAGTTTTTATAGCATTCAGAATACCTTCTTAGTTTCCATTTTGCTTGGCCCATGGTAATGTGCTTCAGTGCATTGCTTCCATCTATTCCCAATGTCATAATCCTCTATCAGTGTATTGTCCTTGAATTTTTTGATTTTGTTGGTTTGATTCTCTGTTTGATGTGCCTTTTTTACCAATTTGTTGCTGTTTCTAAGTTTGTAAGGAGATCTTTCTCCTTACATTCTTTGTAAGGAGAGAGATGTTTCTATTAGGTCCTTTGCGTTTTTAGGTTTGCGTATGACATGCCATCTAAGCCTTTTTTGGATAGTCTCACTTTCGTTTCCGGAATTCACGTTAATCAGTTTTTCTTATTTGGTCAGAAACAGGATAAACGTATTTTAGGCCTCCTCACGAGTTTGTACTAATTAGAATATAAAGTTATTTTCCTGGAGATTGTAGGTCATAACTAATGTTTAAACTGTTACTATTTCGCCAACTTTTCGCATCTTATTTTATGCTTCATCAGGACTCAGAGAGAGTTCCTTTTGAAATACAGTAATTCAAAAGGAACTCTCTTTGAGCCCTGATAAAGCATAAATAAAGATGCTAAACGTTGGTGAAAGAGTAACAGTTTAAACATTAATTATGACTTACAATCTCCAGGAAAATAACTTTATATTAAAAAAAAGAGGTCACGAAGAAGAATCAACTAAGTAGAATGTTTAGTTCATGTATCAAGTAGTTTATCTAGTGACCAAATGTACCCGTAGATTCTCAAACATTATAAGCATTTTGGAGACACAAAAATCTAACGGCTCCAGCGATAGTTTTATTTATTATTTAGGGTTAATGTAACGCACCATTCTCGAGAATAGAAAGAAAATTAACACGTCCGTTAACTTGCACCCTCTTCCTGTCTTTTCCTTCCTTCCTTCCACCTTTTTGTCTCCATCCTCTATCTTCCACACCTTCCCGACCCACTCTCCTTTTAATGCTATCTTCCTTTCCCACATCCTTTTCCTCCAAAAAATAATCCCTCCGCTACAAACCATCGTCTCAACCCCTCCACCCTTTGCGCGGCCACCCCTGTGATACGCCGCGCTTCCCCTACCCCCGTTCCTTCCCCTCCACCGCCCCTCATTCCCACTCCCTCCCCTTTTATTCCACCCCTCCACACCCCCTTCTCCACTGCTCCTCCCCTACTATTTCCCACACTCTCCCCCTTCTGCTCCCTCGCCCGTTCCCTGTGCCACTCCCGCGCGGCAGCTATCAGTTCGCCCGCCGCGCCACGCCGGCTTGGACGCTCCTCTTCCCTCTCTCTGTCTGTCTGTCCTTCTGTCTTCATCTCCTATCTTCTCTGTCTCTCGTTCCTCTCTCTCCGCATCTCCATTTCTCTAACTTTCTCCTCCTTATCTCTTCCTCCTTCTGTCTCCTTCGTCCTGCCCACGTCCCCGACTCTCGCCTTTCCCTCTCTTCCTCGCGGTTCCTCAGTCCCGCTTCTCCTCGACCCCAAGCGGAGGGGGGGACTGCTCACGCAGCCATCCCCTCCGGATTCCTCCCCCTCCCCCCCTCTTCCATCGTTACCCACCCCTTCCTTTCCCCTCCTCCCCCGCACACTCCCCCCCCTTTCTACAACTTCCCCTCCCCTCCCCTCGCCGCACGCACAGACACACACCGACAAACGCACGGGCCCATCCACTCCAGCCGGTGTAGTGGTGCGGCGGCCGAATAAGACGCGCCTCACGACCCGCTCTCCCTTCAGTCCCTCTTCTGTCTCTTCACCCTCCGCCGCGCCGCGCTCCCGGAGCCGTAAGCCGGCCGCACCTCACCGGGTGCCCTCGTCCAACGACCGCGCCGCGCTCGCTCCGTCTTCTCCTGCGCTGCTGCGCTCGAACAGTTGGATCAGTCTCTCACAAACCTTTCCCTGTTTCCTCGAATCGAACCCTTTCTTCCACCCTCTTTTATCGTTTCCTCCACCGACACCATCAACCCTCCTCTTTAAACTCCTTCTACGCCCTACTGCTAATTCTCTATTCCTTCCCTCATTTCCTACTATATCTACGCCTCCATCTTCCTCAATTTCCACCAATTAGTTTCTCTCTACATACTCACAAAGCTATATCACCCGCATTATTTGCCGTATACTTCATCAAGCGGTTGAACCCTTATAGATTTTTCCTTCAACCCTCTCATTTTTTTTCTATTTCCGCTTCCTATTTTCCAACACCAATATCACCCGGTTTCTATTTCGTTCTTTATGCTCAACAGTTAGCCTTCCCTTGTTTCTATCCTTCTCCGAACCAGTAGAGTTTCCTGACGAGTAGTTCCCCATTTCTCTTCCCTTACGTCGACCTATTAACCGCTGCTCTTCTCACACGCCTACAATTTTTTTCCCTGAGAACCCTCCTCTTAACTCCTGCCCTTGAGTTAGTCCTTCTCTTCCTCCGAAACTTCAACCAGTCCTCCGCCTCCTTCCTTCCACTCGCGCGCAAAAAACGCAGTAGTGTGAGCTCGGAGAAAGGCTCGTTTCCCGAAAATCTCTCCCCTACCTTTCAGTCCCTTTATTTCTCTTCATCCTCGTCCGAGCAGTTTTCTTCCCCACTGCTCCTCTCTTCCACCTTTTCCTCGTTATCTTCCCCTCTCTTCCTCTTCCGCTATTTTCCTCCGCTTTTCGCCCCGCCTCTCCGTTACGTGTCGTCTGCTCTGCTCCCAGCTCGGAAGGTTCGTGCATTCCTCCTTATCCGCCGCTTAAGCGCAGGACGAGTCGCTTCGTTGACGCCCGCCGAGACTCTCGACTGCGGAGAAGACAGCGACAGTGGTTGGGGATACTCGCGGACATCTCCGGTTGAGCACAGGTACGTTCCGCCCGCTGCGCCCAAAAATGTTTTTCTCTCCTCCTGTAAGAAAAAACTCGTTTTCTTAATTAAAATCTCCTCGCCCCTTGTTTGCCTGTTTTTTCCGCTCCTCTTCCACATCTCTCTCCCGGAAATGAGAGTTTTAAAGGTGTTGAGGAAATTTTCGGTGGAATACTTTCCCCTTCCGGTATCCCTCTTCCTTTAATGTTTCTACTCGGAAAACCAACACCGGAGAGTAGGGGAGGAAAGTGTGGTCCTGCTTCCCTCGATTGGAAAGGAAGCGGGAAGGAAGAATGTGAGGAATTCGTTCATTCTCTGTTCGTCTTTTATCTTCTGCCTTTTTCTTATTTCTTCTCGTGTGCTCCTCCACACACACATTTTTTTTCTCCTCTCTCCCTTGTATTGATTTTTTAATTAGGTCCCGTCGTGTTGGTGGCAGTGGAAGCGTTTTGCAACCTTATTTTTTTTGTTGCTTCGCCGCGGAAGACGACGTGTCCTGACCAACATGTGAGCGCCTCTCTTTTTCCTCGGAGCAAACTTGTGTGAAAGTGTCGCCCTATCGTCTCTCCTTTCCACTCCTGGCATCTTCCCCTCGCTCCTCCTGCCTCGCCTCTCGCCACCAATGCCCCCTGAGAAACCCATTTTTATCCTCTCCTCCAACCCTCCCGTCCTTTCCATCAATGCCCACGTCTTCCTTCCACGCCTTCCCCAGCCAAAATATTCCATTTTATCGGCCGTGGCTTTTTATTTGAAAGGGAGGACCGAGTGTGCCATCGGAGATAGGTGGATATTTTCTGGAGGGCAGGTGAGATTTTTATGGAGCACATGAAGTTGGGAGCATGGCCCGGCTTAGGGTTTGTTCTCGACGATCTTCACCAAAAGGGTCCAAGATTGACCACCCCTTTCAACCAATAGAATATTCATAGAGACATCAGTGTCTCAATCCCGAGATTCTTTAAATTTCCTCCTCCATTCTTTTTATCTCATCCTATGTTAGTTCACCTTCCTAACATCTTTTTCTAGGAAACAGTGATAACCAGTTCCGAAACTAGGTCTTGACAACTTAAATATCTCGAGTTCGCTTCTCACTTTGGGCATTAATTCTGTTCATCAAGATAACATAATACGATAAAAACTTAGCAGTTTCGATGTCTTAAATTATAGTTGTGACTACTCCTACGTTTTCTTAGCGCATATGTACCTTGGTCTGGTGGATTACTCTAACGCATCATCTTTTCGCACCTCTACCTTCCTCAAGGAGTCTAATGTATCATGGAGTACCACCAAATGCTATGAAATGAACTTATTGATGGCTGACTATCACCTTAATATTTGACGCACCCAGAAGAGTGATACAACCGAAATAGTTTCGACTTTTTTCGCCAGGTTAGGAATTTTGCATTAGGGTGAGAAAACTTCAAGTGTTTATTTAATACCAGTCGCTGTTGTAGTATGCTTTGGAGTCCCCGCAGTTCTGTCTTTCAGATGGGGCGCAGAACCGTGGGCATGTAACTAACCACTGAAGAGAGAAAGTCAATCTCGACGCGTAGGGTGTCATTTCGGTTTGCTAGCTTCCCGTGCGAGTGCCCAGGGACGAATCTTGCGTGCGGCGGAACTATTTTCTGTGGAATTCTGCTTCCTGTTTGGGTTTTATGTGGAGATGATTTCACGTATAGAATGCTCTCCGTCGGATGGACCGTACAAATTTTGACTCGGTTGCGCTTATTTTTAATATAGCTTAATTGCTATGCATAATTTCTCTGTCCTAAACCACGCTTTGAAATTATTTTTTCCTTACCAACGCAATCATCAATCCTGAAAGGTCCAAATAATCTTTTTGGTCGCATTTTCTGATATTAGTGTTATCATTATTACCATCATCATGTATAGCATTTCTATTTTTTTATTTCTTCCTATTATCCTGGGTATGAGCCTTTTCTTTCTAATGACGGTGATCAAATTTGTCAGTCATATCTCTTGACGTCTAATTGTCTCTTGAATTCGAGTAATAGGCCCTTCTAAGAGTGAGGTTTGTACGCCCGGTCATTAAAAAATCCCAATCTCGCTTTTCGACTTTTACTATCTTGGATCCTTTTGCAGACAATTTAAAAAAACTCCACTCAATTTGGGCTCAGATTCAAGGGTGGAACTCAGTCCGTTGAATGACATGTAATGAGATGTGGGCCCTTGCTCCCTTCTTAAAGAGTACGATAACACCGATGTCAGCTTTTTCTTCACTTGTCCTTCTCTATCTAAAAAATTCTTCTCTTTCTAGACAAAATAACTATTTTAAAAGGCGCATATGTCTTAATTAGCCCGTTTTTGCACCAAAATTATTACTATAATCTTTGTCTTAAGTGAAATTTATCCCTTCTCTCCCGGGAAGTATCATTTCTGAGTGCATCGCCCACCTATTCCTAATAAACCTGATAATCTCACTGTATAAATACTTATATTCCTCGTCGGAATACTACATCTCAGGAGTGTTAGCCACTTAAAAAACTCGACAGTCTCTGAACTAGCATTGTTGGCGTTCTCTTTTACCCGAAAGGTTATTCACTCTGTCGGTATTTGACGTTCAGGTGATCGCCTCGAAAGAGATAACTCTCTTCCCGCCCTTTTCCCGAACGCCCGAAGATTCTTCGCTTTTCACATCTCTTGTTCCTCCTCCCCTTCGTGGACCGAAACACGTGAAAATTTCGACGATCGCATCATCCCACGTACTCCTCTCCTCAAAACCGTCGCCACTACCACGCGAAGAAGGCATTCAGACCGTCGTCTCAATTCGCGACACTCTCTCCACGCCTCCCGACTTCGACCGAACGATTGAGTGACTGAACACTTCCTTTCTTCCTCTTCCGAATCGACCCGCCTTTCCCCTTTATCATTCGAGCTTACGCAGCCACCCCGCTCCAGAATGCATCGCGCCAATTCCTCTCTTTTTTTTTTACGTATTCTCACGGCGGTCCGGCGACGCCTCCACCGCGCGTAAGCGATTTCGCGGCGTGGCTGGCTTGACAAAACCGATAGCACACCAACTATCGCCTTTACAACCCACGGTGGTTCGCCTGGCAACAGAGCGTGTCCACATTTTCATCGTTTAAGGTGGATCCCCTCAGTGTATGTTGTGGACGCTACTGTTGGCGGCGACCGTCAAGTCAGTTGAGGAACTTATTCTTCAAAACGCACGGTGGATTCCCCTACTATATATTATTCTAAATGATTTCCGATATAATAAAAATATTTTAACTCACAAACTCTATTGTATTGAATAAAAGTTTGTGTCTTACACGGATTTATTGTCACGAACACGACCAGTGTACCTAATGATGGCTTAACTGCTGAAACCGGCCGTGTTTGTGATAATACATATGTGGAAGACACAAAATTTTGTTTAATACAATATCAGCCTTCCGCCAAGTGAAGACTTAACAATTTGAATCTCACCTACTCTATCTTATATATATGTGTGTGATTCATCAACTACGGTAGAGCAATTAGGCGCCCCTGAAGATATTTATTTAGTGGTTGCCACCAATTAATAGAGATACGTTAGGCAGTATTTTTTAAATCATAAAAATGTAAGCATTCTAGCGAAAAAAATGTATATTAAAAATAGCATAGATAAAGATACATGGCTTTGTTGCATTAATATTTTATTTAATTAATAATTTGTTAGAATAATACTTCATAAATAGATACTTACAAAACATTTTGAAAAATATATAAGTACCAGCGTAAAAAAGATACATTTATTGATAATATATTGTGGTTATTCCCGCATATTAATTCAAATTCATTGAACTAAATTATGTCAGTTTCATTGTGAAAAGCGACCGTCCAGTTAACTCATTTAATTGAAGCAATTTCAGCAATGAAATCAAGATAGTATCAAAGGGTTCGATACCAAAGAATGGACATACAATAACACCATATTCAAATAATTTCGGTTTGCCTTTCAGCTCAGTCATTTCGACATTGTCATCCTTTGGGGTGAATTCCCTTAATTTTTATTCCCGACGTTATTGTTGGTGGTAACCGCTATGTCAACTAAGGTACTCAACGCAATGATGTACAGATGGGTGGGCTGTTTTGGAGAAGATTTTACTATTATTGTCACAGTCTTAAATCCATTGTGATTTGCTTAACTACAAAACCGTACCATCATCGTATTTGCTAAGTGTGAATTACGTATAGTTGCTGCTGTCGTTGATATCGTGAGATGTAGTCGTTAAGCCAAGTGACTTAATTTGCGTAGTAGTAGGCAAAGTAGGTCTTTAAGTGATGGTGCACCTTACAGCCCTCGCAAACCCACGGCGTTTGGCTTGGTTGTAGATTGCTGTATTGACAATGCCAAAGGTAAATTTAAAATTATTAATATTGTCGCTGTCCATTTATCATGGACTTTGACCGCCAGGTCAACTAGTTAACTCCAAAAAATGAAGTTTAGATTGGTAATTTGGAATGGACTCATACTGGAGGTTTCATTTCTTGAAATTCCTTAAAATTATTATACTGGGTCATTATGAAAGGCTAATTACAAGCCAGCAAGGGTCATTTTTGTGTTGAGGGGTTAGTGTGTACTTCGGCTAGAGATTAGACACCACTGCGTTCAACTAGTGTAAAGTTTTCTGGCCACAAGGACATTAAAGTTGAAGGACACAATCGAGTCATATGACGTGGACCACGCACGCCAACGCATATGAAGTAGTCCACGCAACAATGGATAGGTGAGTTGGCTGGATGGGAAATAACACTCTAACAAGGACATACACGATCCATATCTACGTCGTCATGTGTTTTAAATTACTTGAAGTTTTTGCTGTTGACGCTGGAAGAACACCATGAAGTCAGCTGGCAGTGAAGTAATCTTCGCAGTTTGTGATAAGTTGCCAAGGGAAGGCCCATCTGCAATTGTCTTCTGCCTCTTGTGGTTTGCTAAGCTCACATACGTGACGACATTGTTATTCGAAAGTCTGAATTCGAGGGATTTGCTGTTGTTAAGGGCCCTGTTGGAGAGAACCATCACTTGAGGTAATTTACGAAATGCAGAATATGGTGATAGTTTGTCAAGGAGCTTTTTTCTTTTTTGTAAAGATTTAGGTAAAACTTGGCATTCGGTTAGTTATTAGTTATATGTATAGAAAAGAGAGAAAAAATAGGACGTCGTCGATTTCCTTTCTTGGAAATTCAAATTTTCTTTTAACACGTTGCCTTATGACACTTAACCTATATTTCGAAATACTTCAATTAAATGTGCGCAGATTTTCTCTTGAATGCTAAATAATACGTTTTATATTATTACTAAGGCGGCTAACAAAAACCAGGCTAATATGTCGACCGTAAAAATGTGTCTACCAAAGAATTTTGCTTGAATTATAAATGTCACGGCGTAAACTCAAGTCATAACAACGCTTTTATTAAGTCAAAATTTTTAAAATATAGCACTCACTTCATTCATTTCACTACACAGATAGTGATTTACACTGAATAAGCTGACCTACTCCGGTGAAATGTATTTCAAGAATTCTTTTTCGACTTACTTCCAAAGTTACTGAAATAAGATCTCAACTACTCACGATTAGCACTCCAACCATTTTACCGCAACTAATGTGGTCTTCAACTATTGGTTATATCTCTTGGCAAAACCGCCACTATGGATTGTTGTTCAATGCGGATTTCTCATAGTTTCTTTTGTTGAGGATATCATTCGACGAGACCTCTTGTTCAACTGAGATAACGTCTACAATGAAGGAGTGTTATCAATGACGTCGTGACAGGTGACTATCCGCTGAGGAAATTTGCACTATGAATGCAATATAGTAGTTAAATAAAAGAAAGAACACCTAACACCGTTTGTAACACATGGCTGTTCATGTGCCAATCTGCATTGTCGGCACTGTCTGGCGATTTCTTTAAATGTTTCGCCGTCAATGTTGTGGAAGGTCAGGTAAACTACAAATCACCCCTTGTGGATATATTGGTGAAGGAATGCTCCCTGAACACCGATAGTAGGATTGCTAACTTAACAACCATAGTAGCTCGCTGGGCAACAGTCGTGTCTGTGTCACCACTGTTTAAAATGAATTCCGTGAATGTTTTGTTGTCATTGTCTTGGAAGGCCTACCCAACTGACGTAATTTACGTTTTGCAGTATTGGTAGGTAGGTTGATAAGTGAAGAATTACTTTTAGAATGGGAACAAGGGTGAGTGAGTTTTGGTGTCGGTATTAATCTGCTTTTGAAAAAATGCTCCACGTCATCCTCAATGTTTCCTCGCATCAAACAGACGGATTATTGTCCATTCTGTAAGCATCAATCCTCTATAGGCTTAGCTCTTTAGCGTAAAAAGCTCTTCTACCGCAGGGATTAGGACCCGGACCCTGGGGATGGGAGACAATAACCTATCCTATAAACTAATCCTATCTAGTCTCATTTTTTCAAAGTAATAGCGTTTCGATACTGAAAGATTTTAAGTGGGACTTTGCCCCGTTAAACACATCAGCATATTCAGAGAAAAAATCATTTGACTTTATATAAGAAAAATTAGCAACGTTCGTTTCAGATTCCACGTACACAGTGTCGTGTACCTTACATGGCTTGAAAGATCTTTTGCTCACGTGTGCCTTACATGGCTTGAAAGATCTTTTGCTCACGTGTGCCTGAACATGCATAACATATGGGCGAGGCTGTTAGTGTGAGGTAGGCACTAAAGTTAATCGCAATTTACTTCCCATGCTATTATCTCTGTATTGCCCGAATAGTATCAAAAAACTAAATGTTTAAATACCGTTCAGTCATCTCTGTTATGATAAAATTAAGTTTTTACGAAATTACCGCTGACCTTTGGTCATCGGCGTCACGCCAATAGAATTATTCGTTCAAGTGCCGTGAAGCAATATCACGCGAAGCAAAATAAACCTCCAAATATATTTCTGGACCTCGCGATTGTGACCTTGAACCCATCGGCGGCCAAAATGTTCGTTTTTAATAAATAAAGAATTCATTTCATGTCCCTTTTATTTTTTCATATCTGGCCATCCGGTCTTGTAATTCTACGAAAACGGTTATCCGTTGCACGCTAGCTTCCGATGTTATGCTCAAGGCCCGAGAGGGGGCCAAAATATCGCACCTTTATTGATTGCCTTTTGTTTGCTCTCCTTTTAATTCGCGCTGATTGAAGTGGGAGGCGTCCCTCTGAAAATCTGGTGAGCTCGAGTTATTTACACCAAGTGGGTGAGGAGGAGGCAAAGGGCGTCGTGTGCTCGCTGTTATTCCCAGAAAAAATTTCAATCGTTGATCTTCGTATTTTTTTCCTTCGACTTTTTTGCGTGTTGTTCGGAATTCACATATTTGATCTTTCACTTCTATGCAATTTCTCTTATTCTCCAATTTTTACTCAAAAGTTTCACTGTTTGGTGTTGTTTTCTGTTCCTTTTTCTGCCTTTGTCACACTTTCTCTCAATCCGTTACTAATGGCCGCTTTATACGGTACATTTTATTGGACAAACAAATGTATCATAGAATGTACTCGTTAAGTCATCCAGAAAAATCATACAATTTGCCGCTTTACATGGTACAATTATCCTTATGCAAGAGTTCATACGTTCGTTTGTGCAATAAAATGTACCATGTAGGGCAGTGCAAGCGAGATAGTTCCCTTATCATAATAGAAACCATATTCGAATTATACGTTTTAATTTCACCAGCTGTGAGACACACGAATTAAATATTGTATTATTAATGGTGCGATAATATAGTTTTACATGACAGAAATCGTAAGTAATGAAATGAAAACATCTAAATAAGTCTTGGCTCATTTTTTTTACGCTGTACGTTTGAAACTCCATCAAAAAGGAAGGTTTTTGTGATTCCGAAGAATTTACTGCGGTAACAATATGATTAATATTAAAAAATAGTTGAAAAAACAAAAACTATACACTGTTGATTTTTTGATTAGATCTAAGTGTAGGGAATGCCTCATTTTTAATACAAGGTCTCTCTGGAGTGCATACACGTACCATTTCTCATGTAACGGGCCTGGTATTTTCTGGAAAATATCTCGAAAAGTAATGGAGTATGGGGTTGAATTTTTGGTGTCAATGGAAGGGTGATATATTTTACTTTTAAATTAGACCAAGTCCATTGATTTATAGAGAAAATGATATTTCGCTCAAACTACCTCAAGAGCAGGGTGTTTGAAAGTATTACAAACAAAGCATAAGCTAAGAATTACTTTTCTTTGAAATGAACTTTGGACAAATGGAACCAGAGTATATAACTGTGCCTCTCGCTATAGCCAGATTGGTAGCAATTTGGTAGACCCTCCAAGGGTCACGGCTCTGTACTGTACTTCGGACGTAGATGTCGCGTGTTTCTTGGACCGATGCCCTTGATTTTTCGTATTTTCACCCAAGGTGATCTAGCGAATGAAAAAGAGCAAAGAGGTTGCGTTTGTTGGAAGATAGGGCAAATTCTCCAAATACTGAGTATAATGAAGATAGAACAAAGGCATTTCGGGAAACTAGTATATTTAACAGAACATAGCGAAAGCGTCTGACCACACGTTTCCCGTGTCAATGTGGGCCAACGTCTGCTGTGGCGATATCGCAAGTAGAGGTATGTATACATGAAATCGCATAAAATAGTCCTTCACAATTAGACGTCCAAGGTGGACGAACACTTCAGTAAACGATCGGATAGGTATTCTTCCGCTCGTTATTACACAAGGAACTCCATTAAACTTTAAGAGCTCCTTCCAACACGTGTGTATGTAGCCTGGACATCTATCTAAGAGGGTGCAGATAGGTATGTCGGTAGTGCATCTTTGATCGGCAACGTGCAGAGTTGTCATCCTAGAACGTCGCGGACTCTTTTCCACTCCCTAAATGATATATGTTATGCTAGCTTCAGAGTTGATTTAAGAGGCGTCGCAATATAACCATTGCTTCTTGAATTTTCCACTAAGAATTGGAGAAAGGTGCTATTATCTAACCTGTTCTTGTTCGATCAACAAAGTTTAATACAGTTCCTTTCAGCTGGAATTTGAATTTGAAAGTGTCCAATTTTCAATGAATACTGTTGTTATCCTTGGAAATGACTGATAGGGGCAGCATTATGTATTTTTCTTTCTGAAATGGCATAAGCTGTTAATGCCAGTTAAACCGATATACTGTAATTGTTCACGAAAAAGTTCTCAGAGGCTGATTACCTTTTAGGTTTTCCCTATTTCCTCTTGCTTTATGTGCAATGCAGTTTTCCAGGCATTTGTGAGGTTCTAATATTTTCTTTAGTGAAGTGTTACGGTGTTTCAGCTGGGTACCTTTTGCGATAATTCTTATACCATCCTAAGGCACTGGTATATGTGGATCTGAAAACCTAATAGGTGGCTGTGAAGAGAGTGTATCTGCCCTATAAACTCACAAAGTTCATCATCATGGACAGCCAACTTTCGCAAAGCAGTGTAGATATACTCTTTGGCTTATTCTTTAGGACTATGACGGGGGAGAAATATGTATCGCACTAAATAAGATGAATTTGCAAGCAGTGTAAGTTGAGACGTTGCATCATAGAGAAGCCAAAGGTTTCGCTGCTGAAATCCCCATAGGTACTGAATATGAAAGGAAGTATATCTTGAATCTGAGAAGTTTGAGATATTAGTGTAGTAAAGGATGGAGAAAAGATTATATTACAAGAGAATCATAGACTAAGAAGTGCTGAACCTGGTAGGAAGAAACAAAGGTGGTAAAAAGATCCTAGCAGAAAATCAGCAAATAGGGGTGTTTTATTACTCTATGGAGAATAAGTGTGTCGTGCGTAAATGGATGTCACTTTTGGAAAATTAGGCTGAACGTGAAATGAATTAGAATGAAGTCTTAACTGTCGTTTTATGGTGGAAAAATCACTGAACCTAAAATGATGTCACTCAAAGAACAATTAGCTTTGGGGAATGCTTCTGCACACCGTACTAAAATATGACAATAAAACTAACTATAAGACTCTGTCTCCGGCGTTACTCAGCGGAAATCCTTCATAATGGATGAAGAAACACCTGGTTATGATATCACACTTTATTTGAAGCAAAACGACCTAGGTTTTGATATATCATGCCACCTGATGATGGCATGATCTGTCAAAACCTAGGTGGTGTTTCTTCAAATAAAGTATAGAATCATAACCAACTGTTTTTTCATTCTTAATAAAACTGAGATACTCAGCTTTTATTCTCGATAAATCCATTAAAGCTAAAGCGATGCTCCAGCCCATCATAACATGTATAGTGCATTAGCATAATATATTTCTAACAGTTCGGTGAATGCTGAAAATTATTGGTTTTACCTGTTTCAAATTTTCAAAGAACCACGGAACTAACCGCGCAGTTACTTCAACGGAGTCACCAGCTAGTGATCACACAATTGTGCGAAAGTCACAGTGGAAAAAACATTCACCTGGACTGGGTATCGAACCCAGATCCCTCGATTTCGCGCCTATTGCTCTCAATGGAGCACACTGCGCAAAATTGAGGGATCTGGGTTCGATTCCCAGTCCAGGCGAATGATTTTCCCACTGTGAATTTCAGACAATTGTGTTTCAAATTTGCTTCCGACACCAAGAATCTCGATCGAAGCACGCCCCAAGGTGCGTCTGGTGACTCCCTCAGCTCTGGCTTGCCGCGACGCGAGGTAAGCGTCAGTTTCGCGATTCCGCCGCCGAGGGCGTGATGGATGCACGCACGTGTGCGTTCGCCGGTGGCATATCAGAGGGCGTCTCCACTCCGTGCGTGGGGAGGGAGGCAGGGAGCTCGCTCTTCGGGAAATGTGGGAAGGGGCTCTCGGATATCTCCGCGTGGACCACACCCTTGATTTGAGGCCGTGGTGCGAATCCACTCCAAGGTGAACTGAGAGGAACTTATTCTTCCTCTGCAGAATCAATAGTAATTTGACGAAGATATTGAGATTTTAATTACAAGGTTTTAGTTAAGGATTCCAAAGGATGTTAATGACGGAGTGTTGAATTTCGTGCCTTTGTTTTGGCGATGCTTCATGTTTAGTTAACGATTTTTTCGCCTGCGTCGCAGTTAACTAACTCAAGTCATCTGATGTGCTGATATTTTTCATCTACCGGACAGGTTGGATTGGATATTTAGGGAGGCGACCAACGGCTAAGGTCATTTGCACCCTAGGGGACTGGTAAGGGAGAAAGGGTGGATAGAAACCCAGCGTCGGCATTAGGCTGCTCCTTACGTAAGGCATTAAGTGGGGATCGGGTTTCCTCTGAAAAAGATCCTCCTCTGCAGGGATCCGAACCCTGGCCAACCGAATGTTTAGCCAGTACCCTAGCCACCACACCAATGGAGAGGTTGGAGAAAGACAAAAATATACATTAAGGCACAGATATTCTGAAGCAGTCGAATGTAAATGCTCACCAAACATAGAACACTGTAAAAGAAAATTTGATTGACCCGAAATTTTCTCAATTTACGAAAATTGGGTCGAATGTATTGTAGTTAGGAATAAAATAGAGTTGTGGAACAGCAAATCTGTCTGGTAGGTATTTTGGAGGAGAATGGTCTTCAGGTTGGAATATGGAGCCTAGGATAATATCCGAAAATGAAGATTTTCTGTAGGAAATGTAGGTAGAAGGAAGAAGGGTGGCTACTCCAGAATGGAGCGCTATAGAGCCTGGGATAGTATCAAAAAATGAAGGTTGCCTGTAGGAAATGTAGGTAGAAGGAAGAAGGGTGGCTACTCCAGAATGGAGCTCGGTTTAATATAGGTGGAAATTTGTGTGCTTCGATGTTCATCAAATGGAGAAGTTTGTGATGTGACTGTGGTAAAGAATCGAGCAGGTGAGCTGGATAGATGAACGAAGAGCGAGATTTGGTGGAAATCAGCAGAAGTGGATGACGGACTTATTGAGTTACAAATATGTTGAAGAGAATTACATGAATAGATCGCCATTAACCGCAGAAGATGGGGGAATAGGACTGAAAACTTGAACTAAATGTGGAGACACAGAGGGTGTGAGAAACTTCGGAGAGAATTGATGGCGTGTAGGTATGGTTGTGTAGGGTGAAGTTCAAATATACTCTCGGAAATGGAAATTTAACATACAGACTATCCGGTTCTGCTGGTTCAAGTATCTAGAGATGATTTCTCTCAAAATTCATCGACCGACGTCACATCCTTAGACTTAAGGTTAACTTTTGACTAACTTAACTTTTGACTAACTTAAGGTTGACTAAGGGCGTTTTTAATGAGGATAGTATGGTGAAAAGGCTAATTCGACTGCTGAACTGGCCGTATCGATTGATCACAGAGTCTGGCGAGAGGGCAAGGGACGTGCATTTTCGCCCAACTGAACTTCGATGAATGTGTTAGTTACATTGCCGTGCTTGAGTTAAAAAAGGTTCGAATGTGTTTCACGGCGCTCATTAAACCTCTCCGAGATCAATTTGCTGCTTGTGGCGCTGCCATCAACATTTCCACGGTAACGGACACCGTCACTCTTTTGTTTTATGTCTTCCGCCTGTATTTCTTCGGACTAGCGCTGGGTGATCATTCAGTTTCGCAAGTATTTTATTTGCTGCTGTAATACACTGTGGTAGTACATTTGGGTATAAAGAGAAGTTTCAGGCTGAATATTATAAAACCTCTACAGAAGAGAATAAAGCACTTAGCCTTTTTTGGTCTTCTTTGTATGATGAGTTGAATTTGATTGCTGAGAGAGCTTTAAGAATTTGCCACGTTTTGAGCCAACTTTTCTTCACGTTGCTTTGAGTATCCGACACAGTTAGGGTGCAATCTAACATGCTCGATTTCATATTCATTCATCATATATATAATGAATGATATAATATATATAATATATTTCCTACATATTGGGCTTCTCAGAGTTCCTCCTCCAGTTATAGTTGGAACTGTGCTGACGAAAGTGTTTTACCCTTGGATGACGCCCTAGCTTTTCATTTTAAAAAGAAACGCATATCCCTCTAGAATATGTGTGGCACATTTTACTTTAGGACAGTGCATCTTGGAAAATGACAGAGGTGAAAGGGGTAATTAATAATAAGGTAATCGTAGGTTCGAGAGGATTGGATGAAAAGGATCGGAAGATACGGAAATGGTATGTAAAACAGTGAAGATCTCCGTTGACGGGGAGAATACCCAATGAAGAAATTTAAAGAAGAGCTGGGAACGATACGTACTTGATGAAAATTATACAAAGCAGGAAAGGCAGACGTTCATAATCTGCGGAAATATCTAAGGATTTTCGCTGTGTGCTGATAGTAAAATTATTCATTTTTCATTCTCACCCGAATCAAAACTGAGAATATGTATCTGCCAACGTTTCAATTGACGACTCCGCATCCGAAACGTCGGCGAATATTCTAAGTTTGATCCAGTGGAGAACCCTGAAGGAATAAATTACTTCAACTATTCGAAAACTTATCACCCTTAAAGTGATTATGATGGAAAGAAGGACGGTTGGAAATGATTGCCAAGAGAATCGAAGGATGGATTATTATTATTACATATATCCAAAACTCCTATTCCTCTCAGACCCTTATCCAACATTATCCTCTCTATCACTCTTTCCAAGGTCTTTAGCCCGTTTATTTCCACCGGCCTGTAATACTGCCTCCTTATAATTTCTCCTCTCTGTCTCCTTTCACCTTTTACCGTATGGATATTATCTTATTCCCTTTCCTCTTCATTCAGTTTACTCTATTGTGTCTTGTATCAACGTCGAAAAAGGCTCATTCTACCATCATACGCATTTCACTCGTTCCGCAGTGACTAGATACTGAGCCACAATAGTTTCGGAATTTAATAATGAATACATCAAATAAGTTCCATAATTACAGGTCTCTCAGCGTTTGAAGTAATACATGCCTAAGGTCATAGCTAAGTTTTATATGGTAAAATACTTTACTTAATGGCTAAAAATGGCAGCGAAACTCTGCAACAGTTACTGAGCAGGCACATAACAAACGAAAGGTCCATGGTCCATCAGCTAGCTCTGCATGGGAGTTAATGGCCGTCTCCGCATTATTCTACCGAGGTTCTCAAGTTTTCAAACCTTCAGTTCCAGCTTAAAATCTCTCAATATGTTACTCATATTTAATAAATTGGTCGCCAGGGGTCTCAATATACTTTTTATTTGGAGTTTTCTAAAGACCGCTTATACTCGGTACATTTCATTGAACTGACGGGTGCATTATGAAATGTCCAAGAAAATGAATGGAACTAGTGCAGGTTCTATTTACAGGTTTCATTCAGAAAATCATACAGTTGGCCGCTTCAAACGGTACGATTTTCCTCATGAAAGAGTTCATGAATTTATTTGTACAATAAAATATACCGTGCAAAGAGGCCTAAATAGGTTACGTATATTTTCCGTATATTTTCATCCAGCTTTGTTTGGGAAATAAACATCATCGTATAGTGTGTTGCTGACACATTCCGGATCTCTCGCCGACTACCCCTCTTCTGTTGGCCATGTTGCCTGCAGTTCTCTCCCTCTCGCCTCACAAGGTTCCTTTGACACCCCAATCCGCCGGCGTCTTTGCCTTTCTGACGTCACGCCTCGAGGAGGATTCTGCCAGCGAGTTTTGCTTCCACTATAATGCGCGTTCTGAGGGAGTTTCCATTGCAATCATGTATTGCAGTGGATGTTGGCCGTGAGGGGGCAAATATGTGTGATCTCCGGACGTCCGATCCGGGAGGAGGGAACCAGTGTGGAGTGAGGGGGGTGGAGGAGGCGAGGGGGAATCGCTTTGGGGGGCGTGAGGGGGGGGGGTGGACACATGTTTGTGTACATGTGCCGTGTGTTTGCGTGCGCACTGTCCGAGGTAGTGCCGCTCCCCGACGCCCCCCCGACGCCTTTGTTCATGGCTACGATGATGTTGTTGTTTTTTCCCCGCGTGGATTTATACGGCGGAGCTCATCGCCTAGCAACGGCTCCGAGCGCCAACCAACGCTCCCTCCTCCGTCTCCCCCCCTCCCCCCCCTCATCTCCTCTCCCGTCTACCTTCTCTCTGACGCCGCCGCATCGAAACGGGGTGGCTGCTGCAGTGGTGATGAAATACTCGCGCCCCCCCTGGTGGTGGGTGGTATAATTTCACGATGGACTCCCACACAACGCAGGACATGTGCTCGATTCCATCCACCATAAAACCCTTTAAAGGTAGTGTGAGCGAAACATCATTTTACTTAGAAATCAATGAATTTGGTCTCATTTTAAAGAAAAAAATCTCACTCTTCCATTCACACCAAAAATTCGCCACAAAATTCAAAATTCAGGTTTAGAGTTACTGACCAATATGTAATATATAAATTATTTTTTAATTGAATTTGTTCGTGTTATTTTAAGCACGTAATGATTAACAGTTATCTTGTGGATACTTCCTTCTCTGTTTCCTTTGTTCGTAATACTTCTAATATATCTCTCACTCTTCCATTCACACAAAAAATTCACCACAAAATTCAAAATTCAGGTTTAGAATTACTGACCAATATGTAATATATAAATTATTTCTTAATGGAGTTAGTTCGTTATTTTAAGCACATAATGATTAACAGTTTACTATTGGATATTTACTTTTCTGTTTCCTTTGTTCGTAATACTTCCAACCAACTTGCTCTTAGGCTAGTTTGAGCAAAATATAATTTAACCTAGAAATCAATGGAATTGGTCTCATTTTGAAGAAAAATATTTCACTTATCCAATGGTACCAAAAGTTCTACCCCTTACCACATTACTTTCGAAGATATTTGCCAAAAAACACCAGCCCTTTTACATGGGAAATGGTACGTGTATGCACTCCAGAGAGACATTATTTACAAAATGAGGTATTTCTAACACTTAGATGTCGTAAAAAAACTAACAGTGTGTAGCTTGTATGTTTTCCCAACTATTTTTGAAAATTAATTATATTATCACCGCAGTAGGTTCTTGGGTATCGCAAAAACCTTCCGTTTTGAAGGAGTGACAAACACACCACGCAAAAATTATGAGTCAAGTTAAAGACTTATTGAGATATTTTCATTTAATTACTTACAATTTCTGTCGTATAAGATTTAATTGCAGCATTATTAATTTAATATTTAATTGAATTGTCCTACAGCTTGTGAAATTGAAACGTATAATTCGAATATGGTCTCTATTATGACTAGGGAACTATCTCGCTTGGACTACCTTAAAGGCAGTTTGCGCGAGATTCTACGCCAGTCATATTGGAGACAATCATTGAGGTAGATAGAGTGGACTCTGCTGGTCAATGCGAGAAGCTAAAGCCAGTTAGCCATCTTCGTTAACCCTCATTTTCCTTAAGCGGTCGCGTGCCAACGCAATAAAGCATAAATTCAACAGATTAAGGCGAGATATCGTGGAAGTTCGTCATATTAAAACAGAAACAACAATTGCACTATTCCACAAGTTATTTATTGCGTACGACGCGTTTCAACTCACAGAGCCATTATTAGGTCAGATCTTGAACCTGATGACGGCTCAGTGAGTTGAAACGCGTCGTACGCAATAAATACCCTGTGTAATAGTGCAATTGTTGTTTCTGTTTTAATATAGCAACAAAGTATATTAATAAAACTATTATAAAACACAGGAAAGCAGCGCACTTCGTTAAAAACCGCTACGAGCGTACATATTGTGTCACACAGCTTTTGGAGGGATTAAGATGGGAGCCCCTTGGGACTCGGAGGCTACACGCTAGGCCTAGCTTGCTTGAAAAATTCAGCACTGACATTTTTCAGAGCAACACAGAGAATATTATTATGACCCCTCACTACATATATAGGTCTGATAGATGCGGTAAAATAAGAGAGATACACTGCCCAACAGATAGGAGCAAAAACTCGTTCTTTCCGCGGACAATAAGAGGCCACAATAAAAATTGAGCTCCACTAAATACACTCCTATAATACGTGTCACCATTTCATCTCCAAAAACTTACACTTTTATATGACTGGTGACCTAACATCCCCTGCCTCACGCCCATGCGGGGCTCGCAGGGTATTGTGTAGATGTAGAATAATTTTTCAATTATTATGTTTTCCATCGATAACTTACTAGAAATCAGCATGCAATTACTTCTTCATATTTTCTTTAATTGTTCAAATTGAAACTAATCATCCGCGTTCCAATTGAACACTATTGTAAAATCAATTCCTTAGCAATAAGCCGTCAGCATATGTTTAAAGAGTTTCTTGCTCAAAATTTCAAACTAGTACTTGATATTCCTGCTTTGCATCCACTAATTCATCCATTCCGTCGTGTTATCCATATGAAAGTAAGAAGAGAGTGAAACTATATGGTTACTATTTTGGTTGTCGAGCTTCAGTTTGATGACATAGTTCCTTATCCATCCACCATAATGGAAACTATATTAGATTTTTTTAATCGGCAGCCGTAAAGAGCATGAAGTAAATATTCTTATATAGTTGTTGGAGAGATATAGTTTTGCCTGCCTAAAATTCTCCGTATTTGAAGAAATATATTTGTAAGTCCTCAACGTCACTCATTTTTTCTATCCATGCGGTGAAAAAGTGTTCAAAATAGACGGTTTTTTTGCCATTCTGTCAAAAATATGAAATATATCATCGATAATTTTTTTAAAATGATTGAGAGAAAATACAGTCTATACGATTAAATTGCTGAAAAAATGTAGCCGTCAAATATTCCTCGGATTCCAAATATTTAAAAAATAATGTCTCTCTGGGGTGTTGATTCATATAAAATCCCTTTGGAAACAACTTCTATTTATTGGCAAACGTCTCAAAAGGTGGTACGGTAAGAGTATAACATTTTGGTACTTATTGAAAGGTGCGATATTTTTATTTATAATGAGGCCTAGGTTGAATGTTAGGTCAAATGATATATCACTCAGACTATCTTAAAGTAAGATTTATGCCGTTCATGCCAAGTGAATCGCTCTTTCCTTGCTGCTATTCATCATGCATAGTCATCATAGTCATTTCAACCCTAAAGTTGGCTAACTGCGACCCTCCATTCACCCCTATTCTTTGCTAAAGCCATCACATCCTGATGTTTCTTTTTTCCCATATCCCTTATTATTTGGTTTGTGATCTCATCCCTATGGTATTCCTCTTGAAATTTTTCCTTCTCTTTTGCCCTCTAATATTTCCCTGACGAATGCGTTGTGTCCCAGAATTTGTTCCAGTTCACATGGCTCTAATTTGTCTGACTACACACCATATATGCTTCTCTTCCTAGCCTCTTCTGTACACTTCTTCATTTTATCCGGCCGTTTTATCTTAACCACTCGTCTCCAAGATTGGGTCTCTGAGGCGACTATTCCTCAATGGTCACCTTTTCCGAGGTAGTCTTCAGTCCAAGAACCAGTTATGAGGTTCTCTAGTACCAATAGAATGCCACACTCCTTACGAAGGTACTGATTTTTTGTTTTTAACTGCATTTCCAACCATCTAATGATACTACTCTCTTATTTAATATTTGAGAATAAAAAATCGGAATACCACTGGAACAAGGAGGCTTGGTTTGCGTAGTGGTTTGTGAATTGGAGTGGTAAGCCAAAAGTCTGTGGTTTGATGCCCGGTTCAGGCCAATTTTTTTGTGGCAGTTGCTTGGGGTTTTCATTTTATTGAAGTCTTTTCCTGACCTTCGTTTCTATGGTCATATGCCAGTCTTTCTTTGTAACGTATTTTCTTGATTGCTCTTTATTTGTGATATATTGCTGCATTATATTTAAAACAACTTTAGTTATTAATCATAATTCTAATTATATTTCTCTGCTCCATAATTTCCCTCTGCTTGTAAGTACTTCAATTTTATACATTCTTGTTCTGATTATCTTCTTCAAATCCTCTTTCAAACTGCATCCCTGGGTTGAGCAATCTTAATTTAATTGGAATGCACTTTAGATGGTTGCTACGGTCACAAACTTAAAAAAATCACCACCAATAGGAGTGATTATGGGTAGGATTTTGCAAGCATGCGGTGCCGAGCAGAACAGCACCCAACTCGTGGATAGAACACAGTGATTAGGCGTGTAGGGTTTTGACTGCATCGAAGATTACTCGAGGCAAGCATTAGAGCCTGGGCTTGAAGTTTTCCTTATCCCCAGCTTTCGCTAGTTTGATGCGCAGTTTAGTTAGCTTAAAGGGGGACGATTTATGAATCATAGCCAATTAATTAACTTGGTAACTAAGAGCTCTCATCTCTCATATCGATTTCCATGTACTTTTACATATCAGCTGCTTCATTAGTCTCAATCCTGCTGAATAACATATAATAATGGTCTGATTTGGATTGTACTCTCACGAAACTATGCAACGGCCCATTCAAAAAGATGTTTGAAGGGCATGGGCCAACTGCGAACCATACAGTAAAGCAGCAGTGGGGAAATCGACTGACATGATTATTTCGAAAACCCTTTCCTCGAGAAGAAATATTGATTTCACGGAATTAATTATCCGTTCGTTCACTCGTCTTTCGATCGAACGCCTGCTTTCAATGTATCCGCCCACTCACTTCTCCCTGGTAATGATTCTCCAACGCCATTTCAACTCTTCATCCTTGCAGACGCCTCTTGATTCACCGTGGGCGTAACATACAACTACCTCAGCTACTCCCGAGACGAGAATTTCTCCTCAATAGAGGAGGAAACAGGGCACGGGTCGGGGTTCGCCCTTAATTATGGCGAAACTATTCCCGCTACTCGTTAGCGCTAGCGGTTCCTTGCAAGGGCGTCGCTTGAAACATCCCCGGCGCCAGTCTTCAGGGAAGTGCGGGTGAATTTCCCTTCTGGGGCTCTTGGGACCCGTCGTCTCTCCCTCCCTTACGCTCGCTCCCACGCATTCCTACCACGGCCCGTGTTGCGCCCCGCCCATTCTTCTCGGCGAAAATTACGTCGGAATTCGATGGGGAGAGAGAGAGGGAGAGAGAAAAGGGTAGAAAGCATGATGCAACCCCCTCACACAACCGTAAACTAACTAACTAGCTAACTCTGGGGATCAGGGAACACGACGCCAGCCTACGCCGAACTGAGACTGTTGGATGAGACGCGATTTTCCTATCTCTGCTACAACCATTTATTGCTTCCCCTAGAGGTAACTGAAGGACCTGCTGCTTGTGGTGAACGGCTAGCAAGTGAAACCCCGTCCATTACACATAAATGACGGGCTCTGATGCTGTTTTAAAGAAGTCAATGTCTTCTTCTTCTTACTTCATGTTTCAGGCTTCGAACCTGTTACTACCAGCATTAAACAAACTAGTTTTTCTTAAACTTTTAATAGGAAGGTCCTCGGATGAAAAAGTAAAAGAGAGATACTACTTCGCTCTGGTTAGGCCACACCTCGAATACTCCGCGAGCATTTAGGGCAACTGGGCATAAAGATTTAACCAACAAAGTTAATGAAATATAAATAACAGCAGCATGCTTCGTTAAAAACTGCTATAAGCGAACATATAGTGTCTCATAACTTTTAGGGGGATTAAGGCGGGAGCTCCTATAGACTCGGAGGCTTCTCGCTAGGCTTAGATTGCTAGAGAAATTCAGAACTGATGGGTTTCAGAGCGACACAGTGAATATTATCATGACGCCATACTAGATCTCTAGGTTTAACAGCGGCCATAAAATAAGAGAGATACATTGCCGAACAGATAGGTACTAAAACTCGTTCTTTCCGGGTACAGTAAGCGACCACAATAAAAACTGAGCTCGACTAAATACACTTATAATTTACTTCGCCATTTCAACTCCAAAAACCTTACATCTTTACACGGCTGGTAGTCTAACTCCCCCTTCCACATGCAAATGCTGCGGCTCGCAGGGTTATATGAAGATGTACTTTCTTAAGTCCTTGTTTTCCATCTCTTGCGTGGGCGTCCCTGGGATCTTCTTCCTTTTGTCCTAAATTTCCAAATTTTTTTGGAATTCTCCTATTCATTCTTTACAAGTGTTCTCTCCATCTGTTTCTATTAGCCTTTTAACATTTTGTTGATACTATCCGCGCCAAGTTCTTGCCTTATACCTGTATGTCGTGACTTATCTGTTTTGCGATCTCCAGGTGTTCAAAATAATTTCATTTATAATGTTTGTAATGCTTGGAAATCAGCTTTTGTCAGTATGCATTTCTTCTTCCGTATTTTCCACAGGAAATTGTCATTGTTTAAAACTATTTATGAAGGTGTCTTTTCTTACTTTATTTTTTTAATTCGCTGTATTGCACCGTTGATGTAGTTTAATGTTGAAATTTTCTTGTGGATGTATATTTCATTGTAATGTGATCAAGTAGTTCCGAGAAAGTTAGAGGATATTATTTGCTCTATTACTTGATTATTTAAAATCATATTTGATCTCACTATTTCGTCACCTTTTAATGCCATTACTTAGGATTTATGAGTCGAGATGTGGAAGTTGTATTCATTTGCCATCTTGAGGAGATAAAAGGCGGATTTTTGGATAGCGTCTTCATTATTGGTGATAAACACTTGGTCGTTTACGAAGAATAGCGTGGTTACATGCTTTAGGCTATTATGCTTATACGAGTAATCAATAAATCTTCTTTTCCATTGCCGCAATAAGTTGTCAATATTTAAATTAAAAAGAGTAGAAGGTAGACTATATCCATGTAAGTGTCCTAAATTAACTGAAATAGTTTCATTTTCACTGTCGGCTATGTTAAATTGTGATTGGTTGTAAATAATATTCTATACTTCGATTAAATGGGATGGAAATCTAATTTGTTTTAAAACTCCTCGTAGTAGACTTCTCTCTACTCTGTCGAAACCTTTTGTATGACCTATTGTTGCAATATAATATTAAACACCAGAGCGTCGGCGCACGGGAGTCGTAACGATGGCCACACTGCGCGTCAATTTTTGAGATACGCTTCCAAATTGGCTTCAATTACTGGGATACAAGGAGAACTAATATCTAGATGTTACACGATCCTGCGAACCCTTTCCTGTGGCAACTCAGTTAACGCACAAGCTTCCCAAGATATTCTCGGTACACAGCTCTGATGCGGTACACAGCTCTGGTGATCTCTGCTCTCACGCACTATACATCCGTCCCTGCCCATGGTATTTTATGGCCTCATCGGTTCATCGAATTCATGGCTCGGACGGGGTTTCTCTCGCCTTTCATCCGATTGGGATACTGAAGCACTGATACTAGAAGCACGAAATAGAGATTTCAGGCGATACCGTATGAAAAGGTTCAAACAAACATCAAGTGTAGACGTATCATAGTCAATCATAGTCCTGTTAGTGTTATTTAACTCTTAAAATAACTTGGGTGAGAATCACTTTCAGACCGTCAATTGAAAATTAGACTCAATCTTTTATGTAAATTCAAAACCGAATTATTTTACAACGAAGTTATCAATATCTTACGAACTCCATCATTCAACGGTTGATCAGATCATGAAAATTAAATAAGGGAAATAGATTGTAGAACAGAAAGATTTAAAGTGTCGTTTTTTCCGCGATAGATAAGAGACCATATTGGCTGCGTTTAGACTTTGAAGTAGGTTGGTTGACAAGTAGTGTAGCTGATTTATTCATATACCCCCAATGCATGTTTCTAAATCTGCTAAGTAGTGCTAGCACCATGTTTTTTATGTTTCGTGCATGACTCTTGTGTCACGTTAATGTAGTTACATTATAGATAACTTTATAAGGATAACGAACAGGATAAGTCTAAATGTAGTGCTGGCAACTCTAAGCAGCGAAATTTGCGGCTCTGAATGAGTTGGAGCTTGTTTTGTGACGGTTTATGTTATCCATACTAATATATAAAAATGTAATGGTGTCATTCTGTCAGTCATGCAAAAAATAATAAACTTATTGAGCTGAAATTCGGCATATAGATAGATAATATACCTAGTTGTAACATAAGCTATTAGACAGCCCTCAGGGTCCCCAGAGGTCCCCCCTGGAGGTCCATGCTAAGCATTGAGTTCGGTGCAGTGGTTTCATTTTTCGCTTTTTAATAATAATTTCACTCAAGATAAAGGGCTGATATTTTTAAATCGAATGTCTGAGTAAATTAAGTTTTTAATTCTTTCATACGACTTTCTTTTACGCTTTGTATTCGCCTGAAATCATTTTTTATCTGAAAAATCCCACATTTTTCTCTAAAATCAAAAATAGCATATTTCTTTGACAACCAGAGATTTGATTTTCGAAGGACATTCAGGGTGACAGTATTATTCAGGCTTTGTGGTATTTGAATTATCTCGGAATTTTCTTATAAAATAAGATAAATTTTTTTCACATCCGTTGAATTTCATCGGATACCTTCCGGTAGTTTATATTAAAAGTTAAAAATATATTCTCAAAATCATGGCTGAAGAAAACGTTTTTCAAAGTTCTTTTTTATTCGGAAGCTCGTGACCATCACAAGAAGTGTGATGTTAATTCTCTGAAATGACTTAGCCATTTAGATTCAACATTGTCTCTTTTTTGGTTTCCTATTTCCTAGAAAATTTATTAAAAGTCTTCTGTGTAATGAACACAAGAATACTGTGCCCTACTTTTTATGTTTAGCCAATAAGACTTATTTTTTACTGTGTATCCGGTGCAGATAAATGTTAAGTGATTTCACTCAGGTGTACTTGTTCCTATAGTGCTTGCTTTGAGATAGTAAATTTTATGTCCATCTCCGTCTGAGAAAGGAGCCTTGTAATTGGTAATTCATGCACGAACTACTTTTGGACTAGATATAGACTCTTGAGGTTTTCAAATTTTCGTGGGTGAAAGTGACTGCAAAATATATCGAATACTGGCCACAAGCTCAGACACTGCGCATAATTTGCTCAGATATTTGACTGAAGTGTTCCACGCACGACATGAGACGAACAGTCTTGATAAATCTGTTTATTTGACACAATTTTGAACGCGGATGATTACGCTCAACATTCAATAATCTCTCTCTCTCAAAAAAGTGTCCGCGACGTGCCTTCCTGGGTGTGCATTACTCACCGTAGGTCTTCCATTAGTTACAAAACCTAGGATGCGTAACTTTCTGGTACGTTCATCCATGGATTACTGTCATTAACGTGACTGAGGAAGACTACTTATGTACATGACTGAGCAGAACTCTGCAAGTGGATTGAATATTGTTCAACATGCCCACGATTTACGCAGTATCGATGGGCCACGACGTAGTGTACATTGAACCTCACTTGCGACATCGTTAATTTTGAAATGAGCCCCATTTAAGGTTCATTAGTCCCTGGGATCTTCCAACTATAGCTATTCACACCCATGTGTTCGTGAAACGTATTTCTATCATAAAGTATTTATACGTAATAGTCATAGTAAATACCAGAAATATATTAATTATGTCGGTATTATTATTATGAATTCGATTTGTTAGGATATTATGAGTAGTGGAGAATTTTTTCGTCTTTGCATACAGTTAACTTAGACAAAAGATCATTTTATGCTACTATTTGTTATATTTGGTAATGAGTTATTTATTTTTTGTTTTATACCTGGTAAAACTTCATGTTAAGTTAAGAGGAAATATTTTCACTCATTGTAGTTGTTCTTTATAGGGCTTCCCTTTGACAATTAATTTTTATCTATCTGTTTCAGAGCAATTAAGTCGTGGTTTGATTACAAATAGACATATTTTCAAGTGTAGATAGCAAATGTGCAGCATTGCATTCTACCCAAAAATCCGTCATCGGTTTGATGTGATGAGGTGGCGCTGGCAATGAGTTTTTTTTATTCAAACTCCACGATTGTCGTTCACTGTCAATAGAGCTAAGGCGGGCGATCGCAGCAAACTCTTTATCTTTTGTTTATGTTATTATACGTCTGAGTGAACCTGAATATGATCTTCATTCCATCTTTTAATTTGTATTGTTTTAAAAAATACTAAAAACAATGATGATTTGCATTAGCTTTGAAAGATCCTGATTTTAATTTCAAATATCAAATACACGACGATCACTTCTTCGATCCTTACGAACTAAAGGCGGCGCCATTTCTGTAGAATTAACCGTCTTCGGCTTCAATTATCACAGTTATTTGCTTTAAGTAGAATATATACAAATGAGGGCATGTTTCTTGATTAATATAAAATCCTAAGAAAGAAAGCGCTTTTTTTAAATAGTTTTTTTGGGGAATATGACGTACATAAAGGATGTAAAATACACCATTTCCGCAGTTTTACATGTTTTTGAAATAAACAAAAGTTTAAAGGTCAATTTTTTAAGACAATTGCGCGTAAAGGAAAAATGTCATTGCTTATGCCAAAATGAGGGTGCGTTTTCCTGTTAATAGCCAGATTACCAATAATTCCTTTATATGTTGAACACAAGAAGTGAAATTTATATTAGATATGATTGTTTTGACTTCCTTTTGATAACTTCAAAACAACAGTCATTAGAGTTTTCCGAGAAATTATTCGAGAGAGCAACTTGGCCCTTATCAATACTCCTTGTAAGCTTCTTCCAAATAGGGTAAGAAAATCCAACTTTTTAAAAAATTGTCCTGGTACGTAAATTCTTCTTTAATTTCAACCAAGGCGGACTTTCGAAAAACTGATACCCACCGAATTTGACTTTCATCTCAGTTGTCACTCCGCCTTATTCATCTTCAAGATAACCATTAAAAAGTGGGTTAGGTGGTAACTATGAGTTTCATTGCTTCTTCTGCTTGTTGGAGTTTTAATTGGGAGTTATTAATGCTGTCTTAAAGTTTTTTCTCCACCGATAATTATCAGGGTTTTGTTTTATCTCGAGATAAATGATGATAATTGAGTTTTTAATTTGTATACATCGTCTATTTTGTAATTCGCTATTCTGTAAAATGAACTTATATGCATGATCTCATGACGCCTCACTACATCTATAGGTCTGACAGAAGCCATAAAATACGAAAGATACATTACTGAACAGATGGGTATAAAAACTCGTTCTTTACGTTCACAGTGGGCTGCCACAAAAAACCTGAGCTCCACTAAATATACTCCCATAATACATGTCACCAAAGTCACCTCCCAAGAGCTTATATTTTTACACGGCTGGTGTACTTACACCCCCTACCACAAGCCCATGCGGCGACTCGCAGGGTAGTATGTAGATTTCAGTTTCATGGTCTGTTTTTGGGGCGTATCTGAGGGTTTATAACCATGTCAACTTATTGTCCTGTTAATTGTAAAAATAACGCCATAAAAATTTAAAATGCAAAATCCATCCGTACTGTAGGCCACTCTTTCAAGGCAGGCTTAGTCAAAGTGCTATGTTATTGTCGTGAGCCATAGAAAACTGGATCTTTTTAGTAATTTACTCCGCAATACCATATATTTTTAAATCTCTATCGCTATTCTTACTCTCATGTACTACTACGTGCACACTCTCCTGTTCTTTAGATTCCTAAATTCTCTCCTATTCATAGTCTCTTCTACCTGTCGATGTCCTTCGTCCTCTCACACCATTCAAAATACTTTGGTGTATCTTTTTGGATATTCGACTCTCTTCCATTCTCTCGACATGGCCAAACCAACGAAGCACACTCCTTTCATACATGGCCATTAAAAGAGCATATAACCCTCATTCTTTCATCACCCACTCATTCCAAACCACATCTATAGAATTTTTCCCGACAAAATTTCTCTCTTGCTTATTCTGACAACCCCGGTTTTGCTGCCGACTTCGCGTGGGGAACAATTTTGTACTTTTGCCTAATGACACTTAACATTCAAACGACTTGAAGGTGGAATCACTTTCCCAGAGGCCGCCGTATCACAGGTATTTTTCCACCCTTCGAGACCGCTGCGGGTTTGTCGAGTGGGTGACGCGGCGGCAGGTGCCGCCTATCTGTCTTCGGAAATGGCGTGCACTTTTCCGCATGAGCACTGGAGTTGTTTCTCACGCTTTATCGTCCTCTCCGCGAAGTCGGGTTGGCGCAACTGGAATTCCGAGCAGGAAAAACGGCTTCGCGTGGAAGTGGGCTATCGCCACAGCAAAATAAACACGCTCGGGCCGAAGAACGTAGGTCAATTCTCGCAATTATCGAAAAAGGGCAGCTCGGCGGGAAGCTTCTTCAAGTTTTTCGGGTTCAAAGCTTTGATATTTATTTCTGCCATACTGTTATTGGTGTTACTCTGTTGACATTAGCGATTTGGAATGGTGCTGTCGAGTTAAGGAAAGAAATTGTTCTCTCCAAGGTCCTTATCCAGTGACATGAGTGTTCGGTAAATGTTTCTCCCAAAATTAATGAATGTTGTCTCGGAGGTAGTGAGATTGTGCGATTTATCGCAGGAAATTGTTTGTAAATCTGGTTCTGGGGTGGAATTTCATGGTGTATAAATAGAGTTCTGCTATTTATACACGTTTTATTTGCCTACCAGCTTTTCAACTCATCGATGTTGTTGTCAAGGAAAGAGTAACCTTGATAATGTCGCGTATAAAAACATCTGTTGGAATTCACGGTGGAAAAATCATTCGCCTAGATTGGGAATCGAACTTAGATCCCTCGATTTCGCTCCGCGTGCTCTAACCATTAAAGTTACCCAGGCGTCCTCTTCCACTGCAAATCTCATGGAGGCTTTAAGGAGAAAGTTTTCCCCACAGTTACCGTGCAGGTAATGCCAGAGGTACACACGAGTGACTCCGTTCAAGTTACTGCGCGGCCAGTACCGTGGTTCTTTGAAATTGTCAAAAAGTAAACACCTTTGTATTTTAAGTTTGGCTTTACCCCGCGGACTGTAGTGCTTAGCGCTTACGTACGGGTACCCGTGGCATTACATGCACGGTATCTGTGAGGAAAACTTGCTCCTTAAAACCTCCATGACATTCGCAGTGGAAGAGGACGCCTGGGTAGCTTAAATGATTAGAGCACTCGGCACGAAATCGAGGGATCTGGGTTCGATCCCTAGTTCAGGCGAGTGATTTTTCTTCTGTTAATTTCACAAAATTGCGTAACAACTAGCGGGTGACCCCATTGAAGTTACTACGCGACTAGTTTCGTGGTTCTTTGAAAATATCTGTTGGAAAATAAAACGAGTGAAGATTTACCGAGCTATTTGTTTACCAAGAAGGTTTAAAGTTATCACATTATGACACCTCAATTTACTTCTAATTTTTTGATAAGCTGTGTTAATGATAATTTCTAATGCAACAGAACTTAGAATAGAGTATGAAGTTCCGTCGCCCCCAAAGGAAAATCGAATTCATTCCAGTGAACTCTACTAAGGTCAAACCAGACCGGGTCGACCTCTGATTCCCAGATGATGTTTAGCTGGTCGACCCGACTGAAATCATGACAATAACATCTTCTCATTTTCACTTACTCTCCTGGAGTTCATTATGACTCAAGCTTCCACTTGATTAAGTTTCCCGGTTAGCCGTTCCTCCGGCAATACTTTGCAAGAAAATAGCAATATACCTCATGCATCACGTCAAGTTTTTCCCCGGCTTCTTCATAGCGTGGCAAATCACTATATCACCCTAACTATTGAGCTGGCTAGTTATAGTGTTTACAATCATACGTACTACGAAATACAGAGTTTAAGCTGCGTCTTAATAGCCCCAAAAATTGCAAATCCGACTGTACTTCCGATTCGAGCCCGGGTAAAAATTCGAATTAAATTCGAATCATTCCCCGGGTTATTCGAAGCGTGGAAACTCACTATAGCGCCTGAACTATTGAACTGGCTGGTTGATTACATTAATTCTCTAACTACCGTGTGTAAATGGTGTCTTGTCGGTCCAAAATAATTGCAAATCCTTGTTCTTCTTTGCTTGGAATATTTCTTCGTAGCGTAGAAACTCACTATAGTACCCTAACAATTGACCTGGCTAGTTGTAGCGTTAATGATCATATCTACTTTCGAACTCCCGTGTTTAAGCTGGTCCAAAAATGGTCCAAAAGTTACAAATCCGAATGTACTTTCACGAATGTCCTGAGACAGCGGTTCCTAACTTGCGGCTCACGGATATGCTAAGGAGTACATGCTTTTTTGGTTTATGGGTAACCAAAAAATGTGCATGAGGACGGGATAAAGTATGAAATAGCAGGAAGAATATTAATAAAAATCAATTATGATTGTATAATTTCAGAATATGAGCGAGAGGGGGGTGCAAAAATAAAAAAAATGGAAACAAATGTTCTAGGGTATTTAATAACGGTTTTCCTCCTACGATCTCCCTTAAAGCTTATTATGATTTCCATCTCTTGTTCCGCTTTCACTTCCTCATTCTCTTGTCTTTCCAAACGTTTCCCCTTCCAACACCGTAATCGAGATCTCGCTTCCATCTATTATCTCCTCCTCCAACTTCTGCCTTTCGTTCAAGTTCTCCTCCAATTCCATTGCCTTCCAAATTCTTCCCTTCAATGCTCGTTTCCCTTTGAAACGACTCCTTCTTTCCATTGTTGTCCTCATGAATACCCTAAAGTTCTCCGATCCGCGATCATATCCCTTCCTCGACAGAAAAAAATCTCAAATTATGTCCGTTAATTGGTAAAAATGTGGTATTCAAGGTGAAGAGAAAAATGGAACCATTTGATTTGGGTTATAATGGAAAATGGAATTCAGTATTGCAAAATGTCTTTCACTCGTATGATTTTCCTTTCTGCAAAATATCAAAGGATTTGAAAATGTTCGAGCAGCGTGAGTATTGCTGTTGTGTTTAGTTTATGTCAAATTGAAATTTAAGTATTATATCACCATTTAGTGCAAAAATCTGTTGGTCGCTCCTACTTTCCTTTATGGCCTTAAATAAGCCTCCATTCTCAAGCCCAAAGGAGAAGGTGGGAGCCCCTAGAGACTCAGAAACTGCACGCTAGGCATAGCTTGCTTAAGAAATGCAGAACTGTCGTGTTTCCGAGCGAGACAGAGAATATGATCTAGACGCCTCACTATATCTCTAAGTCTGACAGAAGCGATAAACTAAAAGAGGTAGATTGCCAAACAGAGAGGTCCAAGAACTCGTTCTTCCAGCGCATAATAAGCGATCAAAATATAAACTGAGCTCCACTAAATACATTCGCATAATATACGTCACCATTTCTCCTCCCAAAAATTTATCCCTTATATCTTTACACGGCTGGTGTCCTAACACCCCCATCTGTGCGGCAGATTGCAGGGTAATATGTAGATGTAGAAACTGATGGAGTGTTGAATGCGTAAAGGACTTTCCTTGCCAGAAGCTATCATTTAATTAAAATTTGAATGCTCTCCCCGATGCTTCCATCTCACGAATGTAGTAAAAGATGGAATATTTTGTGGTAAATACGAAAGGAAGTTGTTTTAATTTCTCATTTTTGTGTTCATTTTTTACCCAATTTTTACCAGCTACTGGTGGAAGAAGTTGATATAGTCCTGTAACGAATCTGTGATGCATGGGAAAGTGCTTGTGCCACTCAGGGTTTTGTGCCGGAAGGAGCAATGATTTATCCCCTTTGCCAGTCGTCACACAGCAGAGAGCGAGCGAGATATTAGAATTGGATTTTTGAGTTTAGATTAAGCTTGGCACCCGGCGAAATTTTTCCCGAGGTGACGTGTTCCCTTTGCCTTCGAGTTCTGGAAACTAATATGCGAGAATTTACTGCGCGTATCCGGAGTTTTAATGCCTCTGCAGTGAATCGCGTAACTAGTTTCCGGGACACAGAAATAGGCATCTTATACTTTCCTTTGTGGAGACTCCATTTATCTAGCCCTCATTTCCTCTCTCCCGCGGCAACTTTCATTTGTGAGAGGCTTTTGCATACGAGATAAAGGATTTTCGAAAATATCCGCGTTTCTTTAGGTACGTTTCTCACGCGAACCCACAAAAAAGGACACGTTACGACCGCTCCACATTTAGACCTGGAAGCTCCGAATATAGGCCTAATGCGACCGGTGCTAGCACGGAGAAAAATACGAGCATCTCCTTCGGAAGTAATCGTGAATAAAATTGAAAACATTATTTGCATAAAAGATGGAAAATAAAATTTGTAGATATATTCTTAATCAGCCTCATTCTGATCGTAGACTCAGCTTTTATTTCGGATTTGTTTGCATCAGCTCTCATTCTGATTTCGTAAACTCGTAGCACCCTCTACAATAAGAAAATAAACGCCAGGAATTAAAATGAAAAGCACTAGATGTTGTACTGTCCACTATTGTGTATTGTATTGGACAACACAACATCTAGTGCTCTTCATTTTATTAATGCAGTTCCACAATATCTCGCCCGAAACTGTTGACTTACACGCCAGGAGATTCAACACTTTTGCAATGTGTTAATTAAAATTTTGTAGCTCTCCGTATAAACTTAGATATTAATCGTATTGTATTTATTTATTTGTTTTAATAATATGCATTCATTAAAGTTTTGTTCCAATTGCACTGAAGGGCAAGGTGAGTTGAGTTGCCTATCCTACAAGCTTTATCAAGAACCTGTCATAAGTTTGTCTTTCATAAAATGTGCTATCTATTTGTATAGTATCCTTGTGAAATTCAGGTAGAAGATTCCAAGGTTTTTATCCTTAAATTTTCTTTCCACTTGCACTGCAGGTAAAGGGTAATTGAGTTGTCCAAGTTAAAAGTTTTATCAAGACTCTATAATAAAATGTGCTATGTATTCGTATAGTATCCTCCTGCAATTGAAGTTGAAAATTTAAATGTTTTTATTTACGAGCAAATCTCAGATTATGATTATCCATTCACTTGAAGTGAGATTAGAGTCATCTCCATCATTCATACCAACTTTAATCACTGGGTAGTCCTAAACATGTATTAACTAAATCTAGGTGTCATCGAGGGAAGTTTTTTTGGGACGTTAGCACCAGCTTTTCATAGCAAATATCATTGCATTAGCAAGAGTGGCTAGGAACTGCTACAATAAATTACCTCACCTCAGAAATATTTCGTATAATTTACGATATATGACATTGGAATGGAACTTAAAGACTCGCGTAATCCCATTACACGAGTGACTACCTTTCCGGATTGGTGTGGATGAGTCAACTTCACTGAGTACTTAAAGAGCGTGTGAACTCTTTTTTTTTGGAATTGAATTACGCGATTTTCTATTCATTCTGACAATTGCCTCGGGTCGAAAGGAAATTCCAACGTGGATATTTTTTTCCCTTTTTGGCTCTCGCGACGGGAAAATTTTCCAGATTATTATTATATATTTTTTCATAATGATATTCAGCGAAAAAAACTTCTCTAGAATCTCCTTATTCGTTTTCCTTTCCATCTTTCCGGGGCAGAAGGAGGGGGGGATAGGGAGGGAGGGCGGAATTGAAGCATAAGGGTTATGAAGAGTGATGGTGGGCGAGAGGGGTGGAAGAGCGGAGCAATGAAGGGGATCCCAAACATCCCCTTTTCAAATCCTTTTCCGGTTCGTTGGACGCGAATCCCCCACTCCCGTCTTGCCTTCTCCTCCGCTATACACATTTAAGAGTTTAGCCCTCTGAATCACCTCTTATACCCCCGCTTTACCGTCTCCTAAATTTTCTTCCTCACTCCCCTGCGATTGCGCGATAATGCGAGATGTCGACTGCGACGGACGATATTCAAGAGATACCGATAATTCGATATCCTATTTCACAGTTATGCTAATGTATTTGTTTTAAAGTATCTATTTCAATGGCGAGCTGCAACCAAGTGTTCTAGTATTGAGTATGATGATGAATTGTGGTGCTGCCCAAGAGTGGGAAATTATGGAAGATTCTAGGAGAGGAATGGAAGTCTAAAAATTTGAATACGACTTCGTGTAATGCGTATTTTCAACCAGCTTCGTCAAATGCGTATTTCAGCCTGCTAAAAGTCTACAAATTGATTGGTATGGAACAGTCTTTTAGTATTAATATCATTTACTATCAGGAAGCCATCATTTCGATCACGAATCCATATTTCGGAGATAAAGATTTTTTAAAATGGCTAACCCGTTAGCACATTACACAGTTGAGTTCTCCTTTACTTAATCTAAATATTTTTTCCCAATTTTGCGTACTTTACTGATTCAATACACCTTACTCATTTAAACCTTTGTTTACGAAGGCTCATTAACTCTTCATGCCATTCTCTATGTTCGTTCAAAAATCTAACCTAACGGATCCTCTTCTCATTATATCGCTTCCCAGCCTTCTTTCCTCTTCCTCCCATCTAACCTGAGTGGTGGTCTACGATGCTTAAATAGAGTGCATTAAATTTTTAGTTGTCATATTTATAAAAATCCGTGAGTTAATTATTGGTTCGTGATCCAGAGCGGAACATACAAGGGTTTTACAAATCTACTACGCAGTGTTACTTTGTAAAACCCTTTGTAAATGTAGGAGCTCAGCTTGATTACGGAGGCTGTGAATATGAAAAGTTACCCAGAGGTTAAGGGTGGCGTGGTGGCTAGAGGAATGACTTTCTTTCTCTGTGTTCCCGGATTCAGTCCCGGTTGTGGTGAAGATACTGTCAGTAGAATTCCGATTTACACTTTAGCTTTGTGAAGAGAGCGCTCATCCCGTCGGATAGAACTTAAAACTGAGGACTCCCTGGCGCCTTTCGTACAAAGTAGACTTATTCAAACACTGATTTTCCTCCATTTCTACCATTTGCCATTCATCATACAGTCCTTCCCTTACCAAAATAGCCACCTATCATCTTTAAAGGCCCAAATGACCTCAGTTGTCGGTCGCCTCCCAATCTAACGAGCCAACTAAGAAGAAGTTGCGCATTTAAATTAACGATACGGCTACCTTACGTGTTCGAAAACAATGTCGATATCGGAACCGGTATCGCACGGCTATGTCAACCACCCTTCCCCAACTCAAGCCTCCATCTGCCCTTTCCCCGTATATCCCCTCCCTCACCATACCATCAATCCCCCTTCCCTTTCGAATCGTATTGATTGGTGGCCTTTCGTCGGAAGGGCGAAACATCTAATCCGGCCCTCTTTCAAGGACCATTATTCCCTCAACCTCTCCTGCTCTTTCCTCTCCCTCCCCTCTTCTCTAATTCCCCTCCTCCCTCTTCAATCTCCATACCCTCCTCCTGTGACCCCCCCCACCCTCAATATTGCTCCTCTCTTTCACAACTACACCCCGCCCACTTTTATTGAAACTCACTAATTCTCAAAACGAGGGGTCCAAGCGAGTCCCTTTTAATCGCTCGAAAATCTCTCTCCCCCGGTCAATCTCAGACCTTCAGGCCTCTCTCCCCCGACTGCCAGTGGTCATCCAGGCTCCAGTCTCGTCGGAATGGCTTGTTCAATCCGCTTTTTAAGCGAACATCGCACGCGACAACAGGCTGCCACTCCATGAGCCAACTCACACGGACGTATTTTCACAGCTATTTCACTCCATGCCTCGTCGATCGAAATGGGCCGTAATTCAAGAGTCGCAGTGTCGGCTCTGGATCCGAAAAATGCACAAAACGATTCTCCTTTGTGTGGTCGCACCCTACTGTAGGAAGGCAAAGGCCGAACATTAAGGTGTGTGTTAAATTATTGCCATTTAAGTTGGTCCGAGCGAGATAGTTCCCTAGTCTTAATAGATACCATATTCGAACTATACGTTTAAATTTCACCAGCTGTAGGGCTAGTGAATTAAATATTGTATAATTAATGGTGCAAAAATATATATGACAGAAATGTTGAATAATTAAAGGAAAATATCTAAATAAGTTTTTAACTTGACTCATTTTTTTCGCTCGGTGAGTTGAAACTCCTTCAAAACGGATTTTTTTTGTGATACCCAAGAACCTATTGCGGTAAGAATATGATTAATTTTCAAAAATAGTTGAGAAAAAATGCATGCTACACGTGTTAGTTTTTTACGACATCTAAGTGTTAGAAATACCTCATTTTGTAAAAAATGTCTCTGGAGTGGATACCATTTCCCATGTAGAAGGGCACGTACCATTTCCCATGTAGAAGGGCTGGTATTTTTTGGCAAATAACTCCGTAAGTAATGTGGTGAGGGGTAGAATTTTTGGTGTCATTAGAAGGGTGAGATATTTTCATTTAAAATGAGATCAAATTCATTGATTTATAGGCAAAATGATATTTCGCTCAAACTACCTTAAGTGTGTGACGTAATGAATAGTCCGATTCTTCTGTAGCCCCCGCTCTATACAGTTTTGCATATTTAGAATTTTACATACTTATACATCTACTAGCGTGGCATGCTATAGTTTTTCAAAATCACTGTTTATCTTAGTGGAATCATCTTTGACATTGCTAAACACTAACTGTACTCCTCGCCATGAGTACATTGGTTCAAATTTCGTCCAGAAACTTTCAAACTCTCTACTAGTTTGATTGCTTCAGCAAATGCTCGCTTTTCAGGAAACCTTAATTGAGACACAAATTCTTTGAGTGATTTTTACGGTACAATATAATTTTGTTTAATTACAGTTTTCAAAGCGGTGGAAGTCATCGTACATGCTTTCATAAAAATGAGTTATATTCATGCATTTTTGTCACAACCAAAATTTGTAGTGTCTTAAGCTACGGGTATTTTTGGTCGCGGTATTTAAAATTAAGAAAAAACGGTTTTTCAATTCTTTTTTCGAATATTTGACTCAGATGTGGCACCTTAATATCTGTAAAAAACCACTATGAAAGTAAAATGCCTCTAAATATTTTATTGTGTTCAGGTAAGCATCTCTATGTACAAGTTGTGACAGAAAACAAGCGAGAGCCTGGCTACTATGCAGGCGATCTGTCAAAACCCTGCTCCCTTTCTCACTGCAAGTTGTTTAGCCCCTTCCAAACTCTCTATAGAAGTTTCAACTCCGCGGTACGGTTATGGGCAATTCCACAGTAACAGACGTATCATTGGTAAACAAAATACCCTACAAAAATTTCAAATTACTTTAGATCCTTGTTTCATTGCATGGAATATGAAGAGCGTGAACTATACTTCTATATGACGCAATTAAATTTGGAAGTACCCGAAAACAATATTTTATTTATTTTTTTGGCTCAGTAACGGACGTATCTCACAAACGAAAATAATTTTCGTACCATCATAAAAATTTAAAATTTTCTGAAATCATGCATGCAAGAAATTTAATTCTAATTTTGTAAAACAAAAAAGGTATGGTAATTAAATATGACTTTACAAGATTCTAATGAATAAAAAAAAATATTTGGGGTAAATTGCCCATTTATATAAACACCTGTTGTAACCTACGTATCACAAGAAGTAACGGACGTATGACATGAAGTAACGGACGTATCAGCTCTAAATTTATGAAAATTTTTAGAAGTTTTTTTTTGTTTTAAAGTATTTAGATAACAATCGCAGCTTATTTTAAGTACGTTAAAACAGTTAAACGTTTATAAATATATTTTTAGCATTAAGTAATTGAAGCTTATTGTACGTCATACTCCGCGAAATTATGTTTAAATGTCAGTCTTCCCCTGTTGTCGAATGAAGGTTCTGGATGTAATGAGACTATTTCTTGTTCTCTGATTATTGAAACATCATTTGTAGACCACAGAAACTTTACTCCAATTTTATTAAGAGACTTCACTGATATATTGGCACTTGGAGAAACAAAATTTAATAATACTTTTTAATAAGTTATAGGCTCTACGGTTTCAGAAAAAAGCATAGTTATTAATTTAAACAACTTTCATTTTTATCAACTTTGGCTTACCTCAAAATGGAATTGCCCTTATATATTTATTGGTAGCGTCATAAGTGAAGTAGTTTTTTGTGATTATTCACAAAAAAATGAACAGGGAAATTTGGAGCAATGTTTTTCCGCTAACTTGCGTGCTAGTTTAACGTGGTGAATCCGCAAGCATGACCTTTGAAAGTTGAAACAGACAATAAGGGAATATTCCTCATCAAGGATACGTCTGTTTCGGCGACACAAAGCAGTTTTGGATTTTCCGTGAAGTGGGAGATATGCCTCGCTCTTGAAGGTCTTCAACTTCAAGATTTGATGACACTGTCGAACTTGTAGGGGCTTCTATGTGCACATACCGTCAACTTATGCTGAAATGATGAGTTTCATGTTAAATTTGAACCGGTTCACTCTTCAACAGATTGTATTTCAAGATTTGACCATGAGAAAGGAGTGTGCCTAGGTGGTACCTGAAATTGTGGCACTTGCTCCGCCTCTTTTTACCCCCTGTCACACGTTCATATATACTTGACTAATTGGGGAGGCGACCGACGGCCAAGGTCATTTGCACCGTAGGGGAGAGGTGAGGGAGGAAGGGTGGATGGAAACCCTGCGTCGGCATTAGCCTGCTATTAACGAAAGGCGCCAATGGGACCACGGTTTAATGTCTCATCCGACAGACGGAGTACTGTACTTGAAGTGTCCTCCACAAGACACTCAAGTAGGGATCGGGTTCCCTCTGAAAAACATCCACCTCTGCATCATATATACTATCGAGATTTAGACCAAAGGAAGATTAATAATGAAATAGACCACTTGATATTTACCCCTGGTTTAGCTTTAATAGTATGGCTAGTTTCAATACTTAGGCTTCATCTTATGGTACCTAAATTATGATTCATAAACATTGATGCTAGTTGTACCATTCAAATGAAAGCTGCGGAAAAATTCCAAGTTTTCCTTTTCGTAATTAACCATGAATGTCTTCAGAGTCATTTCTGAAGTCAGTGTTTATCGAAAAAGGAGTTGCTGTGATTACAAAACTCCATTATTTAATAGATCTCATTTCTTGTGAATTTTTTATTCCCAAAGTTCAAAAATGATTTGGAAAGACGTTCTTTTGGGACTGTGAATGGTACCCAAAGGACCGTGATGGAGCAGTTGAAGGCAACCCCGGTTAAAGCTTACCAACACTGCTACGCCGACTGTGAACAGCGACTCCACCGGTGTATTGCTACCTAGAGGATATAATTCTACTTAGGGTATAGCATTTATGTACCAAAAAATGAAAAATTGGTACTTGAAAAAACTGATCTCATTTATTTTATGCCACACTTTGCCTGTAATTGAATTATCACAAAAAATGCAATTCTTTGTCAAAGGGCTATGTACTAAAATATCATTTCCAAGAATTCCTAATAAAGCAACTGAAATTTTCTCTTTTATGTATGCTTATCACTATAAAGAACGCGTAAGTAAAGCTTAGTTCAAATTAGTCTAATGACGAAAACTGTTTCGGCAACCTTAAAGTTTACATTTGCTCTTTCAATTTTGGAATACCTAGCGAATTTTATGCATGTCATTTAACGCAGCACTCACAGCTGAAGAACATCCACAGAGAGCATCCTCTATGAATATATTCTCTTTATTCATTTGCCTAATTTTTTCTTAAAATATTTGATCTCCAGTTCGTTATTCAAATGTAAATAGTGGGGTTCAGTAGGTGAAAATGGCGAGATATGTAGTGATTGCGGTTTACGCTGGGCTTGGATGAGGGTTGATTCTTCGGTTTTTCGGAATTTCCGCCCGAGTCGTTCCATCTTAAAGACAATAATTTGCCGGATATCCGGCGCTACCTTGCAACTCTCTCTTGGAATTGAAGAAGCCTTCAAAATAGCTGCCGAAATAGTGTCCTCATGATGGAACAATGTGGCGAAAACTCAGGAAAACCGAAGAATCAACCTCCATTGGTGAGATGTGGTTCAACGTACGGGATAGTCCTACGACCTAGGATATTGCACACCTTAAGCATCATCAGCCTTCGATTATACTCTGTGTTTCCGTGCGGGAAACCCTCCCGACTTTCCTTCTCGAAAATATCCAGCTTATACGAAGGATCAACGAAGAATGAAAAGCAGCCACGACGCACAGTGGTTCCAAATCGAAAAAAAGTGGCCAAAATTAATACTGTCGTTATTTCATCATACTTAGTAGGTACAATGGTTGTTTCCTTACGTTTTTGATCAGCTTAATCTGATTTTGAAGTTTTTTTTGTTGTATCTCTGTATTTAAACATTATTATTATTTAAACAATTTTTGAAAATCTGACAGTAGAAGTTATATTTTTTCAAAACAGTACGGTTATATCATTTCCAAACGGTAACTAATGTGCAAAAGACACTCGAAACACTTAATGTAGCAATGAAGGGGGGTATGCCGAAAGAATACGTGGATTCATTCACTGGCCTCCTTATTAAGCTCTCCAAATTATTCATTTGCGATATTTTATCACCACAAACGTAACATATCATGGTGCTGGTTTCTGTTAAAGCGTTGCACACCTGTAACATATATTAAAAATAATATAAGAAGTGAAAAAGAAGAAATTAGGAGCAGTAAAAAAGTATTTAAAAAATAAGTAGTCACCTACCTTTCCATTAACCATTGTGAGCCTCATATGAAATTTCACTGTAAGATTTCCAATGTCAACTGGCTGAGGTCTGTTATTTTCATTCAACAAAAGCCTTTCTTCGTCTTTTGCAATAAATCTCGCCAGTTTTTTCATTTTGCCAGTGGGTACAAGAAACGAAGCTTTACTTACGCGTTCTTTATAGTGATAGGCCAAAAATTATAATGGAAATATGAAGAAAGATATAAGGCGTTCCCGTCACATGATGATGTCAAAGGTTACTCGGATTTTTCACCGGATGAAACTCTCTATCTTGACCGACATTTCGATGAACGAGTCGTCCATGGTCATCAGGGCATGCTCTCATCGAACTGTCGACCAAGATGGAGAGTTTGACCCGGTGGAAAAATTGTGTAACCTTTAACATGATGGGAATATATTTAATGCATAAAAAGTTATCCATCCTGTACTTATGAATATATTTTATTATTCACACATGGAATTGAGGGTAAATGCGTGCAAGACAAAAATAGTAGTTTTTGATAAGGAGAACGAGGAGAATAACTGTATAATGAGGGTGAATGGTGAAGTAATTGAACAAGTGGATGATTTTGTGTACTTAGGTAAGATAGTTACGAAAGATGGACGGATAAATGAGGAGATAAAGAGATGTGCGAATGCTGGAAGGAAAGTGGTAGGTAGCATGTGGGGCATATCAAGGAATGAGTGCCTGTCTAAGGAAGCAAAAATCGCCGTGTACATAAGTGTATTTCTCCCTACTTTGTTGTGTGGTAGTGAAACATGGGTATGTCAGGATAGATGTAAGAGTAGACTAAACGCTGTGGGTATTAGTTATCAGAGGAGTGTTTGCGGCAAAGGTAGGATGGATGGGGTCAGAAATGAGTGGGTAATAAATGTGGGCCAGAAATGAATGTAGGTTAGATGCTCCAGGAATGGACATATATGAAAGGAGTGTGCTTCATTGGTTTGGCCATGTTAAGAGAATGGATGAGAGTCGAATAACGAAACAGATATACAAGAGTGAAATGAGGGGTGAGAGAGTTAGAGGTAGGCCGGGAAAGTTGTGGTTGAATGTGGTTGAGGAAATTCTTAGGAGGAGAAATATTAGGAAGGGAGGGCATGTATGATGCAGTGTACGGGGGTAAATGAGGCAAAAAAGGTTTGCAAGGATAGGTCAGTATGGAGGAAATTATTGAAGCAGAGTTAGGTGTACAAATATGTATTTATGAGTGAAGCTTTGTGACTGTGCCTACCCTGGAAGGGAATGGCATGATTGGTATGTATGTTTTTTTTAAACGATAAGGGATGTTTAATGCTCTTATCGTCTCCTTATTTATTCATTCATTCATTTTGATCATATTCTTACTTTTGGCTTTGATGCATCGATTGATTGATTGTCAGCGTCGGGCTAGCGTTGGGGGGCCGATCCCAAGGGGCTGGTTACCGCAAGCTCTCGGCCCTTATACCCTCCGCCGGTGCCGTCGCTTCCGACATCAGTGAGACGTGTGGTACTATCATCGTTTTTTTTGCTTCAACATCTTTTCATTAATTTCACCTTCCTCATTCAATAAAAGTATTTCTTGACCCCAGAATTGTCGAAATAAAGTAATTTCTTCTTTGAAAGTACCTTTTAATGTACCTTGTACTGCAAGGGAGAAGTTCCGGGAGTCGATTACAAAAAAGGACTGTCCGGAGAACTGCTACTGTGGTCCTGTTCAATTTGCAGCTGTTTTTTAAGATGTGGGTCAGCCTTTTTTTGTAATTGACACCCGGAACTTCTCCCTTGCAGTACAAGGTGATTTCCTCGTATATTGCTGTTTCTTTCACGTTCATGAGGTAATTCGAGAGTCGAGTACCGTTCCTATGGGCCATGGTATGTATATATGTACAAAATTTGTAAGTTTTGTGATTTGTGGTTTTTTGGCAATAGTTTTTTGGTTTTGATATGTATATAACATTTCCTAGAGTAGACAAAGATATAGCAATTGTCAAATTTCCTGTTGCAGCATAATTCAGTAAATCATATTCTCTGCCACTCTTACGTAAGTCGGAAACCAAATGACCCGATTTCCTAGATGATGTCGTCTGCCATCCCAAATCCGGAAACCGCTCGAGCGGAAATTTTTTCGGGAATTGCGGACGGAACATTGGTGATTACTCTCGGGAACGAGCGGGAAGAAATATACAACCAGAAGCACTGTTATTCTTTATCTGTTCCCCATTTTCTATTTCGAATTCTCGTGTCACCGTACGTGATGTGATTGAAAAATGGAGGATTGACGGGGTGGTAATCACATGGAAGGCTTGGCTTTCATCCCACTGCACGGGTATTTTTTCCTCCTCTTTCAATACGTAATCATGCCTTCAGTCGTGCTCTCATTTCCATTTAGCTTAGGGATATGTGACTCAACATCGCGCAATGGAAAGGCGAAAAAGCGGCATGGATTGTTTCAACTTCATCAATTTTTTCGTCGGTGTCCTTTTGAAATGTGCTCGTTCCCCGAAATTTTGGAGGACTAATCCCTCGTTTCATCTCTCACAGCACCGTGTGAAACTCAGGCTTTGTGAAGATTTAAATCGAAGCAGTCACACGTGGCGAACGTACGCTCAGTTAGAGCCTGCTGCTTTTCAAACGTCTAAATTCAGGTTCCTACTCAAATCATACAATACTTAGCTTAATTCTCGAAACATCAGCAAAACGCTCGTAACTCATTAGTGCTAAATATTTCCTTAATCAAACACCACAAGGTTTTTATGTATATTTTTAATATTAATTATACCTTTAAATCAAATATAAACAGTATTTACCTCTATTTTTGTTATGGATAAAGTTGAATGCTTCATGAAATATCAGTGGAAACCACAACGATGACCACTGTTATACTTGTCCTTGTCATAAATAAATAAATAAATTCTGAATGCTGTTACTGATGGTTTGCATGTAAAATTAATCAAATTTTGGCTCACGTGACAATTGATACTCTTGCTTCAAATTCAAAATCCCACACTCAACTTGTAATTATATATAAAAGCTGCATTGCATGTAAAAAACAAATCACTTTAAAACAATTTTATCCCCCTCGTATGTTCGTTGTTCACTCGTTGGATTTTCACTTCCCCCACGAAATACATTTACACTTTTAATACTTTAATACCAATATATAACAAGGCAATTTTTATAGGACAAAGGTTCTTTTAATACTTATGGCCAAATGCTATAGCTGTGCTCTTCGTGGCGATTGATTTCCACTCCCTTGCCGATCGTCCTTTCCGTGACCCCGCGTCCGAGTTGTTACAGCGCTGTATGATACGTCTCCTCCTTTGATCTGCGTATTGCCTCCGGTGAATCACTGACGAATTATTCTCAGCGACTTTTCTGGTCTCTTACAGCTCTAAATAAAAAAAAACTTGGCTGCCGTAAACTTTCATCGACGCACCAGAAAAACTCAATACTTTACCAACCTATTAACGTGTTTTCTTCTATAGCGGTGTGAACAGATATTCCGGGCTTGTCACAACCTATTAAATCGTACATGATGGCCCGACGTTTATTGCCCCGTGTTCCTTTTTAAATTGCACTCGTAAAACCCTATCATATTGCTGGAGAAATGATTTAATGTTTTTGTTACTGTCCATCATGCCACTATGGATGATGACACTAAACGTTTTTCATGAGGAAATTAAACGTTTCGGCGTTCAACTGAATTTACTATTCCCAGTTTTCTTTTCAATTCCCTCTTGCTCAGAAAAAATTCCACTACTTCTCTTCGGTGTTACTCGCTCCGCTTCATTGCATTGTGTGCTTCGAAAATAATCGTAGTCGCACTTGGTAGATGTTTTATGACACTCTGGGCCTGGTATTTGATGCCATAAAAATTCTTGTTTGGATCTCGTTTTCTGGATCATATTAGAGCCGCCCAGCGTAATTGGAGAGGACAATTGCCTTAGTTATTTTTTCTATCAATCGATCGAGAGAGATCGCTAGTATTCAATCAATATCAGTTTCATTCCAGAGAAAATTGCTTTGTTGGTAATTGCAAAGTGCTTCCATCACCTTTACGATATGTTTGTATTCTCACAAAACATTTCATCTGTCGAATTCGCTTAAGTTTTAGTCACGCTTATCCCACTTCACTAGCCATGCGTCCAGAACATACAGAACTGTTTTTAGTCCATGAATTATCACTGTGTATAATAATACAGTGGACAACGGAATGTGTTCCGTATTTTTATTTGAAAATTGTCTCATACATTGTGTCCCCACCCTCAATTTAACTCGTGGCTAGACTTAAATGTGTCTTACAAAATACTTGATAGTAAGCAATTTCCACTGCGTGAATTTGAATAGGAATATGGTCAAACAGAGAGGAATGATAACCTTCTTGAAATTAAAGCTAATACTTATGAACATTTAAACTTCACTTAGCGTAACTGCATTCAACTTGAGCATTTTTTCTCTCTCTACCGCCATGAATCATTATGCCTTTGTTCTTGAAAAACATTAACCTTACAACAATACATTTTTACGGCTTGAATATCGAACTATTGGACTGTTATATATCGTTTTCATCAGCAAAATTGTATCTACTCCTAGAGATGCTGCATCCCACAGCTTTATGGAGCGCCAGCTGACTACGCTGTAGTAAATTTGGATAAATAGTAAAGAGGAAATAGGTCTACTAAATACGAGAACAACATGTCATTTTATGAATAGTATATCTTGTGAGCATTACTCGCATTCTTTGCTTTTAGGCCTCTACGTAATTGAATATGAAAGATGACGCATAGTTGGCTTATTTATTGGCACAATTGTGGAGGATGTTGGGTAGAACCTTTCATTTTTTATTTCATTGCGTAATTTTGTTTAATTCAGCACATTTGTATGTCTTTCCAGTTGGTTACTCCCATAAAGCTACTGTAACAGCTTGTCCCTTAGTGTAACCAGTATATCAAACGCAAAGATGCACGTGCTTTGAAGTGCTTAATTCTCGTGGACTGTGGCGCAAACTGTTATAAGAGTTCTTTTTGAAGTCATTTGCATCGTATCTCTTGTGAACATCTCATTAATTCTGAGTCACAGTAAAATTCTCTGAGGAAGATGATTGCTTAGTTGGTTAAAGCATATTACTCAAATTTGGTGGACCTGGCTTTGAATCATATCCAGTCGATAGGCGGCTTTTTCATTTTATTTTCACTCTTTTTTTTGCTTCTTCTTTATCAAGATGACTCTGTAATCGCTTTTTGTGACTATATCCTTCATACTGTGAACAAATCAGAACCATTCTTCTTTATGCACTTGGGTTCAAAATGAAACTTTAGATAAATTATTTATTAAAACTTCTCGCGAAGAATAAAGCCGTATTTCGAGATATTTTAGAGGATCTGATCAGGCAATGTTCCTCGGTCAAAAATTTTCAGTAAAAATGTTGAAACAAACGGGCTTGATATCTGTTTTACATGCAGAATAAAATTTGTAGCAATTATTTTCTAAGTCATGAGAGTTGGATCAACCAGTCAAGTTCTAGGAAGCACGGCACCTGTTCATTTATTCCTGTCATACAATACTCAAACCCCTAAGTGAAATTTTCGGTCGAATATTTGGATCGAATATTTTGGACTTCAGCTTAACAATTATAGTATCAACCAGACATTTCCCAGGGAAAGTCCCTCTAAATTTATTCACCGGATATTTCAGAAGGAATCTGAATAAACTTTTGGAGTTGTAGGAAAGGTGACTTCAGGTACTTTTTGTTGCAATTGGAATTGGGATTATCGTTTGTTATTGACTCAGCTAAGGAAACGCAATAATTTTATCTAGCATATTTTGCTGTTATTGAGGAAAATGCCGAAAAGTGGTGGCCCATAACTACCGTTATCTGAAACTTGTTTCAGTTGTGCATTAGTATCGCTCTAAGTATCTTATTGTTCCAATGCTGCGTTAGTATCGCTCTATCTAAGTATCTGGTCTAAGTATCGCTCTTTCAATACTGTCCCTCACGCTTTGGATGGCCTAATTTAAAATTTACCAGCTTATTGACAGCACCCAATATGGTCACCTTAATTCTCCATTTTCATGCCCACTACAAATGATACTGCTTGCGTTGAATAGCGCAAATAAGGAGTCGCCACCCCGAGTCCATCAGACAAAAATGCTTGTAAATATATTCTGTATCACCTCCGGGAGTTAGGTAGATTGATCTTGAACAGGGTTCAGGTCCCAAGTCGCATGGTAATCTATTAAATCTGTCCTTGAAACACACTGCTTAGTATATTAGTAAATTGTAAATATTAGTTAATCAATGTAAAGTTGAGGGCGGAAATAAAAGGTTTTGCGATTTTGGGCGACCAAAGCGTACCTTCCATGTGACTGAGGACTCATCTGGAAACCCTGTTCAAGAGCAATCTATTTAACTCATGGAGGTGAGATGGAATATATTTATAAGCATTTTCGTCCGATGGACTTAGAATTACGACACCTAATTTACACTGTTCAATGCCAGCAGCACCTGCTGTATGCATGAAAAAGACGAAGAAAGGTGACCATCATGGGTGCTATTAATAAGCTGCTTAATTGAAAAAAAGCCTCCTAATGCACGAGGGACAATATTGCAAGAGTGATCCTTCATCTACTGCCCTGCAAGGGTAAGGTTCATGGTTCAAATTTTGGATGTATAGAAACGTTAACCTGGTATGTTAAGAAGAGTTTACTAATATTATCGACGAAGAGTGTGCTAATATTATCGGGAAAACCTGATGACAGGACTGTGTGAAACTCACAGTGGAAAAGTCATTCGCCTGGACTGGGAATCGAACCCAGGTCCCTCGATTTCACGCCGAGTGCTCTAACCAATTAAGCTACCCAGGCGTCCTGTTCCACTCTGAATCTCATGGGGGCTTTAAGGAATAAGTTGTCCTCACAGGTACCGTGCATATGACAGGCTTCGCCGATTGGGATTCCGAGGACATACGGACCAGCAGAATTGTCCGAAATGCAAAAAAAGATTAGTTCATATTTTAACACCCAGAGTATAACTTGTCGTTTATTTCGACTCCATGTCTCACCTACTCCTTTACTCATTGGAAATCGGCTTCTAACTAAGGTAATTGCAGTTGAAAAGCGTCATTCACAGTTAAATTTCACCTACATTTTAATTTATTCAAATTGGGAAGGGGGCCACAGTCGAAGCTCTAGGGCCAGCAAAGCGGCGACTGCGGAGAGGGGGAGATGACGTAGCGGAAGAAATGAAACGTTCGTCTTTTCTTTTTTTTTAGTTTTTCTTTTATAATCACTCCGCCGCGCCCTCTTCGCCCAACAATCACTCCGAGCCGAGGACGACAACAAACGACAGATTCGAGAGAGGGCGGGAATGGGGGACTGGTTATATGTGCGCCCTCGACTCTCCCCCATATTACTGATATCATTGTTTTCCGCTCACCATGCCTATTTTATCTCTTCCAATTGCCGCCGCTGCTGTGAATTTTCAGTTTCCTTTCGCTCTGCTTGCTTCTGCGCTGCTTTTGTCCGCGAATGTTTCCAACTGCGTCTCTCCTCCCCTCTACCTCTCGCTTCAGTCGGCCAATAAATTTAACGAACCTGCATTGGACGTCTGTCTGAACTCACCCCCGCCCCCTTTTATGCCTCGCGTTTAACTTGCCTGTAATTACCAATGTTCCTACTTTGGATGCCGTTCTTTTTCCTCGTTTTTTTAAATGTACGATCCAAACGTCAATTATAAGTCCTGTGCAAAAATAAATTCATTCCCGTGTCCCGTACTTGCTCGTGGTATTACTAAAAAACAAATGTTAGGAAGTATTTATATTCCTGTTACTTTTTTTGCTGTTGGATTTAGAGTCCGGTGGTGTTCATCTCATTTTGATGAAAGGAAATAATTGTCTTTCAAGCGTTCGGACCCTGGTGTGAATTTTATCCTCCATTTTTTGATACATCGTATCAAGATTTTTGCCAATTTGCTAAAGGGTTGTGACTAGTAAAACTATTTCTTCAGATTCGCTAGAATGTCGAAAAAGAACTGTGCTATATACCTTCTTTTTGGTTACGAATTCACTCAAGGACGCTCAATTCGCAAAAAAAATGTTCTCCCTTGGATGCAAGTGCGTCCAAATTCGTCCGATTGTTGTTCCCCCTTTCGGGACAAGGAAGATAGTGATGGATGACAGCCTTAGAAGCAAGATAAACTAAATATTAAGATAAATCAACAGAAACCTGGATCTTCCAACAAGCGAATTCAGTTCCAACGAATTTTCGCCAAGCACTGCAAACCAATATTGTTTCCCGGGCGTCATATCCCGTCATTAATTTCATGGGGTCTGAAACTATTTCAAGTTCCTGCTACATCATATGCAATAGTGCTACATTCAAACGACTAGCTAAATATCTTCCCAGTGAGCTTCAACGAAGTTCTTCTGGAGAAATTCTTTATTTTTACTTGTTTAGAAGAGTCATCTATAACGATCTTCCTTGTGCAGTTATGGGCAACAACAATCGGACGTATTTGGGCGAACTTTTCAGAACTTATCAAGCTGAGCCCAACGATACTATAACTCGGTAATTAAATGGTAATGGATGTTCCATTTCCATCTTTTATTGCTGTCTATAGCGCCTGTTATGGTTTTAGAAAGAGTGCCCGTGTAATCTATTCTTTTGGTCTTAGTATTTTTTACTTTTATGGAGAAAATATCTTTGTTCACAAAGGCTATTCGGAAGAAAATGAATGATTAATATAGGAGATGTGACTGCCTGCATTTTAACGTATTGATTTATATCATAGCTGTTATAAAAATTTAAGTCGTCATCACCTTTATTCACCATCGCAAAGATAGATTTGTTGCATCTTTTTTCTCCAATTCTCAAACGGTGTTGAAGTTGTTAATTGCTCATGATCATCACTTATTCTATTAATTATCCCTAGCTTTCCTCTGTACTTTGTTTAATCATTGCAAATTCAAAACCGTGTTACAGGAGCTACGTATAAGAATGTTTTCAATGGGTTTTTCCCCTTATTCTTCGCAGAGTATCTCGTAGTTCTCTCGGACCATATCAGCTTCATCATTCTCATTGCTCTCTATTCCCTCTTTCCAACAATAGCAGCATTTATTACGCTCTATGAGGCGTTGATGTCATTGTATTCTTAAGGTGATTGGAGGGCAAAACGGAGGTGGCTGAGTGCACATTTCAATAACTTGTCAAGTAAGTTGAAAAAATTCTTGGAACACACTTTTCTTATGTACATCAAGTTATTCGCTGGAAATAACCATACTTGCTGTCAGGTAAATGTTAAAGGAAATATGTTTTAAAGAATTTTTCTTAATTAAAGAATTGTTATGATTTGGATTTATGGCGCGGAATATGCAATTTAAGCTACAATTGAATGTAGAAATGTGTATTTTTAATCGGCAAGCCTCCTTGATATTTAATAAGATCGGGGATCGGATTGGTACGGTGACTAGAGTACTGGGAACCATATGGATGGTCAGGGCTCAAAAACTTGCAGAGAAGGATGGTTTTCAGAGAAAACCCGATCCCTACTTGAGTGCCTTGTGGAGGCCAATTCAAGCAAAATTACTCCGTCAGTCGGAGGAGACGTTAAACCGTGGTCCACTTGGCGCCTTTCGTAAAGAGCAGGCTAAAACCTCGGGTTTCTATTCACCCTTCCTCCCTTACCTGTCCCCTATGGCGCAAGTAGCTTGACCTTAGCTGTTGGTTGCTTCCTCAAATTTTTAATCCAAGCCTTTTTTTATTTAGGAGAAAATATGAATATATGTCATCGAATTATTTCAAAATATGAGCCAAGTGTCTTAAAGTTACTTGTAAAAATAGGATAAATATGTCAATATACCAAGTCGTTATCAATAATTTTTTTCTTTTTTACCTATACGTTTAAAAAATGAGTATGTGTATGAAAAGTATCACGCAAATCTATATATAAACAAAAATCGCTCCAACCACCTTAAAGGAAAAGTGATGAGAGTGATGATTACGACACGAGTATTGCATGCAGTGTTAATGGCCTGTCATTCTTCAATGGTCGTTTGGTTAGAACAGTCTTTCCTGTCAACCGGATACTCTTCTTCTTGCCTTCCTGTTGTCCTGGACATTGCCGACGTGATTCGCTCCCCGCTTTGCATATGTCGGCGCTTTCACGCTCCGCTTGCCGTGACTTGCGGTCTTACCTCGCTTGTCAGCCGCGAATAATTTTCTCATGAGTCTGGGCCGAAAATAAGAAGAAACCCTTCCTTTATTTATCCTTGTGCCTTCCGGATGAACGCGCATCCTTTTTTTCCGTCGCTCCGAGCCATTTCGCGGTCCGGTCACAGCTTCCACGCGACGTTACGGCAATTTACTGCGACGGTGAGAAGGAATAAAAGTTATAAGAAAGAGGGGGGAGACAGGATGAGAGATGCAGGAGATAGAATGGAAGAAGAGTGAGAGGGTTTAAGGAAAACGGAAAACACTAAAAAGGCCCACACTTAAATTTTCATTTTTCCCATAATATCCCATTTAAAGCTATCGATTGCAATAAATCGAAGCCTAATTGAATTTTTTTTAACTTTTTCGATTTTTCCCAACTCGACATATGATTCCAACTCTACCCTGAAAATTTCACCCACCTAGCTTGTTTAGAAATGCCCCAGGAGTTTTGATGAGTCAGTCGGTCAGTTTTGTAGCTCTATATATATAGGGCGGAAAATACATTGATTTTCCACCACCTGCCTGGCTGAGTTGCACCTCTGCAAATCGTGATACTTACGTGGTGAATTTCCGGTTTTCTCTACGTTAGTCTTTCATCACATGAAAAAAATATGAGGCACAGTATTAAAGAAACTAGGATTTATCAACCATTTAGTAATATGGTCCTGGAATGCAAAAGTAAAAGAGAGGTGCATCATTGCCCTGGTTAGGCCACACCTCGTATGCGCCGCGAGCATTTTGGACCCTGGACAGAAAGATTAAGTCAAAATCATTAAAAAACAGTACAAAGGAGAGCTGTTCGCTTCATTAAAAACTGCTTTGAGTGAGAATTTAGTCTTTTTCAACTTTTAGAGGAATTAGGTTGGCATCCGCTAGAGACTCGAGAGCTACACGCTACAGGCTTTTTTTGCTTGAGAAATTCAGGACAGTAGTATTTCAAAGCAGCTCAGAGTGTATCATTTTGACGCCACACTGCTTTTATAGGTCCGAAAAAAGCGATAGAATAAGAAAGATACATTGCTGAACAGATGGGTACAAAAAGTCGTTCTTTCCGGTCACAATAAGAAACTATAATAATAAGTGATCTCAATCCGGTATCCTCTGAAAAACATTCTCTTCTGCAGGAATTTGAATTCTGGCCACCCGTACGGTTAGCCAGTACTCTAGCCACCACACCAACTCGATGCCTACGTGGTGGCTCACAGGGTAATATGTAGTATGTAGGTCATCTTTTAGGTTTTTGCATTTCAAACCCATTGCAGAGCGCCTCTACAGATCGGGATGCAAATACAAATGGCCGGAAACCAGTCAGCATTAATACGGTTTTCAAGATGGCCCTCCAGCTCCTTGACAGATCAGTGGCTAAGAGACTCTAGCTGGCGCATTTAAATCTAGACTGGCATCTTTAGCCAAGAGGGCTTTACCGTGAGTTGTGCCTGTAATTTCTTCCCTACATCTATTTGGAATAATTTCTTCTTTTGTCTGAATTGGATTGGATATTTGGGGAGACGACCGACAACTAAGGCCATTTGCGCCTTAGGGGACAGGTAAGGGAGGAACGGTGGATAGAAAGCCGGGGTCGGTATTAGCCTGCTCTTTACGAAAGGCGCCAAGGGGACCACGGTTTAACGTCTCATCCGACAGATGGAGTACTGTGCTTGAAGTGCCCTCCACAAGACACTCAAGTAGGGATCGGGTTTTCTCTGAAAAACATCCTCCTCTGCAGGGATTTGAACCGTGGCCGTCCGTATGGTCAGCCAGTACTCTAGCCACTACACCAACCCGATCCCCTTCTTTTTACTTTTCCCGTGACCTTCTCCTCGTAGGCGACTAAATACTACGTATCCATGTTTTTGTAAACTGCAACTCATATCATTCTGTATGATCCTTTTTAATATTTCATCATTCTACAATCTACTATATCAGCGATATCAAAGGGATAGTACGAACGTCTGTTTACGAGGGAAAGTTAAATGGATTAGGCATGGTGGAATCACGGGTATATTGCTTCACCATCGTAGTTAAGAATCTTTGGAAATTTCTTGAATTTGGCTGAGCAACACTAAAACTTTCCCGGATTTTGTAGCTCCTGGCTTCAAGTGCCAGTCAGTAATAGGAAAAGAGCTTTGGGCGGTAAAAAGTGAAGTTTGAGAATTAAATCGTGTAAATGGTGACACATAGTTTTTTTGAATTCCGGCACAGGAAGTGAGGATAGGGCAAACCAGTGAAGCATACAGATTGAGGAGCTAAGTTGTAAAAACTTCAACTCACATACATGGCATATGTGTAGCCATTTTTCATCGTTATGATGAGCAGCTACGGTAGGATAATTGTATCTTCATACGAAGAACCTGTTTTTTGGCGCAAAAATTATGCGACCCTAAGTTTGAATAGATAATCGATGGGTCTATTGTAATGAATAAAACATTTAAACCTGTTTTATTTTTCGTTGAATTATTTTTATTGCAACTTATCATTTTTGCCAATATGGTCTTTCTTACGCGAGAATGATAAAAGAGTCTGTTTCAATCCTCTTACAGAAATGCTGAAAAACGCCGAATTACGGTATAATTACTTTTAGATCCTATAACCGTCAGTCAGAGAAAATATTAGCTCAATCTTTGTGAGTATTTTAGAAAGTTTCGATCTTACAGAGTTTACTTGTTACATAGCTATCGTTAATATAGTGGATAAAATGTACTTCCCTTTGCACTGGTCGTAGGGAAATGGGCGTGCACCGTTGCTGTTGTCTCGAATGCAGTATAAAGTTTCCAGTTCTTCTGAATCATTAAACCAATGACAGTTTAAAGCAATTTCATTTATTTCACTTTACCAAGCCTTTTGCATACATTCTGCCTGTGTGTGAAAATGATAATAATTGCAATTACAGCTCTTTCGTGGAAAAAATAAGCTACAGGTTGACGTTTGTTTCATTGAAATCGGTCCGAGCATTCTCTTTCTATTTGGCCTCAAACTCAGGGTCACATAATATTTGCGCCGACAAAATGAATTTACATTATTACAGTGTTTACATTACAGTATTTAATTACATATAAAACCGAGGTACGTAATTACTAGGAGAAATGTCATCAACTATAATGACGACTGTTCACAATGCGAGAATATATTAGAAAATAAGTCGTGAGGCGTGCAAACAGGTTATCTAATTGCTTCACCGTAATTAATACGAAGTTAGGTGCTCATCACCCTTGTGAAGAACAAAGGCAAAATGCCGTGACGGCGTAAGATGTGCTAGCTGTACGAGGGGCAACACCGGAGGTGGCTGCGAGGAGCGTTTCCCAGGTGACGCGGGAGAATCAAACCAGATCGTCCAGGGGTTGCGGAGGGGTGACGTGTTTAGCGAGACGAAATGGCTTCCTTGTCTTCCTCAGCTGCAGGGGACGACTACTTCTGCTCAGGGGCGTGGGCGACCGCAGCTTCCATTTAGACCCCTGCCCCTTGCATCCGTTCAAACGCTGCCCCCTCCATTTCCTTCCCATACATCCCCTTCCACATACTCCTCGTCCTTTCCCCCACCACCCCCAGCTGAACTACCACCACTGCCTTTCCCATCCCACTCTTTTTTTTTAAACTCCTCGATGGGTATGTACGATTCAGCGATGCGTCGACTGCAATATTGCGGAAGTATCGCAGAGCGATATAGATCGTGTGAAAGCTGCGGTGTATGGTGGCGGCAGGGTAAAGTTCTCGCCAGCTAAACTGAGGGTCGCTGGCTCGAGTCCCGCCTGGGTGGGTTTTTCACCACCCAGGACATGGATGTATGTCAAGTTCTGTTGGTCCGGTCCCTGGAAAACCTTAGTAGCCTATCGGAACTCCAGGGGCATACGGGTCAACAGAATCGTCCGGCAAACTAAAGAAAATGCGACCCTATGTATAGTGTGAAATTTACTTCGCAAAATAAGTTTGAGTATCTCACTGCCTGACCCTTCACACTCCTTGAATACTTCTTGTTTAGTGCCCATCCCTACCGCGATAAGAAATGTAGTGCGGTATATATACTACATGGAAATATATAGCGTCCAATGCATTGAGATAATTGGAGAGAAGGCTTGCTATGGTGGCCGATGCTAGATGCTGTAGCGTGGGTTTGGCTCTGTCCGCCATCTTTCTTAACCCCGATTTTCTTGCAGTGCTTACAGATTGACGCACCAATGTTGCTGCGTTCTAATAAGAATGGTTACTTAGTAACGCAGTAGGTTTATGCAATCTGTTATCAGACAATGTCAACCAAGGATTTAAAACATACTTTAGCTATATATCTGTTTACTTGAAAACTCATCAATCGTTACTAATTCGCAAACGCTGATCGACTGATGCGCATTCTAGCATTAATGATGTGAACGTCACCATTTGGTAGTCAAAATAGCATTGATTTCAAATGATGATTTTTTACTCCAACTTCCTCAAAACGGTTACAGGAACAAGTAGCATTCAATACCGTCATCGGACCCATGAGCCATAGCAACTATTCGATACCAAAATCAAATTCAATATTCAAAATTGTGTAGAATCTATAGCACTAAGCAGCTAGTGTATATTTCAAGAGTTACTTAGTTACTTACTATCATGGCCACACAAACCCAAATGGTTTTTGGCCTCGCCAACGATTTGCCTCCACTCTTTTCTATCTTCAACAGCCTCCATTCCTGCTCCTAGTCTTCTCAGATCTTTTCCCACCTGGTCTTCCCATCGGAGTCTGAGTGTTCCCAAAGGTCTTCTCCCGTCAGGTTTACCTTTACAAACTTGATTTTATATACTGTCATTGCCTCTTCTTAGCACATGGCCCAGCCATATTAGACGCTGGCTTTTTATAATGGCTATTATGTCTGGATCAGTATAGTTCTCTCTCAGGTCTCTATTTTTTCTTACCCTCCAACCTTCTCCTTCATAGATTGGTCCAAAGATCGTTCTTAGGATTTTATTTTCGAATGTTATTAGTTTCCAATCTGATAACTTTGTTAGGGACCACACTTCAGACCCGTTGTTTAATATGGAGTGTGATAGGGTCTTAAAGATCCTTATTTTTGTTTGCTTAGCAATTTGCTCCTTCGTAGTTTTAATGCTCCAGAAACATCTATCAGCTGCTTTTATTCTGTGTTGCATTTCTGTCTCTTCTCTATTATTTTTATCTATCACTGTACCTAAATATTTAAACTCAAGAGTTACTTGCCTTGAATCTCAAACAGATGGTATTTATTTTTACTTTACATCCGCTGATTCGCCCATACCGTTATGCTGTCCACAGGAAAGTGAGCAAGGAGCAGGGATATTCAATATGGAGGTTGTTCCGGTTGTCAGGCTACAGTGTGGTGACGTAATGCCCCCTCCATCTACATCATTGGGCCCATGTGATACGATATATCACGTTAAATTAGTATCGCGACAGGACACTTAAATTTGAACATCGCAGTCCCTGACCCCTCATACTCCCGTTTCACTTCTCCCTACTTTAGTGCCTTACCTTCTTCCCCCTTGAATCTCTTTGCTCCAAAACTCTCATTCCTATTCCCACCCCCATTTTCCCTTTCTCACCCTACCCACTCCCTCTCCCCCATCCCTATCGCACAAGCTGCGCGTGGGTGCTTAACGCGGGTTTTACCGACTTAACGTCCCAGAAAATTAATACCCCGCCGACTTTTCGACTTCAGCAGCTAATTGTTTCTCGCCATCTTCCTTTCCTCTCTTCCTCCTCATTCCCTCTCTCTCTCTGCTACAGATGGGCGGGTGCGGACTTGCTTAGCGATTGAATCTTTCCATTTTCACCCTTTTCGCCACGAGAAGGGTTTTAGAACGGAGAGGAAAGGAAATCATTTTCTGGGGCGAAGCTTGTTCTATTTTTTTCTCAGAAATTTTTTATACTTTCCTTCCACCAGAGAATTTAATGCCTTCATATCGTGAGGATATTTAAAGAGCCCAAAATAAGTAGACCAATACATGTAAATGTGTAAATACAAAGGAAAAATCAGATTAACTTACTGCCATTATGACATAAAAATATTGGCTGATAAGGATGAAGATCGTCTTAAATGAATTGAAGAATATATAATTTGGAAAAAACGGCTATTACAGTTTAATGGCTCTCTGATGACAGTGTTCGATGCCTAAGAATTTTTAGGAAACTGAAATAAAGAATGACGCTAAAGATAAAAATTTATTTTATTTATTGGAATTTATGCAACTTAAAAGAAAGAATTTGCTCCTACGCTAATCGACTAATACTTGACGCTGACTTGAGTGCGGTAATAGACAAATATACGGGGGCAATTCTATAACTTGCGGGCATTATATTCCATCAGCGTTATTTTCTATCTAGAAAGGACGCATGTTTTGATTCTGTAAACTCCACCTTTTCTTGAGGCGTAGAATCACGTTTTCGCGACGCCAGAGAACGGCATGAGAAAGTATAAGGGTGGACGACAAAAAATTATTATCTGCCAATTGGAGACCACTTTAAACTTCAAAGTTTTGAGAAGCTCTATTATTTTTCAGGAAATTATTTATTTGACCCCTTTAATTAAATTTATGTATCTATTATTCATGAACATAACTCTTTAGATTTAAAGTTAGGAGTTGATGCAATTCTGTAATGAGTCTGTGTTGGCAACTTATTGGGTAAAAATGAAAATCGGGTGAGAAGTTCAATAAAGAAATGCTAGGCGGGAAAGTAAAGTAGGCTGGGCGTAGTCAAAAATATTCGTGGCAGTTACTTATTTTGATTGGCAACAGTTGATTCTAGAGGAATCCAGGGAAGTCAAAGTCGCAATTAACGTTATAAAGTCAAAGGGACGTAATATAACCCTACGTCGTAATAGCGTTGGCCTTAAATATTACAGATTCGCCCCATATGTAACCTCAGTAGAGGCGGAAGAAAAGGAAACAATTCTTAACTGAGCGATAAATCAGAGCTTGTTTTAAACACCACATTGAATTTGTTTGCTTTGAAAATATCTGCACATGGCCAGTGCAACTGACTAAGGGCTGGAAGAGTCAGTTTCGCTTCTGAATTAAGAATAAAATGGAATAGTTGAACCGGTGAGCGTGCTTATGAAAGCATTTGTGTATTTAGGAAGCAGTATTACAACTTCTTTGACTGTGTTCATTTTTTATAACCTAAGTCCCTCGAGAAATTTTATAACGTAATTAATTTAGCTGTGCTTTGCGTGCCTTTGATAAGTTTATAAAATAATAATATCATTTTGAGCCACTGACGGGAGTATTTTTCTCTAGAGTGCTGCATCTGTATCTACTATTGACGAGGGATAGTTTTATTACCATAATAACTTGATTCCCGAGCTGTATTTATAAAAAATACGGCTTTATCCAGGATGAAGTAATCACTTAGATTCTTTTCTTTACACGTATGCGCTGTAATAACTAAAATATTGGCAGCATATTGATGTTATGAGTTAGCAACACTGGAGTAAAAACGGCGTCAGGAGAGACGGAAGTGGTAATCAAACATTTGCGTAACATGTTACGTGTATATATCATATAATGAATCATTTCATGCCAAGCAAGGAAATGAATGCATTCAGATTTTTTTCATTCAGATTCAGATTCAATTTTGTACAGTATTACTCTTGATACATTTTGATGTTTGATGTCATTATCAGGTGCTTTTGAAAAGAACTTTGCCATTCCATTGTTAAGCGCCATTATACTTTTATCAACCAAATAACGCGATTTAAGCGTGCGAGTGACATTATTTAATTTTTTCCAGCACAAAGTTGTTTTTGAGCGAGACAAATCCTTTTATCCTCTCAGCACAAAAGGGATGAAGAGTGAGGCGGAAAAGTGGAGATTTCAATGAATGTAGCGAGAACGGAATTACCAAGGGGTGAGGGTGTTGAGATTTATTTGGGTGCATCGACAGCGTAGCCATTTCGGTCGAAGGGGGCGCTAAACTCAGCAGAAAGGGATGGTCTGAGGGTGGTGGTTGTTAAAAAAGGGACGAAGTCGAATAGCTGATGTGGCCAAAGGTCCGAATTAGAGGCTTTTCGGTTCAGCGGTGATAATTTGAAAACGGATGACGGAGGCGGGAGAGAAGTGAAGCAAATAAGAAGGAAATATGTGGGTATTAATTAAATTTTACTCTATTCAAGCAGCAATAATAAGTCCCACGTAGAGATAATTTGTACGCTGTGGGAGATTTTGAATTTATCTATTCAATGAAGTTTGAAAATAGCATAAACTTTTGGAAAACGCAAACTTTTTCACAGCGTCCTCCAGTTATTTGAAGAAATATGAGTCACGTGACTCAAGTTTCTCCAGCTAAGGTAGCTTTAGCTAATGAAATTTGAAAATGTATTTCTGACTTTTGCGGTGATGTTCCTGGTCAATATCAACAAAATGGTCTCTGTAGCTTACAAAATTTGATCTACATTGAACCCGTTTCCAAGAACGAAAACAAAAAAGATGAAGATAGAACAGCACGATTCATTTCCCGTCGTTTCAATGCCAGGATTTAGGAAATATGTCATTAATTACTTGCTTCTGTTAGTGGTCCTTAGAAATATATTGAGTTTTATTCCTTTTAATCAGGATTCAAGTCCGTTGAAATAGACAAAATTACGCCCTCAGGGGTTATTCTGTCATTAAATAAAAGAAACGGGAAGCATGATGAAAGCAAACAACTCTACGCCCATTTTGCATGGTATGGAAAGTGATTATAATTAGGCCTCCGCTTGAATAAACAAAGCGCATTTTTGAGAACCAGTAAGATTTTGAACATAAGCATCTCTAAAATTTAAGCTAGAAGAAGAACGGAAATAAGCAGAAAAATATTTTTGAATGCATCAAAAAATTATCACTATTTTTAAGCAATCTGAGGACGGAAAATTTATTTTCTTCACATTTCCTGAGACAAAAACAGTATCCGTATCAATCTGCATCTAGCTCGAGTGTGTGTGTCCCGGGAGTTCAAAAGGAAGGTGTTGGGACACACGTAATGAGAAACCATAATATTCAAGATAAATATAATTATTTTAACGGTGATACAACAGTTGAAATAATAAAACCCTTTAATTCATGAGCCAAGTATGATTTTCATGTTTAGTAATGGGTAAATTTGTGCTAAAACAAGACTGGGTACTCCTCAGCGGTGATTTGTTACGTTAGAAAAACTATTCGTCTTAAATTTTACTGATGGTTAAAATGACATGGACTTGAAATGTAAGAGTTTCTTTTTCAAATACTATTCCTCCTGATTATTACAAATCACCATCGTTTGCTAATTTTAATGAAGAAATTAGCCGTAGAAAAGGTAAGGTAATTTGAGGACAGTAAAACTATGGGGTTACATAGTTCGGTCAAAATGAAACTTGACGTTTTTTTTAAAATGGCATTATCCTTCCTGCATCGGGCATTTTGCGACTTTATTGAAATGAGTCTCGATAATATTCTAAAGCCAAATTATTTCCCTCGTTAAATGCAATTTTATCGGTTTCGCTTCTTCCCAGATTCGAAAGACGCACCTGTATGCTCAAACCTTATTTTGTTTGTCACACTGTGGCGTTGGAACGAGTATCGGTTCTCCGTGTTCGATTTTCAGGTTTGGAGAAAATGCACCTCGCAGTCGATGTTATTCCAGTTTTTTTTTACTCCCGAGGTTTTGTTGCTTTAGGCAAATTCTGTATTTCACTCTTTGGAAGCGGCCGTAAAATCTCCACCGCCGCACGTTTGCAGAATAAAAAAACAGTAAGGGATAAAACGTCGGTTCAAACGCCTTTGAATCAGTGCGTTAACCCTTCGGCTTGGTAAAATATTTACCGGACCACGGCAAAACTGCTCGTGAATACCTCCGGGTCCGTGGCGAATTTGCAGGTTTAGGGCGCGTCCGCTTCGGAGCCGTTGGGCCTAAACATGTCTCCTGGGGAAGATGTACCTACTCTACAGCATGGCAGTGTACTCTGGCACTGTACGATGAGGGTTGAACGGGCGCCGAATTTATTCGTTTGGGGTAAATGTTGATCACGGGCGTTCTTGTGAGTGCCAAAGGGAAAATGGAACTCCAGTCGAAGCGTAGAAGCGCATACACTCTCCTTCAACTGAGTGAGGACATACTTCTCTGGTGTATAGCTCCTCTCTGACTGAAACACTCTAACTCTAAACTGCGATATGCGGAGTTTTGCTCGGGGGCAGTAGCTTAGGGGACCCTTAACTCTATTCGTTTTTAGTTGCCTCTTAACCAAATGAAATAATTATCTATTTAAATAAGAATTTTTTAACATCCACATTTTAAAATGTATTAAGATATATAAAAGAATTTCTGCTAGCCCCTTACAGATTTATTACCCAATACAGATTCCATACGGATTGTCCTGAAAATTTGTGAATGTGAATTTCAATAGCTATGAAAATATTATTTTTTTTTCGTAAATTTTCGCAGCTAATGGTTAAATCTTGTGAAATATTTTGGTATCTGCAATGATTTTTTTGGAACAACAGTTTCGCCGTGCTATTCTGCCGGCCTCGTCAGGCTTCACTGTTGCTCTAAAAATATTATCGCAGATAACAAATGATTTCACAAGATTTAGCTATTAAAATAAATTTTAATTATTTTAGTGAATTTAAATAGCTATGAAAACACTTGTAAGACTTAAAACAAAAAAAAACGTGGGACGCATAGAATACATATGATGCAAGAATAGTTAACCTAAGTCACAAAAAATTTGATTCTACTGCAAATTATATGAACTGTTGCGTGAGTGTATAATCAACTCTCAGGCTTCACTTGGTGGAACAGAATTGCGATGGTTTGCAAATAAATTCACTTTGTAATATTCCACAATGGTTTTTATTATTCCGACCTAGGCTTCGACTCAACTTAAGTAAGTATTAAGATTACCTTCATAATGACTTAACTTGAGTCGAAACCTAGGTCGGAATAATAAATACCGTTGTGGAATATTACAAAGTGAATTTATTAACAAACCATTATTGTGTGAGTTTTCTCTACAAAAAGCTACTCCCTACACTCATTATTATCTATTGCATATGCCCCACGTTTTTTGTTTTAAATCTTACAAGTGTTTTCATAGCTATTTAAATTCACAATCACAAATTTTCAGGACAATCCGGACGGTGTTAGGAATCTATATGGGGTTTTGAATCTGTATATTGATTGGAGAAATTTTATTTACAAAATATTTTTATTTAAATAATTATTTTCTGCATTTTAGTCTTGGATGATCATGTCTACAATGGAAAATTATTATATCTATCTACCAATAGAATTGCACCGTTCAGTGGATAACACAAATGAATTCGTCAATAATATCGCATTTGATTACACGGGCTTATCTATTTTTCTGCTCCGCATTTATTATTTAGAATTATATTATATATGTAATATTATTATTGCATTGTTTACCAGTTCTAAGCCATGCTTGAAGTTTTAAGTCTCTAACTCATCAAGAAGTTAGTTTAAAATCGATTGCAAAATTTGTACCGAATAGACAGGCAGATGGACAATGAAGCGAGTTAATAAAAATATGACGTTAAAAAAAGACCCGGCATTTGCCTCGACAGAAATAGTCACTTTAAATAATAACTTCCTAATTTTGTTAGGTAGTTTTGATGATATTTTAGTTGAGTACCTTAATAGTTTTAAATTTAAAACCCTTAAAAAATAGGTTGGAGACTGTCACAGTTTCGAGCAAAATTTTTTGTTTTATTAAAAAGCCAGGCGTTCAATCAAGTTCATGGAGTTACCTGCATTTTATAGTTTATATACTCGTATTAAAACTGCAAAAGATGTGATGGTTAAGAGTTTTGAGGCCATAATTCATGAAATTTGAGTTCTGTATGGCGTTTGTTTAGTTTCTTATCTCTGATTGGTGCCATAAGCATCGCAATACAGTTCTATTTCTTTTGCTTTTTTATATTTGGATAAAATTCAGAACACCATTTATCTGCCCTCCCTTCCCTGCTTACTGAGCTATTTGCCTTAGTTTTCAAGAATTTAGAGAAATGCATACCCACAAAATTTCTGTTCAATATGTATCATTCAAATTATTTTAAATTCATGATTAACTTATGAAATTGAATTTTAATTTTTATCTTGGTAGACCACCCGTAGAAAAGCATCGAATGGGGCAGAATGGACGGCTTCCACTGTGAAACATTTCTCAGTTTTAAGCGCCGTATCTCTGCCGTAAGGTTGTGGGATATTGTTGGTAAACCCAAGTTTTAAAGATATTCCCTCCATTCCTTTTTTAGTTTCCCGAACTCCAATCAAAACGAATCCCGCATTTTTATGACGCTTGGACCACTTTGAACCACGGTGTCTCTCCACTTTTATTTTTTCTCAAAGCACCGTTTTATTGATTCTATATTCGGAATGGTAGCCTTTTCTCAAGTTGAACATTTTTGAAATTCTTTCCCTAATAAAATCGCGGAAATAAATATCCCAAGAACTAAGCTATTTTTCCTTTCACATGCAACATCATAAGCGGGGATAAAATCTATATATTTCCCTTCAAAGCGTGTTTTTTGCTCATATGAAAGCACAATTCTTAAACTAATCTGCCGTTAGATGAGACAGCTTCTTTTAAAACTCTTGAATTGTAAGCTTTTACTGATGTTTTCATAGATTTGAGCCTTGTTTAAATCAAAATTTGCCTGAAGCATATTGTAAAATCTTTTAGTAGAGTGAATTTTTATTAAATTTAGAACTCCGTTCATTGATGTGGCATTTCTTGCTATTCATATTTCTTAACTATTAAACTTTAAAAACATAATACCTTAAAAATTTTGAGTAAAATCTATTAGTGAAACATACCTCGTGTGAATATAAAACAATCTAACTTAATGAACATGTGGAGAAAACTAAATATTAATTATTGTCCTTTATTGTGTTAATTGTAGTGCTTTCTTCTTGAATAACTCTCGATGGATGGTAAATTGTTAAACTCGGCGTAGTTTGGAACAGGAAGTAACTTTTTCTATTCCTCTGGTGATTGGTTGTGTGGATGAAGTTTCCTCGTTCACAGAATATGAAGCTCGCCTCAGTTTAAATAATGATCTCATTAATTATAATGAAGTCATTTTTATCATTTATGCTGCATTCATTAGTCGATTAAATCCGTAAATAATGGGGAAAACGAACTAGCGGCCATGATCGATGAATGAAACCTGAGACAAATGATAGACAATGTGCAAAATGAGCCAAGAAATAAGCTATATTCCAAGGTTTTACAAGTTTTACGGAGTTATTATGCAACTTTGTAAGTTTGCCCACTTATTTTATGATATGAAAATTTTGTGCAACTATTAGGGTTATTTAGAAAATAAATTGCGTGAGAATTACGCTTCATGCTGGTTTGACTTGCTATTTAGAGAAGGTGTCTTGCAGGTAAACGTATACTACACATACACGTATTGAATTAGGCGACAAAATCAGGGCAATTGAGTTTCCACTGGAGTAAGTTATTTGTTAAACTGTAACTCTGTGGGGAATTCTATGAGAATTTAGACCTATGTTGAAAATCATGGAGTTATATCATTGGGAATATTTTATACTCTATGCAAACTCAGTGGGTGTAATACAATCCAAATGCACTCCCATCTCCCCTTCAACTCATATGTTCTCTAAGTTTTTGTTTAAAAATAATTTCAAACTACGACCAAGCGTATCTGTTGATCCTTCCCTTGAGGCACCTCGTGGGTAATGTCCAAGTAATCATGCATGAAAAGTGTGTCGTAGTTAATGTTCACCCTGTAAAATCATTAATTCAATAGAATATCAAAGTCAACATAATTATTTCCTTCACGCATATCAAGGTGGAGCATATTTTGGTTGACACAGGAAATTACGAGAGACGCACGCCTGGTATGGTTTCATTTATTTGTTTATTTTACATTAACTCAACTTTATCAGGTGCGTTTTACAGATGGCCTACTTCAATGGATTATAATACGAGGATCTTAAGGAAATGATATAAACATCAATGGATTATAATACGAGGATCTTAAGGAAATGATATAAACATTGGCACGAGAGAGATTGAGGTCCTCCATACCCTCTTAAGAATTTTAAAAAGATTTCTGATTTTTCTTGTGAAAATTGTACCTGGCGATGTAAAACCTTTATTGAAAACGAGTGTGCACGGAATAAATCAACTAGATACAAAATCATACATTTATTTAATATGGATTTCCTCATTTTAGGATAAATCAATAAATATTAAGGTGTTTAGTTTTATAAGCTTCATTCGGTTTTTTTTCAACAACGCTTATCATCGGAGCCTCATTCTTAGAAGTAGACTGTAAACGTGGATAAGGGCAAGGGTCTCTGTCTGATGCAGATACCAAGGCTTTAAAACTGCAGTATGCGATGTTTATGCAAAAATAACCAATTATAACATTCCAAACTAACTAAGTTTACTTCATTTTATTGAAAAGAGAGACTATGTTCATCCGCTAAATTAAATAACGTAGATAAAAGGCCTCGTTCCAACAAAATTGAAAATCAATGGAGCTTAGCATAATTTCCCGGTAAAGGTTAAGTATCCTTGTGCTCTAATACCACACAGCATGCCTATACAAATGGAAAAGGGAGTATATGAGTATAAAAAAGATTCAGGATTGCAGTTGTTGGAGAAAAGTGCTAGAAATGGATGTTTTAATTCAATATTCCTATAATATAATATAATATAATATAATGATTAGTTCTCACATTTTTCTCTCCTTACTCCTTTTTCCTGCAACATCTCCGCATTTTTTGCTCTTGGAAATCATGCATAAAATCGAAAAACATCGTGAAATATATCTTAGGTGCGGTCTCATCCTTCATCAATTTGGAATATTTCCGTATTAATAAGCATCGAGACTGAAACTATTCCTTTTTTAAATTTTATTCACCATTCACTCATCATTGGAAATGATCTACCTCTTTAGATAGGTTTACATGAAAGAACACCTAATACTTATTTTTGATGCCTGCTAGACCCTATATCCTCACGGTAGTTCTTAACTCATCTCAGCATACGTCATTACTCCTTTCATTCCATCTATAAAGCCTTTCTCTCTTCTTTCTTACGAAATATCTTCCTAGATGTCATGGCCTTCACCATCTATTTCCACTCATTAGCTTTTATTACTACCCTTGTCCCTTACCCGTATCACCATCATCTCCTCCAGAAGTTTCCTCACCTCATTGACCATTCCGAGGGCTTCCTCCTCTGTCTTCCTATCCGTCCACCTCACTTTCTCAATTATCCTCCTGACCTACCTCTTAGTAGTCTGTGGGATATTCTAATCTCCAACTTTTCGAGTCTATATTTATACGTCGTACAACGGTATACTTAATATGAGTATAATTTTTGTTAGGTACCAACGTTAAGAGGCATTTGTTTTAACTTCACTCTTATTTGTGTGCTTCTCATTTGATAACAAAATTGTACCCCTGCATGTTTACTATTTAACTACATTACTGCTTTATGTTACCAACTGCTTAATTAAATTAAATTTCCTAACAAATAAAGCGAGAATTCAAAGGGATGAGGATACTGAAACTCAAGGATGAGATGAGGAGAGATTCAAAGCCTCTCTACATTATAGTCACTTTCGGAAGAGATGGAGAACACAGGCAATGCTGTGCTCTCCTCTCGGTCAGGACACAGTAATAATTGAACTCTGATTCGGTACCATTAATCTCCAACTTGCACCTGCTTGTGACATACGTTTTGGGGCGTCAAGTCGTCTCGTGAAATTCTGTGATCACCAGGTTATCCCTAAGCCGACATCTCCGGGGGTGTTGAATTCAATCCTGCACCACAAATTACATTTATGCTAGAGCATGGAATTTCTGAATGTGCATTTCAGTCACATGAATTCATTATAATTATTTGAAAATAATTTAGATAACTGTCAGTTTCTTTATGTTGGAAATTTCTCCGTTAATCTGGAGTGTCTCGTATGGAGGTCGTCATACCGATTTCTGTTTTCAAGTCTCCAGGGATTGGTCCGGTATTTATCTTCAATGGGTTGGGAAATCGCGTGGGAATTGCGGCGGACACTCTATTCACTTGACGGTGATTGGCACCCTTCTCGTGTCCCACTGGGGAAAGATGTTTCACGGGAGGCTTGCCCTCATTATCAAAGCGAACGTCATTTGCACCTGTGAACATATTCGATTACAGACAGAAATCAAAGTCAAAATTCTCTCTTTCATATGAATATCACAATTATTTTGGAGGTTTTATTGCGACTACGTTACCAATAGTAAATGAGAAATCCCACCCTTTTCTTATTACTGAATAAAATAAGAAATTGAACATTTATCTACAGGCTCTGTTCAAAATTGAACTTAAGATGAAGCTTGAGCGGCTTAAATATTTCTCGGCTTTAATACTCTGATATATTTCGAGCTTCCTAACACAAATCTCAAAATTCTCCATTTTTCATCGCCATTTCTATAATTTTTCGATGAACTCATGTTCAGATTTAGTTTTTCTTATTGATAATTCAAAATTTACGTTTTTTATCTTTTTAAATGCGGAGAGACTTTCAGTGATGTAAATAAGTTGTTGCTACGGTAAATAAACACGATGCATAGTGAATACAAAAGGGAGGAAAAGCATTTCCTCCCTCTGATGGAAATACAAACTCTACTTAGGTGTGGCAAAATAATGTCATAGCTTGCGAAAACGAAACTTCAGATAGCAAAAATAATTAAATGTGACTTTCAATTGGGATTAAGAAAAAAGGAGCTGTGTTGAGAAAATCATGCCTTTTATTCTTATTTGTTAAACGCAAATAATTTACGCAGTTCTTTTTAAGGAACTTAAGTGAAGACCTCACGCTTGAAATACGATCTGATTCGATATTTTGAGATTTTGGAGCTATCCTAACTGCATAGTTGATGATGACTCTCTAAATTTTAAAGATTACCTTTTCATTGAACCTCGTGTTCTGCAAGCATAGTATTTTTGCTTGAATCTGTTTTTTGTACTGGTAATTAAGCGAAATTTTAAAGAAATGCTGATAAGATACAAGCGAGAGACCTCGTTTTGTGACTAGGTAATGTAATGAGACTTAATTATCACCTGAATTCATAATGTGAGAGTACCTGCGAGCAATTATGTGCAGTGATTATCTACTAATAGGAAATTTACAAGCTGTTATTTAGGATTGTTAATCTTGCAAATTCATTTCAAATCGTCGAGTTGCTCGGATCATAAAGGAAAGGATTTCATCTGAATACAGTACAGCAACGTTGCCCATTTTCGTGGGGAGTGTACAGAAAGCATGATTAAATATTTTGCATTCTGTCCGTCAATTAAATTTTAATCGGTGTTTCATTGCGTTTTCATTTTCCAAACATTTTCATTCACTGCATTGAGAAGCTGCAAAGAGCACGAAGCGCCTGTGCTTTGAGAAAATGATACGGATAGCTGAATCTCGCGTGTATGTCTGTAATTCCTGATACCACTCAGTGCAGCGGGAAATGGGATTTCGTTCTAATCTGCTCGCTTCCAATTCGAGTGACGAATCCCCAATCGAAAAGGTCAGCTCTGGAACTGCTATAGTGAACCACTCCTTAAGCGCAGGGTGCAGAGTCGGTGGGAGTTATCCAATTTAAGCCCGGGCGTGCGCTGGCCGGATGCCTGCGTACCACGTGTCCAATATTTTCTCTTTCGTTGGAGTGATTTCAAACTTTTTAATCTCCCTTGAGCCCGACTGCGTCTCTCCTCGAACTTGCTTTTTATTAAAACACACTTCATAGGCTCAAGCTATGAAAACGTTTTCCCACTGAAAGAGAACAGTTCTCGCGTATTTTTCAGGCATTAAAAAGTCAGCGTTCTGCGTGAAGACCTTTTCATTATTTTCCATATGAATTCAAGTGGTGTTCTTCCTAACGGTGCCGACATTTTGCCATTCATTTATTTTATATGAATTATTGCTTACTCTATTTCTATGTTGTTTGCATCAACAGTTCGAGATAACGGTATATAAATATGAATATGTATGAGAATAATTGATCAGTTAGGATTTAATGAAGCTTTAAAATGTTCAAAGTTTACTTTATTCAGTCCTCAAGAGGAAAATATAAATCCTGGTGGGGTAATATGGCTCTATTGAAAGTATTTAATGGATGTGTTATCATTGATATTGAGCTAGTCATGAATCTGATTCCGCTCTATTAACCAAGCAGTAATTGCATTGGTTAATTATAGCCATCAACGACCCTTTTATTGCAAAAGTTTTACTCATTACCTCGTTTCTATTGAGGTTTTATGATAGAAATTAGTAAATACACCCGCAGTACTCGTAACTTGATGGTGCCCTAAATTTTACAGGCCTCTTCAGCCATATGATCCGCCCAGAAATTAGTATAATGGGTGTATGTGGTCTATATTCGCAATAGCGATATCTATTCTGGTAAAAGGTTTTTATGGCTGGTAAATGAATTCGCCCCATTTTTATAAATTTGGTGATAAGTTATAATTTAATAAACGGGGTTTGTAGTAAAATATATTTTTTGCACGACGGTTTATTATTTTTGCCTGAACTTACATTGTAGGCCCAAATAGTATGTCGACATCATTAAAAAAGGAAGCGTTTTAAATGAAAAGTACAGAAAATTACGGAAGATACACAAATTAATGATGAAAACTGATATCTTAGACTGTGGTATTTGGATATTTTTTCCCAAAAACAGTAAATTGTGTTGTATATAATGTATAGATGATTATAATTAGGTTCAATACACTTGTGAACATCGAAAGTTAGGTTTGGGATGAATCAAGGAGTATCGCTTCTACTATGGGCTGAAATCTTTGACAAGAGACCATCAAAGTGCAACATATTAGTTTTTATTTTTCTGGTCTTCATAGTGATATAGTCGTAGAATTTTACATTAATTAAACCGTAATTAGAAGCATGTTGGCACCTCTGCTATAGGTAGATATTTCCCTCGTGTAGGAGTCGCTTAATTTTTTACGATTCCAACTGCCCCTTTTCATTCAAATTGATTCAAGTTCGATATTACAATGACATCCTAACAATTAGCATGCGCGGATGAATTCCGAGTTTCATTTCCGTGTAGAGTCATTGTGGCGTTACGAACATCCATTTGTCGGCATATTCTTCCTGCCGGAACACGTGATGTGACCCAATATTAGGATTCATTAACGGTATCTGGATGTAAGTGGCCAAAAAAATGACAAAAAATTATAAAACATTTACTGTCCTTATTTTAGCGACAAATTTTTAATTTAAAAAATTAATAAATTTAATTTGATTGTAACAAAAGAAATTAAATTGAATTAATAAAAACTATGGCATTTGCCATTATTCAAATATGCCTGCTATTAGGCTTGCACCGTGTAGATATATATGATTGAAAAATTAACTTTAACTTTTTAAATAGAATCTCGCCTTTGAAAATCAATCAAATTATGATACAGATCGCTAAAAATCAAGGTTATGGAAGCAAGTTGAGCCAATGTGGTAGAGAGGTAATATAAAATAAAAAATCTAATAATTTCTTGAATGGTACATGAAATTCTGACAAAATTACGCAAAGGATAATTTAGTATAAAAATAAGGAAAATTTATACAAGAAATGGTGAGATCCAATGCAACTCACCATCCATAAAACTGTAATTACACATTATTCTAAAAATATGTACCACGGATTGTACTTAGATTTCTTGGTTGATTGTACGCAGTATTAGCTGAGTCATTATGTTTGAAATAGAGGTGGCTAATTTAATGTCAGTGACGTTTTCCTTATTTACCCATCGGAGTGCTTTTATCAAGTCTGACAATTATTTGATAGGGTTGCTAAGTTACATTTCAGTTTTAGATAAAAATGGAAAAATGTGCACAGCTCAGCTATCAGTCAAATGAGTGTAATGAAATCCGGCTGAATTCGAGCGTACCATGGCGCATATCTATTTGATCTGAATTGCATGGATTATTGATGCATCGAACCGAAATACCTGCTCACAGGATAAATATTCGAACTTTTGCTAGCTGCTCTGGGATGGATAAGTCAGTCGTGGAAGATAAGCGCGAATGAAAGGCTTTTTAGGAAGCCTCTGGGTTTACTCGGTTTTACTGCCCTTAAGGTTCTCTGGCAGCAGAAAGTAGGACGAGATCCCTTATTTCCTCTCCCTAGTGGTCGAACATTTGCCTGTGCTGACTGGCATTTTCGGCCGGATTTGGTCCTAAGTACATGGTACGACGTTGGAGGAGAGGTCCTGATTCCAGAAAGCTTCTTGCCGCGATCAATATGGTCGGGAGCGCAACGAACTTATCCTAATGCATGAGGAACGATATGGATTTCTCTCATCTTCCTCCTAGCTATCCATGATTATCATATATGGAGGAACTGCATTTGTGGCGATATTATACGGTGATCTATCATGCCTTGTGATTAGAATACCTTTACTCATTCTGAATCGCAAATCGACTAATTACGCAGAAATGCTCAATGACGACATTAATGGCAAACATGAAGACACATAAATACACTGTCAGTACCGGGTTTCGATGAAAGATGAGGGTTATTAGATGTCAAGTCAACCTTGATATTTCTTTAACTTTCATGAAATACGCTATATTCAAAGACCTCAATTGAAGATTCAAAGTGAAATTGAAAAATATATGCTTTTCTTTTCATTTCATACATTGCTGGCATTAAAATTACATTTTTGGATTACAACAGCGTCTAGCGTCAAAATGTGTGCATATACTGCTAAACTGTGCTAAATGTATGTGAAAGCACTGTTCTCGGCTACTTAAAAACATTCTGTTGCCCTAATGTAAACTCTGTGTGTGACAGGTGAATTTCTAATAGTATATGTATATTGTTATTATTACGTACATATGGTTTGTTTCCCACTGTGTACAAACGGTACATATTTGATAAGTTTACTATCCGATCACTGATTCGTATAGCAATGGCACCTGCTGACAAGCCTCGGCTTAGCAGGACCAAGATCTTTTTTTTCTTTATATTTTATTTCATTGTTTAAAAAACTTTTGACAAAGATATATTTTTCCTTATTTTTTTGGTTGGTAACTTTTTCAATGTCATTTAGTCTTACAATTAAACATGTATAAATTGTATTGTAACAATTATACTACAAAAATACGGTTTTTGTAACATGTCTCTCTGAATAAATATTATATTTTCTACTAAAAAAAAAAACGAGATTAACTAATCAATACCTCTCGAACGCATACTACTGAATTTATTGTTTTATGCATTCATATTATTCTTGATCAGGCCCAACAGAACCAAACTAAAACTTGACTCCTAGGGTCTAATGGAAACTAGAAAGAATTCGCTCAGACAAATTTATCAAAGTTACGCAAGAATCTCTTAAGGGAGTGTGAAATCGATGTAGATATCTGTTCTTTACCAATGACTGGTTAGGAAAGGACTGATATTTGCATCAGCCGAAGATTCCTCACAGTCATTGCTGACTGTAGTTACCGTGAAAACGTAAGTGAAGTCTTGTCGGATAATTCTGAAGGTATCCTGTGGGTTATACATTTTCAGTACAATATTGTCAACAAAGGAAGTCTATGCTTGCAGGATACACTAATTCATTAATTTATATACGTAATTTCGAAACTTCGTTTTTATACTTCTTTCTTGAGCTGTTCCCAAATAGAGGCGGACGTTGGTATTTTATCATTTCTCATGTTTAAGATAGTATTTCCTACAACTTTTAAAGATGCGGTATAATTGAGAATTCATTGAGAATAATCATGGTCATCACATCATTATGACGCTCAAGTCATTGAACGGCTCGCATTCAGCCGTTGGAGACCATATTATATCCTCCCTATATCACTCTAATTATTGTTTTCCTTCTCAGAAATATGCTATCATATTATTACATCCATATACCTTTTTTTTCTAAGCTGATCTTTGAAGTCTATTCGCAGATAATACACGCCGGGAGATTTTATCGAAAATACAACGCGGTGGTTACGGCATTCTTAGACATGTAAATCAAGCTACACATTTTACCATAGGAAGTCTTATGATAAGAGAGATTCAAGCGGGAATCGTGAAAATCCAGTCTTTGGTTTGATTGCCAGTTTCAGGAACATTTTCCTTGTAGCTCACTTCGACTCATTCTTTTATTTTATTCGTGACCAATCGTCACATACTTGATATCAAGAGTCTTTGAGGTCCAAATATAATTGTGATACAGCATCGTAAAAAATAGTCGGTGGTGATATTTTCTATTCCACAACTGAATGAGAAATAAATTCAGTTTCCGTCATGTTCTGACTTATTCATTGGCCAGCTTCTGTAATATAGCCTCAACTGTACTGACTTGATACCATTTACCTCCCTGAGTACCCCAGGGTACAACGATCCTGTAATTTATGTAATACTAATATCGCTACTGAAAAGGTTTTATAGTAATGAAATAAGCCATTAAGTCTATCATAAAATTAAAAGAAGTAATTTGCTAATACTAAACTTTTAAAGCAAAATTAGAAGTGAAAATAAACCTGTAAATGATCAAATCAGTCACGTGTCCAGTGGAAACACTAAGATATTTTCATTGGTGCCAACATGATTACGTGTTTACACAATGGGCGCGGACCACTTTGGTAGATGGAAAGGGCATAACGCCGTCAAACTGTTGCCTTGCAACATAAATGTCCACCATAATGCTTCACTCTATTCTTTCCTTCTTGACCATGCTTATCACCGAGGGGTGGACACTTTAGTGGATATATAGAATGCAAATTACCTTATGTTGATATCTTTAGGTGAATACTCATTCAAAACTTATGTAGCGCAGCATTAGAAAACTTTCTTTTTTTTAAGTTTTATTTAAAAGGTTTTTTTAACGTATAATCGGAAGGTCCTAGGATGAAAAAGTCAAAGAGAAATGCTACTTCGCTCTGGTTGGGCTTCACCTCGAATACGCCGCGAGCATTTGGGACCCTGGTCATAAAGAGAACCAAAAAAAGTAATAAAATACAATGGAAAGCAGCGCGCTTACTTAAAAACTGCTACGAGCGTACGTATAGTGTCTCCCAACTTTTAGAGGGATTAAGGTGGGAGCCCCTAGAGACTCAGAGGCTACACGCTAGGCTTTGGTTGCTTAAGAAATTCAGAACTGATACTTTTCAGAGCGACATAGAGAATATTATCATGACTCCTCATTGCATCTCTAGGTCTGACAGATGCAATAAACTATGAAAGATACACTACCAAACAGATTGGTACAAAAACTCGTTATTTTCGCAAATAATAAGCGACCACAATTAAAATTGAGTTCCACAAAATACACTCCTGTAATATATGTCACCATTTCATCTCCAAAAAAATACACCTTTACACGGTTAGTCACCTAACACCCCCTGCTACACACCCATACGGTGGCTTGCAGGGTATTACGTAGATGTAGATAACTCTTAAAATATATTAGTCACTGGAATATATTGACTCGTATCGATTAAAATGTTTTTCGCTGACAATACGGATTATAGCAAATTTTTTATGAACCAGAAAATCATACGGAGAATGCGGTTATAAAAGTAAATGAATGCTGATTTCAAAAGAGTTATCGATAGAAAATATGAGAATATCTCACACTTAGTGCGTTACTCTTTAAGTACAGAGGCAAAAAGGGGGATAAAGACATTGGCCCAGGTAACAGCTTCAGGCATTCGGCGCTGTGGAGAGCGTTCACCACATCTACTTCAATGGTGCTGCCCGAGAGTTTGAATCACTAAATTCTTTGGTTATGGTATTTGTTGAATTTTAGACTAAACTTGGTTGAATTATTATCTTAAGAATTTTTTTTAAATTCGAGAGCATTCCCCATTTTAAATAATTCAAGAGTAGAGTGGCAGCATACAGTAATGCAGTTGAATCTGTTTCGCTTTTTATGTTTCATGGTGGTAAATTTGAGCTTATCTTATTAATCAAATAATATTTATTCCATTTTCGCTATTAAGCTAAAGGTTTATATTACCACCAGTGATTCTGATTTGAGATATATATATTCTATTTAGACTTATTCATTCACTCAGAGATTGAATGACTTTTTAAAAAAGTAAAACTCTCAAGCACACAAAATTTTTCGTGATGGATGTTGTTTTACCGCGAAATACGGCGCATCACTTGGGATAGAACGCCTGTCTACATAAAAAAATCTCTCTTTTGCACTCTTTAGCTCTGACTAGCAGTCAACCTCCGGAAATGTTTTGCATTTCCAAGATTTGCCAAGATATACGTTCTCGCTTGAGCTCATCCATGCATAATTGGTGTTACCAGGAAAGCAATTATAAATTATAACAGACTTTCTTTCCCAGTTTGATAAAAAAGGTATGTGGCCGGTTATAAATCAAATTTCTACTTAATTGATAATTTAATAAATCGCAACGGTACACAACGGAAACATATAAGACACGTATACATTTTTTTCTGGCTTCTCTCTTGCATAAAAAACCATCAGACCGTTGCAAACAGCGTATTCTTAAATTTATGCCTTTTGTATTTGCTTTAGGATTTTCTTTTATTTTTGAAGCTGAATTTTTGGGCCGTAAGTTGCCATAGTATATTTAAATTGGTCATATACACAGTCCAGCATTCTAAATGTAATTGGTTTTAATAAAAAAATGATTGCCGTAATGTAGAAATCAGTATTTTTGAGGCAAGTTAGTCATTTTTTGAAATATAATACTTTTTTATGCTTAAAATAAATAAAAGGCTTTTTTATATATTGAAAAACATTTTATATCGTAAATGTAAAAATTTAATGTCCATAGAACATTTTGGTTTTTGTTTTGTTTAGCCCTAATATTATTATTAATTACGTCATTTTTAAGCTAGGAAGATATATCACTATCGTCCATCATATACGGATATTCAAAGCGTATTTTAAAACTTGATCATAATAGCGTGGAAATCGATCCATTGGCTTGTATGCGAAGAGTATCTCATCAATGCTCAATATCGTGAAATTTAGAAATATTTATGAAAATAATTCTTTCCTTTACTGTTTCAGATGTATACTGGAATAATGTAATCAGCGACTGACTTTTAAAATTTAACTATGATTAATATTTACGGATTTGAGTTTTGTGTGTACCCACATGGGCGTAAAAGAATCACTCTGGCTATATTGTCAAGCGTTTGCGTTTTTGCTTCGTTTTTTAGCTCCAAGTCATTAATTTATTTACAATGCGTGGAAAAATATTGTACGTGATTAAGGCAAAGAGTAAATCTGCACCTCAATATTTTCAAATTTAGAAATTGGCTCGCACATTCAATGGTAAAAATTTTCACAAGGTTAGAGAAATAATAATTTTCTCAGCCAGCTTAAAGCAGACATGATGAACTAACGTTCCCACCGGAGAGATAACATATAATGATATAAGTTACTCGGGATGGTTCATTCTTGAACATTCCATACACCTACTTCATCTCTTATATTGGTCTTGATCTCTCGAGGAAGTACAAAAGTACCCAAGGATGCTGTATTTGAATTTTAGCATAGCAGGGCACTCTTGAGACAGGCTATATTTCCAACATTTCTCTGAATTTTATGATGGAGTTTCCCATAGTTTTGGAAGATCTCCCTGCCTTGGTAGCAACCACGCTAGTTAATCTTGAGTTATCTGAAGAAGTGGATTTCATTGATCTGTGCCTTGTGTGGCTCATATGAAAAGTAAGCTCACTAATAGTTCTTTGGCTATAGTTTCTTTGGTAAACAATATAAAAATTGATGATAAAGGAATGGTTGTTTTAGTACTCCTATGTAATTTCATGTCAAGAGGTTATAATATGCAACTATAGTCATTCTATAATATATGTATAGGTATATACAAATGGTACAATTTCCCCATTTAGGGTTGGTGTCATACATGGCATCAACGAAATGTGGTCACATAACAGAGATTTAAGTTATGTTACCCTATATTTGAAGACAAAATTTGTTTACGGGAAGGAGTGGGTAGAAACCAAGATATGAAACCTCGGTTCGTTTTCCACTATTCCTGCCCGACCTCTGTCTAGGAACAGATAGAAGCTACTGATTTTTTATTTATGCAAGAGTATCTAGTATTTGTTGCATAATAATTCTTTTCGTACTTATTTTCCGCTTTAAATACTTTCAATGACTAATTTTACGTTCTAAGTGAGTTACATTTAATAAATTGGCAGGTATAAGTTTAGAGTTATTTTTACAATCTTTAGGCTAGCAGTTTAAGTCCTATTCTGGTCTGCATTATTTCTTTTATTTATTTACATCTATCATTGATCATCTTTCCTAATTCTCCTCCTATTACCGCCGTATTTCCTCCCTTAATATCTTATATTTCTCTACAGCTCATGTAATTTGTCATGAGTCTTAATGCATTCCCATTAATATTTCAATCTAATCGTTATTTTTATGGTTAGGACCGGATTTAAATTTTTCACTTGCGCTCATGCTTTTGTGACCAATGTCCAAGTTAAATCTGTCCCCCTTGATTCAACTATTGCACTTCTTTACTCTGCATACGAAGGTATCCTGTTTCAAACTGGCGGATGAAACAAATGAATTAAAGATTGGCATTTACCCTCCCTTTTGCTGCAGAATTTCGACTGCACTTGTGTAGAAAGTTCCCTAGCAAAAGGTTTCCCGGTGGCTGCATGTCTGGCTTTACAGAAAAACCATTTTTGGGGGAAAAATATCAGTGATGACACATTCCGAATCGGTTTTTGGGTATTATGCACGTAAAAACCCTCCCATCCTTCTAACTGATCCTCGGTTTCTTTTTTTCCTGAGGAAAGCCCTTTTTTCCGAGGGAGCGAACCGTGAAATTAGCTTTTGAATGCCTTACAGCGTTATGGCGTCTGCTTCGGGCCTTATCAACCTCGATTCAGTTATTTTTTCCCTCGTGAATTGTGGTACATCTTACCGGATCCTTGCCAAAGATGGGACAGGCCGCCGTTTGCTCTTCTTAACTTCCGTGAAGAATACATATTCTTGGTTTTGGGAGCATATATTTGATACGACGTGCACCAAGGAATATCTGGAGCGTATGAAATTCTGCTGGGTCAATTAGTGAAGCACTCGAGTCAAAGGGGAGTAGCGCTTGGTTGATTTCCCTCGTCGATTTCCGCTTAACACATCGGCCTAATCTGCTCTGGTTGCTCTCCCGCCGCTTTGAGCACGCTGCAATATTGTGCTTACCAGGATTCCTGGCATCGCTATGATGACAATGCAAACGAGTGAGAAAATAACAGAATGGTAACTAGTTAACTGCACGTTCATTATAGAAATTGTAGTAGTCGATCGCATTTGCCGAGAACTTCGAGTGACTATCACGAACTAAATGCTTTCAAATTCACTCGTTAAATTGAATACGCAGATCAGTCTCCTGCGTCATTTTTCATATACATGAATAGTATTTCAAGACTTGGCTTTTAGCAATAGCTTTACTCATTAAATTAAAACTATCCAGGTTGTTGATGCGTTTTCATGGAAATCAAAAGACGTGAACTATAATCTATATTAATGGGATCTAATTAATCTATATTATTGCGTAACAGCATTGGGATTTTAACGGTGTATTGTAATTCAATCATTTATGTCAAAGCATCTTCGTACGCATATCTTATAAAAACAGAGAAATCCAATTGTGCATGGAATAAACGTTATGTATTCATTTGCATATAAATATATGCACATCCATCACTAAAATGTAAATCTGTGTTACACGATAGTCATTTATTTGAACTGGCCTGTATAGTTTTTTCTAAATATAATTTTGCCAAATTCTTTTCAACACACTTCTGACTTCGAAAAAAGGTCACTTTTTATGTTATGGAAGTATTCAATGTCGCTTTGGACTGTAGGAAGTACTACTAAAATCGTATCGCTATAGGAAGATACGGGGTGAGATCTTGAAGAATAGCTCCCCTGTACGATGATTTAAGCCTGAAAGGCGTGAAATGCCAACGTGATATTTCATTTTTACTTTTTCCTCCTGATCCTGAGTATTCTATCTCGTTTTCTATCTTCAGTGGAAATAATGCCAGCTCTAAGGAGAGTATTTGGCGGTGACGTAGATGTCCATCGTGGTTTTTCTCTGATGAAGAAAGGTTTCCTCATCCTTTGTTCGTCGTACGTTATTTTAGTGCTTCAGCGATTTAAAGTAATAAAAATATTTTATCTTTGCTTTTCTAAAAGTTGATGATGGTTTCTACTTGGTAGCAGTATGGAATGATTTGTTTCGTCGCAAGTATTTCATTATTTGAAAATTATGAGGGTGCTCTCTGATAATTTTAAGAATTCACATAGTTGAAGAATAATTAATATAATCCCAAAGCACTCCTGATTTTGTATGATTTAACACTTTCCCGGCGAATAACATTAGTGTACATTTCTCGAGCTCGCCACCGGGTAAGATAGTCATAGGCAGCCGACGTTTCGGGTTCCGACTCGTTACCCATTCTAGCCTTGCCTTGAGCCTTGTAACCTTGCCTTGCGTAGTCTTGAGAATGCGTAACGAGTCGGAACCCGAAACGTCGGCTGCCTATGACTATCTTACCCGGTGGCGAGCCCGAGAAATGTACACTCCTGATTTTATTCTGAGGCATCTCCTAAGTTGCCTATCTGTCGCTCGCAAATAAATTACTTTCCGATGCTTCCTCATCACACACACATTCATCCAGTTTCCAGAAAACTATTCAGCTCCCGGATTCCGGACAAAAATTGGTACGAGTTGGGTGGTGACTTTTGGTCGCTCTCATATGACCTTACTTCCTTGAAATTAGCAACAGGCAGGGTATTTTATACTAACTCCTTCAAAGAAAAACTGTGAGCTCCTTCCTAACAGCGTTACCATTCTCCAAGATGTGAATGGTAATTTGATAGATTTTTCTGTTTCAACGAACCGCTCTAGAGACAATGTGAATACGTTGGGGCTTAATGTACATTTATTATTTACTTCATTTCGGTCATCTTAGTGGAAATCATGGGGACTTTCTTAAATGCTTATGCTATAAAAATATTTATCATTATCCTCCGCTGGCCAATCTCTGAAGCAATCCCTTCGCTCCGGGTATTTTTTTACTCATCCATCACGAGTTTTACCTCTGTCTTCTTAATTTGGACTGATTGACTCCGTAGGATTACATTACCAATGCTAAGATTCTGCAACTGGATTCTCATAATTTTTAACACTTTGAGAGTCGAAGAGGACGAAGGATTATCGCTGGTGATTGTTTATTACGGAAACACGGGGAGGATTAGAAGTAATTTGTTGCAAGAAGACGAGGAAAACTTTATTTTCTCGTACTTTTAATTAACCCACTACCTAGCTCTCGAGCTTTTAAGTGTTTGAAAACGTTGACGTTTTGGTTTTGTTCCGAACGCCCGGAGGATTACGAAGTTTCAAGATTGATTACTGGTGAAGAGAGATTTTCTGTAACATCCTTCAAGGTAACTGCTGCAATGGAAACAAAGATACCCTGTTGCTTCGGTAGTGTTTAAGATGAGATCCCAGATTATTTATCCTTTTCATGGAATCTAGTTCTTAAGGTACGAGTTACCGTTTAACCTCGTTTTCCTGGCATTAATTTTGAGGGATAACTTAAAATTATAGTTTTTTGGAGAGTTAGAACTAAATAAAACCTTGAGGTAGAGTATCATGTTTGCATACTTGGTTTGGCTTTCTATTGCTTCCCTTCTCATGAATTTTGCAAAAATGTTTCTTTTTCAACCTAGCTAGAAAAGCATTTTCTCTCTATCCTGTGGGGTGCACTGCAGATCTAAATACGCCAAGCCATTGTACTATGGAAAGAAAGGCATATTACGTTCTTAACGATCATTAAGGGAAGCTGCAGGTGCAATACGATCACAAATTGATTTATGATTGTGGCCCCCGTAACAATTATTCGTGGAGATGTAAACTCGGTAATAGCCCATGGTCCACTCGTCCTAATTCGGTAATGACTGTTTATTGTGCTTGAATTCATCCAATTCCGTTTGCTTGCCTTTTTGTGTGGCTCTCCGAATTCCTTGTGTTATTTTACTCCCTGGTAATGCTGAATGTCCATGAATTTTTTTGGTACGATCTAAAAGTAAACAAGGGTAATTATACTTTATTGGTGTGGCTTAACGATGTTTTCTTGGCCACGGCGGAAATTAGAGCATTGATTCCCATTATCTTGCGCAAATATTATGAAATATGCTTTAAATTATGGGCTCACGTATCTTAATTAATGTTTTCTGAATTGGTTCTTGCTTAAACACCATCTCTGTGAATAGTTGTGCTACCTTAAAAGAATTATTTTCGATGTTTTCCTTATTATTCAACGACGTTTCTGGCTGTTTGTGTTTAGATAGTGATAATAGCAATTATCGAATATCAATTCATAATCATGATGTTTGTAATGTACCATTGTCATTATTATTTAGCTGGCGGTTTGCACTTAACTGCTGTAATTAAGTTGCATCAAGGCTGCTGGATATTTTGCGAGGCATTTAGCAATGAGGTATATCAAAGTCAACTTTTATACTTAAGTCATCATTATCTTCGCATTACATTTACAAGAAGCAGATTTCATTTGGTGTGTTAATAATTTTTGAATATGCGGAACGCTTTGATTTTCAGATTATTCTTTTACAAGCCATCGATTATATTTATCGGGTACGCTTACGGGGGAAATCATTTTGTTCATATGTTATGCTGCGATCAAATTACTCATTTTTGCATTGTATAATTTCATGAAAATCAATGGGCCGGCGTATCCTATCAAATGGATTTCGTGCTAGCCGAGCAATCGAAAAGTGACAGGTTTTCGTTTTGCTCTGGGCGTCATGTTTTCCAGAATGACTTGCTCAGAAAATAAAATGCCGAGATGATACAAGGTGCAAGGAACGAAGTATATATATCTCATACTCTTAAAAATGAATATTCATGTGGTCCAATGAAGGGAAGTGAAGAGAAAACATGTGAATTCTTAACGTGGAACTGAAAACAGTACGCCGTTGATAAAATTGCATAGCTCTCATCTTCAAAAGGATGTTGTATTCCTATTTTACCCTGAAATTTTATACCCTGAAATAAACTTGTTTACCAACTCTTGATTTTTTACTTGATTAAACATAAATGAGTCAAGAAAACATTGCGAAGCCATGTTTTTGGTTTGCCATCGTAATGAAAATGTTTCCGTTCTCTTGAAATCCATTGTCAATTGAAGAAAAGACATAATTTATGTCCCATTTAACTTAAGTAGAGCTCATTTGCAGAGTGAGCCTTTTCCCATTTATCAAAGAATAATGACTTTGTATCCCTTTTGGGTGTGAAAGTAATGCCTTTTCAACTACGCTTGCCTCTGGGCCTGGCGAGTCTTCCTATTTTACGGCAAATGGTTGATTTAATTATCGTGGAGTGAGTGGTTCACAGCTATCAGAAATTTCCGGAAAGCAAGGCAGGCCTTAGAGATTTTTTCGTGACTCCAGAAGTTCTTAGGAAGAGAAATCTGTGGCTGAGAACATGAGTATCGCACTAAATGATACGAATTTGAGCAGTCTTTAAAAAAATCTCTCTCTCTCACTCTCTCTAGCTTGTACTTCCTTTCTTTGGAATCTAACCTGTTACCTCATTACTTTCCCTCCTGTAATTATTTGTAACAATGGTTTTTTTTACCTCTTGTGGCAAATGAACGACAAACTTTTACCGTTGAGACTAGAAAGGGAATGTTGGATTTGTTTCTATTCCTTAACAGTTTTCAGTAATTTGTTGCCATATTTTAAGCGTCATTTGTCTTTCTTTTTCTATGTTACTTAGCTCCATTTATTTTCTGATTTGAACACAACCATTTGTTTATTATCTCGTTGCTATTTCATTGTATTTTATCATTGCTTTAGGGACTTGTCCCAGAGTATGATAGAGGTTTATTCTATTCTATTCTAAATCTACCAAGTCTTTTTCTCAAGTTCACAGAGATATTACAAATTTTATCAACATTAAAAATATGGAATGGTCTCCTATCAGGGAACTGCTTCCATTTTTTAATGTCCATACTAGAATGTACTAATTCCCTTGAAACACAAGGCAAAGGTATATCTCATATTTTATTCATCGCTTAGTACTCGCATCCCTTTATAAATATTGTTTATTCGAGAATATTTTAGTTTTCTAGATATGTAAATGATGTTGATTGACTACGGTATGTTTACCTCGTTTTGATTATGTTTTCTCTGATTACATTGGGCGTATTAATGTTTGTGCTTGAAAATCTTTGGGTTTATTTCCATTTGAGATATTTGTTTATGAATGCTGTATTCTCGTGTGGAAATTCCCTCCAGTGTCACCATTGCTACACACAATTCCTCCCCCACACTCGTGTATATCGGCCTACTCTTTTCCTCACGCCATTCCCCCTCTCTATTCCACTGCCTCATTCTTTGAGTTTACATACAGTGGTAGGCGAACGTGTTACTCGTGCAATGCATCAATTATGGGGCCCAGAATCATCCAAGAAATAGCAGATGTTGGTGGATGCATTTGAAAATCAGTAAAGAAACTACGAAATGAAGATTAATCATGATAAAACAAAGGTAATGACATATTCTTGGGCAATTGAAGTGAGAATGGCGATAAAATTTGGTTGGTACAAACGGATGCAAATAGGAAAATGTAACTACTTCGTACGTTGGAGGAAAATGGACTATGTAATAGAGACATTGGATGGAGCATTTCTGTATTGATGTTTTTAACAACTGTGAACGTATTTAAAATATTGAAGGTGGCTTGTTTAAATTAAGAATCGATTTCAAACGCAATATATGCCGCAAAGTTTATCGGAACAATAAAGGGAGACTGATCATAATAATTCGAGGATACAAACGCAAGCAAGTGCCACATTTTGGTGTAACACTAGAGGTAAATGGGCAGAGAAGTAGAGTTATTTGAATGAGGATAGCGCCAGCAAAGGAGACTTCAGAAATAACAGGGAGCTATTGTTGACGGAAAATTCATGGAAGGATGTAAATACATGGTTGGCAGGGAGTTTAAAATGAAGACGTGCGTTGTGCAGTGCAAAACCTTGGAACGAACGAAGAGGACAAGTTGGCTGCAGGCATTGCAGATGAGATGTTTGGTAGACAAGCGGGTGAAGTGCGGTAGACCGGAAAATATACAAACGAGGAAGTGCTTGATATGGTGGACATGGAGAGAAAACTTCTGGAAGAGATGAAGATGAGGTCAAGCAGGTCGCTGGAGGGCGTAATGAGGGGTGAGGGCCAATACTAAAGGCCAAGACAGAGGGGAGAGTATTTAGGGGTAGGTGAGGTGAAAAAGAAATAGAATAGACCTATTAAATGGGATAATGAGAGGTGGGAAGTTTGCTGAGGTGAAGAAAGGAATAGAATGAGGATTTTGCATATACTTGGGACTGTGAAAGTGCAGAGAATATTTATAAACCTACCATAATCGGTTTATCACAATAATAATAAGACTTGAGTGGTTGGTCGCTGCAAATGTTCAGACAATACCTGCTTTTCTCGTTCTATTAGAAAATATCTTACCTTAGGCACTTGTGTACGCCTCACGTGGTAAATAACATAATTACGGAAATTGAGCGAGATTTTTTTGGGTATTTTTTTACTCATACCCCTCCATGGGTAATTAATGCCTGCGACATAGTCTCGGCTAATTGAATTTTTTCTTGGAAAACTTCTTCGCATGAATTTCAGCGTAAATGATTTCCTAGTATACAAATAGTATTAGCAGTTGGATTAATACGTTCGATTATCGACGTTAAGCATCGATGGACTCGGGTTGAATTAGGGTGGTCGACCCTCAAATTTGAAAAATATTTTGTTGCTCCTGCCTGTTGGGGCTAAATGGTAATTTCAGGCTGTCTTTAGTTGTCAAAGCAAGATTTTAGATGTCGAAGTATTAAATTGAAAATCTGTCAGCAGAAGATAGTTGTACGCGTTCAATTTTTTATTTTAGTAAATCACTTAGCTTATCTATTAGTCAGCTTCATATTTCCCTTTTACTTCGAATATCCTCCAAGAGGAATCCTTAGTTTTTGTATTTTTATTTATTTTTCAGTAATGTTTGGCAAATGAGCGATATGATACTTGTAACCATTCCCAATTTAGCCTTTCTGCATTCCAATCGTTTTTCTTGTTTAAAGATTACCTACTATAGTCGATTCTATATTTAATGCTTGTTCACATTCACATACTTCTTACTTACTATTACGAGGAATGAGATTTGATGGAAGAATAACCCAATGGGAGTCACAATCTGTTCACTGAAATTGAAAACTCATATCTCTTTCTATGCAATGAATCGTTGTTTGAACTCCACGCCATTCCCCTAACATACGGAAGCCCAACTAGTTGTGAATTAGCGAATTGTTTTCTTCCTTATCCTTCCTATCTTCGCACTGTTCTTCAACCATGCGTTCCTAAACGCTGCTTATCTTGAATTTTCTCGTCTGCCATGTAAACGAGTCGACGAGGATAAAACACCTCTCCCATGTTGTCTCAATTAAGCAGACGATAACCCGCTTGTTCCTCTGACGTTGAGAATCTCGACCCGCTTTCATTGACTTTCCCCGCGTGTAGACCCACACCACACTGACATGGTATCACCACTTAAACGCCAATTAAGTCACTGCCTACGATTGGCATGTTTTTGTCTCCCTCTCGGTGGAAAGGTTCCCGTCTGATAAGAGCGGCAGGAATTGGATCGCTGTTCAGAAGTATAGCGAACGATGGTTATAGATTTTCCTGGTTCAGGCCTTGGTTCTCTGATAAATATTGGTGACTTTATAAACAATACAGTTCACTTGAATTCTGATTAATTGGTATTCCGATTTTTTTATGTGAGAAAACATTCTTATGATTCGACTGTGTCAAACCAGTTCATCTCATGTAGTTGTATCAACGAATCCGGCCAGCATGCAAATATCAAAGAGCCGTAATTCGACAAGGGATTCCATTTTTATGTTTCCAAAGGATTGCTCTGCACAATTAATCCCTATGAAGTCATAAATTGAAATACGATATCTTGAGTTTGTCGGTTTGCTGTAAATTTTCATTAAGTTAATAATTTTGCATGAGATATTTGCATGAGCATATTTGCATATCCGTGAATGGTGAGACTAGAATTGTCTTCTCCGTGGAATTTCTCATGAATGGAAATGAATATGAACGTAAAAAATGGCTATAATGCCTAAAGTCAAATATAACTCGTGATTAACAGGAAGAATACACGAGATTTGATATGTATTGTGTATTCTTAGTTTCTATCTTAGACTGTTGAAGCATAACTTTAAATTAAGTAAATTCCGCGAGGATAGCCATAAAAAATCGTCTTCTTTCAGCATGTCATTGACCATATCAATTATAAGTTCTAGAGTTTATCATGTGTGCTGTCATATGATACATTAAAAACTGCAATATACTTAAAGAGAACTTGTTTTTAATATTGATAGCGCAACCACTTTCCGCTTCTTTTTCACGGTCATTAAAAGTATTGCCTCATTAACTGCATTCACCGTCAATATATGTATTATTTCATAATAATCCCGCCCACAGTCTCCACACCTACGAAAATTTTCTTGATGTCTAATTCGCCTCCATTTAAGTACATATCGATTACTAACCTATATTTGCTTTTATCATTGCTAAATAGGTATATAGGCGTAATATATGCAAGAAAAAGCCAATATAATGCGTCTATATTGGACAAGCTGGACGTATCAGCAATCAAACACATAGTAATCTCAATAAGTTCAATCAGTCTGACCAGTGCTTGAGTGTTTGCATCAACTTTTTATAGTTGCTCTACCTTTCACTGAGATATTTTAGCGTTATCTACATAAAAATGAGAGAAAGAGCAGAAAATTAGCAAAAGTGCATTTTTGAGTCGATAGGCGCTGAGATTGATTTGCGCATGCATGTAACAGAGCGGGGTTTCTATTTTGAGTACAGCAGAGGTGGCCGCGGGTCTTAATCGGGTTGTCCCCAGAGGATTGCGCCCTCTTCAGTGATCATCTCAGCCTTCTTCCCACAAGATAGAGTTAATTACGTTCTGAGATAAATGCGAATCACCACTTGAGTGCCCACCGTCCCTAAAAAGAGCGCGATAAGGATACTCAACGACGCAGTTGTGTCATATCGTGAAAAATACGAAAGTAGGAGATTGACGTTGGAGATAGCGTTCATAGCGTTTGCAAAATCCTGGTATTTCAGCACTTACTGTGTTATGCGTACGCCGTAAAATGACGTTCTTTAAAGATAAATTTTTAATACATTGGTTGCTCATACTAATTTTTTGTGTTAAATATACTTATTTTATGTTTTTAACTTAGAAAATTAGTTAGGTTAAGCTTGAATAAATTTACTTTCGTGCGGTAATAATGCTGGACGTAGTACAGTCAAAGTGCCTTACCGAGAAGTAAACAGATAAGGCCTGCACACTACTTTTTCGGTGCAACTTTTAAAGCAAATTTTTGGATATTTGTAATAAGCTGAATTAAAAATCTTTGAGCTATAGACTTACTTATGGCTGATCATAATCGGCAATGATTGCGTCTAGTATCAAATATCTATGCATAAAAATTACTATATCTCTGCCTTTAGTAAACTTTCCAAGGAAGCTTATTCTTTATAATTTTATACCACATTGAAATGTAATACCCATGCTTAGTTGAATTAGCGAAAAATTAGAAACGTCCATGAACTTCTGCAACCTCATCGGATGTGGCTTTTCAGACTCGATGGCCAAATTTTTACGTCTCACATTTAGTGTTGAGATAAAAAAAAATAATTTCTCAAGAAAGCAAATTTATCGTCCAAAACTTCAGATGTTGAACACTATGGATGGATCAGGTTTGAGTTCAGGTGATATGAGTCAGTCGCGACTCTTTATCTATCTTACCAGTTCAATTCATCCTAAAGTGGGCTAAAAATGAATATCATCGAATAGCTGACGTTCAAGAAGTGGTCAGATGTTGATAATTGGCTTGTTTCCTCTCATTTGGTTGCTATAAGTAATACCTTACGATATATTTCTTAATGCATCTTTTGTTAATATTTATGTAAGAAACGGATTACATAAACGAAAAAGTTTTGCTAAAAATTTACTTTCAATGTCTAGAAATTCGACCTATGTACCTTTTAGAGTTCTTTACTGAAACTGAAACACAATTGCTTTCTAATAAGCTTGATAAGAGTAGGCTTTGACCACTTTTTATTAACAAAAAATGCTTCTTAAGGGTTTAGGCACAAAAAAAGATTCATACATTGTGCTCGGTCGATCTCATTGCTAACGGAAATATCTATGAATGACTGAAGAAAACTTATTTTCTTCCAACAATGATTTTTCATGGGATGTATTTTATTGGCTTTGATAAGTAAATGATTTTTTATATTTTCTGACAGGATATTTCTGTCGATAAGACCAATTTCTGCAGTTTTTTGTCTAAAGTAATATCCAAAATGCAAGCAAATATGTAGTGGTACACCACTGACTCGTAAACTTCGCTTAGAAATTTGGTAAAAAATCCATTTAAAAAGACCCATGCATTTGGTTTAGAAGGCATTGCGTGGAAATGGATGCATCCCCTTGATTGTAGTCAGAGCCACTCGTTCTTTAAAATCTTCCTTCCATTAATTTTTAGATCGTGTCTGAGGAGATACCTCACCACGCTCGAATTCTTTCTCTCAGTTCAGAGAGCGGAAAATCTGTCTCTCGGAATTAAGATTAGACCTGTAACTTGAGTGACCGTAGTGTTTTTTCCGCTTTCTATTCCCTTGGGGACGATTTTTTTTTCAGACTTATGGTGCTCATGTCTAAGTCAGTCACTTCGCCGGACCAGTTCGTCAGTTAGGAATATCGCGCTAAAGAAAGACCAGCATTTCTGCTGCATTCTCCCAATTTCCTTGCTACCCCAAGTTTCCTCGGATACTTGGATCATTAAAAAGATTTATGGAGGATTCCGAGTGCTTTAACGACCCAATTTGGATTGCGGGAGAAACTTCCGGCCGCTCAACAGAAACAGGAGGAATGCAATCAAATGTATAGCCGTTTTCCTCTTTCCTATTCTGCGGTTTTCTGGAAACTTTGTTGGCAGACTTCTGAACCAGACACCTGCATTGCCTCTACGAGCAAAAGTGATCGGGAATATTTTAGCTAAGGTAAAATGTGCACAATTCTTCCATAAAAGTTTTGATACTTTCATCAAGATATTCCTCATATTAGTTTTACGTAAAACATTTCTAATATTTGTCAAGATAATGTTTTTATCAGTCAATTTCTGAGGGCACTAATTTATGCAATTACTTGCTTCCTATCCCCATTTATATCTCTAGCACTCGCGAGATCTACGTGCTTGCACGTAGCCTGTGCAATGTGCTTTGGATCCGTTCCAAAATTTGCAATACCACGACATTAACTGGACTACCTAAACTGGTTTGGGAATTATGGGACCGGGTTTTTTTCATTTTTCAGTTAATGGATATGATTAGAAGAAATATGTATAGGTTTTGGCATGAGTTCTGTATTTGCATTCCGAGGATCTGGGCTTGACTGGACTGACTGTTGTGGAACCTTTTTTTTATACCAATTCCTGATTCTTGCTTTCGTAAAATTAGTACTTTTAAGTTTAGGATACCGTCGGTTACAATGAACTTCAGTCTGTGGAATCCTAGGCAGCTTTTGATGAGGAAAGGCTAATTCTGAGCCACGTTCCTAGCCACCGTATTTATTACTTTCTCAAGTAATCCTTCGCAAATGAACCATCCGTCATGGCCCACTACGTTGGCCATCACTGTTCCTCATCACTACCGCTTATTAAAAAAAAAATTCATAAATTATGTATTGGCCATTGCATTGTGATGATGTTGTTCTTTACAGTTATCATTTCCTTTCACGCCTTTTATGACGACCAAATGTAAAGTAGTGCCGCGAAATTTATCCAATTTTCCGTTTTCCATATTCATTGCTTTCATTATCTTCCAAGGTTATTGCAGATTTATGTGTATTTTTGCTGACGCGCATTAATCCTCTTCATGAATACACATCATGGGATCCTTTTCTGCCTTCAAACATCATGAAATTTGGAGAAAAAAAGGTTCAAGCACGTAGCGAGTTCTAAATCCAAAACAGAAAACTAACGTTTAATCCCTCAATTGAGGATTTGCGAACATCACACGTGTCTCATTCCGCTCTGGCATTGCGTTGAATGAACCCGCGACGTGCATTCTTTATTAACGAAATCTGTCAACACAGTCTCCTTCTAAAAGAATGAATTTTCCATCATCGCCGTCCATATTGATCGCCACATTTCAGTGAACTTTGTTTATGAACCTCCTTGTCCGCATCATTTCCGGCTCATTTTGTGTCTCGCTCTACTTTTTCGAGCGGGGAAAATATTGGACATTTTTTTGCAGCCTGCCAGTTGACCGAGCGCCAAACGTGGAGTGAAAGGGTCTTCTTACCTCCCGTTCTCCCCACCGTCCCTTCAGCTATCTCTCTACGTTTCAACTAAGTGACGAGGAAAGTGGTATACTACTCTATGAAAATATCGTGGTTTAAACGATATACCTTTGTGACTGTAACTGCCATGTAAATTTGTCAATATTTGTGCTATCGGCTGTGTTAAGCAATATTGATGCTACGTGTACCAAAATGATGAAATTAGAAACATTTTTATTTTATTAACCTGACAGGGAATCGAGGGTCGGGTGTACTAATGGGTCGTATATTTTAATCCTAATACCATGTGGGAAGTTTTGAGACCAATTTTTGGTGGAAAAATATTAATAATTGCTACAATCTAATTATTCCAGAGCGAGACAATAATTCTCTACCCAAGAGAGTTACTTTCACTGAGGCATATTGATGGCACATATCGAGAAGATATGTTTCGTATCAACAGTCACAGCTTCGGGTGAGATTGGAGTTCGCTGAATCATCCAACCATATGAAAGTTCCGGGGAAACCACCGCATTTGATTCCTTTGAAAATACAGCCTTTCATTCATACGGTGTACTCGTACTCCTCCCCCTAAAATATTCAGGACTTATAGTCCCCTGATCGAATTATTGGGTGGGAACAGCTTGAAGGAGAACATAAACAGAGTGCACAAATAAAGGGTCGAGGCATGGAATCAAACCCGAATCTCCTAGTAGCCGTTAGGTGTATTAGTTAAGACCGTTTTACGCAGTAAATTTGTTTGTACAAACTCTTGCATGAGAAAAATTGCACCGTGTAAAGTGAAAAATTGTATGAACGCTCTAAATGACTGAACGGAAAATTGACCGCTCAAATTCCATTGAAACGAGCATAAAACTTTTCGTTTGCTTGCACATTCTAGGATTCATTCGCTTGTATGTACAATGAAATGAATCGCGTCCAACGGTGTTTATACCACCAGTCCACTTTGGTTTGAGGTTTATACGATATAATCGTCCTCATCATCCTATTTAGTTTTTAGATGGGAAAGGTGGTCGTCGTTGGTAAATCACAGTCATGGAGCAAAAACCCGGCATGCACCATTTCTTTAATGTGGCTAACATTTAACAGTTTACAAGTCATTACAGAATGCTAAAATGATGAACAAATGCACTGGTTCATTTTGGACAGCTATAATATAATTCATATTCTCCTTAACAGGATATATTCTTATGTTGTGGTATCAAAAAGTATCGTAATAACGAGGTTTATAGGTTTGTTCTCCATGCTTACATAAATGCGTTTGAAGTGAATAGTACCAAAAATATGGCAGCTGACTCTGGATTCACTCGTGTGGAGTCATATGATTTATAGACATGGACTATGTGAAAGCTGAGCTGTAGAGGATTTTGAAATTTGATACTGGTGGCGAATGCTGGGGATGAATTTCACGAACACGTTCGTGGAAAAGGAAGCGTAAAGATGAATAGAATAGGAGAAAAGCTCATAGATTACTACCAGATTGGCAACTTTTAGATGAATAGATGGTCACTTATTGAGTAGTGTATTAGCAGATAAAGCACGATGAAGAGGACTTAGCAAAGTTCAGCTAAAATGGAATGTTAATGTGAGGAGAGCAGCAAGGCTGTAAATGGAATAGCAAGGGAGAGTATAGGATGGAGGTCTATATTCACTTGATGGACTTACCAAGTGCGAATCGTCCATTTAAGCGACTAAAAGCAAAAGTGTCAGTTCGTAACGCAAAAGAGTCGATCCGTATTGACAGGGTTTTTGGCTGCAGATTTTGACTGGCACATGATACAAAAATTTTCAAAAGGGAATTTGAAAGCTTGTTCTATCCTCTAAATTAGGTGTTCGAGTATTTTTTGAAACATACGCAAAAATAAGAATATGGAAAGTAAGCAATTGTCAAGGAACTTAGAGCTGCATTTTTGTCGGTATGTAACGGGCATTTTGTAACCACCTTGCGCAGTTAAGAGTTGATCGATTTCATCTTAAATAAAACCATTTGCTAGCTCAGGTTTTTCCCAGTTTGATGAGTGTCTTAAGAGAGAGGTATCGTTGTAAATTTGGACTCAGGAGGGCTAAATTGGCAAATTTTTCTTGAAAACGCCAGTCTGTGATATATGGAATTGCTCTATAGCCAATAATTCTTAGGATTGATTGACAGAAGGTGATATAGAAGCTCACTAGTGACATAGCAAGCAGTAGTGGTGAAGAAAACAGGTTAGACTTAGTGCTTTGAAAATGAGTTGGAATGGTACTACAGCATGGTCGGAGGGTTTACAGCTAATAGTTTTAGACCAGTTTTTACTGTGTTTTTTAATGTTCTTCAAAGTAAAATCAACAAAGGCGAGTTAAGCTGCTACTAAAAACCGTAAAACTGCATGGTTCTAACCGCCTCTCTTGGATACAAGCTAAACGAAAGACTTTTGTGAAACTTCTAAAGAATGATGTGCGTTGTTCATCACGTAAAGGACATTAGAATTATTTTTACATTAGCGTCGACTCTTTTCCAGACTCGCGTTTTCCCGTAAAGAGTTTTGTGAATCAAAAAACTGAAAGAATAGTAGCAATATGTAGAAAAAAAGCTCAAATTTAATTATTTTTACTGAGCTAAAAACGGATGCTCAATGCTGTACCTCTCGTAAATGTAATTAGAATTCGTGAGAATATTCTTGTAAGCGTCGAGTATTTTCAAGACTCGCATTTTTAATGTGATGAAAAACAGGGGAGGAATAACTTAATTCTAACGACATAATTTCTTCGAGGAAGGAACGAAAACTCGTGCCATACATAAAAAAACATTAATTAAACAACATAACGACGTAATTAAATGGCGGAGATAGCAGCAGGAAGTAGGCGTGGTCGTGGGCGTTTAGGTACACGATGCTCGTTCGGGTGAACCTGTGAGGCGGACGGGGAGGAAGGGAGGTTCCTCGCCCACACTTAGCTTGCCCTTAGTAGCAGCTCTTGGGGTGGAGCACAGTAGGGGGAAGCTGGGTTGTGGGGGAGGGGGTAGGAGGAACGCTCATGTTCGTCACCGCTCGGTAGGAACAATAGCGGCCGGTCCATCCCCCCGCGCCGAATGGGTCGAGCCAATCTTTTGCCGCTTAAGCGCCTTTCATTAAGATTTGGGAGGGGGGGGGTTGGGTGGGTAGTTGAGGGTGGTAGGGGTTGGGGCGACCGGACAAGGAGGGTCTGAAGGGGAGTCTGCGTGGTGGCAGCGCAAATAGTTTTCTCCTGTCTCCCAAGAGATGCGGGAAGCTAATAAAATGACAGAGAGGATATGAAAGCGGCGGAGAAGGGGGAGGTTGGAGGAGGAAAGGGAGGTTGGGAATAATCGCACCCTCCAACCTCTTTATTATCTTCTTTCATTTTGTCCTGTTTTCTTTCCTCTTCTCCATCCTCGCATCCTTTCCAATCTTATTCGGCTCCCCATCGTTTGTTTTGTATTACATTTGACGGATTTGGGCGGAACCTGATGGAAATACGGAGGTTACAAGCGACCCTAAGTTAGAGTATCAAGGACTGACCGAGTTTACTAAGCATTTAGTGAGAAAATTGACAGTAGATTCTTACAATTCAATGTAACGGAGGGATTTTATTTTTGCCTTGGTTTGGTTACAACTTGGGATGTTTAAAAACATCCCAAGCATTTGGAATACATTACAAAAATATTCAATTCGCGAAGTAAATGAAATATCAATGAAAGCCACACGCTTAGTTAAAAACTGCCGCATAAGGAGTATGCAGTACAGCTAATGGGTAAACTAGGTCAAAACCTGTTACAGATTAGGAGGCCAAATCAGAGGCTTAATATACTTGTAATAAATCACACCATCAAGCTTCAGAAGGACGCGGATTATACTTTGTTGACCACAAATGGATAACTTGAACTGATTAATGCGGCAAAGTAAGAGAAATGCAGAGCTAAAATGATATGTATGAACGTTCCTCATTTCCACGCCTTTCTTTTGATGGCTAAAACCTAATTTCCAATGTGAAACCAAGACTGTGAGTAAATATAACTCCCAATTTTGTTTACTGCTCCTCTCTCTTTTCCTATCCCTTCCCTTTCAATGGCTGGTGTTCTTATGCCTACTGCTCGGCTCGCATAGTGATCTGTGGATCCTATATTAAATTCATATCCCCGAAGTTTTACGTTTTGGAGCCCAGCAAGTGATGGTTTGTTTCGCGAACTAGAAAACAATTCTTAGAATCTTAAGCACTTCAAGTACATTTTGGTAATCCATGTGCAGTAGTTAATTATTTTCGTGAAAATGAGACTTTTTCTATCAATGGTTTGAGCATTTCATCCGAAAATTTGAGAGTCCAGAGATTTTGCAAAATTGGCCTCTCTTACAGGAAAAAAAACCACGATTTTTGTTGAAACTGCTACAAGTGAACAAGTGCGTGGCACAATAATTATGAGTATAGAACTGGAAGTCACAATAAACTCAGATATCAAACATATTTTCGGCATGCACTAAGAGGAAATTTCAGATCACCTGAGTTTCAGATTGATCGAAAATACCGTTTTTTTCCGTCGGTATAGAGATCATTTTGTCCTTGGAAAATTTTGCTATATCCTTGAAAATACATAATAAGGTCATTTTCATGCCCTACTGATAAAGGCCTATAAATGGTCTGTTACGGTTCTTTACGCCTAATAAATTCAATTTCTTCTGGCCGTCCTTTTGAAGCAATGAATCTTTTAGTATTTGGAACCCTGCGCATAAGATTTGATTCACGGACTCGAAAAAAATGCAAATCTTGAGCGTTTCAAGTAAATGTTTTAGTGGTATTCCTTGTGCTGTTGTCAATTTTTAGTGGAAAAGAGACTTTATCTATCAATAAATTGAGCATTTCAGAATATTTCAAGTCTTTTTAATCAACTGGAGTAAAAAAACAGGAATTTCCCTAGCGATGTGACTCAAGGGGTAGAGGTTCTAACACCTCAATACCACTTTCGCGCCGAACGACAGGAAATTGCGGCAGAGGGTAAAGGTTGAAGAATTGCTGGAGGAGGAAAGTAAGATGAGAGTGTCTCGGGACGGTAGGTAAGGGGAAACGGATGCAAATTCTGGTTCGTATCCTTCCGCCGTAAATTTCCCGATGTGCGGCATCAATGGGAAGACATTGCCTCTCTCCTCTCTAGACCTCTTCTATCCCTCGCCAATACCCCTGCCAGCTCCTTATTTTTGCCTCGCCTTCTTCCCCCACGCTCTGCCTACTTCATTCTCCTCCGTACACGCCCTCAATCTCCAATCCTCCGTCCTCACTCAACTCCCCAAAGTCGCTTCCTCCTCTGCCATAAATCTTCGTTTAAAACAAAGTCGCGCTCACGTGCGGAATGGCCATTCCTCCATCCCCCGTTCATTCACTTCCTCCCCGATTCCTCCACCATTTCACTCCCCATTCCTTCAACCCTTTGTAACTCCTTCCTCCACCCGCCTCAATGCCTCGCTCTCGCGCCGATTACGACGTCCCGTACTTATCGAGGGCTAGGAAAAAGTGGGCTGAAGCTAATTTTTAGAAAAATCAGAGGAAGGTGTCTGCATCTACATACTTCTCTGCGAGCCGCCACAGGGGCGAGTGGTAGGGGATGTTAGGTCATCAGCCGTTTAAAGTTATCAAGTTTTGGGAGGTGAAATGGTGACGTGAACTATGGGAGTGTATTTAGTGGAGCGCATATTTTTTATTGTGGTAGCTTATTTTGTGCAAAAAAACGAGTTTTTTGTGCCTATCTGTATGGCAGTGTATCTCTCTTATTTTATCGCTTCTGTCAGACCTAGAGATGTAGTGAGGTGTCATGATAATATCCTCTGTGTTACTCTGAAACATACCTGTTCTGAATTTCTCAAGCAACCTAAGCCTTGCGTGTAGCCTCCGAGGACGAAGGGGCTCCCACCTTAATCCCTCTAAAAGCTGTGAGACACTGTGTGTTCGCTCGTAGCAGCTTTAAACGAAGCGCGCTGCGTTTCTTAGTATGTTATTAAAATTTTGGTCAAATCTATATGACCAGGGTTCCAAATGCTCGCGGAGTATTCGAGGTGTGGCCTAGCTAGAGCAAAGTAGCATCTCTCTTTGACTTTTTCATCCGAAAACCTTTCTAATATACGCTTAACAAAACCTTGTTTCTTAGTAAGTCAAGTCTTGGTGTTTGTAGGTGAAAAAAACCCTTAAAGAGGTCTTTCCGAGGAAATTATCCATTGGAAAAGGGAAACTATTCAAAACTTTGTACTTCATGTGGGTGAAAAAGATACAAAATTAGATTTTATGGAAAATTTCAATATAGGAGCATTTTATATACTATATGGGAAACAAATTGTTTTAAGAGGTTGACCCGGTAAATCACTCAGCATTCCTTTCTACGTCAGTAACTATCTATTCTCAAAAAATTCCTCATTGCCCTGCCCTTGATCCCTTCCATACTAAATAACTACTCGTGTCACCTATTTTTACCCCCAAGCCCTTTTCCACCTTATGTTTAAGTGTGTACGTAAAAAAGAGCAAATTGCCGTTGCTGCCCCTTGAAAATGTTGTAAACGTTGAAACCGGTCGAGAAAAAAACGTGTGGAAAACCTGCGATGGGAACATTTTCCTTTTTCATTAAGATGGTTGGATAATTATGAAATGGAGAACATGTGGATTAAATACCTAATCTATTATTAATATAAAAACAAGTATCACCGACTAGATGATCAAAATGACAGTTTGGAGATGGTCGATGGCGTTTCGATAGGAAATTGATCTGAGAACCAGCAATTATTATGGCTACGGTTAATAGGCATAAATTGGGGAAGTAATTCCAGGATATAGAAGTGTTCAAAAGTATAAAAATATAGTTTTTTTATATCATGGACCTCTAATTTTTAATTTATACAAAGGAACACTCACATTTAGGTACAGAACTTCATTGTAGAAAGAACGAATCAACTTATGATATATATTAGCACGCTGATGGAAGAAAATACCAGAATTTAGTCTATTCGTAAATAAAGAAATAAGTTAAATGTTAGGAAGTAGTAGATACGGCAAAAGTTTGGGATATATTGTGGTCCAAGGCGAAAACACCATGACTGAAGTGAGGCAAGAATGTTGCGAAAAATAATGTATAACAGAGTATGATAGGTTAGGAATTTAATAATCCAGTTGAAGGACTGATTAAGAATGCTTATAAATATCTACAACAAAAAATACGAAGTCATGAATGTAATATCTACATTTGAATATCACTCGACGAGCCACTACTAGGGCGTCTGGGAGTAAATTTTAGGACATAAATCATTAATGAGACAGAGAATTGGGGAAATATTTAGGAGATGATACAAACGATAGGTGAGAAACTTACGATAAAACAGTGTTCTGATTGAATTTAAGGAAGTGATTACTTAACAAACGAGTTGAAACAAATCAATTTAGACTGCAAAGGTAGGATATATTGTCATGTCCCTGGCCACTTGAGCCACGGGAATTGGGGTGGGATGCCACGGGAATGGGAATGGGAGCGGGAATAGGATTTTTCTAAGGGGCATTGTTATGGAATAATGCTGGCGTTTTGGGGTCATTCCGGTGTCTCAGGTGGCCCAGGACAGGGCAGTATTGCGTAAATGCGATGTTTGGGAAAAAAGAAGAGGAGTATTTGTTTATTTTTTGGATCCAAAAAGACTAACTAAAGCAAAACACAAGTATCACGGAAGCAGAAGTTTACCTAGGCAAATGCAACTCACTGGTCCGCGAAGTTTGGCCCATTATTCCCACATGAATGAATTCATCTAGGTGGTAATGTCAAGAGGCTTTAAAGTTCACCTCCAAAATGTCGTGGATCTGAGATTTATTGGAGCATATATCACGGAGCTGAATATCGTAGGATAATACGCCGGGAATGAGTTGATGGTGAGATGAATACAGTGCATGCTGTTGTCTTACATTGCTTTTTTCCTATGTGACTGCGGAGCGATAGCATAATACTTAATCCTTAAATGATTCTGAGAAAGACAGGGATTACATAATGCTATAAGTAGATCATGAAAGTCACCATCGTTGTTTCTTTTTATAAAGAGTGTGTTTTTTAATGACTGGCTGCTAACCTTTTCTTTTCTGGCCAGGTTGAGTGGATCCGAAACTTTATATTTTCCCCTGGAACCGGATAAAAACGACGGAAGTAGGTCGCGCAGACCATGTTCTTTTCCGTTGACTCATTTCTCCTTACTTTCTTATCCCGTGGGCGATTTCGGTTTTCCTGGAATGACAAGTCCCTCTCCTCAAACTCTTGCCTTCTCATCCCCTTAAACCATCTCTTTCCTCTGTTCCTACTCATCCTTCCGTCTTATGCTTTCCCTGAAGATATTATTCCTCTCAGCACGATGTTATATGTACAATTAATGAAATTATAATAAAAACCATGTGATATTTGTTGCGTCTTCATTTTTAGAAAAATGTGCTATCAGTTATCTTTACCTGAGTTTTTGAAAATTTATTCGCGTACAAAAAAGCGTAATGCGGTAGTCATGAGGCTTGAGGTCTGTTTCTGAAGCTTGTACGCTTTCAATTTGGAAATTATTTTAGTTTTGCCATCGAAATATTGACTGAAGGAAATCTGGAGGTAAAGAGCGGCGTAACTTTGCTTTCAAGTAATAAATTACTTTTGTTAGACGGTCTAGCCTTCTCGTCGCGAGTTATTGAAAGCGCTTGCAGAAATTTATTGTTCAACAAAACTCATCATATTTACTACATTTTGGAATTTTATGCTTGAATATAACAATTTTTTATTGCAATGGCTTGTGTGCTATAATATTTTTATTAAATACAGTTACCATTACTTTTTATACCGCGTAATAAAATTGTGGCTTTTTGTGTATTCATTGTATACTATTTCTAGTTCGTATTAACGTTGCTCCATAAGTTCAGCTTGGATAACAGAGAGTGTAATATACTCATGAAAAAAATTAGGAATCGGCCAAAATCATGCTTACTCTAAATATTGCTAGGAATCCAATTAAATAACTGCCAATTAATTTGAAACATGGGGAAAATAATCTAAATGACACCTGAAGAAGGTTTGCAGGATATTTTATTTAAAGAGACATTAGTGGTGGAGGGCGTGTTTGGAAGACTAGTATTTGCATCAGAAAAACGGGCGTTTGCTGAAAAGTAAAAATTATGCAGGAAATTACAGCAAAACCGCCAATGAAATATCAGCCAGTTGTTTGATAATGGAATGGCGTGTAAATTGGAGGTGATACACTGACCCCAGGGAGCTTTGATGAGAATATATCTTGATTTTGGAGTCCGGATAAGCTGCGAGTTGATACAGGTCGGTTAGGACTGCTCAAGGGAATAAAACAACCTGTAGATGTATTTCAGTAAATCTGTGAAAATAATTTACTAGTGCAAATCAGAAATTTTAGTACATAAATTGTATGGACATAACGTCTGGTACTGCTTGTTTTGATACAGAAAATAGACTTAAAACTAAAAATAAATAGTAATGCCATAATCCGTTTCTCACTTGAATCTTCTTGAACCTTGTAAAATATAGAAGTTGACGTAATGCCTTTAAAGAATTTTATGTAACATGTTTCTAAAAATCATATTGATTAAAAATGAAATGATTGCAATTTTCCGTTTCTGGCATTAACCCATTCTTCACGAATATTTTATGAAACCATTCATTGTTATCCTTCAAGTATTTTTTTCTGCCTTGTCAGAATAAATGTTTAAAAATCATGAAATTCTGCCAGTGTTTTATGACATCATTTGGGTTGACATCATCCCGGCTGATTGGTAGGTTTTACGATATTCCTTATTATAGTGTCCCAAAATCTGGGACATCATATTACGTCTCACCTTTAGATGTCTTCTCGTCTTTGGGCCTCTCTTAAATGCCAATAAAACTATTTTTCTTCGGATTATACGTAATAGACTTTTATGGCAGGCTAGGCACAGCTTCACTACATTTCATTCTGTGTGGTAATACTCTAGCGCACTTTCGCTTAGGCGAATTTTTCATTTCAGTGTCAAAATCTCCCAAGACTCGGGATTTTCCCAAATGACCTTAAGAAAACGACCTTACACGGGGACGTTTCCATGTTTTTTTTCGAATACTTTTGTATATTAAGCTCAAAAAGTGTGAAGGGATATTGAGAGGGAGGTGCTTTTGAAAACTGAATTTTAATTGAGACCAAATCCTATTTTCTGATGGAAATCAAAAGAAAATGGACTCCATATTCTAGCATTTTAGTAATTTCGGCCACTATGTACGTGGATGACAGGTTGCGATTTATTTTAGCGATGTAGAACTAAAGGGCATGTGCTTGTTGGTTGGTTATTTTTAGCGTATATATCGCTATCTGTGTTATCTATACGCTAACGGAGACGACCTACTTGATAACATGAAGTACATACCGTTTTGTATTCCATTAGGTATGAAGATTTATCCTCATAATTAGTACAAATGGGACCAATATCCTCGGAAGAAAAATTAAAAATGCACTGGGTGAGTTGGAGGGGCACAGGGCATATACTTTTCCTGCTTTTTAACTTGAACCTTCTCCCATTGTATTTTACCCGTGTATTTTGAGAGCATGAAATTTGCTCCTAGACAGGAAGAGATCAGCGCTTTCGTATCGGAGAATACGTAACCTGCATTGAAACTGAATTCAACATGGAAATAATTAGTCTATATGAGAGAGATAATTGGAAGTTTCGGATCTCTTGCTTTTCCCAAATAATACGGCATGTAATGGGTGCATTGGATAACATGGAGACAGGGAGCCGCATCATACGTGTTACATAGATATCAAGCTGTGATAATGTCTGCGATGGTGTAATATTTCAGGACTTAAGTATCATCACTAGGTTCGATATTTATATATCTACGGATTGTCGTACTAGCCCCTCCAGGGTGTATGGCATGGGTGATTGCACACTAGGCGTGTAATAATCGTTTCAGTTTATAAGCGTGTTAGACGCAATCTATAATACAAAATAGTATGAAAAACATTTCTATTGCGCAATGTAATTGCTTAGGATGCGATATTGGCGGAAACAATAAAACATTGAGGCAAATAAAAATAATAATAAAGCCGAAGGGCCGGGATATTTGCAGGTGGATTCAATTTTTTCTCATTCTATATTTTCCACATCGTTTTCCACCGCGTTCACGTATTTTATGACGCTTTTAAATACTTTTCACTTCGAGGAGTACTCTCTTAGATAGTAGTAGCTTATACAAACCCGCAATTATTACAATGGTTGCCATGAATGAAGACATTAACGCAGTACTCTTCAGTACTATTATTGCATATATACTAGATCGTGGTATTACTTCAACGCCTATTACAAATAGAATTTAAATGCAGGCGGTAGTATTGTATTCCGTACACTCGACGTGTTTCATTGGATTCGTGTTTGGTTTTATCACCTTGTATTTGTGCTATGGACATCTTCTTTATCCACAAAAATATCTCTTTTAATCAGTTATCAAACTTTATGGAGACAGAGAGCTGATGGACTCCAACACTATAGCTATAATCAAACATTTTCTCCCACACTCAACTTGGGACTTCACTATTTGTGGCTCTCTCTCTCTTAATATGATCCTCATCGTTTCTCAATGTCACGGTAATGCACGGATCGTAGAACTGATCTCCTACTTAATACTTATATCGCTATAAAATGAGTGCAGTGCAATCAAAAAAGAAAACGCAATCCAAAACGCGACTGTTTTCCTCAAATTTCTGCGTCCTATGTCCTCCGCCGTCGCTCCCAAGCTGATACCCGTCGCTTTTCGCTCTCTCAACGCCTTTCAGTATATTATTTGTGCATCTAATGCCTCTTATTTCTGCTTCAAATATTCTTTTAAGCGGCTGATTAACGCAAGAATGAATTTATCTCCGTTCCGATTGAACGACTTAAGGTTCTCATGGAAGAAGTTGAAGTCTTTTTGCTACAGCCGTGGTAGAAATTACATTTGAAAAATGAATATGCTGTGATACATTGATACGAAGGTTGCTTTAAAAGTAGTGCCCGTATTTTTATTTAAACTTCCTTGTAACAGAAACTAGGGTGTTGGAGATGTTACCGAGAAACACATCAAAATTAATTGCAAAACCTTACCAGGTTATCACGAGGCTAAGTGACCAATTTTGTGGACTCCGCAGAAGACAGACTACAAAATTAGGCTCGAAAACACCCGCTACACATAGCACAAACTAAGGACGTTAAAGAGTGTAAATTTATTTGTACGTATCTTTTTTCTATACGATTTTGGATAATAACATGAAGTAATTTTCCATGCTAATACTTTGGACAACAAAGACGTGATTAGCGCAGTGATAACCTGGCACTGAATTGCAGTGAATCGCTAGAGGAAGGCAATAGAACTTAAAGGAGAATGTGTAGAAAAGTTGAGTGAGTCGATAATACACCAATATTTCATATCTTATCAATTATTATATTTGAGATTAAATTTCCTTTTTTGGCAATACTCGCAATTTATGAACTTTTCAAATTGTAAAACCTCTGTGAACAACTGTCATCGGAAAGATGATATTCATTTATGCTTATCATGAACCAGTGGTTTCGGTTTGGTTCTATTCTAATTAGGTACTTTCTTACTTCTAAATCTTTTGCTACCGCACTTCTTCCAAAGTAAAGGCCTACGTATTAATTTAGTTGGTCAGGCTTGGACAAAATATTTTTGGATAATTCCTCTCTAAATATCTCACCTTTTTCTCTACCAACCTGAAGCTCCTCTCCTGCCTGGTAACGGTGGTTTGACAATCATCACCTTTTCTCTAGCTTTTTCACTGATTAATCTATTCCTTTATCATTTTGTTCAACTACTTATTGAGTTCACATACATTGAAATCTCTTACTAAATGGTTGAAATGATACTCATTTTGCCCCACACAATTCAGCACAATTATACCTCTCCAGAATATGGCAGCTTTTTCATTCAGAAAACCACCCATTTAAAAAGTAAATTTCTATACATTTTCCCAATTGAGTATCTTCAAATAGTACTATGAAGGACCAACACATATCACACTGCAGTCAGTGAAAGTGAAACTGTAACCACTAAAAACCAGGAGATACCAGAATTAAGTGGAAGAATAAATACGATATATGGAATTGCAGTCGAGATAAAAACTTTCTTCTAGTCGCAAACAAAATCTGTTTGAGATGGATAGAAAAGTAGTCAGTTAAACAATTATTCCTTAATCTCCTAATTTCACAGTATTTATTAACATCCAATGTGTTTTTATAGTGAAAATTAAATATTTTGACCTATTTCTATGTGATTCTCTGTCACCTTCCTGATTAGTACACTCGCAGCTTTCTCTTTCCATGTATTTTATAATCTGCAAGTGTCGCATTACCAGAGATTAAAGACTGTTTGAATAAAAGCGACAGTAAGATGACGCATAGGAATATAGAAGCAATTAAAATGTGCCATCAGGCATTAGTAATGGCTCAGATGTAGAGTTTACACGCTGAAGACAGACATTAGACGGTGTTGTCACGGTACCGTAGTAATTTATCTAGAATAATAAGGAATGGGAATAGTTCCATGTAAATGCTCTACGTTATTGAGAAAAAGTCGTGAAGAAATTAAATTTGATAGCTATGTTGGGTTAACCGATATTTCGCGAAAACAAAGGCTTCTTTTTTGAGCACCAAGACGTTATTTGGACGCTCCTTTAATCCACTCGCATGACCTTGCGGCAGCTTGAAGGTTGGATGTGCATTTCTGAAACTTTTGTGCCTATGCGTTTGGGAGAATGTTTGCGATGCCTATGATAGGATCTCAACGGAAAGACTTAACCACTGGACTCATAAGCTATTCACTTTCCTCCTCACCGTTTCTCTCCTCCATCTTCCTTCAATCATCCACGCCTCATAAGCCTCGTTCACAACGCGCTGCCTCGACTCACTTAATCTTCTCCTGTACCCCGTCGTCGTCTTTCCTTCTACGGCAGCACAAGCACATATGCTAGTAAATCGCGCTTGTAAAAATTTTGCATGAATTAATACATTACCGGAGTGATAATGAGCTAGAGAGAGGAACGCGATGCAGTGATAATGCAAATTAATTCATGATTTGTAAAATATGTGATTTTATTTACTTACGTCAACACCGGCAGCCCGAAGATTGGCTTTCTGCTGCTCTTTACTCCTCTCTACAATCAGTTAACAATTTAATTTCTACGTGAGTCTTCATTTAAACGTCCCTGAAAATAAAAAACGAGAAGTTCAGGCGTGATATGGTGGGAGTTCAGCATAATGAATCAGAGAAATGGCAATTTTTCACCAATTCAGTGGATTTGACATTTTTGGTTTGGTGGATGGTATTTTTTATCTAGTGGAAAATTGCCATTTCTGTGATTCATTGTCCCTGAAAATTTTCTTCGTCCGTTTCATCCTTGGTCTTTCTCAATAGTTTAATCCATTTATTTATTCGGCCAGAGCTGTTTTCAAGAGATTTCCATGTCAGAAGTTGCCTTTTCTTCTATAAAGCCGTTTTTAATCAAACCTATTTATGCACCAACTCTTCTTAAGCCTTCTTCCTCGGTGATTGCGTCAAAATAACAATTGCAATGCAGAGTTCAACGACCAGTTACGTTCAACGACGACGACACATTAACGGAACACAATTCACAGGAAGCAAAATGCATGCTGCATGCTAAATTCTTATGTGTGAGTAGTGCGGCAAGTATCTTATATTTTGTTATCATAAGTGTAGGCTGGCGCAGGTTTTGCGAGTCCTCGGCCGTCTTTGGGGATATTATCGCGCATGGCTATCCATACCTCGATACCGGTAACCTTTTCTCGCATTTTCTCGCATTCCCAAGAGCTGTCCAAATGTTTAAGAGGCATATCTAGAAGAAAGTTTAAAACTGTTTCATTTTGTTGGTACTCGTTCTTACAGTTATTGTTTTATTTTATATTTTACTAAAATTCTATACCTATTTTAGATATGGGACACAGTTTTAACATCAATGTAAATGAGCTATATCATGAGCGAGGTGATTTATGATGAGGCCACAAATTGATTGAATTTTTTGCCGCGATAGCTCACTGAAAATTCTTCAGTGGCGCAATTGGCTGTTGGTCGCCTCTCAAAATAACCCACTGGCCGACCAACCTTTTTCCTTCGCCCTCAACCTCGAAGAGCAGTCGCCGCACAGTAGGAGTGTGCGAGGATGTAAGAAAGGCCCTCCACGATGGTCCATATCCCTCTCCTCAACTCTTGGATTATTTAGACCGCCCCGTTTAATTCAATTCTCAGCGCCCGCCTCTTCTCTTATCCATCCCCTTTCTCCCTCCAAAACCCATTTTATCACCGCGAGAATCCCGCCGCGTCGTTTCGCTTTTGTTCTCGCCGCAGCGCGCACGCCCTCGCGCCCAATCTCCAAACTCTCCTATCCGAAAGGGAAGAGGGATATTTATTGTCGCCGCGGCGCGTAATCTCGATGGCTTTAACGGCGCGGAGACGTCGCCTCTCGCTTCCGATGCGTCGCGGTAGGCGAGGGCGAGGTATCCTAGCAGCGCATAGATGCCGCACTGCCTAGAGTAAAAAAAGTCCTAAGTCCTTTCGCCAGATTTGTGGTATTGCCTGCCGTGATTTTGTCGCCTGTGTACCCAAAAGGTCATCACTCGATTAACCCTAAACCCTGCCGTTAAAAATCGAGAAATGCCATCGATGAATTCCATCCTACTGAGTCCTAATTATTTTGCCACATTTGTAACAATTTAACTCATATCATTTCATCAATTTGCTCATTGCGGTAAACACATCACTATGAGGTCAAACTGTGCCTAGTGATGGTCAAAATGCTTAGCAATAAAATAATATCAGTGGAAAATTTCCATACTTTCAATTGATTTGCCACGTTACATTAAAGTCGTGAGCTTGAAACCATTTATTTTCCTAGTCTATACAAGAAACTGGTGCCCGAGGAGGATGTTGGAAATGAAATGGGCGGATAAAATAAGAAATGGAGTACATAGAAGAATAGAAATGGAAAATACCCTATGGAACACGATTCATAAAAGAAGAACCAGATGGATTAAACAAACCCTGAGGTTTGTAAAGAACATAATTGAAGGAAAAACAAAGGGAAGAGTCCCAAGAGGAGGAACAAGGGAGGAAAGAATAGGAAAAACGGAGAAGAAAGCACATAAGAAGAGCTATCAGATAGAAAGAAAACTAGTCAGGAAAGGATATGGGGCTGCATTAATCCAATCTGAGGGTAGAGCGACTAACGATGATGATTCGAGTAACATTGACACTTAAAATATTTTACTCCCAGCAGAGAAATATTCAATTCTTGAACTACAACAACCACAACTAAAGTCCATGAACTATATTCAAAACTATGATGATTGATCAGAAATTTTCACTGTACCATCAAATGGACAACTTAAATGTGAGGTGCTGGAGATTCGTAGGTAACCAGCAAATAGAATGTTATAGTAACAATGTGGTTTCAGACTGAGAGGCTCATATTGACTCCATCTGTTGAACAGAAAATTTTCGCAATTAAAACAAACATTTGGAAAGAGTAATGTACGATTTTCTACATCCCATGTATCAATCATTACTTCAGCAGTGATCGGGAGATACACCAACGCACCGTTATGCCCTACGACAACTGAGGGTCGTTGAGCCATTGAGGAGTTTTTGGTTTGAATAAAATGGGAGGATTATTTTGGGTGTTGAGGGTCGTCAACGAAAGGGAATCCTTGTCATTCACCATACTTGGGTTACTTTTATCTTAAAGTGGAAGTCAACTTCAAAGGAAGTAAGGAATTATGCAATGTGTTGTCAGGTATCAATACTCGAAGTAAACTTATAGATTGGAAATGTATGTGCCACTTTTTTCCTCCTCCGATGCTAATACTCAATGCAGTCATGGAATATATGTGACATGAATGAAATATTGAAGTATTATATCAAACATTTAAGATTTTACCGCAGCAACACATGGCTCAAACTTGCTTGAATTCTTGAAAATAGAGTTTTTCCCGTAGAATCAAGTTCTCAGCACCTAACTTAGCCGGTTAGATTTAATGGTTAGGTCTGTGTTCATTGCGTTGTTCATACTTACTCAAACTAGGGTTTCAGCACATAACTATTTATAGATCGCAAGGAATCTTATGCTAATTACTAATGGTTTTCGTCCCAAAAATCGAGTGAAATTACCAAGCAGTGAACTATGGCCATTTCGAAAATTAACTTATATCGGTAATTAATTCAGTGGTACATCACGCTCCTTTGACTTTCACAGGAATTCACGGAATAAATTATATTTTCAAAAAATCTTTTGAATATGCATTTATGAAACATTAAGCATAATAGGTATTTCTATGCTAAACAATCAAAACAAGAACGGTTCTACCCGACATAAAAAATGTCCTGGTAAAAATAAATATTCACACATTTAACAATACGTTTTCTCCATAAAAATGTATTCCGTGCTTCCCTCTTCTATCCCATTTCGCAGTTATTTGATCATAATTTTACTGGATGCAAAGTGAAATTATTGTAGATCAAAATGTTAGTTAAAGGCGGGCATGCGATAGTGTATCTTCTGTGTAATATGAAACTACAGTTAATCCTGTACCGAAAACTACCCTAATCGACACCTACAGCCAAATAAATCCACGCTTTCAATCCAGGTACTTCTTAGAACCGACATGTAAGGAGGTAACAGAAGTGACTTCAATGTGCAAAGTTGGCTTTAAAAAAATGCGAAAACAGGTCCAAAGTTTGTCATCTTATCTTATGATCGACCCTTACTTCCTAATTGAATTGATATTTGCTTTACTCACAAGATGGGTAACGGATTTAGCCTAAGATTCTCGACCATTACAGTTACTGTAACCCGGACTGTTAGGTTGAGGTTGTGCTTTCTATTTACTGAACTGAACCCTGAACTGAATTTAACTGAACTCTCGTCTCTACATCCATTAGTATGAACAAATTAGCCAAAACGGTATTCGCCAGGTGTGATGTCTGCGAGTTAACTCGGTAAATACAAGGTATTTCAGTATAAATAAGATGTTAAAAAATCCTCTTAGCACGAATAACAAGGGATATACAATTTATTTGTTCACTGCGCTGAAATATGCCAGATAAATGTAGTTTTAGGAATATTTTTGTATATAAATACTTCGATCTTGTCACCAATGCGCTGCACCTGTATCACTGCCAAGGTGTATATTATTTCCAAAATCGTATACAATTTCTTTGCGGCCAATGAATTGCAATGAAAATTTAGAAAAAAGAAATTAGATTGAAATTTATTCATGTTTAGTTATCTTTTTAATTAAATTGCAGCATTTATGCATGATTTAATATCTGTGGTGAAGGGTTGTTCTCTGGATTAATTATGGTTTTTTGGGAAGAGGATTGGGGAAGAAAGAAAAATGGCTCGGAAAAGCCCGACTTAAATGAAAGCCTTTGACTAGAGTGTTGAAAAGGAAGTTTCTTTGACGTTATATTAGCTTTACTAGACTTAATACCGTCTTGGAAGAAACTTCAGAGTTGTATAAGACCCTTTATATAACTTCCATTTTCCTGCATTGCGGCATTTCCTAAATTAGTAGTTCAGCCACTTGGTACGTCTAATATTAAGTATTGCCTGTCATCAAGATGTATCACATTGAATATTATATTTATAAGATTCTGAAAAGCGAAGTGAGTAACAAAGCGGAATCATTTTGCAATATCTTCGACCTTTTCATAAGTGACAATTTTCTTTAAAACAATACGTTTAACAATAAAATTTTGGAGATAGTGATTACTGTATCGTAACGGTGAGCTAATGCCACATTTCACGCTGTGATGATTTAAGTAAAGAAATCGCTCCATTGACGTTACGTAATGCTATTCACCTGAGGTCTCGAGGCAGCCTCAATTCGAGCGACCGACTCCCATGTTTATGATGGGCAATATTCCGCCACATATATCAGCTCACGTCGACCGGATGATGGGCAAGGTTGACAAGGAGGGGTCAGTTTATGGGCCCACGTAATCGCCAAGTCGACCCTGCCTTGGTCACTTGGTGACCTTGTATGCGATAGACGGGATTAAGGGATTAGCTTTGTAATACGGGTCACGCAGAACAGTGGCGCCCTCGCAAAAATTTTGAACTGTTTACCGGCATTACATTGCCTGCGTGTCTTTACGATTCAGAGTATAACAATCACAGTAAAAAGATAGAGAGTAAATGAGGGATACTCATAAAAAACAGGTAATAGGCCAGTAATGACGTAAACTAAAAAAAGGACCCAGCCAAGCACGGAGAAGACAAAAAGATGATGTGAAACATGTGGCGTTAAAATATCACGAGAAATTTTTACGAAAACGACATAAGACTTAGATTTTAGGCAAATAGTGAGACGTTAGACGAAAATGCATTGAGGAAAACATCAACGAGTAGGTTCAAAGCAAAATATAGCGTATAGTGACACATCCATCAATAGTGACACATTCATCAATAGAATGAATGTCAACATAATCGATAAAGCAGCAAAGGGTAAATTACCATTTAGAAAAAGAAGTACAGAGATACCACGAATAGGATAAGAGTGAAAATTCCAACATCGACTCACTCAATATTTACTAAAGTTTAAATGGAAGAAACGGGCACAAAAAGCCAAAAACATGCCTATTTATCAAATGAAGAAAAAAGTTGTAGAATTTGCAAAAATCGAGACTATCGAAACGCAACTATCGAGTTAAGGGTGATATATTCGTCAGTAGGACACTCGCACTTCTCCCACGGGCGAAAGGGTCACTACAGCTCTGTGATCCAAATGCTCGAACCGGCCAAACAAAGCCACGGCACTTAATTCAGGTTAAAGCGTCGTGTCCAATGGGAGCTTGAGACATTCTCTCCCCCGGAGTTCACTTCGTTGATTCATTCTCGTCGACCCAATCCAGTGAGAATACACGCCAGCGTTTCAGGCTCTCACTTGGAAATACCTCCGCGTGCAGCATCCTGCCTTTCTCTACCACACACGGGGCATTTCCTCCATGGAAGCCCACGTTTTCAGCGCTTGCCTTGATTTTATCTCTCCCTCGCTCTCTGTTATTCATAATTGTTCTCGTTGTCGCCCGAAGGTGGAGGGTAATTGCTTGCTCGATGATGTCCGAGGCACGTCTCGCTATTCACTTCTATTCTATTTTGACTTCCGACCCCAGCACAGCAGCGGCTCCGGCCGGCCGGCCCTATTGGAGCGAGCGCTGGCCCGTGGCCTGAGATTGTACCGGTATTTTATTATTTCAGGCGAAAAAAACACAATTTACGCGATCCAGATATCATATGTCCTTGAATATTACCTCGCGCTACTTAGATAGTGACAGATTGAGCTGAGGTAGTTCCACTGTGAAATGACTTATGTGTCAATTTATTCAAATTCTGCCTTACTTATAGTGAAAAGTTTTTATTGTTAATGGTAATACGAACTTGAAGTGCGTGGTACCAAATGCAATGACGGGTGAAATGTTGGGGAAAAAACTTAGTTTTACCGTCATTTACGCAGAATATATATTTTTCGTGAAAAAAGCTACAGAGAACCGTATTTACCCTGTAAATTGAATGGCTACAAAATATTAGCCCCTTTATATCATAAAGTTTCATTTATCAGTGCTGTAAATGAAGTTAGCATATTTTATATGAATGAAAATGATGCTCCTTTTGGAATCTTTAGCGGGAAAAATGTTCATAAAAATAAATTCGTTGAATAATCTGCATACATAGTGCTTTGGCTTAAACAATCATGATGTCACTTGGCTTGTGGACAACATTATTTAACATATCCAATCTTCTGAAAGAAGGAATATTTAGCCATCATTAAATTTGTTACTACCTACGTAAGACCGCTCATTTTTGTAAATAAAGGAGGTTGTTCGAGTGTTCGAGAGATGACAGACTGATAATTGAAGATTACAAGAAGTAAGAGCATGTCGTAGGGAAAGGGCTACCTAATAAAAGTACGGAAATTAGAAAGATAGCTGATTTAGATGCGGTGAAATGTTAGGAATATGAGCAACTAGAGAAAAAAATGGAGAGAATGGATTCATGTGGGTGAAACAAACTGTTCTCGATAGTCAAGGAAATTTCCACTAGTTGCTTGGATATTGGAATTTTGAGTGAATCGGTCCTTTTTTTAAAGGATTTTCACTTACGAACTATTCGGGTACCTCAAGTGCTCGTCTAGTGTAGAAAAATACATCCACGGGGCAATCCTGAGCAAAGAGAGATATGATGTGCAGTCTGTAAATGGTGCTGAGCTTGTAGAAAAAATTGTATTTTCAGTCGTATGATAACCAGGAATTTTGGTGTGGAGATAGGAGCCTGCTACATTTTGCAAAAGGTCACGAACATTAGTATTTTTCAAAACCAATATTAAATGATATAAGCTGTGGTTTACGAAACCTGTTGCTATTTTTAAAGGATGTATTAATCATTTACGATGGAACTGTTTTGCTAAAACCATGATCATGGTGAATTTGTTCGGAAAACTAAATTTAGCGATACTTCCATTTTCCTCAACCAGTATCTAAAAATACTATGCAATCCGCGAGTCACAAATGAAGACAAGTGAAAGATTTTTACTTAGAAAAGTTGGAAACTTTAACTTTCCTGTATTTAAATTATCATCACGTTGAGCTGGGGTTTCGAGTTAATTTTTGTATCAAATGTTTTGTATACTCGGTACTTTTTTCATAAGGTAAATATTACCAAAACTATAAAAACACCGTGTATATTGCTTCTGAGTCCTTTTTCGGGTAAATCTCAAATAACTAAATACCGGTGGGTAAGGTGATTTTCTGAGGTATGTCATATCAATTCTAAGAGATTCCTTAGTAAAAATATCGGAGCAAAGGTTGGATGAAGATTGAAGAAATGTTCAAGATATTTATTTAAACAATTTTTTACCTGGACTGGGATACAAGCCTGCAACATTCTAATTCCGTCAAAGTTTTTTGTCTTGTCAACTGACAAGGCAACCTCTTCCTCCGTAATATTGAAAGGTGGATTTATGAGATTGCTTTTTCCATTAAGTATTCCATCGTTTACGACAATGTTTTCCGTGCATTACCAGATTATATCGTGACCTGATGATGTTGCTTTACTTCGAAAGCTTCGTCATGAGTAATGAATTACCTCGTGGAAAGTGTCTTATTATAAATTAACCTTTCATTCCTAACAAGCTACTTCCATTTAATCAACGATTCTGCTAACCGTTCCCACTTCGATTTTTTGTGAAGTCACAGTAAGGTTTCAATAAAATGTACTAATTATTCGTTCAATAAATCATTTTTCTATTATATTTCTATATTTTGTGTGTCTTCCTAGTGGAAAAATCCTCTGAAATACTACCTCTGCTATTCTTGCAGTACTTTCAATTTTTTTGTGTTCTTTGAGGAAATTTAGGGAGAACTATGAGAAAAAGGATGGCTGTTTGACGACATTGTTCCCCAATGCCATTCTACACCAGAATTGGAATCTTCTTTGTCCATCTCTCATCGATTGTATCGGAATGTTTTCATCTCACTCTGTCCCACATTCCTTCTACCTTAGTCGATCCTCACTCCACATCCATTTTCTCGTATCTTTCCATTTTTCTCCTGCTCAGCCCTCTCAATTTTAAATACAACAACGCACACGGCATATATCCATCTTTCAATTTCCCCATAAATCACAACTCGCGGTTTGCCTTTTAAAAATGGAAATCGAATGAAAAATAAATCCAAAACTTTTGTTGCGCTCTTTCGCGGCGCGGGACATGAACAGGAAACTTAATTTTTGTTATCATGGATTGCTTTTTCTTTTCATAAAATGGAGAGGGAAATATTCATCCCTCATGTCGATACGACTGTGAACGCCCCACGACCTTGATGCTGTATTACATGGCACCCCTTTCCCTTAAAGGAGAAACGTGCATCATTCTATGGGTTGAAGCTCTACGTTCGTTTCTGCTATCGGTGGATAAATCATCGGCATCTTCATTTTGCAATTGTGCAAAACGTTATAATTCCAAAAACATGAGCACTGATTTAATGATGACTTCAATGATCCTTCACGTGGAAGGCAATTCTTCGATATTCTCCTATCGTTTTGAGGGAGAAAAATTCTCTCGGAAACAAGCATTTTAAATGGAAGACTCGGGATGTTTTAGAACTCTAAAAGAAATAAAAACCGTTCTCTATTTGTTAGTCCCTTACCTCACTGACTCATACGGAAACTGGAATTTTACAGAGCCGTGACCTGGTTCTTAAAATAGGAACTTTGCTGCTTCTCAGTTATTTTTTTCTTGCAGTCCCTTTTAGACCCTTATTCTGCAAATGGAGTACATTAGGCCGGAAGTTAGCTCGTTACCAAACTGATGACCCAAGAGTGCAGTACTCGTTGAAAAGAATAAAATGTCCACTGAAAGATGTAATAATCTTTAAAATGTTGTAAGCAAGAAAATGGCTGTTCTACTGCTTCTGTCGAGTAAGGTCAATGTCCATGTTTTTGAAATTCATCGACTAAAAACTCCATATGAAACGAAAGACTGAGTGCAGACCATAGTCTCATAAACGCGCGCAGAATTACCAAAATATTTCTTCTTCTTCACCAGACTTGAGTTAGAAATTACTATTTGGGTATGAAAAAAAACAGGTGTAGCTTTTGAATGATGAATTGTGGTACCTTTCAAAGAAATTGTTTTAGTGGTTTTTTCAGGAACTGAGGTGGTACAACTTGTTCAAATGCTATTGAAAATATTAAAACGCTACAAAAAATGCGAATATAATTTTGTGATATAATAGCCTTTTATTAATTCATGCAAATTAATAAGATTGGCGACTTTAAAAAATCGGTTTTAATTTTCATCTCTCCTCTTACATTCCAATTTTGGTACACAGTTCACTGATGGCTGCTTGGAGATGAGGGATACATTTCTCTCGAGCTTTTTGTCAAAATTAAATGTTGATATCGATATTAATAGTTTTGCTAATTTCATTGTATTGAGAATCTCAAAACATAATTATGTAAAAATACTCATACATTCACGAAATAGTGGGGCAAGTTGAGACTTACAAAGGGTCAGAAATAACCTACAAGCTAACTACTAGCGTATTGCTCGCGGGGAAAAAAGTGCCCCTTAGAAATGAATGAGAAGAGTTTCCCTGTAGTTACCAGGGAAAAAATACGGAGACGGAGTCTAAATTTTTGGTAATTTCAAATTTTATCTTAATGATAACATTTTTGTCCCGTTATACCTGACTGAAATTTTGGTTGTTTCATTGGACCTGACGAACCGGTGATTCCTGTCTTGTGTTACAAGGACATTTGAAGTTTATCTTTAGAAATTGGGTTAAGTGGTAGATGAACATTTAAAAATAACTTGACTACTGGCTTAGGCTGTTGGAAAAAGTTCTGGTACAATTTCTTATGAAGTTAGTCTGGCTTTAATTTTATTATCTTTAATTTTTTTATGTCAGGGGTATTCTTTATTTAATTTCAAACTATTTCAAGAATATGTTCTATTTGCCTCTTTGGTGTTAATTACATAGGCACGATCCCGGTTCATGCTATTAGACACGAAAATTGAAGGCTGACAAGAATGGAAGAACCCGAAAATTATATTGTTAGAGTACGTAAAGACTTTCATTCTAAAACCTTTACAAATATTGAATGATGATAACTTTTCTAAGGGTAAAAATACACCTTATACTTCAATTCCCTTTAGTTTAACTAATGAAGCGCTAGAAGTTGCCTGTATTCTTTCAACAATGTTTACTCTGACTATAGTACTATTTTGGTTTTAGAAATTTTGGTAAGTTTTGGAGTTATATACCTTTTTGTGATACTTTTGCCTTATTTCTGACATATTTGGTAAGTGCTGGGAATTCAAACCCTGTATTGAGCACATTATCAATGTTTTGAGTCGAATGATGGTAAGACTCTAACAGAGTGTAAGAAAGTTGTAGTACAAAGGTACGATTTAGTGGCTGTCTAATAAAATGCAATCGTTCCCTGGTCCTATTTACTGATATTTTCACGCACTACCATCTCATGGCCCCTCATGCCTTGTTTAACTTGGTAGGAGAACGACATGTCCCCAGAGGGGAAGACAATATCATCGGTCAAGGTCAAACTTTGGTTGTAGGAGATACAAGACGATAGCATAGTGTTTAGAGGCTGTTGCTGAATGCCATACAGCTGCTTATTTCCACTGAAGAAACTAGAGGAATTAAGTCCAGTTCATGCTTTTGTGAAAAAATTAATTGTTTGGATTCATGCCTCAGTTAATAGTTTTGAAATATCTGTCATTCATGAAATCATGAGAAATGTTTTGAGTAACTGAAGTGTGTTTATGGGGATGCCTAAAATCGACGATTTTCTTTATTTTTAATCATCTCCTATGACGAGCTTGACTTATTCCTACGTCTTCGGCATTGATTAACTAATTTGCCTATAATGATTGGTCAATGACCTATGCTTTTGTGCCAATGAGGACAACCAATTTTGTTTAAATATTACATTTTTCAGAGCCCTGTATTTAATTTTGAGTGTAATTTTGGGTTGTGGGTATTTGCTGCCCTTGACGGATATTTATATGGAAAAATGAGACATTATGTTATATCGTCCTTTGAATTTGGGGACCGATTTTTGATCTCATTATTTCAGAAATCTTTACATGGGCCAAATCTTGTACGTGGAACTTGGACTTAAGTTTCGTTAGCTAAGCATTCATTTCGAATGACTGCATTTTAGTTGAGTTTAGAGTCAGTCTCTCTCGTTAAAAATTTAGACTACCCAACGTTATCTCTAATCATTAACGATGAATGAGCTCCGCTAAAGTTGCGCCTGAACTCATCAAACTCATTAATTTCACTATATATAGTTGATTTCTAGAACGTCCTTAACTATTTTTCCTTTGCCTTAAAATTACGCAAATGTTCTAACAAAAGAATGGAATTTGATCAGAGAGGAAAATGGAAGTTTCGCCAAAACAGTTATAAATCAGTGCTTTTTGCGGAGATAACGATGAAGGACGGGACGTCCGATTGAGATGTGAAAGCACTCCTAAAAGAAACCATTCCAATTGATACTTCATTTGGTGAGGAAGCTTCGAGGAATCGCTGCCAACATTGAAACGCTTCACCTAATTTCCTGTGAGAGCGAGTTTTCTCTTGTGATGCCGAGATGAGAAAGACTCTCCGGAGCGTCGTCCTTCCCTCGCCCGCGACAACCGCCCCCAGCCTCTACCCCCGCTGCCTCCGTCCACAACCCCCACACCTCTTCACCCTAGACGCCCCCGCATCCCGCCTCCTCCCGCTCGTCTTCTTCCTTGCTGCGGCCCGCATCGCCTTCACTCCACCCACACCATCAGTTGACAACTTCTCTTCTTCCCTTAAGAAAAAAATCTAATTTTCCTCTAGTAAGGACAAACACTCACCCCATCAGTGTCCAAACACTGCTCATTTCATAGATTAATAAAGAGATAAGGCAGAGCCATCGAGAACGATAGTAAATACGTGTTGCTAATGAAATTTGAAGAATAAGATCTTTTGTGAAAATTTCCTGAGTGGTTTTAAAGAGACGGAATAGGAAGTTCTAAACAATTTGCTCATTTTTTGATATAAAATGGCGAAAACGCAGCAAAATATGTGAATTAATATTCAATGGCCTACTATCATTTGATGTTAAATAATAAGTTTGATGGCTTTAAAATATTTATTTCAGTGTTTTATCTCTCCAGTTACATTCAAGTTTTGGTTTTTGGTCCACTGATGGCTCCTTCAAGTTGATGGATACATATCACTCGTGCATTTTTGTAATTAGATATTGATGTAGTTATTTATTTTTGAATCAATGCGTTACCTTTAATCTCTAAGATAAAAATAATTGAAAATATATATTTATGATTTTAAGAAATAGTGTGGAAAATTAGCATTTTGGTGGCTAAAAAAATAACCGGAAAGCCTAGTGTAGTGCTTATGGGGACGAAAGAGCCTCTTAGAAAAGAAACGAGAAGAGAGTCCATTATCATATTACCGCAGAAAAAAGAATGAGATAACGGCTGATTTTTGGTTATTTTTCAATTTCCTCTAAAAGGTAACATTTTCATTCTGTTGAAACCTGAACATAATTTTGATTGTTTCATAGGGCCTCGAACCTATGATTCCTGTGTTATTTTGCAAGTACATTGGTACAGTAAGTACAAGAAACTGATCACCAGAAAATTGGTTTACACGCAAGTTATAGTACTGGAATAATTAAGGACATACTTTGCTCGACCTGAGGCTTTCTTGAACTGGCAGAAACATGTCAGAAAACCTAACGGTACGGTGTTGATAATTTAAGCAGTCGTATAACGGAAACAATTGCTATAATAAAGTGGCTTATGGCGCCATTTACCTTCAAAGATAATGGAATGCAAGGCTTTGCAGGTTCAAAGTACGATTAGTCTCTTGCAGAAGGAGGTCATTCCCTCATTTAATTGGTTTGAGCACATAATAAGTCGCTTATCAATTCAGGACAAGTCAGCGAACAATCTCTTTAATTGGCTAATTGTGGAATCTTCTGATAACTGAAGTATTACGAGCTTCTAAGAATAGGCATTAACAATGGTATGGGGAGAATTATTTGGAGAACAGAGGGAGAGCGGAGTTGCTGTTGCCTTTAGCGTTCTCTAATAGAAATGAACCTAAGCGGTACGCAAGCTCAACGAGCCATCGTATAGACAGAGTATTGCCCATGAGAAACTGTTCCTATTACCTTAGTTGTTTACTGCTTAGGCTGAAAATCAGAGGTAATGGTATTGGCCACTTTATACTAAATGAACGACACGTGTTCCGTATCATTCAGAACATCGAAGCATGACGATCATAAGGTACAATATTTTTGATAAGTTGATTTATCTGAGTAAGCGGAGATGCGGTCAGCTATTTTGAGTTACTTATGTGACTGAATAACCGATAGTTTCTAAGCTAAAAATCAAAATCCGTGTTCAAAGTTCAACAAATTTTTCAAACCATGTTGTGTTCCTGAACAAAAACTAGTTTGGACTCTACGATAGCCCGAAATCAGATGAAGCGAAAAAAGCAAATTGAAGCGTTATTTATGGATTTCCAGAAAGAATATAAGGAGCGTCTTCAAAAAAATATATTGAATAGTAGACTCATGAGGAATAGATGCAAAGCATTTTAAGTAGGATACTTTACTTTCTAAGCGGTTGAGGAACCGTGATTGGCGTAAATTATTCCTTTCTTGCGTGACCAACATTAGCTCTATAAACTCCTACGTTGGCAGCACTCTTACTAGCTGATGACACGGTAATTCATATTGTGTGTGCAAAAATATATTTTACCTAAAGTGTCTATTTAATATGGCGAAATTATTATCGTTAATCCATATAAAGTGGGCAGTACTCTACCTTTCAGTTTTCATTTCCGAATAAACTGTTCCACTACATCTCGTTTGACACTGTCAACTTACCTCGTAGGTTGCTTTTAAAGGTAAATGTTTCTCCCGTACTTCAGCAGGCATCTTCAGGTAGCTCTAGGACTGAAATTGGACCGCGTAAATGTAGGACATCTTCCTTCCGTGTTCTTTGATTGGCTCTCTCCTTTACATTTGATACTCTTCCACGGGCCTGCAAAGCGATGGACATCCTCTCCGTTGAAACTCCTTTCTGGTTTGTAAGACCTTCCGAGTTCCTGCATAGGAGTTGGCCAATATTAATTAACGTTGTGTTTCTGCATCACCAATTAACACGGAATCTCTTTATTCTTCCCATCTTCTTCGATTGATTCATTCTAGCTTCCTGTCATCATTCACCGTATTCAACAGTTCTTTGTTTTATCTTCCCCAGAAACCTAGACTCCGCGTAACTTATTATCCGGGTAAAAATTAAAAGGAGAAAAAAATAATTCTAAAGAACTGCTGCGAAGTAGAAATAACAATAATAAGATATTTAATAATTAAAGATCAGAGGAGCGAGCTTTGTTCGTCGATTGTGAAACGTATCCATGGCTGCATTAAATACTTTCCACGCTGAAATGTGAGGATAGATCCGCAAAAATTGATATAGAACGAAGCTTAAGAGAGCAGCAGCTCTGAAAATCTACCCTAATTCTCAATATTAATCAAATAATGGCACAATTGATGGTGGAACGGCTCTGGAAAAATCTTTCCAGCTATCGTGAATCGCATCACGGGCCACGGCTGGACAGCATTGATTGACAGTAAACGACCGGCCTTGTGCGACTGTACGAAAGTTGCAGAAAATATTTTTTTTTTCAAGGAGCAAGCTAGAACAAAGGTACAGGTAATTAATTGCTAGGACAAAAGCAAGGGAGACGAAAGCCCTGGCGGATTTTTTTCCCTTCATCCTCATCCGCGCTAATCTCCTTCGCTCCGCTCCAATTTAAAGGCCCCAGTCGGCGGAAGGGGAGGTCGGGGACGGTATAGGATGAGAGGGAGCACTCAAGTCTCAGAAGCGCTTCGCATTTTTGTCGCAAGTTTCTTTATTTTTGCGTGAGCCACCATTTTCCTTTCCATCCTGTCTAGTTGTCTCATGTCAACCGCTTTTATTCACTGCCGTAAAAAAGGCATTTCTGAGAGGGAAGCGACAGAAAAAATATAAGGGGCACATTTAATATCAAAACTCTCTTTGGGGCATGCACTGGGAATGCGAGTATCATTATTAAGCTCCGTGTATTAATATTAAAACTTCCTTCACGTTAAGATCACTGTTGTGACTCTTATCAGTTTGATAGGTAGTTGAAAATATTAGTTTACCTCTCCTTTGAATATTTTATTCAATTTTCTTCCACATGCCCTGATGGGGTTGAATCATTTTTTACGGTAATATTTTCCTCCGATGAAAGCGAAGTACTTTCTCACAACAATCTTGTATAGTCTTGAAGCATTACGTTTATTAACATAATATATGCTTGCTAAATGTTATCGAATCCTTTTACCTAATTCTCCCCTTATATGATTTGTGGAGATAAAATTGGTGAACTATTACACTTTCCTGAAAGGAATAAAGATGTTTTTAGCTGATTCCAAAGTGGATGTAATTGGTTCTCATCATTAGTGATGATTATGGGTGAAAAAATTCCCTGGCTGGTAAATTAATAATTGTAGGGAAACCTCTCATACTCAGATTGGATGTACTCATCCTTCGCGCGACTCTGTTATAAAAGTTAGGATGCACAAATGTGACGTTGAAAATGTTCATTTACCATGTTTGAAATCAACGTCTCTACTGCGGGTAAAATATGGAATTTTCCCTCCGATCAATTGTGGGCCAGGCAGTTGAAATTGAGGAAAAAAATTCTTCTGTCATAACTCTGTCAAATTAAATGGTTCTAATATGGAGTCCATCATTTTCCAAATTTATGCTATCATATGTAGATCTATGAAAATCGCCGGAATGCAATAGTGAAGAGAAGATATGTTAGCTTTAATGATGAGAGTGTTCCAGCATTAACAGTGAATTAATTTCATTATCTATCGATGGTTTTTCATTCAGTTTAATCATGAATAGAAATTTGAAAGGAAAAAGGTCAATCCATTCCAAGTATGGACTAAGGGACTTCGTTTAGAATTGATATCTGCCAAAGCTGATTTTATTCCTGTCACTTCTCCGTAGCGTAGGTACAAGCAGTAGGTTATAGTTCTCATATGGTTAGAATAGGATTTTTTGATGATGAAAAGTTAAAGTACAATAATTCATTATTTCATTCTCTGGGAATCATTTTCTCTGATCTTCAACTACAGATAAATATACATGCCGGGTCTGCGGATTCGGGTGCTGCCTTCTCATCCCTAGGGTTCAGGTTCAAATGCAAACTGGTGAAGATTTACAACGTAATTTGACTCCTACATGATTGCTGAAGAACTAAAAATATTTAATGGAATAGCCGGTTTCAATCTTTTTTACCGCTACTTATAAATGAGTATTGGGCAACGTTGGTCTTTTGAGTGTTTTTATTGATTTTATACGGGGAATCAAACCTGTAAATATAATTTGGATTTACTGATGAAAACTATGGTGGAAGCTTGTTTAAATTAAACCACTTTTTGTCATTAATGTGAACTTTCTTATCTATTATTTCTTCAATATACTCTTAATCATAACAGATAATTCTTTTCTATCTCAAAGTCCTCAAAGCAGTAAACATCTGTATCTTAGGTAACATATTAATTAACATAACATAATATTTGTTAAATGTTTGGGTTGCCAATACTAAACATTCGGTATTACCTCTTTTTTACATGATTTTTTCACGTATTTTACGCAAAATACCCATTAACTTTATGTGGTGACAAAAAGTTACAATAATGTTTTTCTATCCAGCGAGTTCTTTATTCACCTGATATATACAATTTTGGCGCTTAAAAATATCAACATTATTAGAATGCATATAGATATTACCTAATCTCTGAATTCTGGGCATTACAGAGTTGTAGGAATAGTTTTTATCTACTAACATGTTTAGTCTTCCCAGACAGTCCTAAATACTGCGTCGTGTCTGTTTGGTTTCCTTTTCTTTTCAAGTGAGTTCTATTCCAGAACTTATAGCACTTCCTTAACGCTGTCATTTCTCTTGTGCCGATCTAAGGAGTACTTGTCGGTTTTTCTTTGTACTTTTTATATTTTTTTCATTTGTCCAATCTCATGAGGATCCTATGCCATGGTCGCATAGGCAAAACAAGGTCTTACAATTATGGTGCATGCTAATTTTTTGAAGCCATGTTATTTCCTAAAAGATTACATATAACCACGTTGAACATTCTAAGTGCCTTTTCATCAGTACAGTCAATGTGCAACCTCAATTTAGTTAAGGTTTTATATTAATATTGCCTCTAGAGCTATAAAAGTCAACAAATACCGTATAGTTACCACTCTTTATTATCCATTTAATCATTACAACTTATTATACTTGTTGCACTAGTCGCACTTTTGGAGATCCTATTATAAAGTATGGCTTTATCCTTTCCCTTATTTAATATAAAATTTGTTGTGTACAGAAGAAACGAAACTCTTAATTTCTTTACATTGACATGGATGCATGTCCAAAATATCCCGACTTTTACCGGAGTTTCCATTTCTCGGAAGTTCCATCTGTTTCCCAGAGAAGCGCGACATCACTGGTCGGATTCATGAAACCTTGCAAGGCGCATGAAATGGTTCTTTTCCCCTGCTTAATCAAAGCGGGAAAAGAGTACAAAGGAATCTCGCTCCTTGAAGAGAAGGAGAGGCGCTTCAGGGTAGAGAGGTAGAAAGAGAAAGACTGCTTGCTGCGTGCCCCGTCTTACTTTCGTGCTGCCTGCAGCCAGGCTCGCGCTACACGAGGCCAACGCCCACTCAACAACGGGAAGAGAAGTGGGAGGAAGTGATACAGACGAGAGGATGACCATCAATCGTACAAGCTAGGCTTTTATTCTGACGCTCTTTTCGCTATTTTATGAACTTAGTCTCTCGATAGATCCAAAAAACTATGAATTTTGGCAAAAATTATTCTATTCTTCGGTACAAAATGAACTAGGCTGCATAAGCTGTACTGGAAACTTTCTTACCCACGGTCGACCGACATTGCAATTGCTACGAAGGTTGTAATGTGAAGAAACTAGGGAGACGGTTATGCTTGATTATTCGTAAAAGTTTGCACTATTTGGCGTAGAATTCTGTAATATTTGACAAGATAATATTGTTTCAATTCTCTCTTAGGATTTTGTTTCTTGTTTAATCTTTTAATTTATCATCTTTACAGCTCTGATGAATATAGCTAACGCCTCTAGCCCTATATAGCCTGATATAGCTAACCGTATGCTTTTCCTGTCTCTTTTTGTTAGAATTCACGTCTCGCTACCATATAGCAATTCTGGAACTGCTAAAGTTATTACTTTGACTGGAATTATTTCATATTTATATCTTTTGTATCGACTTCGTAATCAAATTTAGCTTTTTTCATTCATCATATAGTTCAATCATTAATTCATTTTCATTCATCACTATAGAGGGCATGACAATAGTCTGACAAGGAGTACCTGAGAAATTTTGTAGCCCCTTGTGCTACATCGCTACTCTCCTCTTTGTTGAATGCTCGAGTCGGAAACTCTTATTCAATATTACTATCAGATTCACCATGTCAGTAATGGGACCACAAAACTGAATTTTGGTAAAATTTAACTCTTCTTGTATAATCTATTTTCTCAAAGTTAAAAATTCAATCACTGAAGATTTAAAGGTGGCATAATGGGAGTTATCTACGTCATGAGAGATCCGGCCAATCAACCTATTCATGGAAATTGACTCATTTTAAGAGAGAATCGCAGTCAAGGGAGTAAGCAATAGTTATTATAACATATTGCTTCTATTTATGCTCTGACCGAGTGTTTATTGAAGGTGATTTTACGGGAAAATAGTTTAGAAATCTTCATTCATACATAATTTTCATCATACATGAATTACAAGGAAGATGTTATTAACGAAATTTGAATTTTATGACAGTCGATTTTAGCAATGCGCGTATCAAACGCATGATGGTCTACGTTCATAGGTGTGATAGCACTTTCAATAACTACTTGAGACTTTTCTACTTTTCATAAGAAAAAAATTGAAAACACTCCATTTTAACTCTCCAAAATGAGCCCTTTACTTTGTGAACTATGAACCAAAACGACTACTTTGTTTAGGATACTATGTTGATAGCAACAAGCGACAAAACAGTTCCACCGTAAAAAAGTGTCCCTGTCTATAGGTGGAAAAGCAAGTGACTTCGGGCCGACATAGACAACTTTATCCCTCATTTGGTGCCCTTATAAGTTTTACTGTCTAGAAATTGAAAAGAAGGCGACGGATTGGAAGTTGGAATAATGTTAGTAATTCAATCTCACAAATTATTTATGAAATTACAGAAAAATATAGCTGAACCAGCCCATACTCGCGTAGTTTGAATGGAACTACGCACTCAGTATTATAAAACATGAAATGGTGATTGGCTGTTTGCAAGCAGAGGTTATGTTACATTCGTTCCAGTCTCAGGATATTTTTCTCCGTTAGTTGTAAGAAATAAAGTTCGCTGTTCAACGAAATAATGTTTGTGAACAATTTGCTAATGATGCTAGTATAACTAACAATGTCTTATATTTTACTCTAAATCATGATAGACCACTATTTGTGACAAACTTTTAAAAATAACTATATTTTTTCATCCAAATGACATCATTCCATTCAAATGACATTATTCCATCCCAAAAATATTGTTTAATTTCGTCTGCATTCTAAGATTTTCCAAAAATTGTAGCATAAATGTGATAACATTGAAGCCTGATTGAATATTCCTGACGCCTAATTAAATAGTCAATCTCTCCACGTATCTTTGCAGGGTTTAACGTAAATTTTGGTGAAGAAAACGCCGCTGAAATTAATTGAAAGATTTTATTACTGACGAATTTGATCATTACTGTCTGTTCCTTATCAGATCGTCACTAAAACCGAAATCTTGGGCTTAAAAGAGATTCAGCCATCGGAATAAGAGAGATTTTACTGCATACATTTTCTCCAACATTTTGTAATCCCAACCGCAAACTTTGTCCTGAGCACACATTACAGTCCCGAGCTTTCCGTTTAATTATGGACTAAGTATCCTTTTAAAATTTTTTCTTTATTATCGCTTGGAGGATTGGATTTGATTTTTTCCAAAAGTTTTGAAGTTTTGAAACATAATCCTCGATTAATAAAGTTCCATTCTGAGCTTTTGTCTCTCATTATTAAACCCTTTTATTCCCTCCTTTATAGAACAATTGTCTGCTGCTTAAATATGGGTAAACGTGGATATAATGAACTCAGAAGAGACGAAATTTTCCGCATCGTTCCCCCCTGCTCGTTTCCTCCGGCAGTGTTCTTTAATTTGATTGGTCTAAGAAAAAGAATTATGAATTTTTCCTGAAAACAATTGTAGTTTAGAAATGGCATAAAATTAGTATTGCAATAAAAAATATGCTAGACTCATGGAAAGCATTTATTGCCACTTACGATAATATTCAAAAGCAAACAATGAATCTTTTCAATGAAATAATTTTCAAGTATTCAAATATAAGACCCTTCTCATATGATATCAGAAAACACAAAAATACTTGGTTCATACGAAAAGTGGACATATTTTGGCGTCTCAAATGGAGTATTCTTAAAAACGAGGGTAGTTAGAATATATCTGTTAGCAGTAAATTATTTATTGACCCACAGACTCTTAAAAGAATACGAATTTCCATTAGATTTGCTGATTATCTACGGTCAATCACTTGAACGTATTTCTAAAGTACTCATTTTAGATCTTAATGGAACAAAAAAATGAAAAAGAATGGACTTAACAAAATGGATAGGCACTAGGAAATTTTGTCGTAGTGCAAAGTAGCAGTGCAATGCAATGTGTATGTATATTGACATATATGCTGAATGGTAAAATATCCCTGAAGTGTAATTAAAAATCAATTGAAGTACAGAAAATACTTGTCAAAGCATCTGATAACATCAGGACTTCTGAGTGATGTTAAAGCCAAAATTTTACCCTACAGTGACCAGAGACGTGAGTTGGACTCATCGAAACAACCCGAAATTTAAGAAAAGATGACCCTGGTTACTGAATCGTTAATGAATGTTTGTTTCCCACCTCTTCCCCAATTCTCAAAACCTTGAGCCAGCTTCCTTAAAAAAGTAGTCCTCTGCTTGCCCCCCAGCCAATCATCCCGTAATAGACCTTGATGGCTATTCTTCCCCCCATCCTCTCTTCTGCGATTAATTCCTAAAGGTCTCCCATCCTATATTATCCCCCATACACCTTCCATTACTATATAAACCATCGCAATACCTTCTTTACTTGTCAATAGGCTCCTGAAGAAGATGCCAGGCATCAAATGTGAATTGTACAAAACATTGACCTGTGAATTATTGTACTGTGATGTATGTGAATTGACCAGTGGAGTGTAGAAGTTATTTTTGTAAATGATATGGAACTCCACAAAGTTGAACCGAGTTTTATTTCATTTGTATAAGATTAAATGAATTTTATTTATATAAATAAAATGAAAGTTTATAGTTTTCTTCACCAGGATTATGGTAGAGAGAGAGTAATTGTAGTAGCCATCGATGCAGAAAGACGTATTTATAGCTTCTAACGTATCGAAAAAATTAAAGTGTAACTTTTTACAGAAAATTACCGAGGAACTCAAAGCTACACTTTTTTATTGTTGCTCTGTCTCTGCATTAATCGACTAATTATTTTTTAGTATCCCGATTTTTCTCGAGCGAGCAAGGTTTTAGTTACATCTACATCTACATAATACCCCATGAGCCACCATTTGGGCGTGTGGCAGGGGGGTTAGGTCACCAGTCGTGTAAAGGTGTAAGTTTTTGGAGGTGGAATGGTGACATGAATTATAGGAGGGTATTTAGCGAGCTTAATTTTTATTGTGATATCTTATTGTTCGCGGAAAAAACAAGCTCTTGTACCTATCTGTTCGTCATTGTATCTCTCTTATTTTATCGCATCCGTCAGACCTAGAGATGTAGTGAGGAGTCATGATAATATTCTCTGTGTCCCTCTGAAAAATATCAGTTCTGAATTTATCAAGCAATCTAAGCCTAGCGTGTAGCCTCCGAGTCTCTAGGGGCTCTTACTAAGTTAAGAGCTAACCAAGTGACCGTTGAACGATAGATATAACTGCGAAGATCTAATAATATTGATGGAGTTAGATGTCATCTTATGGGAACTCGCAACATTAAGAATTATTTTTGAAACACTTTTTACAAACCCGATTTATTTCAACGTCTAAAGCGTCATTATCAAGGTTCATTGGGAATTTATATATGTACTTAGACTACCAATGTACCTTGATAAAGAAGCTATAGACATTGAAATCGATCGGGTCTGTAAACATTGTGGATTATACTAATTGAAGTATTTCATAAATTATGCTTGACTGAATATGAGTTATGTTTGAATGTGGTGGTCGGTATCTACCTTTTCTAGAATTTATCGAGCATGCAGTTGATATTTAAGGTCTCAGAACTTTCCTTCCTGGATTATGTGTACATTGATATTAATCATGCGAGCAAATTGAATTTTCATCAAAATAGGGAAGCATTTATGCATTATTAACTTTTCGGGGAATGGAAAAAATGGAAACTTTTCGTGGAAATTTTTTTCATACGACTCCAATTTTCCCTACCCTCGATACTATTATATAAACGAGAGGAGAATATATTTCTCCGACACAATTGAATTGTTGCCCTTAAATTACGTCAAGGGAGACAATAAAAACTAATTTTGATATCGAGGCATAGGGAAATCTTTAACTTTCTGAGCACCTCTGAGACCACTGTGCGTATTTTTTTACCCATGAAGGCTAAGTACTCGCGAAGACAGGGGTACATATTTGGATATGCGTAAGAGAATTGTGAGGGGAAATAATACTTAATTATCGTTTTATCTTAAGTCCACTATTAATCATTTTCTGTATGAAACTATCGATTACTCGAGTTGACCGCAACCTCGATTCCACAAAGAGAAGAGGTTACTTATTTTCTCCGTCAATATTCAATCGTCATTCAATCAGGACTGCATGGAAGAAAAAATTCTTCATATCGCAATGTTGGGTAACTAACCTAAAGTCTACCCGTCAATCATGTTCAGTTTTTTGGGGGTTGAATTGGAATAATGTGCATAACTCTTAGTGGTTGAAGAAGATTGATAATTTGTACAAGCAAGGGTAGTTCAAGACGGTTTAATTCCGGTAAAGTCCGGTTTCATTATTGTTTTTAGATTTTCGCCGCAATTAGATGCACTAGTATCAACCATTTTCGGGTATGCTGCTGCGTGGTGAACTTTAACGGCTCAACGTTTCGTTCCTCCTGCTGGGAACGTCGCCAGGAGACTGATGAAGATGTATCCGTTTTCATCTGGTCGGACCATTGGAATACTGACCATTGTTGTCACGGATTAAAAAATAATAAATAAAAACCCAACATTTAAAAATTCAAATATAAAACCAGAAAATGGTTTAATGGTTGGTTGTCACACCAATATTTTGGGAAAGTTATCTTTTCCACACACTGATTAAGTGATAACCATCATCCCTATTAAAATTTAAAGGCCGTTTAGATATTTTGACTGCTCTAATTAGTTTTGGATAATAAGCAGATGTTCTTGCAATGACTTTGGCCTCATCCAGGAGGATCTTATGACCTGGTCCCGACATGAAATGATCGGCGATAGCTGAAGTCTGCCATTGTCTTGCTTTTTGCGCACTTTTGTGCTCTTTCAGCCTGGTCTCAATCTTCCGTTTGGTCTGTCTAATATAACTCGACCCACAATAACACGGAATCTCGTATATCCCTTCCGTTTGGAACTGAGGAATAGCATCTATGGCTGATGGAAGGAAGCCTTTGATTTTCTTCATGGTGCCAAACCTGGTATCAATGTTGGCTTTTCCCAAGATGCGAGCAATACGGTCCGTTGTTCTGGATATATATGGAAGAACTGAAAAAGCGCATAGCTTGTCTTATCCTTCGGGGCCTTGACTTCTCTTAAAGCTCTTCTCATGAATGAAGTAGCATACCCATTTCCTTTTAAAATTGAAAAGAGATGTTCCATTTCATTTTTTATGCTATCTTCATCGGATACGGCAAGGGCTCTATGTTTTAAGGTCTTGATTACGCAGGACTTCTGGCGCGGGTGATGGTGTGATGGTGTGTGGTAACTAGTTTAGATATCGGGACGTAAGGTAAATTTTCGATTTTAAAAGATTTCGATCGTATTTTTTCCTCATTTAGTCTGTAATCTCAAAAAAAAACGAGGGAGGTGTATGAGAGAACTATGGAAAGTATTAATAATTAATTAAAATAAAATAGCACTAGTGACGAAAACTGATTTGCTACTTCGTTTGTTGGACGACTTTATTGGTAGGTGAACAGGAAATAAAAATACTTACATTTGAAAATTGTAATTACATAGTTTATTTATAACTTTTGAAATGAATAGTCCATATTAATATCCATTTTAGCCAAATTCCTTAATTCACTCTTTTCGATAAAAAAACTCGAAATGCCCACAGTTTCGATATTTTCAAGAGAAGAGGGTACTCAAAATCTCCATCGCCATTTGTTTGACACTCGGGCCAAATTTCTTAATTCAATATTTTCGTTATAAAAAAGATCGTTCGAACTTCCAGTGACCTCGATACTTCGGAGAAGGGGATATTCGATTTTCCCATCACTATTTAATCGACGTACCGGCAGGATGGCAGATAGGGAGGAAAAAAAGCACTAGTTTAGACGTCGAGCTGTGGGGAAAAACTTTTTATCCCATCACTACCGTCTCCCGAGAGCGTCCCGCTATCACACGCCAACCAAGAGAGAGAGTCCGCCACCCTCCCTTCTTTTGTTCCCGAAACCCGGCAGCGGCTGTTCGTATCGCTGAGTTTTCCTCGACGTTGGACCAACGTCGGTTGGAAGGGAACGAAAAAGAAGAGTGATTCTCTTGCTCTTCAACTTTTTTCACCTCTTACCCTTCGCCTCTTCTTCCCTTGCTCCCTTCCAGCCCCTCCGCCCCACACCGCTATACACGGGATTGTTCATTATTCTCCTCTCCGCTGAAGCAGTATTCTTGTTCTTCTCATTTTTTTTCATTCATTCATTTCCCCTTGAGGAATCTTGCTGCTTGCTTGCTGCTTTTCAGGGGCAGCGAATCCCAATGAAAACCGGTGAAGTGCATTGATCTCAAAATTTGAGGAAATTCTCTCGAGCCCGCGAACCAGGCTCTCTTCCCTTTCCCCCCGCGTAAACACGTCTACGCGTCTCCACAAACAAAATGCCTTCTCGTTATGAGGCTGCTCAATGCTGGATAATCGATATTCAAACTCAATATGTTGACGTGGTGGTGAATATCAGGTTTAATGAGCGGGTAACGACCATCTGTATTTGGGTAAAAAGTTTGGCTTATAATATCATTTTCAATATGAGTAGATTTTAACACTTTACAAAATATACCCAATTCTTCTGGTGCGTTGGTTTTAAGATAGTAAATTTAATCGTCTCTTTCCAATGTTTCTAAGTTTTATTTTAGTTTTAATTCGCATTAGTACATTGATGATGCACAAAACTGCGAAACGCTGAGAAGAGATGATTAAATTAATTATTTCTTGACCAATCCCCCATGGAGATTATAAACAAAATAATTTCATTGATAAAAACAATTATCTCTGCAAAGCTTTTCTAAAATTTTAATATGCATCAAGATACCGAATATCTTTACTGGTATCAATATATTGCATTTCAACCTAATGTTCATAATTATCGCACATATGCATCTATTGGCAATGATTTACATGCCACTAATTTTCTTCTCATTCGATACATCGGCGATAGTTTCTCACTCTTGGTAATTGTATAAATGCGGTTGTACACTAAGAAGTGTATCTCTGTGGACGCGAAGCTCGAACTAATTTGTCAATATACAGGGTGTCCCATAAATGTCACGCCACAGTGACACTGGAGCTAGGGCAGTTCTGCAATTTATTCGCATCGCATTTGGTCATACTCTGATCACGTGACTGCGAGCGGAGATTTAAAAAAACAAAAGGAAAACACTTATGTTCCGTAGGACTTATTCTTTCTCACCTACGTATGCGTACTTTTTCCTGAAAAGTTATTTTCTTGTTTATGGTAACTTAAGGGGAAAGACTTCAGACATTTTGTTTCAAATTATCAGTAATAAAATAACTTTTAGTATTCAAATACACATAATATATTTCATAAAATTAAAAAAAACTTTTTTTTAATTTCAAGAATGTTTGTGAAACTCGAAGAATACGATTTAAAAATGCACTGATTTCCGCAATCAGGTGAATTTTATTAATGTCGTATTCAGCAATGATCTGGAATTGACAAAACTTTGTAAATTTTGCATAGAATATCATTGGTCGACCGGCTTCGTCGAATAGCCGATTATCACGACCCAATGATGTATTTTTATTATTATGAAAAAATTTTACACAGTAAGGGCTGAAAATATTGAATTTGTCGTATTCAGTGTTTATTAACACATTAATTCTTTTGCAGATAAATCGGAAGCAACACGTTAGCAGAACTATGCACTACAAGTCGTGACATGTACAGGGTGTCCCATAAATGTCACGCCACAGTGACACTGGAGCTAGGACAGCCTAAGAGGAACCGAACCAGCCTAATATAAACTCAGTAAAAGTTGCACGTTTTTCGAGATATTGCCAAATTAAAGCTTTTTCAAAAATTTCACTTTTTTACATTTCTAGTCCCAGCATTCGCTTGAATAGCTCTCAATTTGGCTCTCTGATGGGGCTACTGCCACAAATTAACAAACAAAGTACTCTATCCATCCCCTTTTTTGAAAGCCGATAAAGTTAGACAGGTATAGCGGATTTCGCGTTTCTTTTGTTCGTTCGGACCCCATGACCCCCCTCCCTCTCGGGCCTCTGTTCCAGGTAGAAGTCGGCACATGAGTCTCAGTTGGAAGAGCGGCACTAATGAGAACGTTAAATTATCCGTAAATCGTATCCGAAATGTAAAAAAAGTTACCATTTCCCATGTAAAAGGGCTGGTATAAAGAGGAATGCAAAGTTTCACGCATATCTCTTAAAAAAGCTCCAACCGCCTTTACCATCGTTTAAAATTTATAGGCCTTCATTTCAGTAATTCATTTATAGGTTTCATTTATAAAATTCAGCGTATTACTGATGTACTATGGTTACCGGGCCCTTACTCGTGGTAAACTATTGATAAAACGCGTATGGAGGCAACTATAGACTAAACCATGAATGCACATCATGGATTCTCAACTCGTCGCCAAAACTGTGGCCTAGAATTCAGTAAACAACTTTTTCCATTGAGTCGCCGTCTAGTGATGAAAGACGGCAGTTCAAATGTAAATACAGTCTAAAGATCGTAAATAATCACTTCTTATCGGTTTTACTTACCAGTAATCATAATGCAGTGGATAAAAAATGTAGCACTACACGCGGGACGTAATTACATTCTATTTAAATATCGTCCGGTCTTCAGATATATTTAATTCCTCTCCAAATTTAACTACACAAATGCACAATTACCTTCTTAGCACTTCGTGATTATTGTTCTACGGAAATTTAATATCTAATAATACAAGGTGAAAAAAGTGGAATGAATTAGAAGACGGATTCAAGTACTATAAGAATTTCTAAACCAATATCCGACAGTATCATCTATGGATGAGAAACTGCGCCTATAACTATAATTTTTATAACAAATGAAGGAGAGATTATTGAACCTTAACATCCACATGAATCTATCTAGATCATACCTTTTGATTTCTAAGGCTCTCAACAGGTATTAAACCAAATAATGTAGCGGTAAATTAACAATAAAAGATCCACACAGCAGAGAAAAGACTCACGATGGAAGTTTTACATACCTCTTACACACCTTCTGTGGTAGATATTTCCTCTCTAGTATTAACCAAGTAACTGTTAGGTCTAAAAATAGTCAGCTATTATTCACAGCATCAAATAGTTCATATCTCTTCAATCGTTATTGAATATTTACCACAGTCTCACGTTAACAACAATTAACAACGGCTATTTACGATTCGACTGAGAAGAAGTTTTTCTGAGTGGCGTCAAGGACTGAGTGAACTAAATGTGGAAATTGAGGCAACACATTACCTAGGCAACGACTTCAAACATTTGAATCCATAATATATACTCATAGACTAAACTAAGAGAGGGCACAATATAGTCAGTCTCAGAGTATTGTTGCCGAGGGTCGAGAAGTATAACATATGGTGCTTTATATTTATGCTTTCATGCTGCGTAGTGCACAGCATAAAGGCTCAATCACTGTCCATTTGTTTTGGATGCTGCTCACTTATCAGCGCCTTTCATAACAGAACGTAAGCAAAATTAATGTACCCTACAGAACGAATTGAGGTTACTTCTGGCGTCCGCGTTTTTCGTTTTTTCTTCGGATTTTTAGTAAAGATATCGAAGATTAAACGCATAAAGTTTATATAATGCAAGACGTTTATTAGTCCTTATTATTGCTTGTTTAATTTAGCTTTAAATTTATTAATACATTGGGTTGCATCTGTAATTAAATGATAATTCGCGCTAAATTTGGTAATTTTAAGAAGGCTAGTATTTATGAGAGGTAGCCAATTTTACAGATTATTTTTGTAATTAATGTAAGTGGTGAGGTAAGGATTGTACGGGAAATTGAAGGTTGAGAGAAACCCAGGGTCGGCATTAGCCTACACTTGGTGTAAGGCGCTAAGGGTTCCACACTCCGGTGTCTCATCTGGATGATGAGAACTGAAGTGCATCATCGCAGCATTGCACGTAGGAATCAGAATTACAGTGATAATTCTGGAAAGCAGCCAGGGTTTGAACCAGAGCTCTTAAAACGGGAAGCAAGCACTCTAGCTACCACATAAACTGAATCCCAGCATAAGTCGTTACCCCACTTTGATCCAGTATGCGCTGAGGATCAATGGGACCCGTCAATATATCCTCGGAGAGTAAAGGTACGTGACCATCTGAACGAAATACCCATCAGAGGTAATACGTGCTTTCACTCACTGCATAAATGAAAGAAAATTATCCGTTTATATTGACGGAACATGCCACTAAAAGTAGAGGCAATGAGAGCTCATTTCATGGTGTGCGTCATGTGGGAAAGTAAAACGAGATAGACGTAAATAACTTGTGAGTGCATTAAGGGGTAGAGACCAGCTACAAATTTTGCGGATTCAGCTCAGGCTGTGTTTGTGTCAAGTGATGTTCGTTTTATGAATACCTTTCATGTACGTCATGCACCTAAATGTAATCCCGTGGATTGCGATTTACCTATATATAATGGCGGTTTCACCGCAAAATAAATAAATATAATTTTCCTCATAGCCTGCATAATTGTATATAAAATATCATCTATATGATATGAACCACAAAATATACCCTTTTCTACGCCATTTTTATTGCATTGACAGTAAAATTTTCATGGTTCTAAGTAGGATGATGGGAGAAACACGGAGTTAAGTATTGTTTTTTAAATTTATTATCACTGTTATTTTGACATCAACATTTTCACTAGAAGCAGGACCTCTCAGAAAATTCATTAAAAACTAAAGGGGTCTACATCTACATAATACCCTGGGAGCTGCCACATGGGCGTGTTGCAGGGGGTGTTCGGTCACCTGGCGTGTAAAGATGAAAGTTTTTGTGAGATGAGATGATGACATGTATTATAGGAGTGTATTTAGTGGAGCTCAATTTTTATTGTGGTCACTTATTATTTGTGGAAAGAACAAGTTTTTGTATCTTTCTATTCGGTAGTGTATCTCTCTTATTTTATCGCTTCTGTCAGACCTACAGAAGCCTCTCTGTAATGAGGCGTCATGATAATATTCCCTGTGTTGCTCTGAAAAATATCTGTTCTGAATTTCTCAAGCAACCTAAGCCTAGCGTTTAGCCTTCGAGTCGCCAGGGGCTCCCACCTTCTACGGATGCATACGACAACTTTAATTGTTTTAGAAAATACCATACTCTTGCGATAAATGATGGCAAAATGTAGTTATTCCATAGAAATGGCCCTGGAGTACCCGTCTATGGCAATAAAAAGAGCGCTGGTTAAAAATATTTGAGCATATCTTATCTGCACATAATTATCTGCATCTATTGAAGCTTAGTTTGTTTTAAGTAAATAACACTTGTCAACAGCGAAAGCAGGAGATTTTAAGCCAATTAAAATTTCATGTTTCTATTAGTCTAGTTATGTATTATCTCTGCTAAGTAATGCAAACATCATGTTTTGCACGTTCCGTGTATGATACTTGTATCACGTTCACACAGTTACATTATAGATTAGTTTAGTGCATGTTGGTGATGAGCCCTTGCCCCTGCCAAATATCATTGAGGAGGCTTGCAGGGTAATATGTAGGTATAGATGAAAACATTTTTTGAATTTATATATCTTTTGACTCATGCAGTCGCGGTAGACCCCTTTAAAACATAATCTGGCTTTTTAACTGCAAATGAAGGCCCTCTGGCGCCCTTGATGTTGCAAGTAAGTCATTTTTGCTTGCATCACACTATTATTGAATACGTGGATGGAGAATCGATATATATGTATCGAATCGTATATTTAGGGAAGGATTCTTTGAGACGTTAAGAAAGGTTTGGAGGGAAACACGGAGTCAAAATCAGCCTACTCTTAATGATAGACACCTGGGGAACAACATTTTAACGCCTAATCCACCAGACGGATTACCACCCTTGAAGTGCTTTCAACACAGCAACAAAGAAGAAACTGGGATTTTGCTCAAATAGTCTCGGCCATCTTCGAGTTTCGAGGTCAGGTCCTCGGGATGCAAGCCCTCTACACCGCACTAACCTCACCCTGCCTAGATAATTTTACCGCTGAGATGTGGCTTAATGGTCGTCCGTCAGTAATATTAAGTGGGTGGGTACACCAACATATTCGACAAGCTCCTGTTTGGTAAAAAATCCATGAGACACTATTGGGGATATGATAAAAGTTTCCCCTAAGTATTGACAAAATCAGATACAGAAGAGATATCCCTTAGGGAAAAAGATTCACATCCGTCTTTCGTGGTAGGACTTTTCCTCTCATTCGTCATTTTTTCAGTCATTCATATTTCATGCGCCTGTGAGAATTGTATATGTAATTGTGTGTATGCAAGAGCAAACATCTACCTAAGCTTATGACATATTTTATACTCCAGTCTCTTCCATGTGTGAACATCTGTTATGTAGCTAGGATCTAATATAAATGGGTAGAGGGGTTCATATTGAGCATGAGCATCGGGGGATCCGGGAAAATAAATCAGGCGCAAAATTGTGAGTGATCAGATATTTTATCATTGTGACTGGAATACACAACTGAATATTTGAAAGATTTTTACAGGCCAACTGTTTGGAGGAATAATACAAATCCTACGGTTTTTTTGCACATCTTACGGTTTGAAAATTGCAAACCCGTTCATTTAATATGAATTTTCTAAAATGAAACGTGAGCGACATCATTATATTCCTTCAAATTAGTTAAAAAAGATTTCGCAGCGAGAAGCAACGCTTGGACTGTTAACTCAGCCATCTTACATGAACTTCATTTAATTGAAGGTTAAGCCTAAAATCCTGCGAAACAAACTTTTTTGTTAAAAAAATCGGGAAATAATTTTTCGTTACATGGATTATTTTGTAGCGTAAATGAAAAAACTCGAGCGAAGTTAGGGGCTCGGGACCCATGAATTCCCTCATCGCTATGTCACTTGCTCACATAAATGGCGAATCATGTAACCGGCAGAAATATGGCCACTTTCGTTTCTTATAAGAGAGGAAAGGCACTCCAAAGAAAAAAAGTGGAGGAGGAGAAAGGCAGGTAGGTATCTTCCTCCGTCTTTCCCCGTTGGGTCGCGGCGATAAGCGAGGAGGGCAAAGCGAGCGAAATAAAGACGGAGAAGGAAGGAGGAGCAGGAGCGGAGAGAATATGAGGAAGCCGAATATCCAATTCGGAGGGAATAGGGTCGCTCAAGCAGGGCCAGCCCACCCCCAGCCCCTAGAGCGTTGCGATGAATCCTTACCCCGAAGCACCCCTCCCCTACTCGCAGTAAGGGGTTCTTTAAGAGCCGACCCACGTCACCAGGGACACAGGAATTAGGGGTAGGGGATGGAGGAAAGGAGTATGGACCAGAAAGGGAGAAGCTAAAGAAGGAGATGAGGGGGGATGTTAAGGGCAAGCTCTTAAGGAGTTCCCCTCGCGAATACGTGAGTCAAAACAAACAAGGCATCTCATGTTTTCGTCTCTGTCTCCTACAATAGACTGCTCTCCCTGATGGCATGTTTCGTTTTCTGTAAAACAAAATTAAAATGCTAAAGCCCTGTTTTATTATGTATGGTCTAAGTTATCCGAAAGACGATGTTGTCTTTACATTCTTAGAGCCTGGGTCTTGTACATTAGAGTGTCGGTTGGTTGATGTGAGCACCATCCATAGGAGAACGTTATGGCATTGGCTTTATGATATTTACCTATATTTTTTCCAGAAACAACCCAGTTATATTTAACAATGAAAACTGTGCCTGATAATATAGATTAATCCACTTATATATTTTTAAAATTTTTATTTCTCATATTCAATTAAACTGACCTCCACATTTCAAAGGCATTTCTATAAAAATAACGCTTTTTGGCCATAGAAATTGCCGTGTTTGGTTGGCAAACCAAAAACTACGATGGTCTTACGCCAGGCCAGGATTAGAAACTGATTGATTCAGTTTTATAAAAGACTGGAAAAGGGCTTTATTTGTACTGTAACTCTTTTTAACAGAATCGAAATAAAATAGAAAGGTCAGAAAAACTTCGCTGACAATAAGACTTACTTAGTGATAACCCAAGTGATACTTAGTGAGAATTAAAAAACAAGCTTAAACTTAAGGTATATGGCTTAAAACCTTGTCCTAAATTGCCTTTTCCAGGGTAAAATAACTAAGAAAATACTGCATGTTATGAGTTTTCTTTTTAGTTCCGATGGTGTCAATAATATGTTGATTCATAAACTCCATTTACTTCATTATAAACTCAAAGTTTGCATTAAAAGCTTACCTCCTACGAAGCCAAATGGCATGCGTGAAACTTTTACAGGACTGATTCGCTCTGTTCAGTATTTTACAGTTAGTTCTCCTTTCTGCAATAAGAATGAAACTTGATTCTGTTCGAATTTTAATTGCATATTTACGAAATTGTCTCCATTGATCGCTCCCTACCTTCATTTGATTAGAAACTAATTTGGGTGCGATGGAATATTTGAACCTCATCGACAATATTGTGGTGGGATAAATGCATATTATTACTACTCGTAATCATCAGTTACAAATTGCTGGGCATTATTTCCATTGCAGGACGAGTCTATTCCACTTCTGTCCCCGTGCTCTTTATTTGCCACCGAAATAGCCGTTTAACCTTTATGGGGAAATTTTTAATTAACATTTCTTCATTTAAATTTTAGTCGTTGCAATTTTTTATATTTTTTTCGCTCCAATTGGACGTTGTGAATAAAACTTTTCTATGGATAATGTAATTTTGATATCAAGTAGTCGTATTTGGCGCGCATGGGTTAGTATGCTGTAGTCTTAACTTAGGGTACCTATTTTTTCGCACTCACAACGGGAATATTTTTGCTTATAGGGTATGGATGTCCAGGGAATTATTGTGACCGTTTATAGCCATAAACTATTTCATTTCCATTTTAACCTATTGTGTTACCAGTTTATGGGGTGTACTAGATTTATTTCAGCCTATTTGTCTACGAGCCTGGCGCATTCACATACTGCAGCCAGCCTACAGGTGTGGCCAAGTCTCGCTATCTGCGTAAGGGGATTCTTGTTTCTAAGTCGCGACTGTGTTTGAGGGGGATGAGTACGGTGGCCAGGGAGTAAGTTGACTTTGACTTTGATATTGAGTCAGCAGCAAAAGCGAATCAAACCGCTGAGGAGGCAACGCAGCTACCTGGGCGCAAACAAATTGTGCCAGCTCTTTGTGCCCAGTCGACTGGGAAAGTCTAGCCTTGGTCAAGCTCGCTTTATGCTGGAATAGAAAACTCCTGATAGCGTGTTTGTATTCAGGACGTGGCTGTGAGCCTTTCTAACTCAATTTACAGAATGATATTGGTTTTGCATTTACCATCAAATAAATCACCTCAAAGACGTGAAGGGAATAGCATTCAAATAAAGTCATGGTCATAAGCGATGGCGTTTTTAATTTGTGTATAGTACTGTGTATTTTGTTGTAATATGCACTACTGCAGCACTCTTTATTTAATTTGTGAATCATTCACACTGCTGTCGTAAAAAAGTGAACATTCCATCGTATTCATGACCGACACATGGCTTGATACTAGCAGCAAGCCGACACCAATTGATTGAAAAAAGATTTCGAGCTGGTAACGAAATTTATTTCCATTAAAGAAGTTATTACAAATATAGGTTTTTAAATATTATTATAATTTTAAGAGAGGATTTTGTATGCATATTTTAAAACCAATATTATCTCGTTGAGGAAAATGATCGAAGTCTACTAGATATTGCGTAACTTGACTAACGTTTGAGTCTTATTTGAATACCACAAGTATTTGACATAATTATTTGTGTTGAACTATGAATATCATCAACATGAAAATCCTTGGTTTTCCATCATTTTAGGCTTGAGTTTGTGGAGTTCATCCATTTTCCTACCTATTAAACTAATATTTCCCATACCTTTTCACATCTATACCAACCCAGGTGTCAAAAGCTGTTTTTTAAGGTGATATACTTTGAAATGGCAGCAATCAGTTTAATCTTGGGTTGGTGAATACATTAATAATGGGTTGGTATATGTTAGCGTGAAAGAGCAATACAGAAGGTAGCATTTTGAGTTTATATGATATCTGGTTATTATGATATCTTTGTGATAAATCATTCGTCGGTTGAAATAACAACTTGATGACTAGGCGTTAACTCATTTTAGTGTCGGAGAAAATATTTGCTGACTGTGAATAAAAAACAGCTTTTCCCAGCAAAAAAAAAGGAGACAGTCTGTTGTGTGCATAAATCTATTTTCCAGGTGCTACGCCATCCTTTAGTTAATTAGGCGCTCTTTGATAATTATAATTTACTCCCGACTCCTGACAGGTGTGGGGTTTACCTGACCACATCGGCCCTCCGTATATTACACGACGACCAAAGGTCAGGGGAGAGGCAGTTTGTGCCCCGAGAGGCGGGTGTGGGGGCAGAATGACTTCGCGCGGGGGAAAGCTTGTGAATTTCGTATTGTAAACATCACGGAATATGATACAAATAAATAAAAACTCATATTCACGTTTAGCAAAGGTCTGACACTGACTCTAAATGCGATCGCATTAATGCTATGTAATTCGACCAGGGATAGTGAAAATGGAAGTAAAATTACGTCGTCGTTAGCAAGTTTTTAAGTGTGGTTAAGGGAGGAGATAGTCAAGGGAAGAATATTTTTATGACGCAATGGATGTAATTCCCATTTAAATAGACATACCGAGAAATTGTGAGGGCAAGCCAACGTGTGTATTAATATTACGAGCTATAATACTTCTTTTAGTTAAGAAAGAAGAGTTGTCTGAGCCAAATAGCGACAACAGGAAGCTAAAATTGAATACAACGATACAATTTACTGGTCTAAGGACCAGCGATGGACTCAAAAAATGGTATGCATTTTACCTGAAGCCAAGGTTTTTGTAAGCCTTTTAGAAAAGTCTCCTATTCTCACACACAGAAGGTTTCTAGAATTCTTATTAGACGGCTTATAACTATCTTAAATACGAGGTTGATAGTTGTATTTAAAAATAGAGTAAATATATCCTTATAGCGATCAAATTTGACATCCAAATTAGATCTCTCCTTCAGTTGTAGCATATGCCTTTCTTTGGAATTTGCACGTCGCATGCTGTGATTTATCTCTCGGCATAAAAGAAAGAATCTGTTTCAGTATAATGATGGCGAAACTAAAGATGATTCACTCTTGGCATAGCTCTGTATTTTTGAACACGACATCATTTAAGTCGCTAAAGACCTTTTATTAAACGACATTATTTTCCAGTTTGAATATCTCGAAATCAGGTATCTCCTCAGGCACACACCTTTTGCTCCTCAGATTTGGTTGCAACTAATATCTCATACACCTCTCTCTTTTTTATCACTGAAATGTTCACGTCTTTATTCCACAAAATAGATCACGTTTATTTTCCCTACCACTCCCTTTTCACTCGTTTATATCTGTGCACACGCTACAGTTATTCCTATCAAGCTCATCCTCGCATTTATACACCAGTGACAGGTGTATTAGTCCTATTAACTCTGTTTTGAAGATAGCATATCCTCAAGCATACATTCATACCGAACTCTTATCTCGTTGTCAGATATTCTCTCCGCTTTTACTCTCTCTCGCACTTCGCTTTCTTGAAACTCAATTTATACCTGGGTACATGCTGGAGACCACCAAATGGGGTGCTCTACGTTCGGCGTACCTCATTATCATTTTATCTGTTACCTATTCTATGAATCTCTCATCATGCATGATGAAGTCGATATTACTCTTAAAATTGCCCCTTTACCATGCACATACATGAACATACTTATAGTTAAACCATGTATTCCAATCAAACAATCCTTTTTACGAGCTCATTCTCACTAAGTTTTCACCGTAGTCATTTGCCTGAGGTTCATTATAAGGCCACACAATACTCTATTTGTCCAATTCGGCCCAATTTTGTCGGCCCTGGTGGCGGCGGGGTAAAGTCCTCGCGGGGTAAATCCCGAGGGTCACAGGTTCGAATCACGCCTGGGTAGATAATTCACTGCCTAGGACATGGATGTTTGTGTTATTCAAATTCAAGTTAATTGTAAGAGAGGACTGTAAAGTCCTAAATTAGCTCAATAAAGACAAGTTATAATTATTATTATTATTCATCCCGGTCATTACTACCTAGCCATTGACGCTGTCTAATACGATTCGGTATATTTTCTATACATAAATATATTGCATATGAGTTCGGTTTATTCGGGTTTTTCCCGCGTTGGTTCATTTTAACGGACAACAGTTTTGCCAACGTTACAGCTAGTGTCGTCAGGTCCTGAATGATATTGCATATATTGGCCTGGTATATATTCGCTGATATACTTCAGTCGATAAGAAATAATTTAGCCTCGTGTCCGCAAAAAATTATGACGACGATGTCATCAGGAAAAATTATCATACAGACGCACATTCATGATCACCGTATTAATGCTTCACGGTTATAAGATACATATATGTACATGAGGCTTGAATGGATTTTATCTTTCAAGGATATGTCTCTCACAAAGCCTAAAATTCTGATCGTCAGAGTAATTGAACACCCACGTCCGGTGCGGGATTTGGAGCCATATTCTTTGACCAGCCTTGTCGGTGTTTTTATAACCTAAATTCATTGGTCTCAGAGTTCATTCGTAATATTCAATTCCATTTACGCATATATTTGAACAAATTCGTACAGTACAACTGGTTGTTTACTATGAATATTAATTTTAACAAATGATGAGCTTTTATTTTTTAGTATTTTCTTGCCAAAATAGTGTCAAACCCTTGCAAATGCAAAACTACACCCAGCTCTGCGGGCTGCATATCACTGACTTCCATGCAGTATGCTTCGCGTGCCCTTAGTTTGGAAGCAAATCAACTAAAGAGAAGTCATTATGGCGCGCGGGATTCGTCAGCTTACCGAGGGCAAACGTGTCAACATTTTCTATTTTTGAAGCCGCATTTTTGGATTTCTGTAGCCGGGAGAACTAATCAACTCGAAGTATCTGGTAAATGTATTTGCCCACTCTCGGTGATGGAAAACAACTGAAGTCGAGCTTGGTTGAAATCACGTTAGTCTGTTGCATAATTCCATTTTTCGGGTGCTTATTATGTGTGTCCTGCGTGTTGCTTACAAGTAAGTCTCAGTGTATTTATGAAGTCAAACGGCTCTAATAAGGTAATTTATATGTCAGACCGGGTTTTGGAAATTGCCTGGCTCACATTTAGGGAAGATACCCCTTGAAGCCAGCGACGAACGCGACTTAAAAGCCTTGTTAAATATTGACCTAATGACGAGCCCAGCGTAAATAAGGCTGCTTGTTTACCGGAATGGTCGCTAAATTTGCTCTCGCAAAGAATGCGTAAGGAGTATTTTTCGCTTTTTGGTTGGAGCCGTTTAAGAGGCGTGAACGTCATGGTTTACCGCGATTGTGTTTGCTGCGAAGCCAGACGCGCGCTGGTAAGGCTGAAAGCGGTGAAGAACCTTATCGAAACCCACTCAGTTAATAATCTGATTTTTTTTGTTTTCTGATTTTTCTGGACTTAAGTGTACACATTTTTTATATGGCTCTATGTTATACACAAGGACTAATAATTTTATACCATAACTAGAAAATTACTGCTCTAGTTGTGCCATTATTTGGTTGTCCTATTTACTAAAGAAAAGTAATATTTTCCTCCAAAAACTCCGAGCTTACATAATTTTTTCCTGAGTTATTATCTCTCATGATACGTTCCGAAAATATGTTTTTATCCTGAGTATATTCTGTGTAGACGTTTATGAAAATAAATGACATGTTCGTAATGTTTTAACGACAGAATAGTAGGTAATGTAAATGAAACATGGGTTGAAACTCGCCATGAAAAAGTCATTTGACTTCACCGGGATTTAAACCCAGATCTCCCAATTTCCGGTTAGGTGTGTTAGCCAGTAAGAGATCTGGGATCGGATCTCGGATAAGTCAAATGGTTTTTTCATGGCCAATTTCAAGCCAGGATGTATATGCACTTGTGCGAGTAACCTCGTACCACATTATTTTTCAGTGCAATCATTGGAAATGTAAATTAAATCAAAAGACCCGTCCTGCACGAAAAAAGTAAATGAAAATTGATCCACCATAGTGTTCCATGTATCTGAAGTGCAATCAAAACTTACTGGGTTGATTGGAAACTTGCTCGATTGCTTAATAACCCTCTTTATGTTCCCTACCCCTTCTATTTTCCACGTTTCGTTCTTTTGTCTAATTGACTGAGTTTTTGGATTGGGAAATGACTCACTTGTTGGGTAAACTAAGAACGAATATAAAAAATATTTAGAGATAGCAGAGAAGGAAAGTGAACTGGTATCAGGGATTCTGAGAACGCAGTAGAGAAGAAATGAGGACACATTGGGTAGGAACGTCGTAAAAGGGGATTACAGAGGGAATATTCTGAGCAAGCCTGGAAGGAGAAAGAAAATATGAAATCATATTGCGCTACGTAAGGAAAGACATAATATATAAAGAGAATATGAAGGACTTTATGATGAAGCGAAGCTCTATAGTGCTGTAGATTGTGATGATCCAGGAATGAGGAAACTAAAGAGAAACTAAAACTGACTGATTCGGCGGTGGTAGGGTAATGTCCTCTCCTGCTTAGGTCCATAGGACACGGGTTCCATTCTCACTTGGATGGTTATACACCTTTCAGGGAATGGCTCTGGATTTATTTGGCAATTAAAATAAGATAAACTGCCCTTCATTAGAGTAGGAAAATCATCTACATTTGCATTACTATTACTAATACTGCTCGAAAATTCATAAATGAACCAGGGGAATACCAAATCGTGATGGTATTGTTTGTTGTATCTTAGTTGTGTGCCGTGTTTAGGTGTTGAAAGGTCTGTGCAGCTTACTGCATTGTCAGGTACAATTGTTTATCTTTTATTTATTGATAGTTGCGATAGTAACCTTACGCTAAGAAGGTGGGGCTAGAGAACAAACTAATCATTGGATGGAAGTTTACGTTTACAATAAATAACTGTGGAAAATTGAAAGGCTCGTTTTAAACATGGATTTGAATATAAAATAGTTCCACGAAGTGACGCCTGAAAGTGTAAAGTTTATTCACTGGCTCACATACGCTTGAGATTGTATACCATCATGCTGTAATTTTACAGAGATGCTTTGTATTATTGTGATTCTACAGAGATGCTTCGTATTATTGTGGTAATTCCCAATTCCTTTAATCAAAACAATTCTGCTTTGACCTCCTTAACTAATTGCCTATTCTTCTCCTTTCCAGGTAATTGATCTTCCTTTTACGCCTGAGTAGTAAACAGTCTCAGCGTTGGCCTTTTCACTGTCATCTTTCATTTGACGTAAGTACAGAAATGTCTTTTCCGAAATTACAACTTTAATTAACGACGAAGTAAGTCATTTGATCGAAAGAACAAAAGAAGTCTTTATTTTGCTTCTTCGGGTTCACGAATTTAAAGAGTCACGCGTCCGTGAAGCCTTTGTGATGACTCTCTACTTCGATTCGGGTGTGTTCCCTTGAAATACAAAAAAATGAACGAACGGAACCCAGATGTCCTCACCTGATTGAATCTTCGGGAGCGTGCTGAGCGAGGAGATATGAAAGCGATTTACTCCTTGAATCCGCGATCGTTCGTTTGCGAGGATGAGCGCAGAGGGAGTCGCATTCCAGGCAGAGAATTCAAACTGAGACATTTTTTTCGAGTGCGCCTTGGACATCTCTCCGTTCATTTCTCCCTAATCATCGGCATTTCACCCGGCGCTCCTCATGTGGCAGCTTGTTATGACCTGTTTGTGGGACTCACTGGTCCGTCGGATGAGGTTTAAAACTGAGTGAGTGTGAGATACAATTGTACCTCAGTATTGCTTGGTGCTGAAGTACTCGATATCATTTTCGTGAAAGTGTGTATGCTACTAGTAATTTAAAGGCTATACATAGGAATGATGTGCTGGCGACCTAAGCTGACTAGTTTAATACAGTATATTATCATGTAATTATGTAAGTTCGTATAAAAAATCGCTCTGTGAAAGCTTGTCAAATGTTTCAGAAAATTGTAGTTATCTACATGCACGCACTCTTTAAAACACTTTCTCAGCGTATTACTCTTTCTGATAACTTTTACTTATTTTGTGTTCCTTTTGCATTCATTGGGCTAAAGTTAATTCATTTTTATGAAAAGGGAAAATTCAATTTGATATCCACTTCTAGCTACTCCCTAGAAATTGTTAGTTGGCTGATGACGGCTTATTGCTTTGCTATTTAGCGTTGGAATAAAACATTTGTGATGGATTTATGGACCTATTTACTTGATTTGAGTTGATGGTTGATATTGACTCAATTTTAGGTATACTCTTCTGAATCTAAATATAATTTATGAAAGTTCTTTTTATGTGGAAAATAATGTATGCATAGTTTAACCAGACATCATGACTTAAGTAGCTATTAATTTGTCGAGTAACTCTTCAAGTAGTCATTACTCCACGTGGTTCATTGCACATCTGCCCTCTTGGTTGATTTTGAAACTCATGATCATTCAACTGTATGCATTCAGGAGCAAAAAGTGATTAGACCAGTCGTGGAGCCAATAAAATTTGTGAATATTTCTACTACACACATTGCGCGAATAACTTTATTCATGTATGTCATTGCTCTTCGGCTACATACGGGTCGTGTTAGCAACCGGTCGCGTGATAAATACTTATGAATTAATCCCTCCTCGCAATTAATACTCCATGGGTCTCATTCCACTATCTTTAATTCCATTTAGATCTAGTGAAAAGTATTTAGTTTTCTCTAATGCACAGTATACGCTTATTCGCTAACGTGTTACAAAAGTTTGTCAATTTATCATTCACCATGCCAATGGGGTATATATTTGTTAATCTGTTGCTAATTATTACTCCAAACGTTAAATGTATCATTGTAAAATCATTAAAAAAAGATTTCAGTCGTCAAATTTCATTTACTCTGTATCGTCATCCGGTTGAAATTTTGCCTAGCACATTTTACATTACCTAACACACCTAAAGACTGGATTTTACTGATTCTTTTTGGGAGACACTAAAAGAAATCCGTTAAAAGTCACGAGTGTCTTTTAGTTTGGCAACCCATGAAATAAAAAAAAACCCACTCCTTATCATCTCCACGTCATATTTTTTAGTACCTTGACATTCAGTGTCGAAATAAGGGTCGTAAGATTAAAATATTTCTTAGATTTGAACAGCTTTGAACAGAAATTCAGCTATCCCCACGATGGATGATACTTATATAGCTTAGCCGGAAAAGTGTCAGTTTTGTTCAAATTTTTACTATGTGAAGGGTGTTATAAACTAATACAAATTGAGATAAGTTTCAAATTCTAGCTTTTCCCATAAATTCACAGTACCAAGAGCATTCAGCGGGTGCAATTCTATTCCACAACTAATTTTGCTGATGTGGTTTTTATCTTGCTCTTTGGTCATTTTTATTGTTAACCAGGTGCGCCAAACTTAATGCGGTTAAGTTAAAAGTTATGGCCCAACTAAATTCCCGGTATGCGACTCCTAATAAAAATGAATACAGTAAAATTCTTTTCTCAAATTTGACGAAAATAAAAGCATCCAGCACATCATCGTTAAAATGGTGTTTTAAATTACGATGCAACTTTTGAATTTGCAATGGACGTTTGTTCATTGTTTGGTTTTCATTTAATCCTGGTTTAATGCAAATGTGGTGAATCCATAATTTTGTGATCATAATTAGCTCTTCGCTTCCAAGCCATGTTCCGTAGCTCACCTAACTTCTCAGCAGTAATTGCGCTTGATGTTCGTTGTACAGCTTCAACGTCAGTGTTTCTCCACGATATGGAAAATAAATGTGTAAACATTGAGAATCATGTCCCTAGTCAAGATTTTCCAGTGTTGAAAGAAAGTTCGAATGTCCCTCTGCAGTTGAGACGTAAGTAGAGAAAATTTCGGCTAGGATAGTAAACCTATTGTCAATTTTCTTTTATTTTGCGTTGAAGGTATAATTTTCTTATGGTCCTTTTATTGTGCGAGTAAATGCCTTAGTCAGTTTTTTATCGCTAGAATGAAATTTTCACCATCTTTTCTTATAATTATTTTAAATTATATCTGCATTTATAAAATTTATCGTATGGAATATGATGTTAAATGTATGTTATATACATATTATATAAAATATTACTTAACTATACTACTCACCTAAATCTGTAAGATCATACACACGCAGAGGATAAACAGCATATCCTGGCATGGTCATATAATGGCATAGCCTTTACCGTTGAATTGAATGATTTTTCGGTTTCGAGAAATTATCAATTCCTTTGCTGTTGTCAAACTGTTTGACACAGTTTTGCTAGTAAAATCCGTCAGCACTCATGTTGCTGTGAACTTATGAATTGATATAAAATCCTATCTTTTGAGCAACGACTACTTTGCTAGTTGTATATTACCCAAAGTGATAATTTCCTCTTCTTTGCACGCAGATTTGCACGTGTTCTACTGGTATAAGGAAGCTTTTGTTCATAGAGAAACTTCTCCAGATTCGTTTTACACTTAAGGATACTATATAACTCTAGTATCTCCTTTTTGTCTTCGAGAGTCTAATTTATTTTATTTTTATATGATTAATCCTGGTTCCATATTTCCCGCAATGAAATCTGTAGCATCTGTTAAAGCTTGGGGTGACGAAAGACGCGCTAAAAATACATGATCGGAATTTTATATTAATATTTATTAGAATGGGGCCATTAGAATTTCATGCTGAGAACAAACCTAACTCTCATATATATTTATATATATAGAAACTTCCGCCGATTCTTACTACTGTAACGAAACCTAATTTATCTCAGTCCTCTGTCTTTAGGAAATTAAATTTTAAAGCTGCAGTTAATCCTAAGCAGGACGACGTGCAATTAGTCTTCAAGAAATCAAATGGCAAATGTGATTCATCGACCGGCTTCTTATGCTTAGTTTGTATTTCACTTTATATGAGGACAAATGATGCTTGCTTCGAGTTTCGAAACAGCGAAACGCTTTTCTAATGAAAGCTCATAAATCTCTTTATATAAATGACCATTTAATTTAAATAATCTCTCTACTATATCATAATTTGCTTTACAAACAATATGAACAGCGTCAATGCGTCAAGTAAGCCCTAAACAGAATGAAATCTGGCTTCTATTATGCTGGGCTGAACATTAACTAGCTCGCCATGATTTCATAAGCTTTTTCTCATCTTCAATATCCTTTCCGGATAGCTATTTGTAAAAATATCGTATTCGTTTTTTTCCAATTTACTTAAATTGATAGGTTTAATTTGATTGCGAATGATATTTTCTCAAAGTTGACCCAGAAAGTTCAATTTTATAATGGATCCGATCCATTTCAAACCACAGTATTTGAGTAAACATACTTCATGATAACCATAGGGGCATGGAGACTTCTCCAATTGAAAGGTATGGCGTATTATGAGGATTGAGATGAGTATTTCGTATGTCTGATGTTATTCAAGTTCACTGATGCATGGATCGCTTCTCTTTTACGGATTTGGAATCTGCTCCACCCGTAACTCATTCGACGTCACTCCTGGGTGACTCCGAACCGTTTAGGCAGAAGTTTGCGTCTAGATAGGTACCCTCACGACGGAATCAAAGTTTCCCGGGCCAAAGTCAATATGTCTCTAACATTTGCCCATCAATCAGAAGATTGGTTGATTTTAGACCTCCAGTCCTCTCCACTAACGCCTACTCTCTTCACTTGCTTCCTAGATCTACTTTTTCACATCACTCGCGTATTCCTTCAGTCCTCATTTCAATATTCGAGAAGTGATTTATCCAAATATGTAAACTTGTACCATGTGTTACAAACGGAGGAAATATACTTGACTTCTCTTCCTAAAGATTTGCAGGATCTTTTACAAGCCACTCCTTTTACGGATGTTTTATCACTGTGGGTTCTCTAAACATGGAATTCCAATGCATATTCCCCGCGAAAATTGTTAACTCTTCTGTTTTTTGCATTGTGTTTTATTCAGTCAATGTTTATGAAACATTCTTTCTTTGTAAATAATTTAGTACTTTTCCGGCGAATATTATGTGTGAAATTCTCTCGGGATTCACGCCGGGTTAAATTTTTGGCTGCTGCCAACGTTTCGATGGATAACACATCCATCATCATCAGGGTAATGATGCCTGGGCCGCCTGTGTTCTCTCTTATATAGGGTCTTGGACGGTTACATCTGGCTGACCATTGTTGTTACTTCTTTCCGTTATTATTTTTTAAATTAATGGTATCCACCCTTGAATTATTGAGTACCCCGAGTCCCGATTTAATTTATTGAGCTGAAGATGTATTTCTATGGCTTCCTTAAATAGTCTTTTCCAATAACTAATGGTTATTGAAACATTGGAAGCAGCCAAAAATTTAACTTGGTGTGAATCCCGAGAGAATTTAACCCATTCTTTCTGTGTTTTCGAAGCGTCTTTATGATAATATGTTGTTATAAATACGTGCCTTTTGGGACACCAAGCATTAATTTTGACCAAGGATGAATTACCGGTCAAAATTCTTTAGTCTGTTAATTTTTTTTCCACTCCCTTCGAGTTTCACCATTGATGTCGCTTTTTGTGTACATTGAAGTTACGGATATGGAGATTTAAGGCTCATAATTAAAATTGTGATCTTAATCTGCCCAGGAGAACAATGGGGGAATTTCTTATTGAGGTACCCTCAAAAGGGTTTCCAGACAGACTTGAGAATTTCCCTAGATTGCTTTGATGCAGCCCTGGCTTAATCTTAGCCCAGTTTTTTAATTGCATGATGGACTACCTTTAGTCATCTTAAGTTTTTGGGAAACTTTAAAATGAGCCTTGATAAATAGAGAATAAGTGCGGTTCAACAAGTAACGCCCAATTGTTTGGTAAGATGAAATGTAATAGCTAAAGTATTTTTGCCATATACTGAGTAAAGGCACATAATTATTCAATTCCTCAACATAGCCACCTAGTCTCTCAACACACTTCTCCCTTAGCTTCTTCTTTCGCACTTCTCGTCACGCCCTTTTCCCCTCCGTCTTTTTGAGTTGAACCAACTTTTTACTGCCGATTTGTCTTCGGCATCGGAAATGAAATGTTTTCCAAGAATTTCTTCTGTAGACCAAAAAGATATTAGACGAACGGTGCTAGGCCCGGGCATGGTGGCAATTTGAACATGTTCGCCAATGTATGAAGTTTTATTTTCCACTCAGAACGAATTGCCTTGTCCATGACAGTGGCATTCAGTTCTCTTTATACTGTTAGGGGACGCCCTGCACGAAATAAAATCTGCCGGGGTCACTCGGCCCTTTGAAAAGAACTTACACCACCTGCCGTTGTTGGTTCGATCCAAACTGTCTTCCGCACACGTGCACATCATTGCTCTGTGAACTTCACTCTGGTTACGGCCTTCACCCCGCAAAAAACTAACAACACATTTCTGCTCTTCACAAGCGAACGGTTGTAACGCACACGACGAAATCTTTGACCAATAGCTCACTCTTCTGCCTCCTTAGGTACAAAAAAAAACAGAAAAGACAATCTGGGAATACTTGAATATACATGCTGTGAAAGCATCATGTACCAGAACACTACTTTACGCAGGAGAAAATTAGTGTGTGTTACTTATCGACCCGCCCTCATTTTATGGTCTTCCCTCTGTTTCATAGTCATGAAAATAGACAGAATTTGACATTTGTGAGTTGATACTGGTCTGCCGTCCATTAGTGACATTGCAGCAAGTGAGCGGCGACAATTGACGATGGTGAAATCCGTAATGCCCATCATTTCATTAGTTAATAGGCGCCTACTTACACTTTGAACATACGGGCTGCGAGTTACCCGTATCACTCAAATTAGCCGTTGCGGGTCATCATGGTATTCAATCGGTTATACCGAAGTAAGAAGCGTAGCTCCATGCAATGAAATTAATCAAATAAAAAGGATTGAAAACTTATGAACTCTGAACGTTAGATTTGTCTCAGTAAGTGTAGTTGTCATCGCGCAATATAAATTATTTATATTCTATTTTGCTTCTTGACCGCTGTATTAATTAATCTTACTTGAGTTTTCTTTTTAGGTTTTTGGGCAAATTATAAAGCTGTTTATAGTTCCGATATTTCATAAAATTTTAAACTCTTCCTCAAGTTTTGAAGACAATAAAAGAGAATAAATTTTCATGATTCTATGGATAGCAGTAAATGGTGTATGAACTTTAGTTAAAATGTGTCTTGTTTATTGAAGTTAAAGTGTGTTACGCTGATGTTAATTTTTTTTATTTCTTAGCCCTGGGGAAGGAATTAAAATTAATCAGAAACGTCTTGACACGTATAGTCTTATTATGTGTCAAAAAATCTAAAAAAACTCAAGGGAGATTAATAAATGATCACGTTTAGCTAATTCAGATCCCACAGCCAGAAATGATGGAGGACCTAGATACAATAACAGAGCTAGCCAACTTACGCTGCTGTCGCAAAAAATATAATTGTAGAGATCATTTTAAGCCTGAGCTTTCATCTGGATCCTCCCAATTTTTAAAGATAAATACATTATATTTAATGCTATGATTTCTTCAATGGCGCATTTTACACGCACTCAATGAACTTTTTGTAAGATGAGTGTTACTAGCATTAACAGAAATAGAAAAATAATCTGGGGAACAAGAGAAATTTTTTCTGAGCACCATTTTTCATTAAGACCCTAGTGGAGGTGGAGTTATTGAGTATGCAAAGTCATTTTCACTTCATTTTTCACTGAGTAATGTATATATTTCATATTTTATGAAAACATACACGTACAAACAAATTGGCAAGATCGATTATACATGTTTAAAAATTTTAGGTTGCAAGTGCTATACGATTAGAAATTTTCCATATTTCCCTGTAAAATGCATTTTTAATGCAATAATAGATAATTCATAGATATAGATGTCAGTTTACACTCCATAAGAAAATTGAAGTTAATGTACATATGTTCTTGCTAAAAGAAAACACATCCATCCAATAAGATATGGATGTAACACCCAACTACTTGAGATCTACTGATTGTATTTCAATAATATTAACATAACAGCATACCTATAATGTACCAAGAATATTCTGATAAAATGAAATTTTTTCAAAATTATGACCAGACGGATATATACCTCTGGGGAATACTAAAGAATTCATCTATAAGAATTGGAAATGGTAAATACATCAACACCACAATTCAAAGTATATGAATTTCGTATAAAAACTCATACATTTATGTAAGTTGGGTTATTGCTCGTCTGAAGTTCAGCTGTGACGTACAGGTATCGAATACACGAACTATTTACCACGAATTATGGGCAGAGGCAACCACCAGTCATCTGAAAATACTCCACCACTGAGTTTTTAAAGGTTGTGAAGTGATGATGGTTACGCGAAGTGGCTTGAGATATGATAATAGAAAAGAAAATTAGCGGGTAATAAATAGAGGTTGGGTGGATATTTTCAATTTTGAGTAAATTGATTAGGAGTTTCTTGTGTAGATGACGATATCATTTTCCATTTTATTTTACTTGATGACTAGCGAGACGTTTTACTTCAAGGAAAATCCATCGATACTTCCATAACTGTTGCTTTATGCAAAAATTTTAATGTCTTCAAATTAAGTCTTTGCTGTCTTTCTTGGAGTGCAATAATGTTTAACGTGTTTAATAACGATTTCAAGTGTCTTAAAGTAGACGGCAGAGGGTAGAAGATACCTTACTTTAAAATCTACTGAAATAGAGGGTTAAAAGAAATACGACACTGCAATTTGATTGCGTAAATCAGTTGCAGCAGCAACGTTACTCATGAGAAATTGAGACTTCGAACTTTACCGTCAAGCTGGCAGTGAGATAAGATGAGCCGATCCGTCTTGAGATCCACTAATTAAACCATTATGAATATGAAAGTTGAAGCCACGTGCATCTCAGTTTTAAGTGGAGAATAAGCGAGGATCGTCTTGAAGCCGGACTAAGAAATTGAACCTAAGTCTGGATCTAGTGCCTGAAGAAGTCATTGTTTCTACTCTCTTCGAGCATGCATGTGTTCATCATGGCCTTTCTCTTGTGACCTGTCCATTTATTTTCTTTACTATTATTTGCTCTACTGGTTCTTTTATCCTTTCTCTGATACATTTTGGTCCTACTTTTGACCTTATATTCTTGTATGCATAATTTTGTTTCTTATCCCATGCATGAATTTCACATTAAGCTTCCGGTTTCTGAGCTGCTGTTCGAAGAGTTCAAGTCTTTTCTTCTCCGCATCTCCTTTTACAGTGACCCATAACTCTGATAGAGGGAATATTTTGCTACCAATGAATGTCTTCGCATTTCACTACCTAATATTGCAGAGCGCCCTTTTTCAATCCAGTGTATCCAACTTTGTCTTAGAGACCTTCTTTCTTTGATACGTATTGAACCTTTTTTTGCAAAATGTTCGGCTCAAATATTTGTCTGACTCTTTTCACGTCAGATGAGCGAATCAATCCTCTTTGTGGGAGGTTTCACAGAGTCAGATCAAAGAGGTGGTGATAATTTATTATGAGCATTTAGTTAACCTCCATCGTCATAAATTATAAAGCACAAATATAGATGCGTTAACAATTAAATTTCACCAATATGATTTACAAAAATTGGAAGCTTTGAAATTAATTTCTCAGAAATTACGATTTAAAATGCCTCCTGATGTTGCTTTGTATTATTTGTTTTACTCTATAATTTTACTAAGGAATCCTAGCTGCGGCCTTTACTTGATAACTAACCTTTGGCATCATTTTAATGAAGACGGGAAAGGTCTTACGGAAGAAATGGCTTCGGGAAACTAACTTCCTCAATCCTTTGCATAAGCCTTAGGACTAACTGCCGTCGTAGTACTTAAAGGCAATTATACACTTCCCGAGAATTCCTCATAAGAACACTGAAATTATTCATTTTTCAAAAATGCGATCCATCCATGCATAATTTATTCTTGACTTACTCTCATTACAATGCTCTTTAATCTCTGTAAGTTTTTGTTGTGGCGTTTGCAAAATTAATTTTTTAAGGCAGAAGAAAGCATTAACTGCTGAAGAAAAATAAATGAAATAGCTCAAGGGTGATCCAGTATGCCCTCCATTAATGAATCTCAGCGCTTAGTTGTTTTTCCATTTTGCGACGTAGTTCATGCTCTTTTCTCCCCACGGTTTGGCCTTGCTTCCTGGGAAACTCGCAGGAAAAGTCTTTCGAGGAGAAATCCTTCGTCTCCCATCTTTCACATTTTATTTATTTCACTCATGGACTCGGAGTCTTCTTCCAAGTTTGATGACAAGGCTCTTTTTAGTTTTAATAATACTGGAAGAACTAGTCCGAACCCATTTAACAAATAATGAATAGCTTTACGTACAACAGAGTAAGTCATCTATTGAATAATATGAATTTACAATGTAGAAGCAAATAAAATAAAAATTTGTAAAGGTATAATTAAAAACCATTCCGAATGATTTCGCTAAATTAAGTCTTAAATGTTAAAACACCCTGAAAGAACAAAAATTTTAATAAAAGACCAAATCCAAGAGCAGGTATTCATAATGAAATACCTTGGGTGCGAAATTTCTATCATGAATGGACGAGATGTCGGAAAAACTTAACAAATTTAATTAAATATGCGGAGCAATTCATAGACCTCTAAAATATTAAAGCGAAAATAAATTAATGTCTTAAAGAACAATAACAGTTTCAATGGTATTATATGGGAGTGCAACGTGATACTCAAAGAGAGAAAGAAAATTGAATCGGCTGAAATGAAATTCCCGAGAAAAGTCAAAATTAGCAAATTACAGGAGAGAATCTGTGATAAAGACAAAAGGCAAGATTTGAACATTTTTCAATGAGACGATTACACTAAATAATTTATAATCGAATGCGTGCGTACATGCAGAAGAAAGTGCCTCATACTTTAGTCGCAAGGAAGTTTGGTCCCTGGGCCTCAAAATCTTCATATTTTTCTACCTGATAATCTCCTCAAGTATGGAAGTCCACAATACATAATTGATCATTTCCCCCAATCTGCAAATTTATAAACGTGGTAACAGGGCAAGACCCGGGCTTCTTGCATGTCCCTCAGTTCTAAACAGTTGCATTTGAAAAATCATACACAGTTGTTGCCGAGAAGCTGTGGAACAATTTGCTCATGTGCGTGAGAGACAGTACATTACAAGCAATACTTGGGAGACTTTTAAGCAATTTAAGTTTTTATGACTATTAATTGTAAGAACCAAATTTTTAGAGACATCTATTGTTTGTTGCTCCTACAGCAGAACTGTACAAGTGTTATTGCTTCCGAGCTTCGATTATAGATACATAATGTACTTTGATATTAGAGAGGGTTCAAATGCCTGCATCTGTATTTACCATAAACTGTCATATACTAACTAAAAGCTATGTATATCTTGAAAAATATTTGCTGCTTGCGAACTACCAATTTATGCTCTACGGGATTTATGGTCCCAGAGCAAATAAAGATTTATTATTATTACTACCTCTCTTACTATCCCTCCTTACCTTTCATTCAGAGGACTTCCCTTTGCTCCTCCGACTTTTACCTTCCCTCTTTGCACCACAGTTCTGCGCCAGGAACTTTTGTTGGAGATATTCACACAGAATTGGTCCTCGTTTTCCTCCAAAGTTCTTTCTCCTTCTGTTTCCTTTCTTCATGTTGCTGAAGTTCCAACACCCCAGTGATACACCCTTGCGCTGGATATTTGAGCAGATTTAGATACAATCATGATTGCGCAATGAACATTTCTTTGGTTAGTAACATGTATTACTGTTACATTACATGTTACAGTACATGTTAATTACTGTCCTATTAAAAACGATTCTTCACGAGAATTTTGATATTCATGCCCTTGGTTATCGATCGTACTGGGGTGTATTATTCCTACAAGGCTCGTCACTTGGTGACATTGACTCGAGCTGTTTTCAGTTGGCATCACTTCGAAATATGCCAGAGTGACAATCAAGCTATCATTATCTTTCTCAAACAGGAACCATTCATTTAATTCAATGTTGGCTCGCGCAAAGTGTCCCTTTGATGCTGGTTGTGGAATTAATGACCAATTTAATGTGAGACAGGGATATACTATTTCAACGTGACCGACGACTGTTGTGTCCGGTTTAATTTGCTAAGCCTAGTCTTATGTAAATACAAACCGCATTTATAGGGCGATAGCTTTAATGGTGAACATTTTTACAATGTAAGGGGTCCAATATTTGGAGATGGGAGAAGTAAAAATACACATATCAGGACGGGTTAGGAAACTCTTCTTGTGGCTCCCATCCTAATCCTCCTAATCGTTATACCAAAGTTCCTGTTTCTCTTTCAAATTGATACGGAGATTTCTGAATTTGTTTTTGCGTTGCGACTGATTCAGCCGTGTTTTTTTTTCTAACATTGCGTTTTTATTTCATGTTTTCGCTTTCCCATTTACCTCTCTTTTTTCCTCCCTGCATCCTGACGGACATCTCCGGGTCTCCTTCGCAGCCACCACCGTCGGTCTAACGGGGATGAAGACGCCGTGCGTTTTTGAATCTCATGTTTGAAGAACGATTTCGTTGCCATTCCGCGTCACCGCCTGTGAGGTCACGGGAAGAGGGCATTACGACGCTGTATACGGACGGACGGAGGGGTGGTAGAGAGAGGGGGAGGGGGAAGAGAGGGAGGGTTTGCCAAATCACCTCACCACAAGTTTCCTCCCCCACCTCTGTTCCCCCACCCTAGGATAAATGCGTCGTTGCCTCCCCAACTCAAGTCCTATTCTGCAAAGTCTTCTATTTTTCATCTGCCACGTCAGAGAGCGCATGGAATGGAAATTATTCCTCGCATCACGCTAAGCAGAATGATTTGAGAATGCAAATATTTTCTTTTGCTGAGTAATTTGACGTTTAAAAATCACTAACATGCTAAGGAAAATATTTTCCGAATGTTTCGAACAAAAAAATAGACCCAGAGTGACATATTTGATGAATAAATTAAGATGAGGGTAAAGCTTTTTATACTCGAAGGCTATACAATAGGCTTAAATGGGTGGGTAATTTCACACCGTGTGAGTTACAGAGCGACCCCGAGGGTCTTATATTTAACTCTGCATTTTCTCTCTTGGTTCAATAGAAGCCGAAAAAGAAGAGCAATAGTTGCAAAAATGCCTTATTTTCAAGCACCTTATGTGATCTCAACATAATTCTTCCCAACTTTTCCTCAACTTCAACAAGTCTTCCTTTTTTCCTCCGCGATGCATGAGAACGTATCGACAGGAATTTTATCCTCGCCAGCCCCGGTAGTGACGGGGTAAAGTCCTCCTAAACCTAAGCCTGATTAAAACTAAAAGGCCTGCTAAACTGAGGGTCACGGGTTTGAGTCCCACCTGGCTGGAATTATCATCACTCAGGACATGGATATTTGTGTATTATCGGGAACCTATATTAAAGCTATTTACATATGACAAGCAATATAGCAGGACTTATTCTGGACTAATATGACGTGTAGAAAGAAAATTACCCAAGAGCGCAAATGTTTTCTTTTGCTGAAAAATTTGGCATTAAAACGCAATTATCCCACTCTAAGAGCTGTCCTCTGAAAATTTTTGAAATTTACAATCAAATGAAACTTACTTTTCTATTTTTCTCTTTCGCATCTAATCGCATCATTAGCCTTCGTTGATCATGGAAAGTTCTGCTACAATCATGGCAGCAACGATGGAACCGATGGAACAATATCCCGTGTATGATTGTACAAATCTTTTATCCATCTTAATCCTACTAGGTACTTTTAGACTCCCTCGCAGGTTAACTGAGTCACTCACAAAGATGATTCTTATGTCTCTGCAAGTAATTTGCTCAGATTACTCACGCAGTCGAGCCGTGACGTCAAGATCACGTCAACTAATCAGTGAACCTTTTCATATCTAGGAGGAATTCTAATTTTTGGCGAATAGGCATAATATTTCTAATCGTTGAATTGACAAATGTGGCGGTATGAAGTCACTTGCACGGGTGCATATACACCAAAGGTTGAAATCGGCCATGAAAAAAATAATTTGACTCGACCGGAATTTGAACCCGGATCTCCCAATTTGCGGTTAGGTGTGTTAGCAAGTTACACAACCAAGCCATCTTTCTTCAAGGGGAATTTCGAGGGGGTTTAATGTGAACTAAATGTTATGTTCCATGTTATAAAATTTCTCTTAGTATGATCTGCCTACGGTAGAATTACTTTAGTTTTTAGAATTACTATTTTTTTAAAATGTATTCCCTTGCATTAACTCATTGAAATTCTATTAGAATTTGAGACAAGTTGCCCCTTGGGTACTGTGACACAGTTGATAAAATAATTAAGGGTTGGGTCGCCATATTTCCTCTTACGCAATTGATTTGGAGCATTGGTCTCAGTTTTATAAATGAATTCAAACTCCCCTTTCCGCTAACGTAATTTCTGCATCCTCAGGGCTTGAGATAGATATTAGGCAGAGCAAAGTATAATAAATGGATGGTAATAGTTTGAGAAAAACTGTTACCAACTGCAAAATTAGCGAAATGTTGGCGGAAAGGGGTTTTTTAATTCATTACATTGCGCATATGTATAAAGTAGTCAAAACTAACTTAGATGAAAGCTACGTTTAAGCGGAGACTATGTAATAGGTTTAGATTCCTGGAGTAGTCCAGATTTTGCGAGTTTCAGGCTGACCTCGAGGATATTATTTTAACTTTGCACAATATATCTAGTCTGTTAGCTAGCTAGAGGACCGATTTATTTTTCCTTGAAATATATTTTTAAAATGTTGCAACCCAATGCGTCGGCCGCGTTATATATAAATAAACTGTTATTATTATATATTAACTATAGATATTTTTTTCTTTAGTGAAAATATCAATAGGGACAGAATAATTAGTCATATAGCATATCCAATTAGCTTGAAGAGATGAATGGAAATAATTTTTTCTTATAATATAAACGATACATTTATTTTGATAAATTTAAAATTAACGAGGTAACTTTTCATCAAAAGGCCCGGAATTTTTCCCACGTACCCACTGATGGAGGCTGGCGCTAAAAAGGCTAGAGCCTTTAGCATCCTTCAAATAAGTGCGAATTACTGATGGACTGATAGTTAAAATACCCTTCTTTTCTCGCGTCTTTAGTGAATATGACAAGAAACTGTGCGTGACGCTCCTTTTGCCGACAGTTTAATTTTTTCGTTCCCCTGCACAAGCCCCATTCCCTAAATTTTATAAATTGTGGATTCAAAGTTAGGTGTTTATCATCAGCCAAAATGTGGTCTGGTTGATCTGTTTCAGATGATATGATTCTATTAATATGCGTTGTTATTATCTCGAAACTCGTTTTTCTGTCGATTACACTACGTTTTTTTGGGGATGGAAGGTTTGATGCGAAATGGCTGATGTTAATTTCTGCCTCCGTATACTTAAATTATTTATTATATAGTTTACTTTTGTAAACCTTATTTCATTTGTTGCAAATTAATGTGTTCATACTGTGCGCGCTTTAAGTCTGAGAGGCCGACGTCGGCCTACGATGATAAAAGTTTGCTATTATCCTCATTCGTAATGGATAGTTTCCTAACGCCCCCTTCATGCTGGCGAGGCAGCTTGCTGCGTTTGTATGTGAATCCGAGGAGAATTGAATCATTGTCTTCCTTATGGCTCATGACTTGCTCCGCAAAATCTCTCGTTACTGCTGCACACGCGGACCAATGGACTGGAACTCTATACCCTCGCCTTTGCTTTGCAGACGAGCACGTGAGTACGACTCTTTCTTTCGGTTTCCACGCCATTTAGTTCGTGATCTGCGTACTACCACCGGCGCCATAGGTACTGAAGTTAGTTTTGAGAGAGAGGGGGATTGAAACATGCCATTAAAATAGGAAAGAATAGGGGAAACATGTGTTTAATGGGAGGGGTTGAAATTTGAAATGTATTGTCGAGGATTAGTGCTTGACTCTATAGTGTTACAGATGTCCGTTGTACATGGGATTAAAAAGTATGAAGATTTTTTTCCGGCAGAGTTTCTCTCTTAAATTTTCGCTTTTGTCCATTCAACTGATCAAAATCAGTAATGAAATGAATTCGTCGTGTCAACCCTTTAATTTGGAAATATAATGATCTGATGAACTTGCTATTACGAGTCAGCAACCTCCGAGTCTCTAGGGACTGCCATCCATCCATATTTTGTACCCACTCGTAGAAATTGAAAATCATTACCATCTGTTATTCAATCTTAAGTTATACTCTAGTGGTTGACGCAATACAGGTTATATGGTAGCTAGTGCTGGTGTTATATTTCATCAATTAGTGACGGTCAAAATTTGTACACCCAAAGATTTGTTTACTACAGCCATTCATTCTAGATTCAGCCCTTCATTCTTCATTCTACCATCTTCCTTACTAGCTATTCAATGTCATCACAGCACTTTATCGATCAATTTAGTTGGCCTATGCATTAGTTTTATTGTTATGCTCACGAAACTTTATCTTTAATCAAAATCTGCTCTAATCGTTGCGCTGCTACATTTTGGCAATAAGATGCGTCATTTACCTTATTTTGCAGTTTTTTGCCAAATATACCTATATATTCATCTTTATTATTCTCAGTGATTAGACGCAGGGGTGGGTTTCAATGAATTTGGGCACGGATGTCTTGGAAAAAAAATATAAATTATAAAGAGAGGAGTCTTGTTTCTATGTCAATTTTATCAAAAAACACCAATAAATTGCATGAAACAGAACTGATGTAATCGCTGCGAGCGATATATGGAATAATGTAAGGCTAAATTAGATTCGATATACAACTTAATCAGCAAAATCACCACGATCAAATGAGCGCGCTCTACATTTATTCCGGCCCCAGTGAGTTGTTTTTTGTTGTTTCCCACAACGCATTTAATTACATGCCTGGTGATGATTTTGTTCTACCCGTTTATTACAATGGTTTACGGTATGAAAATTGGACTCTCAAATGGGAACTATATTGTTCTCCATGACAATTCATCGCTTACACATTACTCGTCTTTTGTGCTGTTAGACTGAACGTTAATTGGCTGGCGCGAGTGCAGTACGCGTTACAAATTAGGGAATGTATGGCAAGACGCCTACACTAGAAACACTGCGAATATGCGCTCCTTCTGGGTGAAAGCTCATCGAAAGCAGAGCAATTATTTTATAAATAATTGAACAGGCGTCATTTTGGGCTGGTCTCAAATCGTCCCTGTGGAAAAGCTATGTAGTGTACATTACCGTTGCGATGACATGTTTATAATGAAAATTGGGAGAGACTAATTCCGCGCTCGGCTCTAAAAAGAGACACGAATGAAGCTTCTATCCCTATGAAAAGTTATTAATAAATGTGCCAAGTCAACCACAATACCTTCTGAAAAGCTCCAGCGGCAAAATTTTAGTTTCAATAGGTTTTTACTGCCAACATTAATGGATCACAAAATATGTGAATTGCATCGAAGACACTAGGATTGAAAGAGTTTTCGTATAGTATTTTTGGGGAAAGCGGGAGAAAATTCTCATTAATTATTAAAAATTTTACCCCGTGTATTACTTACGCTCAACGTCACATATGAAAATTCATCCATCGCTTTACGCAGTCTCACAGTTTTTTACTTTTTCAATTACTATATTATTTATAACTTATTTGATCATATGTTGATTAATTTATGGCCAAATTGTTGTCATGACGTATTATAAAAGTTATTAGTTATTTAAGTTTGGTGGCATGTTTATTTTTCAATTAAATTGACTGTGTTATTTAATATTATCAGGTGAAATAGCTTGAATATTTGATCACTTTTTCTCCGAAAATACTGCTTAAATTTTTATCTTTCTATTTGTTACACTTTATAGCAATTCTCTCCATATTTTGAGGCACAGAGTGGACTGCTAAGTAAATACTAGCATGATAAAACAGAGTAGTCTTGCAACTTGCCTAATGTATTTTAAAATTGTCATTAGAAATGGAACATCGAAAAAATTAAATTACTTAGAAATAATTGTCAATGCGAGTCTTTTCGCAGACACATCGTCATAACTAATATAAAAATCCGTGAGGAAATTGTGCGTTTCATGCATGCGTGTTCTTCAGGTCCCTTTCAATCTGCTGAAGGCCGTGGTGAACGCATTTTGCAGTGAAATTGATTCCTCATACGTGCGTGTTGGTTCAGATTTCTCATGGCGCCCGGTTGTTTGCAAATTGATTTCAAATGGCTTCAAGTGGCAATGCCCTCAAGGGCTACGTAATATGGTTTGATGCAACTGGAAATGAAATCCGAGTGGAAGACACTAATAATGACATATTGTTAAATGTAAAATGACCAGCATAAAATATAATTCGCCCTGTTTATGTGGTTATTATTCTTCTTACATTTAAAAGCCTGCCATTCTTCTTCTTGTATAACAAGGCATTGCTTTCTCCGTTTCGTTGCAATATCAATTGGAATACTTGTTCAGTCAATGTTTGTCTGACTTCCTATCGATCATTTATCCTCTATATTATATTCGTAACTTATCCAGAACCCAGGTAGAATCAGATCATTTTTACTATCTGCTCGTTTTTTCTTTAGTGTTGTTTCTTCTCATAAAATTATTATACTTAGCGTCTTCAGTTTTTCTCATGCGTAAACATTTCTGTCATAAGATTTGAGTCACTCCACCCTGAGGACTCAGGAAACTCAGAGCAATTTTTCTTCGTTATTCGCCACTTATGGTAAAGATATAAGGCGAGATAACTTTTCAAAAACTACTGTTTTACTTCATACATTGTTGAATATCTTCAAAGCCTCTCCTTTTAATTTATTTCTAACGATGTTTTTATATCCCGTTAATATAACTTACACATTTACTCCTTTCCTTCTTTTACTCCTTGTTTCCTCATTTTAGTTATCAAACAGCCTAATCATCGCAAAACTCTCATCTGTTCTAGAGTTTTATCATGTTGCCTCTTCAGGGCCTCATGAGATATTTTTCTGTCGAGATCTAAGGATTTAGTTTCCTCTTAAGACTTGTGTGCATTTTATTGCTCACCTGAACTTGCCGATTTCCTTATAGACATCGGGAGACCATCATCTAGAGATTAAAAACTTGAATATTTTTTTACTATAAGTTCATAAATTCATCGAGAATTCCAATTTTTAAATTAGTAATTTGGTAAACTATGTGATATAATGATGATAATAATTAAACTCTAATTCTTTTTACCTATATAGTAGAATAAATCATATGATTTTCCGTGTACTCATGTTTGGCATGATACACTTCTTAATGTTGGGTGCATTCAAGTGATCTATTTCTTCGTAAATTTTATTAATTCTAATGATACAACATGTGCATAAAGTTTTATTGCTTCTAATGGCTTGTTATTTTTGACATTAATGTCAAAATGGAAAGACATGGGGCTCTTGCGATCTGTTTTTATAAGCTAATGAGTAAATACAGTGGGTAAAAAGTTTTAAAGAAGTTTGGAAACGTGTTCCTGTTAAGTTTTTATAGAGTACAAGCCTGTGTAAAAATACTTATAAGTACGATTTCCCTGATATTTGAATCACTTTTCCAATATCTTTGAGTGAAGTCTCCCATAATTTCCTTGACTCATGAGGATAGTCATTTCTGTTAAAAGTGAATTATAAGCTATAGTTCTCCACACCATGGTTTCTGTGTCGTTTGGCGTCTATTATTATTATTAATTAATTAATTAATTTTCATATCAAATAAAGAATTTACATTTTCTGCCGGATCATACGCATCAAATTAGTTTTGCCATGTTTATTTTTGCCATATTTATAGTTTTGTCATTCCAAAGTTTATAAAATAGCCTAATAAAAATAGCCTAATAAAAATAGCCTATAAAATATAATAAAAATAAAATATAAAATATAATATTTTTACCTCCTCTGTTAAATTTGTAAATTTTCTTTCCATCGCATGCGATTTCATTTTACTTTAAAAGCTGGAATTTTGAAAAAATAAATCGTTTGGCATGGTGCTAAAAATCCAGGATGAATTAGATATTGAAGATGATGATATTTTTGGCATAAGTCGTTCTATTTATCACCTTTCTCACGCATTTCAATGTCATATTTTGAATTATCCTGAAAATTTTCATATAAAATTATCACCGAATGGTGATACAGCCCGTGATGTTATCTTTGTTAAAAAAGTTATTAATTAAAAATATTTTGGTTTATGTAATCGTTATCTAGGCAACAATTTAATATAAATTAAGCATAAAAAGTAACAAAGTGTGCATTCGAATGCCTCTGAAATATTCAAAAGATTATATTCCTATCATTATAATTACTAATATTACGATCATCACTTGTTTATAAGAGTTATATTTTTAGGTTATTATACATACCTATCTTTCATTATATTTTTTGCACTAGGAATGCTTGTTAAAACATTCTATCCTTTGAATGCAATAGCTTAGTTAGTTTGGAAATGATTTACGAGTTTTTAGGAAGCCAACCGATGATAGAATCCAGCTACGGGATAAGTATTGCAGACTGCCATAGCCGGAAGGCATATCCAGACACTTAAAGGGATTCACTTAGCGATGTACATCTGGTGAGAACATATTTGTTCTTTTTTACTTTTCGAGCCGTAGGAATAAAGGACTACCAACTCTGGCTTGAAGTCTCCTAAGCGCGACGTATAGGACTCGTGCAAAATCTCCTGCTTTGCCATGCTATACCATTCCACTTGAGATAGCTTTGGTCCTTTGATTCCAATTAGTCGTTCGTCAAAAGTCACGTCTGGGTGAACGGGGCAGAGAAATGGTTTTCTCTTTTTAAAAAAGTTGGACCCTTTTGCTTTTAAGTCTCTGGCCTGATTCTCGCCCAAAGAGTTTTGCTTGCCTTCGGTGGGAGCGAAGGCGAGTGAACGGTGGATCTCTTCTCAGCCGTCGACTCTTCAGTTAGCGATCTAGGACGCCTTATACTCCCTTTTGACATACATGAGGCTCTCGAAATATCTCAGGATGAACTATTGAACGGCAAATCTTCATCCAGTGTTATGAAACCCGTTTAATTCCATTGTCGTAGTGGCAAACTTGTGATTTATCTGTTCTAGCTGTTTTTAGGATATGTCGGGCTTTCTTATCTTAGTCCGTAAACATTATACGAACTTAACATCCTACCCACGGCATTACCTGAATCCAAAATCTTTTACCTCCCAGTTCTCCTCACCAGTGTGTTACCCATCTCTTTACCTCTTCCAACTCTGAAGGCGTTATTCTTTTCAAAAGCATAAACAGTTGAAAAACTTCTATAGCCCATGAGTTTCCGAGATTTTTCATAGTTGCTTGTCTCGAGAATATTTACTGAAGTTGGTATTTTACCAGTAAATAATTAGAAGGAATATAGCCATAAGTAGGATGTACTTACTTAGATCAAAATCTCCTTACTGTACTTGCTCTTCATAAGCCAGAATCTCAAAATTCAAAACGAGAATGGCGAGAATTCCAGTAATTGTAAAAACTTTGAATATCAATCCCTTTTTGCGAAAATTTTACCAGATAATTCGCTTGCACCAGATTTCATCCCTTTAAATGTATGTGACAATGATGCAAAGATAGATTTCTCGTAATTTTAAAATAATTTTTGCGAAGATCGTGTTAAGTTAAGCAATGCACTTTGAAATAATTTTGTTTAGGAAAAGTTGGCCACTCCCCTTTTTTTTACCACCCCAACACCCTTATCTCTTCATGATTGACGTTTTTTTATGTTTTCCTGAGGGTATTCTTTGTCTCTTTGTCCACTCCTCCCTGCCATGATCCCTCCCCTTTAATCCGTTCTCCATATACCATTCTACAAATAAGGCGTCATGTGCATTTGTACTTCTTTTTTTAACTCTGTCAATTTGGCCATTGATATCGACACCAGTTATTGAAATAGCGCTATTTCCAAGTTATTGGTTGGACAATGATTTAAGCGATATCCTTGATCTTACCATCACGCATACATATTTCTTATATTTTTAGCACCAAATTTTCTGCTTGGTTTTATGAATCAAGGTGTTAGGAGTAATACATTAAGGTGTCGTAAAAGTTAGCGTTTCCAGTTTTTTCTTGCAGAATTTTATATGTTTTCTCGGTTGAATTGTTGAAGGCTCGGTTGAAGGCTTGTGATTGATTCTTTCAAACTTATCAACAAAATACTCAATAAGACTAGATTTCGAACCTTTTGATTTATTCTGAGATATGGGTATCATGGAGGAATATTAGCAGGCGTGACCATTATTTAAGATTTCTTTTCTATTTATGCATTAAATAAGATCTCTTTTCTATTCATGCTTATTTTCTCACTTTATTCCCCAGAAACCTCATTTCATCTATAATCACATTAGGTAATTCAACGTTTGTCTTCCTTTCCAACCATCTTTCACTCCATATTTCCCCTTAAACCCACGTCGCAAACGTTTTTTCTCTTTAATGTCCAAGTTTAAGCGCCATGCGCAGTCACTTACTACGTACAAAAATTATCTGTCAGCGTGTTTTTTATTCACCAAGTATTTTATTCACCTTGAAATTTTTATTTTCCATCCCTCCGGGACAAAATTTCTTCGCGGAAACGCGCACATAACCTCTCGCGGGTCGTAAATTATCGCCGCCGGGCGTCGGAGCGGCTCCTTGCGAGGAGACATCCAAGAGGCAAGCATACGTATGTGCGGCCATAGGTTCACGTGGCCTTCGTTAGCGTAAAGGACGACGACAGCGATCCTCGTTCCATCGCCAGCATTAAATTTCCACTCGGGGATTGCTCCATTTTGGGGCGGAAATGTCAACAGGAGGGCATCAGAGGGGAAAGGAGAAGAGGTGATGTAAGACGGAGACATTCTGCCGCTTCCTAATTATTCCCAGAGCGCTTGACTTGGCCTCCTCTCTCCCTCTCGTATTCAGAGGCCGTTTGATTGGCTGTTTCTATCTGCTCCAGATCTCACCGGAGTCTCGAAAAAAAAATTTCTCGCTTCCTTTGACAAGCGTTAAACACTCGAGCGATATGGCTTCCCCATAATGGTTTGGAACCATCGAGCCAAGGTGATTTATTTATCATATTACATTTTTTCCTGAGTAAAACTCGGTTAAGGCTCCTACCGTGATATGCGTGGAAGAAAATAATCTTTATTTACTGATTTACTTGATTGATCGACAATTAAGAACGAGATATTGACAACGGTCAAAGTAGGAAATATAGCGGGATATCACGATCCCTTTATATAACTTATATACTGAGCTGAAAACAAATTGCATAATGTATTACAGTTGTTTGAAGTTAGAAGATTCGCTCGCTCGCTCTCTTTGTAACTGCTTGTATTATCAGGAGAAAAAATAGCTGATGAGGCCAAGTAGAGGCAATGTCATCTATAAGAGGTATTTTTTGTTGCGAAAAAGTTACTGTATCAGCTGTTCCCATTCTTGTCGGTTAATGTGGCCAATAATTCAAGTCGTCAAGTTAACAACTCGTATTCTTTAATTTCAAATTGAATTTAAAGGAGAGTTTATGTCTTACAAATGAAGAATAGATTACAAAAAACAAAGCCACGAAATACGCAGTGGCTGAGAATTTATTTATTTTATGAAAAAATAATATTCTTTTGGTACTCTGATTAAAAGTTTGGTGAAATTAAGACTGGAGCATAAAATGCTGTTTAATTTCTTCATTAAAAATTGAATTAGATTTATGAAAAATCATCCATTTACGATAGAATTTCATACTTTCTTACGAACAAAATTTTGAATTCTACGGAAAACTTCGGAAAGGAAATTGAAATTATTATTACTTATATTATTTATCCAAATTGGATGAAAAAATCTCAATTTACCCTTAATCTGAGGCACTGAGGATATTAATTGATGTACACGTTGTACCTATATATACTTTACATAAATCAGTAATGGTTCTGATAATAGTTTTATCCTTTGGTTCCATTCCCACTCGAAGATAAGTTATATACCTAATTTTTTGTACATTCAGTTTATTTTTAGTGTACTATAACACAATTTCTGGAAATATGTATGCATTTCTGACAGAAATAAAAAGGTGTGTGGATTTTTTTATATTTTTAGACAAACAATCAAAAGTCATAATAAGCCTTTAAGTAACATACTGATATGGTTATAACAAATTTTGTCATATTTATTCTCTAATATTACGCTGTTTTGCTACAGAACCCTATTTTAAAGACATTTCTTATTGAATATAACTGGATAGTTACAATTTTCCACCATATGATCTTGAATCTCTTTCTTTCATTAAATCAAAGCAATATTTAACACTCTGATAATCCTCTCAATCCGTCAGTTCTGCTTCTCGTTTGCCTTGCTAAGCTCACTCGGTAGCGTCACTGCCTATATTTTAATTCAACCTCGCTGCGTTTACTTATATTGAGCAACCGGGGGGTAGTCGGGGAAAACCAGGCGCATCCCTTTGGCTACAGGGCCTCGCTATCATTTTAACGCCCGTGCATTGCGCACCGCCATCTCAAAGCTGCGTCGTCTGGTCTCATCTCATCACGGGAGCCACTCTCAGACGCAATGCATGAAAAGGGAGGGGACCAGTCAGTGAACATTTGATGTGAAGTGATGGAAATTAGGCCTCCATCTCTCTTTCACTCTCTCTTTAACCTAAGAGACTGTGGGACTGCTTGCTGCACGGCACTGCTTTCCTCCTGACAGAGGTCTGGAGCAAAATGCGCCGCTCTTAACACGTTGAGCAGATGTGGGAAGAATGCGCTCATTAGGGACCGCTCAGCCGTTCTCTGCTTGCCATGCGACCGGGCTTAAACGTGAGGTCTTAAAAAATGAAAGATGTAAAATGCGACAGACTCGTTTCGGTGTATTAAAGAGAGACTAGCATTGTCGCAACCATGTTTAAAGTCTATTTTTTAATGATAATTTTATTTGTTCTGGCTGATTTGTGGGTAATATTTCTAAAATTTGGGGTTTTGGTTGGCTTTTATTCGCTTTTAACATTTTTTATGTTTAATTACAGGTGTGTTCTAGCTAATACTGTCAAATCAATTCGCTAGTTTTAATTTCGTGCAAGAGTCTTAAACGACTGTGCTCCATTATCGGTCTCTTAATATTCCGCTTAAAGCATGGCTCATCATGCAGCATATTTTTCCATACACCTTATTTCTTTTCGAGCCAGTAAACAACACGCATCTTTATGTGCCGTAAATTTCAGTTCTTTGTCTAGAGTACTAATTGCACGCCGTTATATATCTACTTAGCCGAATAAAGTATTTATCTTGTTTTCTGCATTAGGGCTGTGATGAATACCGCTAGCTACAAAACACATAAAGCAGCGCTTTTAATACCTCCGTTATGGCGATCTATTCTCTCGATTTATATCCTTTTCATTCACAGAGTGCCCATTATTTTGTAATATTTACTGAAAGGATACGTAAGGACTGCTGAATAAAATAGAATTGCACAGGATGTGCATATTTAATGAAGTAGAAGAAATACAAAACTCAGACAAAGATGCGGAGGAAATTAAAATCACTTCATGTAATATATCAGATACATGTAATGTGAATAAATGTAAATCAGATACATGTAAAATATCAGAATTGAGGCAATTTGACGGGCTCGTCTCCTGACTGGGGTTCATATCTCAGCCTCAACTACTAAACATGTAGCAAGGGCCTCCATCTTGCTTTTGCTCGTGGTTTCCGTACGTCAAATATTCTCGTGCAACTCAAGGGTAACCAGGTATATCCCTCCGTCGACATCCCAGTTGGTCATTCTTATGATTCTTGATTTGTACAACATCAATATGCATGAATATAAGTCTGAAATTTGTCTTTCAAAGTTATATAAATTGTTATTTTGAAACTTTATTGCTAAAATTTAAAATTTTTACCAACGTAAGGTTAAATACTGCTATTTAAATGATTGAATTCTGTTTATCTACTATTCAACGATATTTTTACCGATGAATAGTCTCATTTTTGGCCGTTAGTGTCTCATCTAGGTAATACCCAAGCCCCAAGTTTCTGATATTTTGTTAATAATGTACTCCTGCCGATTTTTCAGCGTGTCAATTTACTTATTTGTCCCAACGTAACAGAAAAAACTTTAAGTGAATGCTAATTTATTCATTATTCAACTTTATTTCCGCGTGCACTACTTTGAGACCAAAAGAGTAATATAGAATGTATTTAATTCATTCTTCCGACTAGCAATATATATTATTATTAGTTGCGTATGGTCCCTGTTGGATCACGCAGAGGATTATAACTCATTTCATATTTATTAGTTCCTTTCTTATCTTCCACACTTCTCTCATTTTTTTCTCTGTGGATTCTCTTTTTCTCTTCCGTCCACTTTGTCCCTGGTTTCTTTGGGACTTCGTTCTCTGGCATTACGCTCCACTGGTGTATCATATTTCTGTAGGTGATTCTGTCTTCAATTTCTCTAGGGTCTATTTTTGATTTTTTTAGATCACCTCCTACTTTTGACAACCATGGTGTTGTTGATTTGACACCTTGTTAATATGTGATGACCTTTTTAATGAGTCTAGTTGGTGGGAGTTCATTGAAATGTCCGAAAAATTGCAGTCTTCTTTTTCTGATATCTGCCGCTAGGTTCGACATCTACTCCGTAGTTTTCCTGGAGTGCAGCCTATACCCTTCTTCTGTTAATTTTGGGCCGAGAATTTTCCTCATGATTTTTCGCTCTTCCTTCATTATGTTATCCATATCTCTTTTTATATGAAGCGTAAGAGTTCCGCTTGCATATAGAACCTCCGGCTCGATTACAGTGTTGTAGTGTCTGATTTTTGTGTTTATGGAAATGCATTTCTTGTTATAGATATTGTATGTCTTGCCATACGCCCTCTTCATTTTCTGTAATCGAGCCTTCTGTGCTATCTTCTCTCCTCCTGTGGGTTCAAGGATCTCGCCCAGATATCTAAAATGTGTGACTCGATTTATCTTACAGTATTTTGTGTTCAATACTTCGATGTCTAATTTTGAGCAGAGGAATTCGGTCTTTTCGAAAGAGATCTGTAGGCCAACTTTCTCTGCACATTCCTTGAGGACTTCTATCTGTTTGGCTGCTGTATGGCTATATCATCAGCGAAAGCTAGGCATGAAATTTCTAAGTCATCTTTGGGTCCTCCGAATCGTATTGATTTCCAATGTCCTTGGTTTTTCAGTTCTTTTTCCCTCTTCTTGATGACTTTGTTCAGGACAAAGTTGAAGAGGAGTGAAGATAACCCATTTCCTTGGAGTGCTCCAGTTTTGATCTGGAAAGGCTCCGAAATTTCACCCATAAATTTCACTTTCGAGATTGTACCTGTCGGTGTCTGTTTGATCAATCGCAGTGTATTTGCATCGAGTCCCTGTTCTTCTAAAATATTGATCGAATATTGTCGGTCGATGGAATCGTACGCCTTCTTGAAGTCGACAAATGCGCATATGATTGGGGCACTCCTAAGTGCTTTGTATTTCAGTATTGCTTTCGGGTTGAAGATTTGTTCTGTACACGAGCGACCCGGGCGAAAGCCTGCCTGGCACTCGCCAATTTTGTGTTCAAATTGCTCTTGTACTCTTTGGAGAAGGCAAGCTGAGAGGATTTTGTAGGGAACTTGTAATAGGGAAATTCCTCTGTAGCTATTCATATCTGTTCTGTCTCCTATCCTGTGTAGTGGATGGATAAGAGCGCATTTCCAGTCGTCTGTCAATTGTTCTGTTTGCCAGATATTCCCAATGGATTGTGTGAGTTCCTGTGGTGACTTTAGCCCGAGGTTTTTCAGTAGCTCCGCGATGATGTCATCTTCACCAGAAGTCCTGTTATTTTTCATTTTCTGTAAGTGTCTGTGGATCTCCATCTGTGTTGGTGGTGGTGATTCTGGTTTGATGTCGGTGCAATTTTCTAGTTGCTAGAAAAAATTTAAATCTTTTTTTTTCATCCCTTCTCTCGCCGATTACCTTAACGCACAAATTATCATCAATGTTTCTTCATAAATACACATAAGAGCACACGTATTTACCGTAAGTTACGTAAAAAGCTCACTATTTAAAAATGATTGCATTGCACCCGCTAACGCTGTGAGAAGAAAATACTGGCTAACAGCAAAACCACTCCTTACGCGTTGACGCATATTTAATACGCCTCTATAATTCTCTGAAAATAATCAAGACGTATAACATATTAGTCAACATCCTGAAGATAATTTTTTAAGCTGCACTTAACACGATGGAATTTTTTATAGCCTTTTTTGTTCCACCATGTGTGAAATCAGGGTTTTTGTTCGGTATTTTGCGTGAAAAATAGTTGCAATGGCAAAATTTATAAAAATGCGTAAGTACAACTATAACCTCTTTCATTATTCGTCGTCCTCACGCAAGCATGCGCATACGAAGTACGGTAAGGCATGTAGATTCGTTGTAACCTTGGACTACACATGAAAATTTTCCAAAAATATGCTTTGAAAACTGTATCTTTTGGGTACCCTTTATATAGCTTGACATATCTTTCTAAAATATTTCCCTTACTATACATTATCACAAGCTTGTAAGTAGCTGCGCGGGTAATTAACTAAGTATATTTGGAATTTTTATTTTTTGGAAATTCATCTTTATTTATCAGAATATAATTAATCACTGATTTTTATATATCTTTGAGTATAGATATAAAGTACAGTTTATTTTCACGTTGCTCAATGTTTTATAAAATTTTTCTTCCGACTATTAGGATATTGCAATAAATTTGAAATTTTTCTTGCTCTCTAAAAGTAACTCATCCTGGAATTGACTAATAAAAATATATATCATATGAATATCATTGTTAAATATTTATTCAATTTTTGACACCTGTTTCGCGGTTAGTTCCCTTACCACTGGCAGAAAGAAAGGAGAAGTATCTGGATTCAATATCCCGAGAATTCGTCCCATTTCCGTCCCCTTCATCGAAAGCGAATCCATTTCCTGCGTCGCATTGTTGCTGTAGGCTGGTTGAGGCCTCCCACCGACCGGCTCCAGTGAGCCAGAGAGACTGCGAGGCCAAATATAGACGGAAATGTGTCTGGAAGGCCGACAGAAACTAATTCCCACCGTAAATTCGACCTTTACATCCACGCTGGCGAAGAGCGTAGTAGCTCGATTGAGGGCACTCGACTACTTTGTAAAACTTCCTGACAGGGGGTATGAAGGCGTGAGAGAGCTACAGATTTGATAGGAAACATTTTCAGTCCATTCAGCCTACATCAACATGGCTCGTTCTCGCTTACTAAAGCCATTAGTAGTTTCGTTAATCAACCAACAAATCGTGAATCATTAAAGCGTGTCTCTCCGGCAAAAAAATGAACAATGAGTCGTAATTATGATATGAATTATACTTGTGCTAGTGTATTCGTAAAGTAACGAGTTAACAATATTTAATAAACAAAATAGCTCCAAGAAGTTATTTTTCATGAAGGCTAGGTGCTGATTTAAGTATTGATGATGATCAGGACTCTTTAAATGATTAATTAGTGCCTCCTTTCAAGTATGTACATATTTGGAAATATTTGCTACGTGGAGTATCATAGTTAACCAATAATTACCATTAAAAGATCTGGTGAAAAGGATTATCATTACCTGTAGTGGGCACTTTCTGTGGAGGGACTATATTTTAATTCTAATATCGATGAAACAAATATAATTGACAACAAACATTGCCATGTTCTACAAGGCAACTGTATTTTTTGACGATTAGAAAAAAAGGAACTGACTATTTTTTATGAAAAAAACTCGAGACAAAAAAGTGCCATAATCCGTTTAGCTTCTGGCCCTGTCTACTGCAATTACATCCTCATATTTATATCAATTTACGATTTTATTATTTCATTTAAGGTGATAAAGTGAATAAAATATTTTTGAGCCCAGGAGTGAATTAATGCAGTAAAAAAGTTACGTGGAGTACATGGAGCTTAGATGCTCCATTTTTACTTTGGTTTGTACTGTGCTGGTGTACGTTAACCTCTAAATTTAAGTAAAATATTCATTATCTCTATGTGTGGCTTGCTTTATATATTTTATGAGCAATTAATTGCGTCACTAAGCACTAAAATGCGGTTTCTGTACAGTTCTGTACAGTTTCGGTATAGTGGAAAGTTGTGGCATGTCGTCACCGTAGCCAACCTCATTGCATGCTGCGTACCTGGCTTATTTTCATTGCATTTTTATAACAAAAAATATTTACTGCTTGACAAATTTCAAAAACTCTTTTGTTAATCCTAAAATACGTTCTTTGGTCGCTACGGTTTAAGTTAGGAAGAAGAGGGAGAAAAAATACTGTTTAAAACGTACATTGCAAATTCAATACGTATATTTTTCAAACTTTGCGGAATTCAGGTACTTAAAAACACCTCAGTGTGTTGGGAATAAAACTAGATCTTAATAATCAGCAAGGATTTTTTTTACTTTTCGAATGATTTTAATCAGAATTGGTCAAACCATATGTAGGGAGGAAGGAGAAATATGAAATTACTGTAATCTGAATTAATTTCACTTCTAAAATGACTGAATTACGTCAAGAGATGCGCAGTGCTGTTGAATGCTCGCTATAGTTACCTAAAATTGCATATTTTTCATAATTTTTTCAACTGAAAAAGTGTCATTTAATTTATTTGTGCTTCTAAAAGTTTTGTTCCACAGAAATAGTTTTATCCTTCGACGGTAAGATTATTTGATCCACGAAAACTGGGATGAATTTGGCCGTATTTTTAGTTTCGAAATAAACAACATAAAACCGCTAGCAGAGCGAAGTTACAAATTTTTCTACTTATTAATTATGGGAGGGATTACACTCATAACTGTGTTGGATTCGTAGAAATGAGTATTATGAAGTACAACTAGAGCACTTAATAAGTGCTCGCTGATGTATCATGGCAACACTAGACGAACGCGGGTCTACTTGTGAGCAAACTGCTCGACTTCAGCATGTTTAAAATCTTGTCTTTCTGCGCTAAACTTTGTTTTTTCTTTCTTCTTCTGATCTTAACCCCCTTCACCAATATCGACAAGGAGTACTTGTCTCGGAGGACTTCCTTCAAGAGAAAGCATATTTTTCTCCCTCTTTGAACCTGCTTTTGACGAAAACCGCAAAGAGCCGAGAAAACCATTCCGGGAATGTTCGATTGACGATTCCTTTTTGCGGATGAATCGCTTAAAAAAAGAAGCGCTCTAGGCTTGCGTGTGTTTTCTCCCCGTCTGCACAAAAGACCCTTTTTTACGCCACGTGTGAGGCCGTGAAGGGGGACGAAGCGAAGATTCGACGGGCCCGACCTCAAAGACGGCTTTCATTCTGTTCTGCTACAGCGTCAACGAGGAAAATTTCCTTGCTAGGTTGGGCTTGAAACACACCTGCGTGCTTACACGGGAATTCACCGGTTCTACGCAACGAGATAAGCTGTTGCAGCGGCCGCAAAAATCTTGGCATTTCAGCGGGAAACTCTATTTCAGCCAGCCCCGATTTCCCATTCTTTTCTTCTGCTCATGTTATAGCGTCAGCTGTCCTCCGTTGGATTATGCCAGCTCTAGAACGCTTTTTGTGAAGGATATTTTAGGAGATATGGGAGACATTAAATAAAAGTTATCAAACAAATATACGGGAAAATATGTTGTCTACCTCGTCCATTCTGATGCTGGGCGATCTTCAAATTTAAGCACTATATTACGATGCTAATTCTGTTTTATCAAATACGCGGAATATTGCAAGGTGTCTATCATGAGATGAAATTGCGTATTGAAATTAGAATATTGGTAATTTCTTATATTTTTACCCCGCATAATATCGAGAATACTCGTCTGGAAAATCGGTTTCTCTGATTCTATAAAACGCAGAATTTGAAAATCTTTTGATAGATTCTTGGCTCAGAGTAGCCCTTAAAATCTTTTTCAAGAATTGGATTGGATAATACGGGAGGTGACCGATAGCTAAGGTCATTTGCACCATAGGGGATAGGTAAGGAAGAAGGGTGGATAGAAACCCGGCGTCGGCAATATCCTGCTCTTAACGAAAGGCGCCAAGGGGACCACGGTTTAACGTCTCATCCGAAAGAGGGAGTACTGTACTGGAAAAGTTCTCCACAAGGCACTCAAGTAGGGATCGGGTTTCCTCTGAAAAACATCCTCATATGCAGGGGCTTGAACCCTGGCATCTTTTTCAAGTCAAAAAGTCTCGTACTTTTCTTGGGGCACATAATCAGCTATTATAAGTCCAAATAAGTATTGGTTATCCGTAACTGTACTCCACTCTTCTCTCTTTTCAGCAATTTGTTTCATTAGTTTAGGTAAATGGAGAGGATGCTCACTATGGTGGCCAATGCCGGATGCTATATCGTGGGCGTGTCCTGTCGCCATTTCTAATCACCCCCATTTCCTTTATCTCTTACGGGCTGACGCACTAATTTTGCAATTTTACGATGATTCCACCGACAGCTTACTAAAAATCAGCATGCGTTTACTTGTTGAATATGCATGTAAAACAATCATTGTATGCTAAAAAGAAATTCTCCTGTGTTGGAAACATACAATTATTATAGCTTTTATGGCAAAAGGTTGGCTAAATATTATGTACCAAACACTCAATTGATACTCAATCATCTAAAAGACCTAAAAGGGATTGCAGATGTAAAGAAAAAAGTAGAATGATGGTTAATTAATGAAATTTGTAATTTAAAACTTGTAATCTATTGTTCTCATATATCGATCAATTTGCTGAAAGTTGCCAGATGTATTGTAACAAGACCATTGAACATTCTATGCCATTTGTAATTGCAATTTGACATTTTTGTGCATGCCGCTTTGTTTGCACGATTTATGGAACCTTCTGACAAGCCATTTGGCTTAGAAGGACCGAGTTTGTACATGAAATAAAGGAAGCAATATATTATTATTCTCCGAGCATACATTTAATATTCATTTAAATTTACATTAATCTGCATTCCCGGTGAAGTTTATGGCATGTTTTACTGGAATTCTTGTAACAATTGATCTTTGATACGTTTTATGAGTTAATTTCCATATATTTCAAAGAGATGGTGGATTCTTACTCAACCCCCGCTAATTTAACCATCCCGTCGTGCTATCCAAAGAGAAGAAAGGAAATAGTAGAGATAACCAGTATATTATTACTTCGGTTGTCAGGATAGAGTTTGATGACGTTATGTCCTCTTCATCCACCTCAACGGTTCCTTTCCTAAATGTGCCTTCATTTTGACGTCCCTCATGCCTTTTCATATTAATTCCATACTTGCTTAAGGTTTTCCCTTTGTGTTCGGTGTCATTTCTCTGGCTTAGGTTGTCGCTAATATCGAGTGACGGAAGTTTTTAAGATGAAAACTCTTCTGCGGCTTCCCACTGGGTGATATTCTCCATTATTGCCGACGTTTTGAAGGAGGCTCTCTTCTTGTCAACAGTCCTGATAAGAAAAAGTAAGTCTTATTTTAAAAACGTTGACCGGCACGGAGAATATCAGCCGTTGGGAAGCCTAAGAAGAGTCTGCATGCATAATTCGCTTGGAGAGAATAAAGTCTTTTATTCCAAGCTTTCAAGAGTACCACTGAAAAATTAATATTTGAAAGAGATACTTAAGTTTCATTTCTTATGCCAGAACTAAGAAACTGTTAAAAGCAGCCGAAAGGGCGAAATGGCGAAAATACACTATCTAAATTTGTGACATATATTTTGTGTGATTGACTACTTATTATGACGCGTTAGTGCTTCGGGCTTAATTTACCAAAAGAAGCCTATATAACTCTTTACAAATAAACAAAAAATTCTTTTTCAGAAGTCGTGCAAAATTTACCAATATGGAGTAAAAACTCAAATTTTAGGAAAAAGGAGAAATGAATATGGGTATCAAATGCAAAAATTGAAAAAATTTGTTCTTTCAGTAATCGGATAATAAATATTTCAACTCAAATTCTTGAGTATAAAAAATTAAAAAATCAAGTGATAAATATCCCATGCAAAACATTATGATTTTGTTCTATTTTCACGTACATATTATTTCCAACAAGGGTTTCGAGACATTTGTGTAATAATCTGGGTCCATTAAATTTGATAATGACACTTATATGTTAATACCTTAGTTGGGTAATGAAATAAAAGGGGAAATATAAACTTGTAATTCTTCATCTTAAACGTTAGAAGTTTACATAGATCTGTCTCCAGTTACCTCCCAGAAAAGAAAAACCTTGGCACCGAATCCAATGGTTTGCTTACGGACGAAAATGTTGCTAAATAAAGGATCCACCAGTTGGCCTGGGTATTTAAAATCAAGACCATTGATCCTTTTGTGCCTCCAAGGATTATGTGTGCTCCAGTCCGTGAAGAGATTGGGAAATCTATAGCGTCCAAAAATCTCTTTGGTCCCGAAAAGAGCCTTCTACACGGGACACCAGAACTGAGGAAGAATGCCGAAAACCATTTTCCAGGGCTGGCATACCCTTCATCGCCACGGTCTCAGCCAAAATTGCTAGGATCCTCAGGAGATTCGATATCGAGACATATTTTAGCCCACCCTCCAAACTTAGGAATCATCTCGTCATGGCCAAGGACCCCTGTGGCCTCCATACACCAGGTATCTACGAGATACCATGCACATGTGGCCTGGTGTATGTGGGAGAGACGTGGAGGACCATCGCCACAAGTGTCAAAGAACATGAACGGCATTGCAGACTCGGCCAACCTGAGAAGTCCGCCGTGGCTGACCACAGCATCTCCCACGACCATGTCATCTGCTGGGAGAAGACGAAGGTTCTCTGCCGCATAGACAAGTTTTGGGAAAGGCTGACGAGGGAGGCCATAGTAATTCGAATGGATAAGACCATTAATCGAGACGCTGGATACTCACTCAGTAACTCGTGGGAACCAGTGCTGAGGAGCATCTGAGAAGCCCGGGAAAAAAGGCAGGAAATTTTTCACCAATCGGGAGGCACCTGCCCTGGTTGACGCGCCCGCCAAACACTATATAAGGAGGACCACATCCATAAATCCTTCCAGAAATGGAGAACCTGACCCGGTGGAAATGCCGAATAATTTTCAACGACATATAGAAAATAATTCTATTGTGTCTAGAATCTATGTGGAAAAACTAAGTTACTTATCATTTACAATTCTAAGCAAGTTTTACGGAGTTACGCCCGAGAAAACGGATTAAAGTAATTCTATTCTAATTGAGTGGTTTTGAAGGTCTATTAATGTACCAGCAGTTTGACATTTTATGCACTAACGACCTCCGGTTAAATATTAAGAATTTAAACTAGCCTCATAAAGCAATGTTTATGGGTGAAATGAAACCCACCTGCAGTATTTCATTTTGCATCCTTCTGATCCTCAACTTTCTGTAGATTTCTTTCTCAAATCAGTTCAATTGTATTAAGTGACTGTCAACTGTCATCTATACATATCAAATTCAGGAGCCTCATTCAACCAGTAGAGATATTAAAGTAATTCCGCTACCAGTTATTGGCAAGAAAGTCAAACTTAAGTTTGACATCTCATTATATTCACGTTAAGTCAGATAATATAAACTTGTATAATTTTTAATTGTTTACATAATTTTTAATTACTTCTTTGTGTACTAAAAAGTAATATCCACTCAGTTCTGGTTCAAATACATGTAACTATAGTTCTTGCGTCATATTTAATTACCTTGGATGAGCACAGTAACCTTATTATTTTTAACTGTACTCAGGGTCATATGACAAAGTGTGCAAAAATATAATTGGAAAGGAGACGATAAATTATACCCAATTCTAGTTGTAATGATCACCTAGGATTTGAGGTATGGAAAGTAGTGGTCCCACTTGTACCGGAAGATCCTTAATGCTCATACTGCCGCCTACTCTGAGTGATATAAGCGAGAAATGCCGAGGGTATTTTAATCGAATGCAGCACCTTGGAAAATATATTCGTCATTATTTCACAAGTGGCCGGGCCTTGCCGCTGTAGCTTTAGCCATTTGTCTATTCTGGAAGCTGTCGTTTTCATCTCCAGATAAGAGCTAAAACTCCTGATTGGCACCTCATAGTGAAGTTAGGATATTCTAGGTCATCCTCTCACCTTCATAAATTACATATTTCCTACCGCTATGTTTTAATGAATTCATTACGTCTTTTTATATGGCCAACTATTAGTATTTACCGGATTGCAATGTATGAAGAAGAGTTTGTTCAACTGTTTTAATCGTTAACCAACTTATTCTTGTAATTCTCTTCCGGAACCACATTTCGTCTGCCTGGAGCCTTAGTTATTCCTGTTTATCTGATAAACGTTTCACGTCTCACTATCATACGTTAGCTTACTCCTCACGAAGGTGTAATTAAATATTTTTCTTGTGTGGAATGAGGGATAGTGTTTTCATATGTTGTAAAGATATTTTTGAAAATATGAGGTAGCAATACTCATATTTTACCAAAAAGTCAAATTTTTTCTGTGAAATATTTTGCATCGCTTGAAGCATGCCTACTGCCTAATTATAAACGTATACAAAATACTTTCTAATAAGCTGATACATCGGCCCGTGGCTGTAAGAGGTTTTCAAAACAAAAGAACTCCAGACTACCGCCATTGCCACAACTGCCATTGGGAAGCAGGCCTCGTGAGAGTAGACGGCGGTGAGGCGTGACTCTGTGGCGTACGCAAGACGGTGGAGTTGGTTGTATCGATCGATAGAAGAGACGGATCCACTCGCCCGAGACGAGATAGAAGACGATTTTCTCCCCACGACCCCCCTCGAAAACACCCTTCCTCCCCCTCCACTCCTCTGGTGTTGGTTGCTGGTGAGCTGTGGTAAAACGTCCAATGGACCGTTGGCGCCTGCCACACACCTCTCCCCGGAAAAGAAACAACCCTTTTCGAGATCCAGAAAAAAATGAGCGCGTTTATCACTCCATCGCCCCATTTGGTGTACGACGGCGAAGTTTTGTTGGAAAAAAGTAACTAGTGGTGTCCGTACCGTTGCCTTGGTTGTTCATTGCCTGAAGCGTCTTCTGATGAGTCGGGTTTTTGCATGAGTTGAAATGAACAAGCGAAATAAAATAAATTGCATGAATGTTTCCGTCACCACTGGAATTTTCTAGAGCAATATTGGCGTCGTAGATTTAGAATTTGAAGTCTGTTCTTCCTCTTATTCCTTTTTCCTAGGCATTCCGTTTCTTATTTTGGTGGGACTCGTACATTTTCTCATTAAAACACATGCTTGACACTTTATCTCTCTTCATAAAAAAATATTTTTCTGGAATACAGTTTGCTTCATGGAATTATAGAGTTGAATGGTCTAAATGATCTTACAGAGAAATTAATAACATTTTCTTTGCAATATTTCATATTTAGCCCAGAGTAATTTTCAGTAAAATACTCCTAATTTTGTTAATGTATATTTTTCAAGACGAAATTATTCGCTTTGACGTATATTTCCATATAAACGTGAGATAAAGCAAACGATGGACTTTATGGGATTTTACCGCTGGCTCTTCTTAAGGATTTGATACGAAGTGACTAAAATATTTAAACAGTACATTAATGATTACATGCACGAGTGCCCTTCATATATGTACGTGCTCTTCTGGATGTAGAAAGTCATTAGCGTACATTTTTACAGCAAAGTTGAGAAAATGGCTGATTCGCTATTTTTTTCACACGCAACCGGTTACATATTGTTAACCAACTCATAAAATTACCTGCGAGTATGAATAACACTGAGTGCCCCTCTTACTACTCAGACCCATTGTTTTTCTTGATATAACTCTCGCCCATAAGCAATTTACTCTTCCACCTTTCACCTTTTCGAAATTCGTTATTATTTATAGCAGCAGTTAAGACTCTCGCCTGTTTACATAAGAGCATAAATTCGGTCTCCAGCCTTTTAGCGCCACCATTCTTGGTGACTTTTGATTTATCACGAGCCAAGGAATTTACTGTTTGAGGAATTGAGATTCCTTTTTATCCTTTTTTGAGGAAAAACCTTTAATTACGCTCTATTTTTGAGCTTTTTCAAGTTCGAGATAAAAAAATCTATGTCTAATGTAAAATAAATTTCGCGTGAGATTAAGAAACCACGCATCGTCTGGGTTATTTTCTTTGTATTTGTTGTTTCATATAAATCTCTATCGGGTATTTCTATTTGATATTAGAGTAACGCCGATGAGATTGCATAATTTTAAATGTAGCGCTCCTAACAATCAAATCCTGGGATCAAAATTTTACTCGTGCGTTAAAATGTGTATCCAATTCAACTTTTATGTCAGACATGTTGTCAATCTTGTAATTTTCTCGTAATGAATCCTGCAACAGTTCCATTCAGCAAGATGATTCCTTGATGTCAATAGAACCCACTTATTAGGGTCGGGATTAGTTTCAAGTTTCATGCCGTCTTTGGTTTCTAAGGAAGTTATGTTATAGAGAACCAAGCGTGTGACGGAACTAGCAAGGTTGGTTCAAAGAGACTTTCAGTTCAGAAACTGAAACTCAAAAGGTTTTGGTACCGTAAACAGTTAATGATGTATTTTGAATATTGTTTAATATGGTTGCGAAATCTTTAATGCCTGTTAAAATAATTCCTTCTTTTGATGCCACCCTTTAGTATCTTATCTGATAATGCTTGTACATAACAAGGAGCATCTCTGTATTATGGGAATTGAGTATTTGGATATGATCTAAGATCCATTTCTCAATTACACGCACAACGCGGGCAAACGTTTGTATCTGAGAGCTTTTATCACCAGTACTCCCTAGCAATGCCACAATCGCAGTTTTGTTTTGATCAAGGATCCGCAGAGCTAATGGATATCTTGGCATTTACTGTTCGTTTTTTTTATTTGAAGCTCAACCTGTTTTTCAGAATAACCATTCACCCTTGGATTAACGTAGGCTCTGCCATCACTTCGAGTCTGTACCTTGACCTTCAGTAGCAATGGGATACGGTTGATGTTGCACACGTACCCTTTCTGAGAGAATTTCCATGAATTGTAAAGATCGGTGCTGGCATATTTTTTGTGAGATAAATGGTGTATGCTCCCTCCTCAATTATTAGAAAATTTTTGTGTTGATATAACCGGAAATAAGTTCGAATATTTAATATTTAATTGATATTTCTACAGTTTGGAGTAATTGGAGGAAAGAGATAGTTTCAACAACTCTCAGCAAGAGTTTTTCATAATATCCACTGTAAAGGACTTTATTTCTAATGAAGAGGCGTCTTAGAAAAAGTTCTATGCAAGTACTATAACGGTCAAGTTCCCCTCCCGTTACTATTTGGGTTTTTTTATTTGTTCCTCTCGCGTTTGTTTTTTTTAATGATGGACAAAATTGTGGATCAACTCGATGGGAAGCCGTGTGGTTGCTTGTTTTGTGGTGTTTTTTTTGTAATGTGAGAGGTAGTGTTATTCAGTGTTCACGTGCATAGATGCGAGAGTGTTAAGTTGCCCCCGATCTCAGAATGGGGGTGTGGGCCGACGCGTTCCCACTAGAACGCCAACATAAAACCGTCTATAACCCACCGGCCGGCCTATATATAAGAGTATGATCCCCAGCAACCGAGCCCTTCAGTCTGACTCGCTGTAAAGTCAAGTAACCTCTCTATTCTCTCTGACCACCTGTTTATTCAAGTGCTTCACCCCGTCTGACTCGCTGAACAGTTCGACGCGCTTGTTATGTAATATCACAAGGGCTCTGGTGACCCGATAAGTGAGGTGGTCCCTGAGACAGTCCTACAACAATTCTCGGAACGTGAGGAGACATCGTGTAGACCACGGCCACGCAGTCTAGGAAAGCCGCTCAGCAATTCTGTGACTTCCAACAACGGCTCGAGGAGCCTGGAGTGCCACACGTCTTGTGGGCAAGGGACACCACGCATCGAGGACAAGATCTCTACTAGTCCTCCACTCCATTTTGTGGTGAGATCGCAAAGGTGGGACAGAGAGAGAGAGAGAGTAATGAGCAGTTACTAGTGTGTCTGAAGTACTAATTATAATGAAACAGATCTAGTAGGTTCTAAGAATAGAGACCCCTGTTTAAGTTAACGAGTAACGGTCGTCAAGTGGCTAAAATCTCAAGTGAGATCTTTATTGAATCCGTGTCATTTGCCACTGTAATATCTTGTATTTTGTTTTAGGGTTTTTCTGAACTACGCTATTTTGGAGGGGTTCGTTGAGTATAATGTTTATGTGGGGTTAATGATCAACGATATCGTAAAAAGGGAAGAGGTCATTGGTCAAAGTGTTTGTTTTACGAATGGTTACATGTTCTTTATCCAAGTGAATCAAGTAAGGTTATATGATTTCGAACCTGTTCTTGTTAATTACCAATACAACAAATGTATGAGTGGCTCTATGAATTGAGGGCATTTTATCATTTAAAATTTCCTGGAATGTTGGGTTCTATTCCCGGGAAGTTTCTACAGGAGCACGCTGGCGTGTTAGTGGGCAAGTCCCAGGAATATACTCTCAGGACAATGAAAGTCTGATGGAGCCGAAAGGAATTTCAATTTATGATAGCGGCTTCGGAAGGGGAGGAAGACTTCAAGGCTGGACCGTTACAGTACATGTCTTAATTGCACAGTTTTCTTCGAGGTAGTCAATGTTTTAGGCAATGTCCAATTCCAAATTTACCACTTTCCGATTATAGTTTAGGCTGAAATTTTGCCTGGATTATAAAACTTGTAACACTGAACTGGACAAATACGGAAACTATTATGTTTTACGGTGTATTGCTCTCTTAGATTTTAAAGTTGGTTGTATGCAGTAAAATTCTGACGTATATTATGCTGGCAGAGACAATTAGTATATTTTCTAAGCATGTGTGATATAACTTTATTTTGATGGTGGAAGGTAAAAATATATATCGTCGTCTAGTATGCACGAAGTTTCAACGCCTACAAATACTCCTTCATTAGTTTGGTCTCTTTTTTTCTCCATACTTTCCCTTTTAATATCTGACCGAAGATTCCTTTCTATCAACCTTTTTTTCTTAGGTTCAATTTCATCTCACTCATAAGATCGAGATTTCTGCAGAGGAGTTTACCTTGTCCAGAAAATAATCGAGCGTGATCTTAAATGCAATCAAAGCCCAAGTTATTGGTAATACGACAAATGATTCGTTGACAATCCAAAGTCGGTTTTTATCAGTCAAACTTGCCTCGAGTCTTATCCTACGTCAATGCAGCCGACTGAAAGCCCCTCTACCATGAATATTAGTGTGCTTACTTTTCCAAACTTGGAAACCTGCGGTGGAAGTTGAATTATAGCGCAAACAAATAAAATATTTATCAGAAATTGCTCTACTTTTCATAAATTTCCCAAATTTTACCGTAATTGAACTTATCTATACATTCATGAGCCGTGCACGGACATTCTATCATGGACGGAAATTTACTTATTATTTAGCTCTCTTGTATTTGACACTTCTTGTCACTTGTATTCTATTTAGTTATGAGAAAGTTTTATTTTTCATACAACTGCATTACCGAAAGTGTTATTCATGTATTTTCGGCTATTTTTCTAAAAATAAAAAGTTATTACTGCTTGAACGTGGCCCCCGTTGAGCGAGTATTAGACTCTCCTGAACTGGCATAAGAACGCAAGTGACATTTGTGACAAGTGACACAAGTGGGTTTAGATTCAACATTATAGCCACGCTTGGTAACAAAATTCAATATTACAGATAGATATGTAACAGACACCACGGTCAGATATAAAGTCACAAGCGAAATGTGTTGCTTCTTTCACCACTAAGAAATTTTACTTGCGGAAAATATGACTAAAGTCGGCATACTTAATGAATGGCAAGATATCATCCCTCAGCATTAAATGCTCTTCGAATAATAAAGACTCATTATTTCTTTGCTTTGGATTCATCTTATCTTTTTCTTTTCAGAAGGATATTATCTTGGGTGGCTAAGTTTTCATTATCATTGTATACACCAACCGTGTCGTTTTAATTGGATTTTACCGAAAAAAACGGGAAAAGTTTCCACTATAGATCTCACTCTGGCATGTCGGCCCTCACTCAACCAAGGGAACCTCGGAGCCAGCCTTTTGCGGCACCAGCCACAGTGGATCTGTAAAAGTCTGTAAAGGCCTTGAAGAACCGCAGAGAATTTTATTTAAAGAGAAACCTCTCTTCCAAATCTGAAAAATGGAAAAAGGGGCCTTTATAACATGAAAACTGCAATTCTGAGTAGTAAAAAAGCTACTGAATTCATTAAAGAGATTAACAATAAATCTAAGAGAGCATTTAAAATACAAGTTTTATGCAATGAAAGTTAAAACTAGAATAATTATTTCTTGTGCAGAATTTTAATTATATGATAAATTTTTTATTGCCTAAGTTTGCATGGTATAGGAGAGTAATTTTGCAAAGAAGTTAAGAGAAATCTATCTAAAAACTCACAATGTATGATATGAAATAATATAAAATCTTTAGCTTGGCCAGCATTTAATTACGTATATCGTATTTTGACTTATACTGCTACATTATCACTCACTATTAATTATTTTTGTGTTGGGCAAATGGGTTGGGTGAGTTTTGTGTTGGGCAAATGTTAAACCATATAAATAAAACATTTTGTACTTAATCTTTAGCTAGTACTTCAGATTTCTTTGAATTGAATAAAGATAAGGAATCTATACCGATTCGCATATTGACTCTATCGTGCTTTGCACAAACAATGCAATCCACTCATCATGAATCTTTGAAATAAAATAGTTTTATTAGGAAAATAATACTTAACGACATAACAGCAAAGAAGAATTTTCGTATTGTTAATGATTCTACTGAATTGCTACATCTTATGGCCATCCCAAACCCTCAACCCATACTCAAATTATCATTTCAAGAACCCCAGTGCACCTTCCAATTCTGCTGAAGAAACGACTGAGAATATAAATAGAGTTTCTGACTTTTCGTGGTTGATTCTTTTTTTATCTCATTCATCAAAACTGAATTTTTAAGCAACATCCCGATAGAAGTATTTTTCATATTTCCATATTAAAAATGCCGGCTACCCGTTGAAACCATTAAATATAACCTTAGTGTGGTTAAATATAACACTTCCTTTGATATGCAGTGTCTTTGAGTAAATCGACAAGTGTTTATTTCGTCTTTAAACGTCAGTAATTATGTAAAAGTAATATCACGTGCAAATTTACTGATTATGCGATTTTCAATTATTTTTTATTCGCTCAGCAATTCCTTGGAAAATTTGTCAAAGAATGTATAATGCAATTTATTCTATAGTTATCGTTTTAGTTCCTCATTCCTCGAATGCCTGGTTACAGCATCACTCTCCTGGTAATTGACACCCTCCCTCCGTTCTTCATTTCGTGTCTCATCACTGACATTCCTCTCTAGTCCCAAAACTTCTCCTTCTCCCCAAATTTTAAGACGCTGCGCTTGACATCGACGTGGCGGAGGTGGATTCGCTTAAAACAGTTTTCTCGTTCATTCAAACACACGCGTATTTTAAATCCCAATATCCCTCGTTGCCTTCGTATCCCCCGCGATATCTTTTCGCACCTGTCATTCTTTCAGTCTAATTTGACTGAAGTTGCAGTTTTTTTCGATTTAGAGATTTTAATATACCTCAATACCCAAGGACTCTTCGGTTTTTCGTTGATAAATCTCTTGTTTTAGCCCCATGTGATGATGCCTGTATGTGACTTACTCTAATAACACTACGCATAAAATAATACCTCTAAAAATAAATACATTTGGAAATTGAAGATAAGAATGCAGAGCTAAGAATCAGTGTAATTGAAATTGAACTTCGGTGGCTTTTTGAATGTCGTTCCTTAGAGGATTTGGCAATTCTATAACTAAATGAAGAGGGTTATAAATTAATTTAGATTTAAGGAAAAGAAAGAACAAATAGAAAAAACACGACCTTAGGGATCCGGTAAAGTCGCTGTGATCTGATATACAACACTCCCTTAAGATGAGAGATGTATCTGTAATTAAAGGGAGATACAAATTCGGGGCGTAGATATGAGGGTATGAAGGAACCTGGACAAAAAAGATGAAATGAGGAATTTATGGGTCAAATATGAAAAGAAATCTATTATAGAAATAAAATAAACTTCTAACGCCTCCTTTTAGACACTAATATGTCTTTTTAACGTGATGACGTGGGATATATTCAGAAAAAAAAGTGAGGGGGATCAAGGCAAATGGAACTCAGGAACTTTGTGCATTTAGAAGACACGGCGTAGCGGACAAACACCAAGTTTTCCCAACAAGGAAGGTAGGACTTAGTTTGAAGAATGCAATCAGTATCACCCAATTTTATACAATAGCCCGTCGCTGTGAGAATAATGCCTCCCTAAAATTCCTTTAAAGCATGAGTGGTGATTTTTTTGAAAATGTCGAATATTTTTATTGAGGATAAGCTGTTTTCGGTGCAAAAATAACACTAAGGCTCTAGAGCTTGCGCATATCTCAGGGTTGTCTCTGGCTTGCTTCAATTAAAAATCATTTTTAAAATTGCAAATTTTGCGGTTCGGATTTTCCAAAAAGTTTCCACCATTTTCAACTTACTTCTTAAAGTGTTTTTAAATTTTTTTTAAGATCAAGATGCCGGTTACAAAATTATTGATTTACCGTATTTATCCAAGCTGTGCTTGCGGAATAAGCCAATAAGTCGTTTCAAGTCTCGTATTTGTTGTGCAACCTAATCATCAGTTTCTAGGACAAAAACAGACAATGTTATAAGACATTCCGTTAACACTCAGTTTGCTTTCATTTTGTCCTTCTTTCTGTAATATTTCCCTGTTTCTCTGAATATGTGCAAGAAGATCTAGTGAAATATTCTAAACAAATGGAAACTAGGTCTGACTAACCCTTAAAATGGTATGATGCCCAAGTTACCAAATATTATAGCAATGCTAAGAAAGATATGACTGCTGAATGGTCACAAACATGACATATCCATTTGAAACGCCAAAGGCTGTCAATTGATGTTCAAATTCTAATCTCTTTGAAGGCTAAAGAACATGTTTCTTTTTCAATAGGGCTATGAATATATTTTATAGGAATCTATAAATATTAGACATCATTTGCACCATGCATGAAATGATTAGAATATCAATTAATATTTTCGAAAACAGCTCCTTTGTCCACTTCTCCATGAAATTACCCGTAGAAAAAATTAAATATACGGATTTTTGGTGTACTATTCTTAGTAATTAGTGAACGTAGAAAATAAAACTATCTTATAGAGATCAATCCTCTCTCGCAAGTTTTGAGAAGTAAGCATTGCCGAGTTCGCGGTGTTGGTGGTTATCGAGTGCGCTTCCGTCTTGTCTTTTACGGCTCGGGTGTTTCTTAAAGTAGTTTTGACGTGCGCTCCCGAATCGATGGCCAACTTTCCCTCTCTCGCCTCGGTCCAACTTTGGGAGGAAAGGGTTAAGGTGATCGGGGGGTCAGATGAAGAAGGTCAGGGAAGGTCTCTTCATGTCGAGACTTCGCAACCGGCTGCGTCGTATCCAGTCGGTGGGCAGAGTGTGGAAGCCCGAGTAACAGATCCTCGTTCTCATGTACCGCAATATCTCCTAGCACTCGTGCAAAATATGCTATTCAGCATGCATTATTGTGGTATTAATTCTCAACTGAAACCGTTGTTGCTTCCTTGAATATGCAATGAGTCGGACTCAATAAGTTGGGAGGCCCTATAGACTCGGAGGCTACACGCTAGGCTTAAGTTGCTTGATAAATTCATGATAAGTGTGTTTCAGAGCGACACAGAGAATATTACAATGACAACTTTCTAGATCTCTACGTCTGACAGAGGCGATAAAATAAGAGAGGTACATCGCCGAACAGATAGGTACCTTTTTCAATTAAAGTAGTTTTGACCTGCGCTCCGGAATCGATGGTAAACTTTTCCTCTCTCGCCTAGGTCCAACTTTGGAACGAAAGGGTTAAGGTGAACCGAGGGTCAGATTAAGGAGGTCAGGGAGCGTTCAGTTTAGGGTATGGAACTAACTAAGATTTTCCGCACACAATAAGCGACCACAATAAAAACAGAGCCTCACTGAATACACTCCCATAATCAACGTGACCATTTCACCTCTCAAAGCCTTACATCTTTTCACGGCTGATGTCCTAACACCCCCTGCTACAAGCCTATGTGGCAGCTCTCAGGGTAGTACGTAGATGTAGATGTAGAATAAAAGGTGAGCACTTATCCCGTTCAAACTCATTTTTATAGACTTGTGAACTTTGGGCCAGATTTTTGTAACAATCTCTGGTGAATATTTTATCGTTACGTTAAATGGAATGTCATTTGTTTCCCATCCATTACGCTTTTTTAAGTCACCAATAGTCTGATAGATTGTAAAAAAATATCAGCGTTGAGTTCACTGAAAGATTAAGTCAGATGGAGATTAATATGAACCTGAATTCGTAAAATTGGCCCTTAAGGTTACTGAAATCCAGTTTTTTTTTCAAATTTCCTACGAGTTCAGTTCAGGGTATAGATCTAACGAAGATTTTTTTCTAGCCATTCGTATGCTTGGTAAATATTGCCATATCTTGATGTATGATAGGCTTAAGGTCTCGACCATACACAGTGTGTCCCAGTTCCGTCAGGACTGCTTGTGTGAAATACCACAATGCAATGCGTATGTGTGCATGAATCCAACACATAAATTCAAGTTTGCAAGAGCCTATATCAATCTATAAAGTGACATGAGGATTTTAACTCAATTCGTTTACAAATAAATATTTAAATTGCTCTTCGATATTCATTTTGAATTTTATTTTATTGTCATTAAATTATATACAGCCAGGACATCAATTCAGATAAGTTTTATAAATTACATTTCAGAATGTTTTAATGGAACTCATCAAGTGGATAATGTTAGTCGCAGAACTTTGAAAAAACACATAAATTGTGATTTATTCCATCGGAATTTATATCCATTCGTATAAAATTTTGGAGTGGATTGAAGGCATAATATAACCAGCAATCTATGAAATTATCTCTCAACTGCTATTTGATATCTTGTTTCCATATATATCTTAGTCATTTAACCAGATACCATAGTATTGGGATATGATTGCGGATAACAAATCTACCAATCGATAAAGTATCTACAGAAAAATAATTCGCTTTTCCTACATGTATTTTGTTTTACCTTAACTGTGGTATTAGGGTTTGCTTAAATTTATGTTTCACTGAAGATGGTCATATTCAAATAGGCCTTCCCCAAACCCAATGTGTTTAAGGATGTGGATAATACGCACGGAAGGGAATTAAAAGAATATTCTCGGGCAAGCAAATACTTATTTGATGCAGCAATCCACCCGAGTGCAGCGATCTTTCGTCACATGTCACTCGATCCTACGGTGTTCAAACTGCATAATACCCGATCATTTTATTTTCAGTTAACTCTTTATGCCCTTGTAGCTCATCGATTTCATTTCCGTTTTAATTGTCTTACGCATTTTCCCCTTTGTTTTAATCGTGGGGAATTTTCTGGAGTTTTACTCTCCGTCACGTTCCTAACTAACTTCAGGTGTTCCAAAGTAGCACCTTTCATCTGGTCATGGCACTGCTAATACAAGGTCGGCCGATGAGTATCGTTTGAGTCGAACTCTGCTGCGGCCCAGCTTGAAGAGCACGAGAGCAAACTTTGAGATTTGTCGACATAGAAACATCGCTAAAGCAGCATTGTTGCGACCAGGTACTTTCAAATTCTTGCGTTATTTGCTCTAAACCATTCCTGTTTACTTAAATGATTCTTTACTGGTGGTGGATCGCACGGCGACGCCATCCCCCTAGTAAAGGATACTGCGAACCTTGGACGTTAAAAGCGAACATAAGTTCTTCCTAAAAATTAAAAAATTTTTTTACATAAGCATTTGATATTCAGAGTCATTGGAGAACAACTGAATGCAAATATCCGACAAGCTCAATTTTTCATATTTCCGTAACTAGGCTGCGGGATGTCTTCTTCTAAAAGCGAATACATGCATTTCATTTTGTTATAATATTTCCTATAAATTTCAAGGTAACATGCTGAAAAAGAAACACATATATACATACGATTTTCTCTTTAATTACGAATGCCTGTAAACCCAAGTCAAGACAATGTTTTTAAAAATATAGCTCTTCGATCATTTAAAGTACAACATGTACGATTATTTCCATTGTACTGTGACTGCACTTCAGTGATGTGTGGTACGAGGATTTTTTTTCGAGTTAATCGAAAATGATTAAAATGTGAATTCAATGATTCGCACTTCCAGCCACCGTAAGAAAGTATCTGTATGTGCGAACTTTTCCTCTGACTACATTACGGGTATTCAGTAGCTTTCGCGTATTGTGAACTAGACGTTCATATATAGATGTTACCTTTTTGAATTATACAAGAAACAAAATAAATACGACAGCGTTGTTTGTGTCGAGACATTTTCATCATGCGATAAAAACATGTTCACACGCCTTCACCCCCAAGGCTTCTCATTTCTCCAAACCTCAAGTTTCCATCGCTTAAGGGAATGAGTGACAACGTCATTGTAACTTAAGCCTGCCCTAAAATGAATCCTGGCAGTTGAAAATTGCGGGCATTGTTACAGTTGCAGAGAGAGGGATGGGAGGGGCGGGTAGAAATAGCTGGAGGGTTGTCGACGGAATTTCGTGGGAGTGCTTTGCTGTGTAAGAGGAGTAGGAAAAGTCCCTGTTACGCTCTTCCTTCATCTCTTCCCTACCGAACTCTCTTCAGCGCCTCCTCTCCACTCCTTCATCCGACGCCGATTCTCTTATCCCTCCTCCGTCTGTCATTTAATCCTCCCGTTACCCTGCCCCCCATAACCGCTCAACCCTGAAACCTACCTACTCCACCCCCCAGCCCCCACCGCCCCCGCCGGCTATTCCCCTGAACTAACTTTCTCCCACTTTCGCTTGCCCCCTCTTCACTTTTCCTCTCCCGTATCTTTTTCCTTGTCCGTCAAACAAGAAGAGTAAACTCATTCCGTATGTCTCCTCCCTTCCTCCCTTGTTCCTCTTCTTCTTCTCCTTTACTCGACGATCTCAAAGTTGGTATTGACATCTTCAATATTGCGGACTTCCAGGAAAAAATTATCACTTATTTTTTTCTCAGGAGGATATTTCCTGATGCCATTTTTTGATTCGTTTGTGAGCCACTTTAAAGAGTTTCATTGTTTGCATGAGAATCTTAAATGTAAATTTGATCTTTAGAGATTTCTGCATCTGCCTCAAAATTACGATAATGAGGTTTGATGCTACCTCTGGGCGAATTAATCAAACAAGTTTTGTTATAAACCGGCCTGGTTTATTTTACGGCCAATTTTTTGAAATTTCGGGTGTAAATCACAGATATATACCAATTATAATTGAAGGAGTTAAGACTAAAACATTTATTGATTCAATCAAAAAAATAAGAGAAACTTCATTAGGTGACTGAAAGTAAGTCTTTCTTCATTAACGTCATTGATAAGGAAATTGTGGTAATAAATATTAACATTACGGGTAGATTTTTTTTCTTAGTCGTCATCCATTTTTGTGGCCAAGTACCATCCCAAAATATAATTCCCTGGAACTATGAAAATCTATGAAATGATCAAGCAATGCTTTTTTTGCAGACATATTAATTGCTACTCGTTTAACTCTCCTATACAGCCATGCAGACTGCTGAGGGTATGCGTTGGCTTTCATTTCAATAATAATAAAATGTTTAATTGCATTGACAGTAATCAATTACATTGTAATAATACGTCCACATTCACTCGGATAAATATGAATTTTAATGATGATGTAATGTGAAAGAATAATAAACTATACCTATGCTCTGATTGGCGACGTTTATGGAACATCGTGAGCGCTCTGTATTAACTATCCAACCAATTAAAAGTACTTTGATTTCAATGAAATAAAGCATAATCTTACTTTAAGTATTATCTTCATGCATTTCTTGAAATCATTTATTTATGAATGGTTAGCTGTTAACTTATGTTTGGGCCTTCGTTATTTTGTAATTAGTGTTTTCGTGATTATTTTACTCAATTTTGAAGTAATTAAGTAATTATTCCCGTTCATCTCCATCTGAAATCGCCTTTAGTCCTTTTTGTTTTAAATTTTTAACTGCCTACCGTTTGCCGCATCTTGATAAATAATTTGACTTCATTCTGATGAAGTTTTATTGAAAATTCGCGCACTATATGTTCTTACACTCGGTGATTTTTATATCGATCGTAATAATTTGGAAGAGCTCCAATATAGTACACCTATCACACGAAAGAATTTATGGCCTTTTGAGTGAGAGTACATGTGTTTCATTTTGTTATTATGGTTTCTATAAAATTCAGGGTAACATGCCGAATAAGAAACACATATTTACATTTTACATACGATTTTCTTTTACCTAGCAAACAATAAATTTGGTCTCATTTTATGGAAAAATATCTCACCGTTTGAAAGTTGTCAATACATCTTCCCCTAAACCCACCATTATCCGAGATATTTGCCAAGACATACAAGCCATTTTACATGAGAAATAGCACGTAAATGCAATCTAGAGAGACATAACTTAAAAAATAAGGAATTTTTAACACCTATATCTCATCAAAACATTATCAGTGTTTAGTTCGTACGATTCCTCAACTTTTTTCAAATATATATCATTACTGTGGTAATCTTTTCAAAATTCTCCCCTTTTGATGGATTTTCAAACGCACCACGCAAAATGAAGAGTGAAGTTAAAGACTTATATGAATATTTTTATTTTATTACTGTGAATTTCAGTCTTATGAAGGTATATTAATGCACCAGCAATAATACAATATTTACTGCATACTTCTCTCAGCTGCTGAAAATATTGCGCAAAACTCGAATATGACTAGGGAAATATCTCGCTTAAGCTGTCTTAAATTGAGCATCATTTGTATTTGTGTTATAGCCGCAAGAAATAACTCAATAGTGACTCCAGATGGGAGAGTTTTAAATGTAAGGTTATTACTTACAAAGCTCAATGTAAAACCGTAAAGATCTATTGTAAGATTTGTGAAAGCTTAGAATGTATAGCTCTCGGGTTTCCAATCGGATGATGGTGGTGGTCACCCTGAGGATGAAGGCAGACTACGCCTTCGAAACGTCAGCGCCAAAATCCACCATCACCCGGTTGGAAACCATAGAGCTTTACATCCAAAAGATCTAGGTATGTATGAAGCCTGCATTAACCCACCAGCCCGTGAATTACGGCAATATTCTGCGTCAACGTGCTCTCCCAACTCCCATGTTTCTATCGATCGTGGAAGCTGATGCTGTCTAAATCGGTGGAGAGCACGAGATGAATAATTGACCGGAAAGGACCTTCTTCTTCGAGGCGCCGGCGTCTCTAGCAAAAAGAAGGGCCCATCGTCTTTTCTCATCCCCCATCGCTCTCTCTCTCTCTCTCTCACGTCTCCTCGAATGTTTTGTGGCGAGAGGCCATTCCCCCAAGAGCCTCATCTGAAATCTCACAACTCCGCCACTCTCCGCATCCTTTAACGCCCGGCGCTAGTCTTCTGTTCGAAAGCGTTCTCTTTCTTCCACGTCCTCTCCACGTCGCCTGCTGTGGCGGCACTTTTTGTCGATCGCTCCCCTCTTTTGCGTCGGGGAAAGAATGTGGATTGTGGGCGAATGGCGGCGGAGGGAATGGTTCCTATAGATGAAGGAGGGTAGGAAGTGGAATATGGAAGCCAATAAGAGCACGTGGGAGGGAATGGGCGACTTGGAGAGGGAATGAAAGATTTCGGTGGAATGGCGCGGGAACGAAGAAATGAATACGTGGGCGGAGCCTTATGTGGGATTTTTTGGGAGAGGGATTGAGAACCCAATTGGAGCCAATGCCGCCACGAAATACTATCGTCCCAATCACAAAATGTGCGATTAGGCTAGCGGAAAATCATAAGAACTTATAAGAACTATAAGAAGGAATTCAAACCTTTCAGGCATAAACTTGTGAAAATTCATCACTGAATAAATAATGATAATAGTAACAATGTTTAAGTCCACAGAGTTCTTTATTCGCACAACTAGTCACAATGCTATTGCGTCATCTTTAGGTAGGAGATAACTTCAGGTATATCCAGGCTCATCTTCAGATATGTTCCTGAAGATGACGCAGTTGGAACTAGTTGGACCAATAAAGAATTCTGTGAATTTAAACATAGTTAGTATTGTAATTACTTATTCTATAAGTACTGAGATTTAAGTTGCTATTACGTCTACCTTGCATATGGAGTTTTTGAGCATAAGGAACTTCAGGATATTCAAAAAAGTTAAAATCTGTTAGCCAGTTACAGTGTTACTCGCTCACACACCTGAACGGCAATAGGAGATTTTGGTTCAAATTTCGGTTAAATCAATTGATATTACTGACACTATATATATATCTCTGCATCCGTGCGCGTATCTGCATACCATGTTAATCGTGCAATTGCAATAACTGGAACATTTTAAGATAATTTTATATTGATCTGGCATTGTTATTGGAAAATTAAAATATACACCGTATATATTGTTCATTTTATTAATACATCATTTCTTATGCGACAAAAGTTGAATTCAAATGAAGAGAGTCAAGAAAATCGCAAATTTTGGTAGTACCGTGGGTGAGAAAAAATTTATTATGTGAATAGGAGTAGCGTGGTAAGATAGCATTTGCAACATGTCAACAAATGAGCCACCAAATTTAAAATGTTATAATCCAGCTAAAATGAAATTACTTACTTTGTAAACACAGACAGCATTCTATTTGCCTCATATAATCAATTCTTCAAGTGATGGGAAACAGTTATATATATATATATATATACATACATATATATAAGTTGATGGATTGGAGTCAGCCATGCGGTGATGAACACACGATGTGGATAATATATATATATATATATATATATATATATATATATATATATATATATATATATATATATATATATATATATATATATATATATATATATATATATAGTTCTTGCGAAGATTCCACGAACGTGGCAAACAATATAAAGCTTCGTCACAGGGTGACACTAAACATAAAACATGTAAAATGGAAACTCACGAGTTTAAAATTTTCGGTGGGTCGCCCGCACCTTCGTCACAATTCTATCACTGATGAAGGTGCGGGCGACCCACCGAAAATTTTAAACTCGTGAGTTTCCATTTTACATGTTTTATGTTTAGTGTCACCCTGTGACGAAGCTTTATATTATATATATATATATATATATATATATATATATATATATATATATATATATAAGTATTAATTTAATATACAAAACCCAAGCTTTATTGTAAGCACATACATTTATCAGGACACCATCTAATGGTTGAGGTCTCAATAAATAGAGACTGAAAATTTGTCTACGACTCAGTGAATTTATGTTTCAAGACGCATCATAACTCGAAGTGAAATAATTTTTTTTCCGGCTGATGCTGTGTACTACCTACTACAGGTCAAAGGCCCACTTCTGCAAATTTCCAGAAGTGTTCCCATAGTTGAGTCACTCCATTATGCACGCAAGAAGGACATTTAAACTATGTCCATCTTCAATTTGTCCAGAGCATTGATTGTAAGCTGTTTTCCTCACCACGCTCTCGCGTGTATCTTAGTCCTTTGAGCATATTAGGGACCGCACAAAGGAAGAGCCTATCCAGAACTTCGCGTGGGGACGCAAATAGTGATCCCCACAAGGAACTTCGGTCTCCTTACACTAAACCCAGAGCTCGAGAATGTGCTCTCTTAACCGAACCAAGGAACGTTCCTCGTGAACAGAACACCTTACGGACGACAATGGCTTATTTATGGTGGCCGTGGGTCGGTTAAAATTGAAATTTATTCTCGTTAGTAAGAACTATTTGCTACTACACAACACCGTATACGGGAGTATGTAAAATGTACGCTCCATGCCAGGGCATGACGTAGAGGAGATTAAGAAGGGCTTAGGTTGAGAAGATGATGTGGAGGAGATAAGAGACCAGAGGAAGACAGAACAGGTGAGAGGGCATGCAAGACTCATCGAAATGACTGCCTAGAAACAGTTTATAGTTTCAAATTCATCCTCAAATGCATAGTACCTATCACGTCATTCCCTTTCGTAGCAGACAATATTAAAAAAATGAGTTAATGCCGTAACTTCAAGAAAATTCAACCATTCATAATTATTTCCTCCATAATACCCTATCTTATGTCGTAACATGCTAGCTGCTGCACGCTGCACATGCTGCAATCAGTGGGTCTATCATTATATGTATAATATTAGCCTAAATACGAAGGAAATGGGATCCCTGAGAAGTGTTTGTGAGAGAAGTTGGATGGATAAGTTAGGAATGAGTGGGGGATAAAATCGTGTGGGTTAGACGTTCCAGTAATGAATATATTATATATGGAACAAGTGTGCTTCGTTGGTTTGGCAACGTATAAATTAACACATATGTGATAGTTGAGTTAATGTGGTGAAAGGAAGAGGCAGAAATCCATCTGTCAGCAGGATTGGTTTGGAAATTTCATTTTGGGTAGACCATACTTGGCAGCGGGGAAGGGGGAGGGGAGGTTTGCAGACTCGAAATTTTCTCCACGTTGCCTTAGAGTAACTGCATTGATGCACTTGAGGTGGCTAACTATAACTGTCGTGTACAAACCTCCCAAACATCATTTTACGGATAAAGTGGTCAAACTATGTTGACACTGTTTATGTTTGATCAGAATTAGGGGGAAAAGGGAGGAGAAAATTCATCCTCTCTTTAATTCAATGGTAAGCCTGGTATCCCCGGAGCTACGTCCAAAGCCATCCCTGTCTATATGGCGGAAAATCACGCGTTCTTCCCTCGCTTTTATTCGCAAAGCGACCCGGAGTTTGGCAAATAGACGCAGTTTGCACTGTAGAGGAATAGAGTGGCATCTTATCTATAAATGTATCCTGAATTAACGAGAGAGAGAGAGAGGACAGTAATTTGGCTAAGATCTCGAGAAGTACACAATTATGAAGTTAAAATAACAATGATAATATATAATTAACTTTTTTAAACTTTTAACTAATTAACTTTTTCACGTTCTCATACAATCAACCTTTCAGTGGAGAAATCTAGAGAACAAATGAGCTGAGAATGAAAAGGATAATGAACGCAAAGAATGGGAAATGGCAAATACAAACTCTACGGTTGAGGCTCTGAAAAAGATAGTGTGATAAAGTCACAGTCACTGCAAGTAAATTGGGTGGTTACTGCGTAACTTTTTATTGTCCTGCCGGCACTGCGGCCACCATTGTAACTCTTTTGCGATTACGACTTTCAGGGTGTAAAAAGATTTTTGCCTCTACATCCTCTTTTTTCTCTCTATCCCCTTTCTCTACGTATTCCACTGGACAGGCGACATAGCGCGTAACATAGCAACCTGCGCGTCAATCCAGCGGCAGCTTTTGCGTGGGATGCAATTCCATGTGATGACATTGTGATTAGATAAAATTAACTTCTACTGATGCATTTGCCTACCCTCTTTACCGGCAATCTTCTCTATATCCAATGACTTTCTCATATGAAGAAGACATTTTAGTGGATAAAAATAACAAAAGCGAATAAAAAGTGATGCTGCATATTCGACAAGAGTGAACTCAACGGTGATGTGACGGTTGAGAAAAGGCCAATTGCTTTAAAACTTTGTTCGGCTGAACCGTACCCGAACGCTGCAATGCTGAGCATCTGACGTGAGACGGAAATTTTAGATTCGTGGTCCCGACGTCTGCCCTTTTCTTATATTTTTTATACGCAGTCATTAGAAAACGTGTTTTTTTAAATCTACTCACCTTGAAAACGTGTTGATGGAAACCTTGATCTGGGAACAAGTTTTTATAGGTAGTATCCACCTGTCTCTTCAAGTGTGGCAATGGGAAGACGAAGCGAGGCATGAAAAGGGGGTAGAAAGAGAAAATGTAGATCATTTGGCGGCGGTGTGGGCAGAAAAAAAGGACCGAAACGCAGGAGATTCCCCAGAGGCTTAACCACCCTAATCTTCCAGTCGCTTAACTTCGCCTCTTCCTCTCCTTCCCTTTCGCCAGTCCTCACCTCTCGTCCAGGAGGCAGATTTCCTGACATTTAACCTCACCGCTGTTGCCTCGTTATGGCACCTTTATTGCGTGAGGACAGTATTCTTCTCCCGGGTGAATTTTACATTCGTTGCACTGTGGAAATGATACGTTACACGGTCACGCGAGCGGGTTTTAACGTCGTACCATGCCCTAAAAAAAGTGATCGCATTGATTTTGTTCAATAATCGAGGCTTTGTTATCCTTGATTGTTTTTTATGATGTTGATGGTTATTTCATTACTTTCGTTGACAATTATAGTTATTATTAAGTGTCTGGAACTTTTGAAATATAAATAGTAAATTGATAACAGGTCATGAAATAACAAGGTGCAGGATTAGACACCTAGTGGATGAAATTTACCTTCGAAAAATTGGGAGACCCGAGTTCGAATTCCTATATAGTCAAATGATTTTCATACGGCGTATTTCTTCCTCTTGGTGTATTCTATCCCAGGCCGTTCAATCCAATACATTTTACTCAGAGGATATTTTAAATTACAAGGTTTGTGGACATACTTCTGAAAAATCCCATTGACAAAATATTTAACTTTGTTGTTTCAATTGTATCGCTTCTCTAACTGAACGTTGCGTTTTCCATAACAATGACATGATCATACGAATTTAAACAGAGCGAATGCTAGAATGAAAATATACAGAAAGGTTATTTTTGTGGACTATGCACGGCATTATCTTTACATATTCACCCAAAAGACAGAGAAAAATCCATAATTCTTGAACGGGACTCGAATTTTGTTAATGCTTTTATTACAAACAAGTCCTTTCAAGATCTGAAAAATTCACTTGGGAGAAGGACGCAATCAGCGCGATATTTAGTGATCCGGTTTCGAGCCCCGAACGAGGAAAATGATTTTTCCTCTATAGCATTCCGCAACGTATAGAGGGACTGAGGCGAATGTAAGTAATACCCCGTTCACACTTTCTCATATTTCCTCACGCTGTTACTTTACAGGGTAGCGTTGGTATCGCAAGTAGAAAAATCTAATGAAGGATAACATTACTGAAAAAAGGTAATCGTTTAGGCGAAGCAGATAACGTTACTTGAAAGACTAAGCATGTAAATGTGTCCTTTGCTTAAAAAATTCTAAATCCACGAAACGCCACAGGAATATGGTATTCCTAATTACGTTCGCTTTGTCTTATTTGTTCGTTACGATGCTCTGGTGAGAGGCTGAGGGTTACACTGCGCCCCCGTTCACACTACTATCGTACGTGTACAGATTGGTCCGTACGATGGTAGTCCGAACGAGGCATAAGCAAGGCAAGCAGGTTGAGCGGGAGAAGATTTGCAATCGACATATCAAGCGACCTTGATACTGAAATTGATATACTGAAACTTTTACAAGAAACACGCAAAGCGAAAATTTGCATTATTTTACCTATACATTCATAATTATACAATTAGTAATAAGAACATGTAAGCAAAGTTTCACGCAAATCTCTACGTAAAGAAATAGCCCATTCACCTTGAGAACGATTTACGCTTTTTTCACGAGCAGCTGTGATTGTCAGGATAATGGAAAAGATACCTTAAGGTCGTTTGAGCGAAATATCATTTTACCTATAAATCAATGAATTTGGTCTCATTTTAAATAAAAGTATCCCACCCTCCTAATGACACAAAAAAATCAACTGCTTACAACATTATTTTCGGAGATATTTACCCAAACATACCAGCCCTTTTCCATGGTAAACGGTACGTGTATGCACTCCAGAGAGATATTATTTACAAAATGAGGTATTTCTAAAACTTAGTTGTCGTTAAAAACTAAAAGCGTGTAGTTTTTATGTTTTTTCAACTGTTTTTGAAAATTTATCATTTTGTCACCGCAATAGGTGCTTGGGTATCACCAAAAACCTTCCGTTTTGAAGGAGTTTCAAACGCACCGCGCGAAGAAAATGAGTCAAGTTAAAGACTTATTTAGATATTTTCATTTAATCGCTTACCATTTCTGTCACATCAAACTACCATATTGCACCATTAATAATGCAATATTTAATGCATGTGTCCTACAGCTGGTGAAATTAAAACGTATATATCGAATATGGTCTCTATTATGACTAGGTAACTATCTCGCTCGGACTACCTTAAGTCGTAATTTCTTCAATAACAAGGTCTTTTTTTGCTACCAATACAAGGATAAATTCATTTATGTTTACAGTCCTTACGCGATTGAACACGTGAAGCCGTCAAACGTGGCGCAACACTCTCTGACATTTGCTCTGATAGGATGATAAGTCAATTTACGTGCATGTATAGGAATGGAAAAAGTACGCACTCATACGATGGAAATTCGGGGTAGGTATCCCTATCTTTATCCCTCTATCTCTAAAAAAATGATTGAGTCGTAAAGTTTCCGCGTTCATAAATTGTCAGTATGTGAAAAATGATCTGGTAAATCATAATTTATGGCCCTAGTCGAATTTTTCCAGCCAGTGTTGGCTACGTGGCCATATGCCATGTACGCCGTGGCCATATGCCATGTACGCCGTGGCCGTATGCCATGCCATGACCCACTATTGTAAAGGAGAATCGTCAGCTACGACTTACTTAATTTTTCATGACCTTTTCTTTCATAATGCACTTCAGATTTAGTTTTTCTGCTGTTTTTCCATTAACTTGGAGCTAAAGGGTGCACATCTCTTGATATTTAGCCGAAATTTTCTATTTTTTAGTACACTGGCAGCGTGGTCCATATGAGAGGGTGTACTTACTTCGCTCTAATCACCTTAAGGTAGTTCGAGCAAAAAATCGTTTTACTTAGAAGTCAATGAATTTGGTTCCATTTTAAAGAAAAACATCTCTTTTATCCATTGACACCAAAAAGTCTACCCATTACTACATTATTTTCCGAGATATTTGCCAAATAATACCAGCCCTTTTACATGGGAAATGGTACGTGTATGCACTCCAGAGAGACCTAATTTACAAAATGGGGTATTTCTAACATTTAGATGTCGTAAAATAACTAACAGTGTGTAGTTTGTATGTTTTATTAACTATATTTTAAAATTAATCATATTGTCACCGCAGTAGGTTCTTGGATATGACAGAAAACCTTCCGTTACGAAAGAGTTTCAAACGCACCGCGCGAAAAAAATGAGCCAAGTTAAAGACTTATTTAGATATTTTCATTTCATTACTAACAATTTCTGTCATATAAAACTATATTATGTCACCATTAATAATGCAGTATTCAATTGATGTCTTCTACAGCTGGTGAAATTAAAACGTATAATTCGAATGTGGCCTCTTTTATGAATAGGGAACTATCTCGCTCGGACTACCTTAAAATTGAGAGCGTTAATCCAAAATTATATGAAATGAAGGAATGTGAATATTTCTATGGAAGGTGGTGCCATGAAATAAAGTTTAGGCTGGAAATGCGGCCAATTTGATGGACAAAGGAACAAAGTCATACGTTTTTCCGGACATCACCCGAGAAAATATGGAAGAGCGTTGCCTGTAGCTTAACGGTGAAACTCGGGTCACATGACGCATTTTTACTTCTCATACTGCTTACGAGGAATCCTCCAACCGAGTCCCTGTATATAATTTGTAACTTGTGATCTCTCATTTTTTCTGGAGAATGCGTTCTAATGTGTTTATGTGCCGTTGTAGGTCTTGCGTTGGTAGCAATATCAAACATTGGTAATTACTCGCTCTCTGATCAGAGACTGGTCGTCATACTCAGAGCATACATTTGGAATACGACATGGTTATCCTTAAAAGTTCAGACTATCAACCCTTGGTTACGCTTTACGCGGTTTTATCCCATCTTTAATTACTGTTCTAATCTGTTCTTTGTCAATGAAGGTAAAATCGAAACTAAAAATTAATTTGTATATTATTGATGGAACTAAATTGTCATGAATATCCCGTTTTACATCTTTCCGATTTACGTCGATTTTTTGAGCGCGCATCTTCGTCGTAAACCGAGGACTTACTGTGCGGTTTTTCTGGATGGAATCCAGCCTTAGCACCACCACACATTTCATCCCCTTATTTGCTATCGAAAATTATTTGCCAGATATCGCTACAGCAGTCATGTAGGCTAAGATTTATTTTTCTTGCCATCATTATCTCTTACTTTAGCTCAGTATTTATTCTGGCTTGGTGTTTGGCACATATTTGATTGCGAGACGAACATGGGTGAAAAACTTCGAAAAAGAAAACTCGTAATCTCTCTCTCTCTCTAAAAATCCATGTTTACCAGAATTGTGTTTGACAACGTGCAGGACTTAAAATATACCAAGTGAAAAAGTTAAGAACTTGATGTACTTCGAAAAGGATTAAAAAGAAAGTCAAATGACAGGATACGTGGAAGTTTCTAGAAAGTGTGCCACACTTTGGAGAATGTGACAGCGTGGAGAGGAAACGTTTAAAGCAGGCAGGTATTAAATTATCAACGCTGGAAAAACTCTGCATTCAGCGTTGATTCTCTTTAAAGTGAAAATTTCGGATAGGCGGATATTCTCAAGTTTCCTATAGAAATAAGTCTTGCTCATATGAAGAGAAAGATAATTATTTTCGTCTTATTCCGACTGAATTGTTCCTAGGCCCGCGTTAGGATTTTGGAAACGTATTTTATACGCCATTTATAGATTTGTAGGTCAGGGTTTTTCAAGCATTGATGACAACCACAAGAAAACTGTTAATGCTGCTCATTTCAAATAATTTAGCTACCCTTAGTAATTCCACTGCTGTCATTGGAATATTACAATCATATTCTCTCTAATACGCGCTGAAGTATCATTGCGTGAACATTTGAAGTTTGTCTTAGTCGCTAAATATTTCTCAGTTTATTAATTCCAACGAGTAAATGGGTGCTTGCAATTTGCAAGCAAGGGGGGAGTTTGTGAATGATAATACTCTTTAAACAAGGAAAAATGAATGCATCATCATTATAAAACCGATGAAAGCTCTCAAGCATGCGTGCTACATGCAAACAAAGAAAAATATTATGGAAATCTCAAAATGAATTAAACTGTCCATGAGATATGGATACCAGACAGTTCTAGTACAAATTATATTATATCTCATCCGGTTATTTACTTCTCAAAATACTATAATCAAACAGAGAACAGGCCCGCCTCGCCGAGTTCAAAACCTCAAATCGACACTCGGCCCGGCGACAATGGAGAAAAATATCCATAGCAACGAAATTGAAGAAATTTCAAAAACCCTCGATAAAAATTTTAAAATTTCAGTAAAACGGTAGTTAGGAAAAAGTCGATTCTATGAATTAGATTTTTCAAACATTCAGCCTCATATTTTTGAAAGAATCAGTCTTGTATCTCAAATCATTCATGTTTTAATGAACGAAAGAAAAAAGGTCTACACTAAAATTGTGGAGTTAAGAAACCTTGGATGTTGACACCTTGACAACCATTTTAAATCCACATTGTTGGTCGATCTATACTACCATATGATAATGATATCTTTTGTACATTGCAAAAAGTTTCAAATCCGGAGTTTAGCATTGGAGGGGTCATCTCATGAACTACGCACTATATCATGCTGGGGAGTATGATTATTTTGGTTAGACAACCGCAGCTTACGCTGGTGAATCGTGAGCGCGAGGAACAAATTAGAGGAGGGGGATCTTGGGTATCTATTCCTTTATCAAACCTTCCAAGACTATGTTGGCCGCATGAGGGCAATTGTTTAATTTCCTTTCTTGAAGCACCGACACTTTTATGTATTCGACTGAGCTAACCCTACTCAAAGCAACATATAATTGCCCGTGGGAGAATACATCACTCTTCGGCTCTACCCTTACTTTAACCAAAGTCCGTCCCTGAGACTTGTCGATGGTTACGCAGTACGCAACCTTCAGCGGAAACTGTTTCCTGATCATTTCAATTCCCGCATTGGACACTGGAAACTTGGAGCATATTCTTGAGATAAGGACAGTGTCGGGTTGATTCGGTAGCCTTGCCTCCACGTATTTTCTTGTTATTTTCTCTACACTTAGCTTCGTCCCTTGACCAATCTGTGTTCGAAACTTATATTCCTTATGAGGATTTCCACACAGCTTACCTTCAATTCTAACAGGAGAACTGGGACACCAGTGTGTGACGCGCTATTCAACACATCCGTGTGAATGTGAATATTATTCTCCGCTCCTGCGCATGGAGTGCCATCTGCGCTGCATAAGCGCACTGATTTCTATGGCAACTTTCTCATAACTGCAGTGTTGATCTCCGCAATGTTTTGATTGGTCCCCGATAAAATTGCCCAGCCGCAACATTGAGCGGGGTTTTTGAGCACTTCAGAAGGGTATACGAAATTAATAAGTTCCTCCAGACAACTTGCGTAAGGAATCATCCTCATTGGTATGGGACGGTAGTTACCGATGGAAATGGAGGGGATCTTGTTTTCGCCCACTTCGAGCACGAACTTTGAATATTCTTGGTCTTCTCGGGAGCGAAGAATGGTTCCCAGTCGTTTTTTTACTATGCTGGGCCATAGTCCTGATGATTTGAGGGATGCCTGGATTATGTCGGCCTTCGTTCCGTCGGGAATTATTGGTGGGAACTTTCTGAAGTCTCCGGTTAGCACCATCATCTTTCCACCGAACTGTATCCTGACATATGTCCCGCAAAGAGCCGTAGATGATTTCTATTGCGGTTTTGTGGGCCATGGGAGCCTCATACCAAATTATTAATGATGCCCCTCTTATGAGTTCGGCTCTTTGACTGCCGCTGGTAAAGCCACACAGTGCGTGAGGGTTGTTTGTTTCCAGAGTCAGTTGAAACATTGAGTGCGCCGTTATACCTCCCTTCGTGGTTCAACGCGGCTATTCCTGTGGACGCTGCACACAGTACAACTGCACCCTCTGAACGTAACTTTGAAGTTATGTATGTAGTTTAATACCACAATCTTTCCTGTACCGCTGGGCCCGTCGATGAAGAAAACTTTATTTGTCTTTTCTTCTGAGTGGACAGCGTTGATGATCGCATCAGCGACGCTCGAATGTTCCTCTGTGAGCTTAGGACGTCATTCTTCGGCTGTCCTTGTAGGCATATAGATGTGTCTACAAAATTTTTTCAGCCTGAATCCGAAAATCTAAATCCAAATCCTCAAAACCGAAATCGAAATCCCATAAGGATACGTGTAAAATCGAAAATCGACGATTAATCGAAATCTTTTCGATTTTCAAATATTTTTCCTATACCAAAAAATTTGACCAAAAATCCGAGTACTTGCATGAGATCGTCAAAGTCCTTCTTCGTAAAGAAGTCACTCAAAACAGATAATGATCGTTTTCCCTATAAGAGCCCATGTTAAAGTAGATTGATATATCTCGAAAACTATCAAACTTTTCGACGATTTAGGATTTTTCCTCCTCATAATTTTTTATTTATTTTTACATGTCCAAATCTCAACCTCGTGTTCCCATTAGTAGGGATAATAATTTGTATAAATGCGTCAGTCAGTGAATCAGTTTGCAGCTATATATAGCGCAGCGGGTACATTTTTAAGCTGAAACATAGGTTGCTATATGGAAAGCCATCAGTGTCCCTCAAATCGCGACGGAGTTAGCACTTTTGTTCCATAAAGGCTATAAACTGTACTGGAGTACTTTGTTATTCACTTATTTTGACAATTTAATATTACGCCTTGGTAAACTCGAAATATAAACCCTCTGCCACTCTGGGAATACTTCTTTGAAGCTGAAATCTGGCCATCTAATTTATGACTACCGCCCCCAGATGCAGCGGTGTGTTTGTCGATGGAGTTATTCCGCCGGGGCTTAATGCTTTCAGATGGAAAAATCTTGATTCGATGTTCAAGGAAATCCTTTTTAAAGTGGACATACTATCCTGACTTTACTTTCCTAGATTTTCGACGATGGTGATTTAATTTAAAAAGTATTTAATAAAACCTTAGCATAGCGTAAAATGGAATGGGAGGAGAATGTCTTCAAACAGTACTTTATAGTCCAGTGTTTTGGCTGAACACGCATTGTGAACAACTGCCACTTTATCAACATTGTTAAATCTTAACCGGTAAATATAACATAAACTTATTTCCATTCGATAAATATGTAAAAAAGGGCAACTTCGTTTGTTGATAATGTTGCAGCAACCGCCTCGATGCAACACAAACTGTCGTTCGTAAAAATATCTTATGATAGATTATAGCCGGAGTTATTTATTAATTTATGGATAATTCAAAATCACTATAGTCCAAATTTTACTCTTTTTTACGGGAAATGAAGTGTGTGCATTACTTCATAATTTACTGGACATTTCAATTGCGCTACTTTGAAATATGGGAGAACCTTTTCTAGTGTCATATTCCCTGTGATACAAGCTTTTCAACTCTGAGAGTAAGTCAGACACTAATAGAAAAAGCTGAACTATTTATGTACTCCCTATTTTTTAGTATTCGAGTGGGGATCGGAATTCTAGTAAAATACCTCCACCACGGCTGGGATTCAAACTCGGCCCCTCAGGATGGGAAGCCCATACTGTACCTCACCACACCAACCATATCTCCTTTGTGCAGGGTTCATGAGTATTATAACGGTTTGGTCGGTGTTCTGGCGATTATTTATGCAAAAATTGATAAATATCTCACGAAACCACTCATAATTTGCCAAAGTAGTTATCACTAATGCATAGTCACTCAAGAAATTTGTATTTAACAATAAAGATAATTTATCAACTAATTATAAATAATGGATTTTAATATTAAAAGCATACCGTTCGATCGTCCAGTGTATGAATAATAATGCTCTTATCAATGAAAAATTATCATGAAACTACCTCTGGCATAACTTTACTGTAATTAGTGCTCAAAGCTTCGTAATTTTTTGTAATTTTTCGCTGGCACCACTCTGAAAGTTACACGCCCTGTTAGTTGGGTCGTAGTTTTTTGAGGTTACGTCCCCAAATGCTAAGCCACGGAGGTGAACCTTCGTACACAAACAAGCTTTGGAGGGCATTTTTTTATTTCACCACGGGGAAAGTTCCCATAAGATGAGCATTGAAAACGGGCATGCTGGCTTAAACAGGCAGAGCTGACTGAAAATCTGGAATTAGCTCTATTTCTTCCTGCGCTCCGCCAGTGTGCCGAAATAAAAAAAGGTCTTTACCAGGAGTTCTCTTGTGCTCGCGCTAATGAGATTCTGGATGCCTAGAGGGTATTTGCGCTGTGGTATTTTTTTATTGAAATCACTGCTCGCAATGTGTGTCCTACGTGCAAGACTTAAAACAAATATCATGACCGACTCCCATGGCATTGCCAAATCATTAATTATTAATGGAAAATTAACGAGGAAGTATGCTGCTCTAAGATTTCATTGCACTCAGTAAAATCTTGCATGTGTATTCCTGACAAGAAAGCGTGTCACACATGAAGCATTAAGTTAAAGAACTCCTGAAAACTATTTGTTTTATTAAAACATGAAAAAAATATACCCATAAGAATAATGGAGGCCAGAGCATTGGAGAAACAGATTTGATTAAAATGAATGTTCCTAGTCGATTGTATGGAGAAAATTTTCATGGTATACATTTTAAATGTCATTGGTATATCTTCCACTATTTTATAGTAATTGGGAAATAAAGCTTAAATGCCATTTTAGTGTTTATCTTCAACCATTGGATGGTTAACGTATCTACATAGATCATAAAATCGGCTTTTGTGCTCAGATGGAATATTTACGCTCCAGAGGGTGCTCAGTACCCGTAATAGGTTGCAATGGTGGAGATATACTTAATTGTGATATAACGACTTATTCTGGAATAACTTTGGATCGTAAATGAAAGTAACTTTGTTCTTCAACATTAATTTTATTTAAGATCTTTTAGTATTAATAAAATTTATGTGGGGTTACAAAGGTACTTTCATTCACAATTGTGAGTAAAGTTCAAGAGGTCAGGCCTTAGACAACAGTGTAACTGCGGATTTTGAACCTCGTTTAAAATTGCTAGAGGGCTCCTGTATTGATCTCTAAAGTCATGAAATGACAAAATGTTAAAAGCTGAACATTCAGGAACCCTTAAGAGGTTGAAAACATGCATTTGCTTGCATGTATTACAAAACCACCTACCTGCTATTCTCATATGTTCTTTCAATTCTTAGGATCTATTTAAATCTTTATCTTTTATAACCGTATCACTTTGCGGTGAGTTGCACGTTCACACAACTTTTCATGACAATCATATGATATTTTGTATAATTTTGGGCCAATATTTTGTTTATTATCTTGAAAACAAAATTGGTTATTTTAAATATAATAGGAATTTCACATACAATATAGAAAATTATATCATAACGGTGCTGTAAATTGTCTTCATTCATCAAATATGGTATAGTTACGGTTTTGAAGAGAAAATAGAATTGCACCTAATTTGCTTGAATAACTCTACCAGCGGGTGTAAGCATGGTAGTATAAAAATATTTTTAGTGAAACAGATATATAAATTAATAACGGTGCATTAAGAATAAATATGGTTATGTATAAAAAGTGGCTACTACAGGTAAAAAAATATCAAAAAACCATAATATCGTTCATCGGTAGAATTTACAAGCTACAATGAAAGTTACCTTCATTTTTGTCTCTGTTTAGGACAAAAGCTATAAAGTGTGAGTTCTAATTCCATGAGGTTACTCCGCCTCTATTTTATGCCAACTAACACACATGTAATTGTGGTCCACACTTATTTATCGAGTTCGGTAGTGGGTGAAATAAAATCATAAATAAATAAATATGAAACTGAAATTACCACGAAGAATATTCCACATAACTCCCTGTGGCTATTGGTTTGGGCTCAAAATATTTCATGGCGTATTTGATTTGTAAAGAAATAATCAGAGATATTTTATAATTTAGAAAAAAGTCAATGCACTTCATCGCAATGATATATTTTATGATGCGCCAGCTGTTGATTTTATGTGCGATTCTTGGGCTACAAAATCTGCCACCGCATTTTTTTTTCACGGTATTTGAACTCTTTCACTTGCATTAGAATCAAAATTCAACGGTAGAAGCTCGAATAATTGGCTTCATATTCACTATCTGCAGCAATTAACAATTTGTTCCAAACTTTGAAACCAATTTGCCGTTCACGTAGCATTTATTATCTGTTTTCTCACAATATAAAGTCTAATCTTGTAAATTTTCATTCTGTTTTGTGTATTCTAAATGTGACTAGCCTAAGTGACTGGCTTCATATTATTTGTTCAGGCAATCTGAGCATTTGCCCATTATCGATGGAATGGTAACTTATTCCTGAGAGGGTGATACATGTTCTTGTTTCCCTATTGGGTATCTCTCTTCATTCCATCCATTAAGCCTATTCCCTTTCATCTTTCCCCTTCCTTGCTCAATTATCAACCTCCTCTGTATTACCGCTTTCATCTCTCCCTCTTCCCTAATTACCTCCAACTATCACCCGCTCTGCCTCCTCCCAATCTCCCACATCAGCTTCCTCCCTTCACCCCAAATGTCGAGCCCTTTCTTATTCCTCTCTCAATATGTCCATCGCACAAAGTTTAATCTCGTCCACACATGCACCTAAACTTATGCGATCAGTTGATTAATTGATTAATCGTAGTCATCGCAATGCGATAAGTCACGTCGATGATGCTGAATGTCATCGATCATCGACGTCGACGAATCTCAACATATTTTTCAGGAGCATCCAACACGGAAGGGGCATAAAAGTTTCAACATTTAAACATCGAAAATTTTCAATTTCGGTATGGACTACTACTTTCAACTATTTGTACGAACGGGTATGGACGAGCGGGCGACACAACAAACGTAATTTTCGTCCTCGCCGATAAATTCATCGGCTCTCTCACGCCGAGGAATTTATCAGCTCATCGATGACGTAAATTCATCGGCGTCAATGAACTATTTGACTCATCGACGTCGACGTTTGATGACAATCATCGAAATGGAATCATTTTGATGATTTTTTTTTCATCGGCCATCGATGGTCAAAATCGCTCATCGCGTAAGCTTACCAACATCTCAAACATATTCAACCATCTCACATACTTCTTCCACATTGTCCACGCTTCAATGCTACTCTACACTACAGGCTACTACTCGAGTCTTTTACAATCTTCTCTTCACATAATTTCTCCAATTTCCTGTGAATAACTGCCTGATATTATTGGCTCTCGCCTGCGCAATTCTCCTTCTGGCATACCTGCTATTAAGTCCTTTAACTCCCATGAAATTACCGGGGATTATAATACAACTTTCCTACAGGGTGATTCTAGATGATAGAACTAAGATCTAATACGTCTTTAAGCAGGATATTAGAACGATGTTATTTTTTAAATTTTAACAAATAAATTTTACCCTGCTTCCGCCCGAATTTTTGCATTTCTAATCGTTAACAACCAAATTTACGCATTCTTCGATTTGGGACCGTGGATTTACAACATAACCTCCTACTACTTTTTTTGCTCACCATTCTTATGTTGATAAATATAAAAACCTGAGATATTGGTTAAGTTTGATACAACCTGGCTGCCCCAGAGGCGGCAGTGTGGCGCATGGAAATAAATACCGTGAAAAAACTCTGCATCGGATTGTAGCGGAATAACTAGCTTTGGGATAACCCAACTGACAGCAATGTTTTAGGCCGTGTGTATGTCTGGACTTTGGCATTAAGGACTGCATTTACACTTATCAAACAGAAGGATTGTGGGAAATCGACTTTTGAAAAAACTCAACTGCATGTTTTAGCCGTCCCTGCGTCAGAAATGAACGTTCTGTGTTTCAGAGGGTCACTTGCTACGCGAGGTATTGTCCCGGGCGCTATTTCATGTAACTGTCATCCACAGAAAGCCATTGATTGCGTTTGTGATAGTCCGCTGAATAAGGTTTTTTCCTGAATTTTTGTGGCTCAGCCCATTTTAACCTATATGGGAGATTATTATCCATGATGCTGCGCGCCATAAATTACGCTATAGCATGTTTAATGCACCAAAAGAAATGGTAGGCAAAATAAACTGTTATTTCTGTATAATCCTGGGCTCCGGGGGCTATAGAAGTCGGCCGAGGCGAAATATATAGCGTTGCTCCGCTAATGGACTACAATCACCAAAATCTTAGCCCTTTGCTAATTTAACGCATGTGAGCGAATGAAGTTGCGATTTTTTTGCGGGGAACAAAGCTTATCCAGATACGTATATATTTGGATATGTATCCGGAGGAAAACAGACACTCCCTAAGGATTTGAGGTGGCTCAAGGAATCACACTACTTTCCAACGCACTCGGGCGATGTTAAGGTCAGAGGTTCTAAAAAAAATCCTTTATAATCAGTGGTATCAAATCTGTATTTTCATTTAAAATGTAAATCGGAAGTGATATTGGAAGAAAAAATATTTTCTTCCCAAAAGAAAAGTACTTCTAAATCCAGAGGATTCATTTCATGGGCTTGTCTATAATTGTATAATAAACTTTAGCAAGTTTTAAAAGTCAACCTAAATGTATGTTAATTCTTAAAAAGAATTAGGTTTTGGAGTTTTACAATTAGAGATCATTTGTTTTCCTTGAGATCTTCCTGTTTTATTTTTATTTAACATTTGAAAATATCCATGTAACGAATATTTTTTATACATTGAAATACCATTCGGTTTTTTATTGAAATACCATTCGGTTTTTTATTGAAATATAAACGAACCAAATTCTCACTTTACTGCCAGTTAGTTGGTACCCTGATTTTTTCATTTCATGATGGTGTAGCCTCCACGCAAGAAATTCCTCCAAAATTATCTATAGCCTGTTTTGTAATTTACTCCAGTTTATATGTATTATATTTAATGAGAAATAAGCTTCTTTATTCAAATGTTGATAATTCAGTATGGCGAAATTATGACATTATAGCTTAAACAATTCTGATTTTGACATAGTCAACTGAGAGATAACCACGGGAGTCTGAGACGCCAACATTGGTGTAACCGATGTTGGACAATATGCTTCCAGCAGTCGGAGCAGTGGTAGTTTTCATTATACGTTTCCAGCAGTCGTAGCGTCTGATATAAAAAATAAAAAAATGATAAAACACAGTGTTCTCCTAATTGGTGCGAGGCTGAGGCTAATAAAGTTCTTTTTTCCATCCTTATTCTTGAAAACTTTACCGAAAAATATGTATTTAAAAAATGTTTAATGATTAGAAACAGCAAGTATCTAAATGATTGATAGAATTTCACCTAAATGCGTTTTAATAAAAATATCATAGCATTAAAAAATGTCTACACTCAAGCAAAAGATGCGAGGATTATCGCGCTCATTTTATTTTAGGAAAATAGTTTTAGGCAATGAAACTCCAAAGCTGAAAAATAGACATTAAAAACAGGAGAAAACCTGCTGTCAGCAAAGTTTATGCTCCTATCAGCTACTATGACTATGCTTACCAATCGAATTCCGATCGATATGAAATCGGACCGATCTGAACATTATAAGCCACCCGACTCGTATCGCCTGGTTTACCAATGCGAAATCGATTGAAATATCGATTTGAATCGATTCATATCGATTTTAAATCTCAGACTGGCAGAGAAAGCGGGCCGAGTTAGCCCGTCTCCCATCTCGCCGGCAGAATTACATTTGAAAAGAAATGAAGTAGGAAATGTGCACATGAATTATGCAGTGTCAAATAAATGATCAATTTTTAGCGCAACAATAAGGGAAGAGGGATCAAAGAGGATGTGAGGGAAAGCGAGTTTAAAAACCGCCCAATATTCTATTCTTTTCTCTCCTTGAGGTCATTGCACTGCTCTTCAACAAAGCCTTGCGATACCCATTCACCCCCATTACCTCCTTTTTTCATAAAATTTTACACGAGTGCATTAACAGGCGGTGTGCGTATCGGGAAAGGCATATTAGCACGGAGTGTTCGACTCGATTGGTCAGGGAAAAGAGGGTAAAGGAAGGCAGGTGCGAGGATCGAGAAAAAGTTTTGTAATTGGGTTCTAAAGCCGGAACGAGGGCGAAGAGACCAAGGAAGAATCTCAGAGGAGGAAGTCTTTTGGAGAGCTTTGTCTGGAGGACGGGGTGGGAAGTTTTATCCCAGAATATTCAAGGAAAGCACGTTCCTCTACGATTTCTCGTCTCGGAGGAAAATGTCATTTTTTCTGTCTGCCATAAGAAACAGATGCCTCGATCGCCAATTGTATGCCAGTACGGAAAATAACGCAGAAAGTACTTTTTAAAAATTTGCACTTGGGTTAGACCCTTGGACTTCAAATACATTTCTTTGGCGGAGGTTTTACGATATGATACCTCTCCAGAATTAGGAATGTCAGTACTTCTTACCCTGCTATATTGTTAAAACAATCCTGGCTAGAAACTTACAATATCCTGAATTCTTTCATTGATAGCCCTGAATTGACCTCATTCATCAATATCCCACGTGCCACGACCCAGGTTATCACTGATTAAATGTTCGCTCTTCTTTCGTCTGTTCTACCTAATAAATTCACTTCCTTCTGACATCAACCCATTTTCTATGCTGACCAACAACTTCTCCAACTCGGCCACTACTCATATTTCTGTAAATAAACAGTAAACCTAGACAGTTATACTCTGAAACGACATCTACTGGTCAGTTTAGTTAAGTTTTTATTTATTGTTTATATAGGGCAAGGGCCTAGCCACGTTGACACATCGGTTCCCGTCAGATCACCGAAGTTAAGCAATGTTGGGCCCGGACGGGAGTTGGATCGGTGACTCTAATCTATATCTCTACCATGGAGCTCTAGTACACTGTCTGCAAGTGGCGGGTAGGTTGAATGTGGGACGGTACAATGGTGTATGAGTGCCATGAGAGCTCCAAAAGGCTCTCGCCCATCATACAATCTATTGTTTATATAGGTAAGTAGTTTTTGTTTTGGTTACAAGCACAGGAAACATTTATTCTACGTACAAAATTAATGCTTATTTATTATCATGCTTGTTTTGCTAAGTGTCGGATTAAAACGTGGTAAGCTTTCCCAATGGATGGTATTGATTAAGCGTTCTCAGATGCCGGGTGTAGCATCGTGTTAGGCTTTACATAGCGACGTTTAGATGTGTTACACACTCATCTTCCTGAGGGAAGAAGCTGAGACTCTTCTTGTCCTGAGGAAGAAAGATATAGAAAGCTTAAACCGAGAAGACACATCGATTGGCAGATTATTTCTTATATATAAAAATGTAATGGTGTGTGTCTATCAGTCTGTTTGTTACTCTATCACGCAAAAAGATACTGGACCGACTGAGCTTAAATTTGGCATGTGAATAGAAAATATATCTGTTAATAACATGTGCTATATAAAAAAGTCCTCATGGCCTTCGAAGGTCCCCTAGTGGTCCATGCTGAGCCTTATGTTCGGTGCTGTGGTTTTATTTTTTGCTTTTTAAAAGTACTTTCACTCAATACAGAGATCTGGGATTATTTTATCGAATGGCTAAATAAATAAAGTTTCCAATTCTTTCAATCAACTTTCTAAAACGCTTCAAATTTGTATGAAAATTATGTTTTTAGCTGAAAAATCAGACATTCTGAAATCAACAATGGCATATTTCCTTGGCAACCAGAGATTTGACTGTCAATGGATATTCACGCCTCTAGCATTTAAGTATCACGTTTTTATGCAGATCCTTGATATCACTTAAAAAGAAAATCCTTAAGAGAGGGGTCCAGAGTCCCAAAGGCCCCATGGTAGATTTCTATGGCGGGTAATCTATAATTTCAATGCATATTTACAACACTCATAATATTCAATGTCAACGGTCAGCGTGTCATCTCCCAGTGAGGGAAAGTTTATGCAAAAGATATGCAAAGAATATTCTTTAGTGCAGCATCTTTAGTGCAGAGAATATTCTTCATGAACGTCCAAAACAGTATCAAATGGTGCACTATCCGAGTGCTAAGTACATGCTCCTGCAGTAGTGCATAGGATGTTCATTGGATGTTCATCGTGCACTATCATTGACCACATCCTGCAGGATGAAGGTGCAAAGATGCTTCATAGTCTGGGCATGATGGTCGACCTTTATCCGACGTAATTTTTCAAATGTTCACGGAATGTGCACCATGCACTACTCAGTGGGGAATTTATTGTCCAAAAGACGTTCAAAGAACGTTCTGTGAGCACTGTTAAAACGATCATTCAAGGACTTATAATGAATGTTCAGATGGAACTCTCAGAGAGTGCAAAGAATATTAGTTGGGATACTTCATTGAATGTTCAACGTTGATGAATCATGCGTGATCTGTTTTTGAATGCTTTCTATCTGTAAATTGAAAGTGGGCAAATAATTCACCATAAATAAAAAATTATTCCCGTAGAGAGTTGACACACAACTTGGCGTTACCTTGGTTTCTCATTTTAAGCATAGCGAAGAAGAGATGCAGGTTGATGAGTACGTACGCACAGACGATAAGCCCAAGCTTGCCATTTCAACTACTCAACTTTCACATCTAACTAACTAACGCAACGTACAAGATAGGTTACGAACTCCTCATATAACCACGCTGACAGTGTTCTTCAAGGTTTGTGGTTTTCTTATCAAATAAGTTCAATGTTTTTCATCCCGTTGAAATTCAAGGGGTACTTTCCGCTAGTTATTTATATATATTATGAAAAAGCTTTCGGAGAAAATAGGCCCTTGAGCCAATGCAATGGTTAGCTTTGGGGAAGTGGTGGTGGTCGCGAATGTCACGGGGCGCGGGTGGCCGACTTGACTCGGCGACTCTAAAGGGGGGGAGGGGCCGAGTTTGGGGTTGGAGGGTGGTGGATGGCGGGGCCCCGACGAGGGCGATTGACGCCGGGTGAAGAGGAATCGTGGAACCGGTTTAACGATCAATTAACTCGGCATCGATTGAATGCCTCGCGCCCCCTACTCCCGCGGACGAAACGCTGGACTCTCGGCTTAGTGCCAGCGACTGGGGCGCTGTAATTGATCATTGTTTTCCCCTCTGCAGCAATCGAGGTGAAATGCACGGCTCGCGTCAGCTCGTCCCAAACTTTATCCTCTCTTATTTTTTCCCTCGTCAATTAAAATGAGTGTCGCAGAGTTCGTGGAAGTTAAATAGAGAAAGAAACATTCGCTGGAGGCTCTTTTATAGGTTGATCCCCAATCAAATGGGCCGGATCTCTCTTTACGCTTTTAAATATAGAACAGCTTCGACGCTAAAGTGATTACACATAAGTTATTTCGATTTTATTTCAGCTTATTTTGATGATCACTATTTTATCGAACATTTCTTCCCTCTCTAGATCGCATGTTGGAATGTGGGCGTGTAATTGTTGTGATTGAGGCATTTAGCAAGTGAAATTGAATTTCCTCGAAAATGCAGCTATTTGGCTTAATCCTGAAGGTGATGGCATGATACACATTTAGAATTTCTTATCGTGCCAACGATTTTTCTCAACATGTTAAATGGCGCAGTAATTGGCAATGTCATTACAAGGTAGAATATTCAAAGTGATAATTCGGCGGTGGATTCTAGCAATGAAGGCTGTAACACGTATTTCCTTCGTTATAGTTCTACTTCTTTGCATTTTGCCCCAGCTTGCTCGTCGGAAAAGAAAATACATGAAACGTAACAGGTTTAGAGATACGGTTACAATTTACTTAATAAAATGGAATATTCAATTTACAGACAATTTAAATTATGAAAATAATTACTTATATCCTAAGGTCATGACCAACTGTATATTCTAATTTACACACAAATTTGGCATATGAATAATTATTCCTTCTTTTAAGTATATTGTCCAATTATTTGCCACACTTCTCCACTTAAACTTTTCACAACATCTAGTCACAAACTTAATTCTTGGCCAATTAAAAACCTCTTGCCTTATGGCTTCTTGTATCTTATATGAAAATAAAAGTTTATAGTTACAACCCAATTATTCGACGACACAGGTTGGCTTGTCCCTCTGTGGTCTGGAAAATCCTCTCAGCCTGCGTAGTGTTCGTCCTTGGCGGGCCCTCAGCTCTTGGGTCTCGTCCCGTTGTAAGATCTCCCGTTCCTCTCCTTAATTCCAGCTCCTTGGTCAATTCTCCATTTCTGCGTGGGCTATGTCTCGCACGATGCCCCACTCTGGAACTTTCCTCTACCAAAACTTGCGTGCTGTCCTGGCACGACCGTACACTCCGACGGTTTCCTCTACACTCCCAGCTCCTTTTGTTGCTGACGCTCCCACTCCCTCGGTCTATTGTTTATTCTCAATTCACAATATGGTGGGTCCCTTATTGCTATAATAAGCCATGAGGTGGTAAAAGAAAAATGGCGAGGCCAGCGTTATGTTACAAGGCGTATGAGCAACGGCTGCCCTTTGAGTTTATAAATAAATCATTATCAGCTGTCTTATATTCTAATGCTAGTTTTCTTCAGCTCTCTACTCCATTCTTATCGAAACCTGAACCATGTTATTCCCTCATAATTCCATATTTTTGCATCTCTCATTTAATATATTATAATCTGCTTCGTGCCTCTCTCCTCTTAGGAAGAACTCTCATTGGAGAACTGACATTCACTCTAAGACTTTTCAAAATTCGCTAGATGACTTTCTCTTCTTTAAGTTCTCTCAAACTCGGACTCCATTATGCTTCCTGTTCACAATCCCTTATTCACTGCTGTCATAAGGTTTTGGACTTTGGAATTTGGAGACGAGTGACTTATTGGAGACCTGAGTTTTCATAATATTTCCCATCTCTTTGTGAAATTAATTCGTTCGTAATTTTCTCTGTTCATTTAATCCATATCATTCTTCAATATAACGAAATTAACATGATGTCCACTCTTCTCAGCTCCGCTGCTATTATCATCTACACTTCAATATCGTCAAATTTGAAACTCGATGCAATGAGAATCTTTACTAACAATGTCTATAAACAAAAGAAAAACTCATACCGTATATACATAAATACATACAGGGAACATGGTAATTTTTTTCGATTTTTTCTTGGGTATTCGTTTATTGAAGGAAAAAGGAGGATTTGACAAGAGGATAAAAAATTTCAAAATGAAAAACAATGGTAACTTTCCACACAGAAATTTTAATGATGGCCGACCAAGGTGACCTGACATGACCTTGATAATGGCACTAGGTGCTGAAACCATGGGCGGCAATCATTAAAAATTCTGTGTGGAAAGTTACCATTGTTTTTCACTCTGAAATGGATATCAATATCTGTCGCTTCCACAAAGTTGAGCCTGATACGCTTTTATATATAGGATAAAAAATTCCTTTGTAGGCGCTAATATCGAGATTTCTCGCATGTTCCTCCCTCGTGTCGCTTAGCATTACGTACAACGTGAGCATTTGGAGTCTTAGTTCGACCGAGGCGAGGTGGCAGCTCTAAGTTCTGCGGATCGCGTGGAGTGACCAGCGGGAGAGGGGGAATAGTGATGGCTTGGGGAGGTAGGGGAAGAAGAGTAGGGTCGCATACCACCCCATACTGAAACTAAGTTCTCTTCGACAAATTTTAAGTACAAGGGATCTGACCGCGGTGCTATCATTAAGTGCTCATAAGTGCAAAATTACTTTTTGGAAACATCATTCGCCGATCTTCAAGATTCGCCCATTAGCAAACTGTATGGGAAAACCATTCGCCGTCACCGAGAATGGAACTCAGAACCCTCGATTACGCACCGAGGGTCTTATCTAGTTAAGTTACCGTTTTCTTCCCAGTGGATTTTTGTGGTATGTAGATCCACAGCGTCGGAGGATGCCTCGGACAGCTAATTACAGGACTATGTGGGGAGCCGCAAGAGACTCAAAAACTACATTTTAGACTATATTGAATGAATGAATGAATGGATTCAGAGCAAAAAAGAGTCCAAATGATGGTTAAGCTGATTTTTTTTACCCTCACTGTCTCTTGAACTGACATAATTGGCATAATATAAAAGGTACACAGGTTTTTTCCCCGCAACTATTCACTTCTACACCAAGAACACATATTCTACTAAAGCACACCTCACAATCATCGCTTTATGATTTGTTTTTTTCCCGGCGTATGGTACTAATAAAGTCTTCTCGGGTTTTCTACTAGGTTAGGTAATTGTCTCTGATGTTTTGATGGCCGAAATTTTCATCGAAACGTCGGCCAACAACTACCAAACCTGGTGGTAAACCCGAGATGACTTTATTAGTAATTATCACTTTTCTTTTAATACCCAACCAAATACCCTCTTTGCTAATAACCACTCATTTTGAATGCAATATTTGTCTAAAGAACCATTACTTCCCCTTTCTATGCGATAGTGTTTGAGTGGTGCACAATGAATACAAGCCGTCGGCGCACCCATCTCAAATAAACCTTCCAACCCTCCCTCCTTCGGTTTCAATCTCTTATTTTTTTCTGTTGCCTCTCCTTTTCTTGGCTGGTGTCCTAACAGTCCCTACCTCTCGCCCTTTCGCCTGCTCACAGTAAGGAATTTAGATGCAAAAAAATCTATTAGCTCGCCGCCCCATTCTCCGCCCCGAGGTTTACTCCCTCCGCACCGCACCGCGGTCTTCAATTCTCGGAACGGTGTCGATGCCGCACCCGCCCGTCCGCTCCCCCTGATTCCAACAATGCACCCCTATTCCGCGCTCATCCCTCCCCTAGATGCTCGTTTACCCCATTCCCCACAGTTCCTAAAATCCTACCGCCGAATACGCTATTCCCCGAAAAGCCACTGGGAGTCCACTTCTCCACCCTCACCCCCCTCCCAAAGTCTCTCCATCCCTCTCGCCAAACATATCAAACTTGCTCTAATCGACTCCTCAAACAATTCGCTCCCTCTCCATATTTCCCTTTCTTCTCCATTCCACTCCCCTCCTACCAAGCACACTTCCCAGCATCCTTTTCGCCCAACCGTTTGCGGTGGAAACTCAATCGGCCACATTCTTTCGCCGTTCTTTTTTTCCCCACTCCATCTTCTTTCCTCCTGCGAGTATCTATGCGGCTTACCGAAAAAACTGGCTACCTTGCAAGTTTCTGGGAAGTCCCTTTTGCCTGCCTCCCTGGAACACTCCGCCATTCGGAGTCTTCCCTGAAATTTTTTTGCGAGGCTGATTGAAAAAGCTGACCACGCCCTCCTATTCTCCGCATCGATAAAGTAGGGTATCGTATCAACCGTTGCAACATCGCATTAAATTGCGACATCCATGACTCCGTGAATGGATTTAACTAGATTTCAAATTTTGTTAAATTTACTCAAATATTACGTAAAAAAAGAAGCCTTCGTGCTTATTTTTTTACGTAATATACCAGCCTCTTATGCACTCATTAAATTTTCTGTCGTAAATTTTGTGTATTATGAAGATTTTCTGTCGAGGACTTAAGGGAAAACTAACTGCGGGGAAGGTATTATAAGTCTTTTCATCCGCTGTTATCTGTCTTTGTAATAATAGCGCTCGAGCTTGAATACCTTTTTTCCATGGTGATTGTGAGAAATAGCGCTGTATTCTCTTTACCTGCATTGATGTAGAACTAAATATCATGACACGGTGTAATATAATACAACATGACGACTATCGCAACTCCAAGGATAGCTGTAATTACATTGCAAAAGTTTAAAAGCCTTCCGAGACTTTTTCAGTTTTATTATTTTACTTGCGACATCCGATGATCTGTACGGCACTCAGTATTTGAAAGAATACAACTAGCGACTTGGAAAACTCATTTCCTGTCGACTTTAAAAAATTGCTTGGCCTAATTGCATCCAGATCTCCCTATTAGGCCTCATAGTGCTCCAATTTAGTATATACTTTTGTGATGCTGATTATAGGAGTATATGATAGGTTAGAAGGGGAAGGCAGGGATCATACAAGCATTGCAGGAGGGAAACTTGGCGACCGCATAAGCCTTCTGTTAACAATCGGAGCAAAAGATGCCACAATCTTATTCTACGGACGGAATACTGAAATTAAGGTGGCTCTGGTCCTAGGGTCTTCTGAAAACTTGAATGTATCATTTTTAAAGTGAGTTTTAGAAACTGTGATGAAAATGAAATAGGACTTACGGGCTGATTACGGAACACCGTCGGAATACTATCATTCATCCATGAATGTTGAGATTTTAACACGGGCTATTATGGAAATTGTGCAGAATAAAACAAAAAAACATCAATTTGAACAAGAAAGCCTATTCAAATTTTTAATTACAACCATTTGTACGAAGCAAAAACTCCTACAAAATTGAATAACGATCTTATAATGGCGTCTTATTACCCATTTTTAAAGTTATTAGCGAATTACTACCGCAATTAAAGACAAAATGTGATATTTTCTCTCAGTTGTCGCTGTAGTCGTCTCGTATGACTGGCCAAATTTGGCCATTAAAAGTATATTCGTGAAATAATCTATATATTTTGAGCCATGATTTTGGTTTTTAATGAATGACCCATATCATCAGCGAAAGTAGGATTTTTTTAAACTATACTAATACAAGTGAAAAGTGTATACCTTAGTACTTATTTTGTCTCGCGTAGTCTGGCCTTAAATCGCCTCTACTAGGTACTCAATTACAGATCCGAATTCCGTCGAAAAATATCAGCCACTGCTGGGATTCGACGTCAGACCCTCATTGCTAGAGGCACTACGTCCAGAAGAAACCCGGCATGTCCTCTTAAATCTGGTTGATTGCATCGAATTTTACTTACAGACGACGTATTGGGTGATGACAATTGAGTATCCAAAAATGTATATCACTTATTGCCAATAGTCAATTTCTTCAGCAATATCGTCAAATCGAAAATTCACGTTGACAGCATGTTTTATTTTTTTGGGCCTTAAGTTCACTTATTAAGGATTAATTATTTCCTCTTTTTACCTTAAATCCATTCCACCTTATTTTTACTTGGTATCCCTCAATACCTTGAATAAAAAGGTAATCCGAATTTACTTATACTAGAATTTTATCCGTTCCCATACAATTAGATCCCATCCCTAAATTCTTCATCTTTTCATATTAACGATGGCCAATTCATATGCGTAATTTCCACATCTCATATCTCACGTTATTTTCATTTGGATCATAGAATTTTACTTATATTTTTGTTTTTAAATCTCGACACAAAATGTTTCAGGTTAAAGGCAAAGGTTCACATGCCGTCGCACCTAGATGTTAAACTCTGTAATAATATTTTATCGGTATCCAAATGAGAATATTTGTTGAAACCTTAATATTGGAAAACAATGACGCATCTTAAAAGTATTAGCAGAATGATATATTTAACCATAATCTCTTATTTGTATGGACTTGCAGCAAATGAAAAATTTAGTATCTTGGATATTTTTTATGGGGAAAAAATGATGAAGCATGCAATGAGCAAACTACCGTTTTATTCATTCTTACTAGGAATCAGTAAAACGATTTTCAGTTTAAAAATATGAAAATGAATCTTATTATATTAGTCCCATGTTAATCCCATTACATCAGAATGTTCATTAGCAAATTATCGATGTTTGAACACATTCCACTTCTAAGGAGCTGGACACTACGATTCCATGGCGCAGAGCACAATCCTTGAAAGCGATTACAGAGTTGAGTGGTATGATTCAATGATTGAGGCAATGGGATGTTTACTCGTCTCAGTTACCATTTCATTCCACGTCCAAGTCGGAAGATCATTTTTATTTGACTTGATGGCTTTGATGCGAACGCCGACCTTTTAGTCTCACGACAAAGAGCTTTTAGTTCCCTTCCGAAGTTTTGGACGTTCGAACCAAAGGGTTCCATCTAAACACGGTTGATGTGATTACATGCCCATTAAGAGCCAGGACTTTGAATGACAATGAACGTCAATCTCTGGAGGATCGCTAATGTTTGGCAACGGGGAATAGGCTTATCATATCTAAGGTCTTAAGTGTTCGTATTTATAGTTTTGTATTTTTACTAGCACCACAATTTATCTTTGGCATTTCTCATGAAAAATTGTAGAAGTATCTATTCCAAGAAATATTTCAAGATATAATAGAATTTAAGGCGTAAATTTGCGGAAATATTGTAAATGCATACTGGTAAGAATAAAATAACAACAGTAATTTTATTGGTATATTTTAACGAAACTCTCATGATTTCGTCACGATAGGTCATTATCAAGGTCTCATTGTAATATTGTTCTTACCAATAAATATTAGAACCACATACAATCCATTGTATTTATTCATTTTACTACATTCATGGATTGCATTCATAGAGGTGGCTGTGTTTAAATGGTTAATGTAATGAAGTAATTGAAGATAAGTCCCTATTGATCATTAATACCAATCCCTGATGATGGGGTGCATTACGCCTCAAAATGTTGGCTAAGTATTACTGTTTTATTTTTCTTGACCTACCCGCGATATTTTTATGTGGTTCTAAATCAATGAGATCGATAGAAAAATACTGAGTATAGATATTCCAAGATAAGTAGAGTTTTCCGGATTCTTCAGTTTTGTCGTAGATGATGTTACTTTAGGCCCATTATGAGATATTATATTATCTTTTTATAACGAATGTGAACCTCAAACTTCACTATGGAGAATAGTTAATGCATAGAATTGTAAGAATTTTTCGTTTCTGAGTCTTCGGTGATTTTACTGGCAGTATTATTTACCTCTTCTAAAATTATTATTTGGTACTTACAAGTTACCACAAAGAAGTATCTGGTCCTTTTGAGACTTCAACTCGTCGATCTATAATTTACCGTCGTTGAGACGATCACGACGATGTAATGACAAACCTATTCAGTCTTAGGGTAACATTGCTCATCTGACTTAAGCCATAAGGAATGCTCATTTATAAATTGGAAGATTTTGGTTATTTCTCATTTTCGATGCTTTATATTGATGCTATGTTAATAATTTTTATTTTTCTGCTTGGTAGGTTTGGATGTACCAAACGGAAATATCTCTTTCTTAGTAGATTTTTTGCCAGCATTTCCAAAACTCGCCGTCTGAACACGGATGATTTGATTATAGGCCAATTTTTTGTCGGCTTATGAAGATCTTTAATGACAAAAATGTTTAATTTTCACTATTAAGGATGTATTTACGTAACAGAGGATTTTTCATATTTCAGTAATCCAGTGTTTTTTATTAGTAGTGTTTTTGAAAATAATACTTGATCAAGTTTTTGGTAGTTATTTATTAAGGATACTGTAGCCACTTGCATGCATATTTTGTGCTGAATACTTCTTTTTGTCAGTAGGTTTTTACAGATTTCTCTTTATATTTCCAAAATGATGTTGTCTCTACAATGTTCTCACTTTACGAAGATTAACTGTCACATGTGATCTCTCATCTTTCGAATTCTACAACTTTTTTTGACCTACCATACTCCGTAACATGTATATACATACTTTCTCTGAACTCGTACTTCCGTACTTCGTACTGTAGTTTCTTTTAAATCGTTTTCCAAATTACGTAATGTACTCTGTCAACTATTGCATCTCTATCGACATGATAGTTGGTAGGTTGGTAGCGGTGATTTTCTATCTCTCTCTCTCTTATCTCTTCTCTACTCACAAAAACTGCATTAATTACTCACTACATTCATTTGCGTTCTTCCCAAACCCTACACTTGTTCCTGGGTCCCCTCCTGTCCAAAAACGCCTATCCCGTCGACCACCATTGCTCGCCTGGACTCAAAAACATGCCAAACTCACCTCATTCCACTCCTCCCCACTTCTCCACACTCCATGCCTCATTCTCTTCCCAGATTTCGCATCCAGAGGGGAAGGCTGGGGAGACAGACACAAAGACAAACAAGACAGCAGGCTGAGTGAAGGAGGAGCGAGAAGATTGAGGCAAGATGGGAGAGAGAGTGCTGGAGGTAAGAGAGGGAAAGCGGGAGATGATGGTTTTTGACGGTGAACACATTCTCTGCGATTTCTTGAAGGTCCCCATTGTTTATCTCCCTCCCTTCCTCCTTCACGTCCTTCTGCCGTCCCCCATTTATTCTCACCCTTCACTCTTGCTTATCCACTTTCAGTTCCCTTTGGGACGCCGGGCCGAGGGTATGTAAAAGCTAACTGATGGAGTCACCACAGTAGTAAACTCCGTCTTTGGGTGAGCTCTGCAGCGTGAAGTATTTCTTGTTCACCACCAGACGTATATTCACCCCTTTTCATTCGAGAAGACTGACATCCACTGCCTCAATTTTAAAAATATTTTGAGATGTGGAGTTCGTATTGCATAGCCATTATTTTTCTTTCTTCTGCTTAGAGGGTGGTTGAATATAAATGTGTAACTATTCCACAGAAACCAGGGAATTTTACTCATGCTGGTGACTCTGTGAAAGTAATACATATACATCAACATCTAAATCTACATTCTACCCTGGAAATGGGTGTATGATAGGGGGTGTTAGGGCACCAGCCGTGTAATGATGTAAGGGATAAGGTTTTGTGAGGTGAAATGGTGACGTGTATAATGGGAGTGTATTTAGTATTAGAGTGGAGTGGAGGTTTCAGTTTTTATTGAGGTTGCTTATTGTATGCGGAAAGAACAAGTTTTTGTACCTATCTGTTCGGCTATGTATCTCTCTTACTTTATCGTTTCTGTCAGATCTAGGTATGTAGTGTAGACCTAGAGATATAATACCGTAGCGGTATCCTCAAAACTTGTAATAAAAACAATTTTTAACGCATTCCTGTTCTTAACGATCGGTAGTAGCTTGCAATGATTGATTGATAAACTGAAGGAGTATTGTCGCTAGTTCTTTTCAATCGTTGAAGTTGACTTAAAATTATGTGTTTTAGTGGCATAGTGGATATTACATCGCTCAAAAGCCTTATTTCCAACGCAGGTATGACGTTTCTGCCCAAAGTAGGTCTCAAACACACGACTTTTAAGTCACAAGGCTTCATAGGCTGACTCTAAATCCATACTTTAATTTAGAACTCACGTCTTGAGTGTTCGAACTATACCGTTAAACTTACGATAAGTATGAAGTTCTCGGAGCCACTAAAAATCACCCATCTCTTGGTTAATCATCATTAAGAACTCTCCTAAAAGACTCGGTAGAGCTTTCTCTGCTTAATGCTTCAACCCATCATCCCATCTCAACTTTTAGCTCCCTCCCTTCCCCCTCATAACTCAGGTGTTTCAAACTGGTGTCCTTCTTTCTTACATTTTTCTTTCCTGTGTATTCACTCCAGGAGATTTATTTTCGCCGACATAGCTGCATAAAGAGCTCATCCTGTCTCCGCACAAGTTTTATGTATTCGCCTTTATTCTCTCACTCTTTGAAGTGCTATCTCATTTTCATTCCTTTCTTCCATTCGTCCAACCATAAGCTAAAGGCGACTAATATGGAGGTGTTTCCAGTGTCTCTATTACTCTCTGTAATTTGGGCAGGCAAATGATATAAATACATTTACGAACGATGATCTGAATGCGTGTTCAACGTATTTAAATTTAGACGTATTAAACCGTTCTCTATAGCTGAAATCTGTGATGGGAAGATACGGTTTCCAATAAGCACACTCAGTGCAAAGCTGCGCTATGGCCTTAACTCATTTGACTTGACCGACATACGAACCCGAATCTCCCAATTACCGGTAGAGTGTGTTAGCCAGTTACACCACCAAGCCATCTTCCTTCAAGGCGAATTTCGAGGAGTGTTATGCGGACTAATGTTCACACCTCGAGTCTACATTGTAGCACACGAGACGATGGTTGTACTTACAAAGCCACTGTCGCGGTGGATAAATACAAAAATGTCAAGTCAAATGATTTTTTCGTGGCGAATTTCAACCCTTGGTGTTATTTCCCCCTACAAAAGACTTCGTAACATATCATTTGTAAAATTCAATGGTTGTAAATACGTCAATTTCGTCTATATATTAACGAAAATGTTAGTTTTATACACCGCGGCAGTGGCTTTGTAAGCACAACTTATCGTCTCATGCTCCACAATGTCGACTTTTTTTCAAGTAAAAAATGTTCATTATATTTAATAAATTACATGGTATTTACAAAAAATGTGCAAATTAAATACCTCAGATATAAAAGCAAACTCATATCAAAGCTATATAATAAAAATCTAGAAATAGCTCACTATTAAACAACTTTTCAGCTTCATGGTCCTGCTAAGCCATTCGTGACTTATCGGCAGGTGACTTTCATAATTTTTCAGTCGTGTTTTAATTTATCACTAGCAAAATACTTGCGCTACATTTTATATTTTAATAACAATAAATAATTTGCGACATACAAAAACATAATTTATGTTCTCAATAACCATTCCTTTGTCCATTTATTTACTTCTCTCATAGTTTCTAAATTTTTTAGATCATCACTCATAATTTTGAACAGTTTTGGAACATAAACACTTATTTGCCTGTAACCCTTGTGTGAAATATTTGGAACTTCATTATTTTACTTATTAACTTTCTAAGTAAGAAATTTATTAACTTTCTAATTTAAGCATTTTGATAGTACACTTTTTTCATTTTGTATTTATCACTGAAATAATTTTCAGTGATTAAAATATACTGCAATAACTTTTCAACCGGTAGGATTTTCAACTTTTTAAAATAAAAATCATCTATAATCTCTCCCATTTCTTGGAACGGATTGGATTTTATTGTTTTTAATAGCCTTTTCTGATTAGCTTTGATTCTTTTTTAAATTTTGCTACTTTACGTGACCCCACACAGTGAAACCATATCTCAAGAGACTTTCAAATAGACCGTGGTACATCAATTTCAACATATCTATTGCTACAATGTCCTTTATGTAATAAAACTGATACATAATATACCTATGTTTATTGTTCAATTTATGTGATTATAATAATTGTGCAGGAGCGATAAAATAAGAGAGATACATTGCCGAACAGATAGGTACAAAAACTCGTTCTTTCTGTGCACAATAAGAGACCACAATAAAAAATTAGCTCCACTAAATACGCTCCCATAATACATGCCACCATTTCACCTCCCAAAACCTTACATCTTTTCACGGCTGGCAACCTAACACCCCTGCCACACGCCCATGTGGCGGCTTGCTGAATATTATGTAGATGTAGATGTATTTCGCAATTTAGAAAAACTGTACTAAATAATTACTAAAGTTGATATGATTCATAAGTTTTTTAATGCTCAGTAATACCTTAGCTATCGATGCAAAGAAAAACAAACCTACATACCGACAGACACAATTTTAAAGATGGCTGGGAACCGTTTCGTGGGTAGTATACTGTGAGAATGATTGTGCTGGAAATGTTGTACGATGCTTTGTCGTAGTCGCAACTTTCAGCGAAACTCTTATCGTGGGACATGGCCTTTATCCACAAACACCATAGCCTCAAGATCCTTTTCCTTTGGTGTCCCATTCTCTCTTTCTCCCATCGGTGGAAAGGCGAGTTGGATAGAGAGGAAATGGGATTTGGGTGAGACCCAGGACTTTGGTTTTGCGGGCGACCCACATGGCCTTCGTATCCGGGGTGCGGGGGAGGAGCGGAGGGAAGGGGAGGGGGAATGGCGGATTTGCGAACAGGGTTCTAATCCGGCAGCGCTCGTTGAAGGCGTGGGCTGGCGATTGCGGAGGTGCCCTTCTCGCGGACGGCTGATTTCGCTGGAAAAGGGGTTGAAAGGGGCAGAATAAGGAGGGGGTGGACAAATCCTTTCGGCTTCCGAGAGACGGAGAAGGAGGTGGGGAGAGGGGAGAGAGATTTGGTCGCTTCATTTATCAAAATCGTCTGGAAATACCGGTCATCCAAATGCTATCCATTCGAGCCTCAGCTCTGGGGTAACTTGGTGGGGAATCGGCGATTTGTCATGAATCAGGCGGATTTCGACGGTTAATGGACGGTCACGGGAGGTGGAGAGGAAACCATTATCGCAAAGAAAGGATTTCAATCGGGCGGAATCCAAAGCGCCTTCACTAACAACCATCGGAGTGAATTGGACTGTATATTATTTAAATAAACATTTGTATTCATTAATAAAGGGTCGATTAACAATGGCAGTTTTATGCTTCAGATTTTCCAGGGTGATCGCATTAAAATCTGTGAGACCAAGGTTTGTAAACTAAGGATTGGTAAATATTTTACCAACCCCAAATACTCATATACCAGGAATGAAACATAATGAAACCAAAATGTATTCTCTAGAAAATACAAACGAGATTATAGAACTATGTTTTTAATAACATTACATGGAGACATTACGATTAAAATATGTTTTATGCCTCGCACAATGAGAGACCATAGTAAAAACTGATCTGCACTTGATACATTCCAGTAGAGCAATTTCACCTGCAAAAACATATCCCTTACATCTTTACATGGCTGGCTATCTAACACCCCTTACCACACGCCCACTTGGCGGCTCTTACGGTAATATGCAGATGTAGATATGGATTTCGTGCCAGTGTAAGGGGTAGTTGACCTATTGGATATAAATTACAACTGCGTTGTTACTGATTGAGAGATCCTTTGGTTTACTATTTACTTGGCAATATTACTTTACGCATTTATTCAACAAACGTTTTACAAATGGAAGCAAACTTGCGTGTTACTTTATCCCCACCACCCAAATAATTTATTTTCTGTTAATTCAGCATAAATTTTCCATAGTAATTTCATTAACGTAAAGGCACTCCTACGATTGCCTCCATGAAGTGCACTGGGGCAGGATTTAAATGATTACCATACAAAAATCTCTACACTGCCGTCACATTACTACTTTTTCTGTATATTTCATAACAAACTGATATTTGACTTAGTAATCTTTGTACCACATCTCTAATTATTTTTAGAGACTCCTCTCATCTCTGGCAATAAAACTTACGGCGAAATAATCTTCACATTTTCCTCAAACTCTCTCATACTACTGTTCGTTATCCAGCAAGGGTTTGCAAAAAAACTGACTTAACGAGGTCCTCTGGCTAAACTGTTTCCTCATAAACTCCGCGAATAGCCCTCTCATGTCCGCACAAAATTAGGCACATTAGGGATGAATATTCATCGGGCGCCTCGTAAAAGGGAAGGCGCAGTAGCAACTACCGCCGCCGCGTGGTTATGGATGCCTGTCGACTCTCACACGCTCGCACTCCATTCGACGAACGCGTCCGGTAAATCCTCGCAAAATGTGGGCCACGGTGAAGCGCGTTTCGTGACGGGGACTGTTCTTCAGAGGATTGATTCGGCGAACGAAGCTCCGAGCCGCTAAAGAGGTTAAAGGAGGAGGGTTGATAATGACGCTGACGACCGCGAAGGGTCTCAGAACACTCCCTCTTCCTTCCCCCCTCCTTCACCCTCCACCTCCCCCCCATACCCTCGTCCCCAAAGTTAACCTCGCTCCCCTGCCTCCAAATAACCCCCTCCCCCAACCCCGAAATTTCCACCCCCACACCATCCTTTCCTTCAACCCCCATTTGACCTATTAACTACCCGGCTGCGTTATTAGATTTTTCCAATCGCTTCAAGGAAGTTCCTCCTCGCGCTTGATGAAGTCAAAACAAATGAAGGCTGCGACTTTCTCATTCTTATCGTTAAAAATACTGCTCCCTCAAATAACTTCCTTATTTCATTGAACAGTAAAAACTGGTGACTCAATTACTAGAATAATTGGTAGGTATACTTATTACTCTTCGCATTTTACAGCTAACGAAAGTAAGCTCCAGCACCATTACTGTTCAATAAATGTATTTTTATCAATCCCAACTCCCAGATTATCACTCACCAAGCGCTCCCTCATTTTGCGCCTCTCTTCTCTTGTAAATTCCTTCTTCTGAGAACATCGACCCTTTCACCTTAGCTTCCAGCGTCTTCGCTAACCTAGCTATGTGTCATTCCCACAAAAATTATTTTTTAATCTCCCCATTTTGGATTATTATTTGTTACCTTCTTTTTGTTATATATTTGCGTTTGTGTCCTTTTTTTGTCATTCATTCACTATAAAATGGCTTCATGCCGAATGTCATCTTTTTGTTGAATCAATAAATTAATAATTACAATCTTTGTTCAAATAAAAATACAATGAATTTCTGTATACATATTTTTACATTTTCATTTACAGGAAAATAATTACATTTACTAATTGAAATACATGTTGAAAATAATTCTGTTGGTGGTTTTGCACAGCAAAAAATGTATCCAATGAAACGATGTCAACCGACTAAACGAGCCTAGGAAACCAGGCTTCACTTGAGAAAGCGTATAATGAGCCTTAAGGCAACACAACAACTTGATCCAACTCGTTTGCAACGGCCAAACTCGGCGTAACTTGGCTAATTCTCGCTCCGAAAGTGAATTAGTCAGCGAAATTTCTGACCAATCAGAGCGAACTACTTTGAAAATTGATCTTACAATCGATTGATGAGGCCTGTCGATAGTATGAGCCTCAAGGTTTGTAGTCAGCTCACTAGAAACATCATGGTCGAAATTCGCCATGAAAAAATCATTTGACTTGATCATTTGTTAATGCAATGGTTGGGAATTTCTCTAGAAACAGTTGAGTTTAGGTGTATTATCAATGGTAAATAGTGCGATAAACTGTATAAGTACTAAAATAGAGGGCTTGTTGTACAGTTTAGGGATGTTTCGCACTTATTCTAATGACCTCTCAGAATCCATTTTCGCGTGAACGTATATGCAGGCGCATTCACAATAAATCTATTATTTCAATATGGGTGTTGAAGAGGTATCAAGTGTAGCAAGCCCTTACTGCTAAACTGTCGATGACGTAGAAGGCCATAATATTGTCAGGAATAGGAGAGGATTGAACTGGGGCAAGATCATGAATCTCTATAGCGCATGGACTTACATTATCGTTAGTTTTCAATTACTCCCGTGAGAGTAATCACGTGTTCGTCGCTCTTGCTTTTGTCGAGCGTTTGATTCACCCGTTTCAATTTATTTAGAGTGCTGTTTGAGCCGTACTGTGAGCATTTCCCTTTCAAGGTATTTGAGTTTTGGATTAGGATAATGAGAGCGTGAAAGAAGTAACCGTAGTTTCAACGCTAGGCTATGCTAAGTTGACCTACACTGCATTAAGTCGTTTTAATCTGGTAGGAGCCATCCTCAAGGTCTCATCTCTGGCGTGATGGCGTTGTATCAAGCAAAGTTACTTCGGGTTAAGTTCTTTGAACGAAATTGAATGGAGGACGGTTGAACTCGAGTGTGTTAATCAAAATGAGAGCATCATTGGACTATGAGTTGTTTAGATATCAATTCATGCCGTAGAGTTTGCCAACCGCGAGCATGTTGGTCAATTTTATGTTTCTCTAAGTTAATAAATCAGAAGCTACAATGACAAGTAAGCATTGACCACGGTCGATGAGAAAGTGAATTCCAGAAATAAGTTTACGCAGATTGCTAAAGACTGAGTCACCTCTTACCGACTTGATTTGTCGGCGACTATATGAGTGCAACAAAACGAATGGTTAGAATTGGAGGTGATCTGCCGGTAAAAGTTGGTTTACTTTTAAGGAGGTAGAGGAGCACAAATCCATTTCAATTAAAAACATTGTTGGTGCTTATCTACAACTTATTTAAAACTGAATCCGATTTCACCCTCAAAGATACCTTTTTGATATAAAACCAGTCGTAGTTTTAAATAAAGTGTGGAAAAGTATTACATTTTTAATGATTTGGTTATCTTTCTCTTCCACGAAGTCAGACCAGAAATAATCAAATTTAAGCAAAACGAATCTTTTACAAGCGCAGGCTCCTGTGCTTTCACTCGATTTCATTATTTAGCTCGGAAAACATGCCAACTATATTTATCTCATGTAGAAAGGCAGTTTGCTATCTTATTCTTCTCCACTAAACCTCCATGAACCTGAACATCCTCCCATCTACCACGGCCTAACGCATTCCCTGGCTCCTCATTGCTAGTTCAAACCACCTTTCCTCTTAATCTACTTCAGCAGCTAAATTTCCTCACCCACCATGTACCTCCTCAAATATCTTTTTGTTCGCCCACCGTCCTTCCTCCATTTCTTTGATTTCATCCTCATCCATTTTTGTCATAGTTCACATCTCCGCATAAAAAAACTAAGGAAACTGTTAAAAATAAAATGCCAATTACGACGTGGATTTGAAGCCATTCATTAGCATGGGTAAATTATCATGGTGAACTCGAGGATACATTTTCCCGAATGACTGTGTTGACTTTTACACGCTCGCCATCGAAATTCAACCGTGAATCTCCTCAAATGTATCAAGCCCTGCACAAAAAACTCATTTTCATGGAGCATTTTGAGCCATTTTTGTTTGTGAACGGATTCGCGCATAATTTTCAATACGCGTTCTCGGAGGTGTCTATTGATGATACAAAAAAAATTGCATCATTCCAGTTTTGTGGCAGTTTCAAGATACTATAACACGTTGTCTTAGGGCACATGATATATATTTCATAATCAACTGATTGCATACGTAAAGGTTTGCGAATTAATATATTTACTATTACTAAACTTATTGCAGACAAATATCAAGATGCCACGCTGAGTTCAATATTGGAAACGAACATTTTTCAATATAATTTTGAATGAAATTTTGAATGCCGCTACGAAATCCCAGGTCAAAAAATACTTTAATTAAGGCGAAAATGCAAAATTTTATTTCTTTGAGTTTTAGCACTGCATCTTTGGATTCCATCGCAATGAGAGAAGAACGTATATGACATATAGCCCTTAATTTTTTTTTGGCCTTAAAAAATTACAAAATTTTACACTCAAAGACCCGCGATAACCACTCCATCTACCTTGAGTTTCGCTCTAGTACTCGTGTTCAATGTGAACAGGCTGTAATAGCTGTCAAAATAATCTTCCTTTGCCCTCCGCCTCCTGCTGATCGAAATCCGCACCGTTCTCAGGCCGCCGGCTACCCTCCCCCTCCACTCCGCTAAAAGCCTTCCGAGGTGACATTGCCTTTCCATCCGGTGGTGGCACCGTAATGTTGGGGGTTTCCGTCCTCCAGGGGTCCACGCCCCCCCTCAGCCTTCCGTCTCCTCCCCCTACCAAGACCAACTCAAAGCCTCCATCCATTCCCGGCTAAACCGATATCTGGAAGCATTTTGCTTATTCCGGACCAAACTCTATTCACTTCCTCCGCCTCCTCCTTGGGATAATTTCTCGGGCCAATGGCGCCTTATTGATTTTGCCAGTGCTCTCTCTGCAAATCAACTCTCATTTGATTTTGTTTTTTGACCGGGAAGGTTCCCCATTGTGGTGTTGGTCCCAAGTCAAAACCCGTCCTAACCCCTTAACGGCACTCCCTAATTGGACTAGGGCGGGAGGAAATAATCGATCCTCACGATTTGTGGCTGAATAGAATGCTCGTCTTAGATTTACTCACACGAAACCACACGTTCACATTCAAAACCTATCGATTTGGGGGCGAAATCGGATCGTATGACCGTCCCAAGTTTTTCTATTCAACGATGTCATTAGATGCAGCAATCGATGAGGGTTCTCTTTATTTTGATATCCCGACTGATTTGTGAATATTGTCAAATTTTACTCACGTATTTTTCAGCGTAATGTTGTAAACCTGTGAACTCCTAGCTCACTATAGCAGCTGATGAGTGTCTTTAATAGGTAAGAATTGATAACGCGTAATCATAGGAGAAATTGGACTTAAGAGTGGGTGAGAAGAAATGTTTTTTGATTTTAGAATCCTCTTTCAAAATCAGACTTTGACAGTAGTGAAATGCTAAAATTGATTTTTACTCATATTTTGTTATGTTTTCCTGCCAATTACATACCACTAATACTTTAATCCTATCTTAATTTTCCTATGTTTCATCCAGATGCCACGAAAAAGGGGTTAGGAACTTTTCTATTTGCTCTTTGCAAGCTTATTAGTTTCATTTTTCGATGAGATAAAAGAGCTAAGAATTGGTTCCCCTTTGAATTATGAAGATTTTATTGTGGATGTAACGAAATTTTACTAATTACTCTCTATGAAATTATCAAAAAGTGTTGCATGGCATACGAACATATTTTACTCAATTTGCTGATACTTGGAAATGTATCGCGGGCAGGATGAGATATTACCAGAAAATATGAATATTTGGAAATTCATGGAATTTACGAAACCTACGAAAGTTAAATTTTTATGTCTAGCAATAACCAGTTTTAACGAGAAATTGGGATAAAATTTTATGATCTAAAAACGGAAGGGAATAGATAACAAAGACATTGGTTAGGGTTGCATTAAATGTGAAATAAACATTCAGGAAATCAGCATATTAAGTTTCGAGAATGTGACAAATATGTTTTAATTTATTTATGACTGGCCAATGAACAAAACAAATAGAATTCTCTAGCTTGTTACTCAACATAATAAAATATTTGAGTGCATCAATATAAGTTGAAATATCTTTCCTTTCAGGATGTATTGAGCCTCTGTTCAGAATACCATAAATTGGAGGAGGTCAGTAATAATTCGAAAAAAGTTAACTTTAGTTTGAGGAAGTATTAGATATGACGTGGGAATTTAGGAGGAAAGAGAAATCAAGGTAGGGATGGTAGAGAGATCCGCAAGTATTAGCGGAATACCTATTGTGATTGCTACGTAGATTTTATTTGGCATTCTATATATTATATAAGACGAGGTTTACTGAAGTCATCAGAGTAATAGGATGAGTTGGACATAAAGACGCGTGTCTTGCAATATCATCCGGAATCAATCGTTTCTGGTCTGAGTAAGATAAGAAGAATCTGAATAGATTGGGAAATAGTTTATAGAAGCGAGGAAACAGATTGAAGAGAGAGAATGAATGGTGCATGGGAGTCGATTGAGTCTTTGTCACAGATTACCAAGCCCTAACTAGCCAATCAGAGCATGACTCAATAATGTGTACGTTTAAGTTTGAGCAAATTACTTCCATAGTGATTTTGGAGATCATGTTTGAATTATACTTTTCAGTTTCAGCAGATGTAGGCAGCGTGAATTAAACATTGCATTATTAATGAGGCAACATTATAATTTTATATGACTGAAATTTAAGTAATTAAATTAAATTATTGAAATGAGTCTTTTACTGGAAACATTTTCTACACGTGGTACGTTAAAAACTCCTTCAAAACGGAAGGTTTTCTTTAGTCTGAAAAAAATACTTCGGTAAAAATTCGATTTATTTTATAAAATCGTTGAGAAAACGAACAAATTATAGATAATTTTTTGACGAGATATAGGTGTTTAAAGTCCCTCATTTTGAAAATACGGTCTCACAAGAGTTCATACACGTGCCATTCTCCTTATAATAGGGCTGTCAAATATCTCGGAAAGTAGTTCAGTTAGAGGCTAATATTTTGGTGTTTTTTTAAATATGAGACCAAATTATTTGATTTCTTGGTGAACTAGTATTTCGCTCAAATTACCTTAAGCTAGAAAGGAATATTTTGGAATAACTTTTTATTGTGATCTAGGTTTACCCTCATGGAAAGAACAGAAAATACATATTTCTGCTTTCAATGAAAACTAAGAATAAATGTACAGATCAATCTATCTTAAGTTAGAAAGGAATAGATTGGAATAACTTTTTAATACGCTCTTGGCTTACCCAGAAGGAAAAAACATAAAATACATATTTATGCTTTCAAAGAAAACAAATAGCAAAAATTCACACCTGGAAAATAAATACCATAAATACATACAAAAGTTTAGCAGCAACAGAAAAAGTTATGCTAAATGAAAAAAATAAGTGTCACATCGATTAGAGAAAGAAAAGAAAAACATCTAATTTCATAGATCATTATGTAAATACCGAAGATACTATGATATAGAATGCAAGTTTGAGTTGGATTCATATAAGCCCATTATAATTATAATTACATAAATAGTTTATCCCTAAAAAGATTGAGAGAAAGAATTTTTAATCAATAACGGCAAGGAATTACGGACACTTGAGTCAGAGTTAAGAGGAGTCATAAGGTAAGTATTTTTCAGAGGTAATGGGCGTAAGGAATGGGATGAACGTAGATCGTTATGATAAAAATGTTATGAAATCTTCCAGAATGAAAGAGATGGACAACGTAAATGTTTTGAATGGTAATTATTGGCCCCAGTGGCGACGGGGTACAGTCCTCGCCTGCCATTCCGAGGGTCGCGGGTTCGAGTCCCACCTGGGTGGATTTTTAACTACTCAGAACATAGGTGCTTGAATCTGTCCATTGTTATTACACCCGATATAAAAGGCCAATTGTGCTATTTTCAGAGTAGTGGAAATAAATAAATTAAGAAAAAATAGGTTAGATTGTAAATTCAAATGGTATAGAAGCAGGTTAGTCAAGGAAAAAATTCTAGGGAGAGTTTTATGAGTTTTGCATAGTGACGAAGGTATGAAAGAAAACGATAGTTGAATTTTTATTATAAAACCGTAGCTTTGTACATGATTCGGCGTTCTGTGAGTTTCGTACCAAAAACGCGTGACTTGTTTAGCGTTTCACGTAAAAGCATCCGGATTCATTGTGAACTGCAAATTCTTTTTCGGGGTGGAAAATTTTTCAATCCACGTTCCGCAAACCAGCGCCGTTTCCCGGAGAGCATCACGGGGGAATAAAGGGGGGTACGAGCGAATCCCCGGCGCCGAATCCCTCGCGGCGATATCCCGTCTCGTCTGATCTCGCGGCTACGTGCAGATTCCACCGCGCTCCGTCGCTATCATTATTTGGCGTCCTGGCGGACCCTTTTGCTCCCGTGCGAGCGCTAAGGCCCGTCTCCTCTCGCTTTAGCGTCCAGCGCACGCCCCGTGTCGCTTTCGATGTGCACGCCGCCATCGTCCTGCGCCGTGGGATGCCCGGTCGTGCGTGAGGCGAGTTGTGCGTACGTGTCGTGGAGTACGGGGGATTGGACTTTGGCAGGCCTGAGCCTTTCCACCCCCCCCCGCCCAGCCTTCCGTACCCCGCGCCTCCCCGCCCTCGGGGCCCCCGCACGTGAGTACAATCAGATAGCCGGAATCGATACACAGGAAGAGGACCGTCTGGGATGTCGAAGCGAAGACGGGACTGGACAAAGCGTCGAGGAGAGGCGGTCCTTGACCACCATAACGCTGGGCATACCGTGGAGTCAAATTACACTTCCGGAACATGTGTAAAGCTAGATATATGTCACACAAGTGTGCAAAATTCATGTTAAAAACGACTAATGGGTGGAGTCCGTGACATCCACTCACTGTATTGAGTGCGGGTCACATTGTGAGTTCATTGAACGACACTGAGCTTCTAGGAATTCGAATTTTTACGCTCTGTGAGCGGTACTGAATTTAATACCGTAACATCCTCTCAATTAATTTTTGTAGAAATTAATTTTTTATACTTAAGATTTTTTACAGTTTTCCAGATATGCGCCAATTTGTCAATATTGAAATATCTATTAACTGTTGTTATCCTTTATGAATTCAGTTTTATTCACGGTTTTTATATTTAGGACACTGTAATCAGCGGGATTGAACAACCTTGAGACTCATACATTTGTGGAGAACATGATTGAAGTTAAAATAGAGGGAAAAGTCCACAGAGAAAGACCTAGCAATAAGTTCATGATCAAAAGAAAGCGGAAAGATAATAGAAAGTGCTACCAGGCATTAAGGGAGCTAGCATTTGATAGGGAAGGGCAGAGGGCTGCAGTCATCCAATCTTGTAATCGAACGTTCAATGATGGTGATGGATCTTTAGCACGATTTACCTGCTTGTAAATGAACCTACTCATTAACTTCGCTACTGTTTTTTTCGATCTACTGCGTTCAATGATGGTGATGGCTCTTTAGCACGATCTACCTGCTTGTAAATGAACCTACTCACTAACTTCGCTACTGTTTTTTTCGATATACTCTAACGTACGCAGCGACACGTGATTTTATACCATTACTTGGAGGCCATATAACTTTATGAATGATGCTGTACTTGATAATTCGGCCAATTATTTCGCACTTTCGAACTTCCTCAATCGAATGGGACATGAAAATATTTATATCTTATATTTTTACAGTAATGAAAAAATTGTTTAAATTGAGAACTGTGAAATATAACCATTTAGATATCTCCAAGTATAATTCTCCTACTCAAATTCTAATGCTCGGAATTTTCAGTTTGAAAGAATAAATCATGTAATACCTAGTGAAGAGAGTCTTCGTCTAATTGATGACTTTCTACGTTGCATTTCAGTTTTCTCTCGATTTATTTCACTTTCCAGTTTAAATATAACATAATGTCGTTACTCACTTGTGTTACCTCGTATCTACGAGTATGCATTTGAAACAGAGTACTAAAAGATATTTCTCTAAACAAAATTAAACGAAACCCACGCGCTTTGGTAAAGAATTGTACGAGCGTGTAGGAAGTGTGAGAATGGTTTTTTATGACGGGCAGGAGACCAATTGAAGATTACAGGAGTTTCGGATACTCACTGATTGTAATAATTCAACCCTGTATTTCATCGGTAGATAGCAGGGAAGTGTCGTAATATGAGAGGCTCATTGTACGGTGGATAGGTACTTGAGTTCCTTCTTTCTTCCCTATAATGAGGATAATGCGATCATACCTATATAGAATGTTCGTGTGGAGCATGGCATTCAATGGATCGGAAGCATGGACCATTGGAAAAGCTGACCAGAAAAGACTATAGAAGTCTTCGAAACCTGATGCTGGAGGAGGATGCTGAAGATAAAATGGATTTAAACAATAAGAAATGATGAAGTGCGCAGAGGAGTAGAATAGGAAAGGACCATATGAAACAATGTAAACAAAAGAAGAACCAGATGGATCGGACACACCTTGAGACAAAATAGGTCTGTGAATGAATACACTTGATTTTTACACAATTTTTTGTAAAAATGAAGTGTGTTCATTGATATTATAATGAACCGTTTCGACCAAGTAACGGACGAAAACACCAACTAGGTCTGAAAGACACCAACAAAGACACACCAACTAGGTAAGAAAGAGGTCTAGGAAGAAAATAATTGAAGGTAAAATAATGGAATAAGTCCCCAGAGGAAGACCCAGGAATATGTTCATGCACCAAATAAAGATGAAAGTACAAAGGAAGAGATATCAGGATGTAAGAGAACTAGCATTAGATAGGGAAGTGCGGAAGGCTGCAGTCAACCGGTCTTAGGACTGAACGACCAGTGTTGCTAGACGGTAATTCATCTCTTACTCGTCATTTTTTCCCACTTTCCATCCCTTTCCTTAATTCACCATACAGAAAAAAAGAACCAGATGGATTGGGCACAACCTGAGACGAAAATGGGTTTATGAAGAGCATAATTGAAGGTAAAATAGAGGGAAAAGTCTCTAGTGGAAGACGCAGGAATAAATTTATGAACAAAATAAAGAGAAAAGTACATGGGAAGAGATACAGGGAATAGGATACCAGAGGTTAGGGAACTAGCATTAGATAGAGAAGGGTGGAGGGCAGTAGTCAACCAGTCTTAGAACTGAACGACCAGTGATGATAAACGGTATTTAATCTTTTACTCGTCATTCTTCTCAACTTTCCATCCCTTTCCTTGATCCCTTCCATTTTTCATGACTGATGTCTTAATGTCCGCCTTGCTGCATGCTCACGCTGCGACTCTTCGTTTAGTTAAGAGGAGAGAGACGCTCAAGACCTCACCCGCTCTCCCACACCTCCCCTCCACCTCCCGAGCACTTGGAATCGCCCCCCGACCTCTGCCCCTTCCCTCGAATCCCCCACCTCAACTCTCAGCTTCCTCCCACTCGTAAGAACCACTCTCTCTTGTATTTCTCACGCGCTCAGGGTCGTTATTCTCATGCTCATGGGGGAAGGTCTCTCATTAATCCGATGGTAGCACTGCGTTTTTTGTGGGCGAGGTAGAAGGCACGTGGTCACTTTTCTTCGATAATTTAAGCCTTTTATGGAGCGGTTATCGCGGGTCATTGAATGACCATTTTAATTCCTTTTTAAATAATCCAAAAATATATTCTTTGACCACATTTCATTTAAGTACGTCTGTTTTTGCGATGATACTCTCCGTGTCAGCAGTACTGTGATCCATGAAAGAATTATATTTAAAAAATTTTTCTTAACGAAAGCCAGTTGTTACGGTACCCGAAATTTTTACAAAATACGATCAAAAGATGTTGCTACCCAATTTTGGACTCAGCGTGATACCTTGATATATGTTAAAAATAGTCAAAATAACTAAAAATGTGTTATTTCGAGTTAAAAACAAATCAGTGCGCATGTAATCAAATTATTATAAAATATGTGCCATTTGCCATTAGATTAGGTGTAAAAAGACGATTGAATTGCCAAAAAACCTTATCAGTGTGATGCATATATGTATGAGTGATGGTATCACTAATATGATCGTGAGCGTGTAAAATTTGACGCAAATCTGCACGCAAGAAAATTCGCCCCAAATACTTCAAGCGGGCTCGTCTTTTTTCTCCTCCTTCTCACCCACGCCGCAAGATGGCCTTCACCCGCCCTCTCCTGAGTGAGTGAATGTTTTATGCCCGGCATAAACAACTCATTTGCATGGAACATCTTTCGCGAATCCCCTAGCGAACTTTTTCTCTCCCTCATCTCTTTCCCATGTGGATTCACCGAGTCTGTCTGTCAGACCAGTTCTCCCTTCTTCCCAAGCCGTTCCTTGTATTCATCTGAGTACTACTCAGTGTGCCTATGGCTAGCACTATGGTAGAGGGTGCCATATGCCATGCATGAAGAAGGAATTGTAAGAAGGATAGAACGACGAATGAAGCTTTCTTAAAACGAGTTGTTGTGTCCCTCTACTATACTATAACCAATAATGATGCGTTGGAAGAAGGAATCTTTTACTCCATGTATGACACTGTCTCTCATATTTTGTCATTTCCCTGTTTTTAACATACGAAGTCACTTCTGAAGTTTAATATACTGTGTACATATATAAACAAAATATAAAGACGAACCAGTGACACCGTGAGGTGTGTATTGTAATTCCACTGTAACAAATTCGGCATTGCTTATCTTTTAACCATCAAATGCATGAAGGTTAGTTATCATCAGCATTCATCAATGCAATGATTCTTTTGCCTCAATCCTCTAGTCCATTGTATCTTCAACTGACGGCAATATTCCCACACGATTCGCCATTTTAGCATTCCTCGTTATTAGCTGTCTGTATGGCACCCTCGGTTGGTTATTGGTTATTATTTCCATACGTAAAAATATATATTTTTTAGATGATTTTATGCCACTGTGAGTCAAGAATTTGCTTCCTCTACCTTGTAGTTTTCATGAGGCATCTTACCTCACCGACTCATCGTAGACGTTTCTCTCGATCTATTTTATATTCATTATACTTCGATGGCACAGCATATTCATTTCTCACAATACTCTGTACCCTTCACGATTAACTTATCTCACTCATTCATCTCATGCGTTTCTACACATTGCCCTCATAATGCTACAAACCTGCTGCGGATGGACACAGCTAATTGAACACCAACCATGAAAAGAGGAGGCACAGGGAATTCAATTAAAAAGGAAAAAAAACGAGTGTGGTTTTCTACATGTTATTTCCGTGTCTCTCTACATTTTTGCTGCAGTCATGAATAGATAGAAGGTTTTAATTTACCCGTTGAGGTAGGTGGAGTAGGTAATCTTGCTAATGTGGCCAATACTAGCCATAGTACAGTGGGGGTGGCCTGTCTGACATCGTTGTTTACCCCTATTTTCCTTCAGTGTGCGCGGGCTGATGCGCTAATATTGTAATTTTACGACACATTCCATGAATATTTTACTGTAAAAACAGCATGCAGTTACTTCTTTAATATGGATCCTAATAAAATATAATTTACAGCAAATTTAAATAACTCCATGTTGTTATATATTTACATAATTTTATGTAACAGTTATATAATATATAAATTAACATTATTATAGTGATTATAATTTATAAACTACCGGCCCCGGTGGCGGAGCGGTAAAGTCCTCGACTTATATTCCTGGGGTCGCGGGTTCGAGTCCCGCCTGGGTGGGTTTTTCACCACCCAGGGCATGGATGTATGTCAATTTCTGTTGGCCCAGTCCCTGGAATACCTGATGACAGGCTTAGCAGCCTATTGGGATTCCAGACACATATCGGGCCGACTATAACGGTTGGAAAATACAAAAATATATAAAAATCCGCATTCCAGACGAAAACTATGAATAGACGAGAAAAACCATAGCAATAGCCAATAAGTAATTAATGTGTTTCAAGAGTTACTTCCCATAGATTTCAAACAGATGGTGGATATTCTTGCTTTAAATCCACTAATTCGTCCTTTTCCTCATTCTAACCAAAGAACAGAAGTAACCGATATTGGTGTTATTTAGGATTCCAGGCTACAGTTTGATGACGTAATATACCTGAATGGCTCTACCCATCAGATAGGCATTATATCTCTCTCCTTTTGTCGTTATATTGGGTCTATTGGTGTAGTCGTCGTCTCTCAATAGGTCAGGCCTTGTCACTGTATTTGCAGCCAATTGTTTCTTTCTAAGGCTGTTTCTTCATTTCCCCGTAGGAGTTCCAGTTCATGATTGACATCACACTGTGAAGTAAGGATACTCTAGATCGTCCTCTCCTATTCTTTCCCTACACTTTTCCTTCAATTATGTTCTTGATGAACTCGTTATGTCTTACTAAGTGACCAACAAGTTTAATTTTCCTGGAGTGAATAGCTTGGAGAATCGTTCTCTTTTCACCAATATCTTTCAAGATTTGCTCATTTGTTTCCCTCATGATCCAACTTTTATTAGTCATTCTCCTCGCGAACCACATTTTAGCTGCCTGGAGCCTGTCTTTTCTTGTCTACTTAATGTCCACTTTTCACAACCATTGGTAAGTATTCTCCACACGAAAGTCTTTACAAATCTCTTCCTCATATCAGTTGAGAGGTGGTTATTAACCAAGAAGTTACGCTTCCATTTGGAAACCTTATGTGACCAGGGTGATCCTCATAGATGTAATGCGATGTAAAAATAATATCCTATGAGTTAGTCTGAAATTCGGCTCCATTGAGTTCATTAAGAAATCTTAGCCTAGCGTGCGGCTTCCGATTATATAGTGGCTACCAATCTCGCTCTTACTTTATCTATTTTATGAAAACTGAAACAAAATGCATGGCTTTTCTCTGCACTTTCTTCCTTACGCTGCATTTTGAATGAAGTCCTTCCTATTTCTAGTCATTGACTTGCTCACAGTCGGCTGATTTATCGTTTTATTTTCTCTCTTGGATTGTCTTCCTCGCTTGGACTACTCGCGTAGCATTTCACGTCGACGAATAAAAGTGGCGCAAATCCCAAGATTTGCAGAAAAGCCACCCTGGATGGCGAAAAAAAACTATATATGAAATGGCTTCGGCGAATACAAGGCGAAGCGTATAAGCGACGCACTTACTCAGGAAAACACATGGGACGGCAGGGAGGGCCGTGTATGTGTATCGGAATTTATCCCGACGGGGTTGCCACCCCTTAACGCAGCCGTGGAATAATTGAGCGAGTATATGTGAGCAGAGGAGTGGGATGGGGAGAGAAGATGGGATGAGTTTCAGGAAAGCCACGCCCTGTTTGCGAAGCGCTTGCGCTCTCTCCATCTCTATATCTCACTCCGTTTCCCACATCTGCGTTTCCAAAATTTTTAAAATTAATATCTACGATTCAACACTTTTTTCCCCCATGTGGTTATTGCGTTGGAGATGTATGGGGTTGATGCGGAAGGGCAGGCTTTTGAGGGTTTGCGTGGGAGTCTAATTTTTAATAATAAAGGGTGCCTGGGGTCGAAAGGAGTTGTTGTGTGATGCTCTCATGGTTGTATTTTTAGGCCAGTGAGATAGTAATTCTCTCTTAGCACTTGCAACGTTACCTTCAACCGTGAGCCTGCAGAGAATTTTTTCAGAGGAAACCGTCCCCACTTGAGTGTCTAGTGGAGGGCACTTCAAGTACAGTACTCCGTCTGTCGAATGAGACGTTAAGCCTTGGTCCCCTTGGCGCCTTTCGTTAAGAACAGGCTAAAGCTGAGGCCGGTTTTACATCCACCCTTGCTCCCTTACCTATCCCCTATGGCGCAAATGATCTTAGCTGTTGGTCGCCTCCCAAAAAATTCCAATCCAATTCTACCGTGACTTCTTAGAGAACTACATGTTTAAGGAAAATTTTGAGGAAAGCGAGAAAAGATACGGTGTGACCTTTAGGAAGAAAAAAATACGAAACATAAGTGGAACAGTATTAAAGAAACAAGGTTTTGTGAAACCTTTAATAGGGAGGTCCTCGTATATATAAGTAAAAGAGAGTTGCTACTTCGCTCTGGTTAGGCCTAACCTCGAATACGCTGCGAGGATTTAGGACTCTGATCACAAAAATTTAACCAATAATTAATTAAATACAAAGAAAATCAGCGCGCTTCGTTAAAAACTGCTGCGAAAGAACATTTAGTATTTCACAACTTTTAGAAGGATTAAGGTGGGAGCCTCTAGAGACTCAGAGGCTACACGCTAGGCTCAGATTGCTTGAGAAATTCAAAACTGGTGTGTTCAGGGAAACACACAGAATATTATCATGTCCCTTCACTATATCTGTAGGTCTGGCAATAGAAATTTAGCGATAGAAGTCTAGCGATAAAATAAGAGAGGTACACTGCTGAACGCAAAAAGGTTGGTACAAAAACTCGTTCATTCCGCGCACAATAAGTGGTCACAATAAAAACTGAGCTCTACTATATACACTCGCATAATATACGTACCATTTCACCTCCCCAAACCTTATCTCTTACATCTTTACAAGATTGGTGTCCTAACACCCGCTGCCACACGCCCACGCGGCGGATTACAGGGAAGTATGTAGAATTAGATGTACGAAGTCGCCCGCATGTGCACACGAGTGCGAAATATAACGGAGGAAACATCATTTGCCTTTACTAGAGTCATGAAAGATAGTTCTCAGAAAAGTCATTTTCCTTGGAAGTACCTTACCTCTAGATATATTGTGGAGAACACACATACAACACATATGCGACACAGCACTAAAGAAATTGGGATTTATCAAGCGTAAAACAGGGTGGTTCTCGGATGAAAAATTAAATGAAAGGTGCTTCGTTGCTCTGGTTTAGCCACACCTCGAATACACCGAGAGAATTTGTAACCACGGACAGAAAGATGTATCCAAAGCAATTAGTTAAATGCAAAGAAAAGCTTCGTGTTTCGTTAAAAACTGCTGCAAGTGAATATATAGTGTTTAGAATATTATAAAGGAATTAAGTTGGGAGCCACTAGAGATTTGGAGGCTGCAAGCTAGACTTAGTGAAAGTTAGTTAGAAATAGTAGAAAGTTAGTTAGAACTTAGTAAAGCTAGTTAGAAATTCAGATTAGGTGTGTTTCAGAGCGACACAGAGAATATCATTTTGATGCCACACTTCATTTCTAGGCTTGAATAATGTGATAGCATAAGAGATACATTTGCGAAGAGATCAGGACAAAACTTTGTTCTCTCCACCATTATTAGTGCCATGTTAAGTGGTCGTAATAAAACTGGAGCTCCACTAAAAACACTCAACATATAAATACGTCACCATTTTACTTCCGAATTCCTTCTAGAAAATCTTGCGTGGCTGGTTTCCTAACACCCCCTTCTACACGCCCATGCGGAGGCTCTTAGGGGTAGTATGTAGATGTAAATGTACTTAAGAAGGTTCATCAGCAAATGTGTGAGTAAAAAATACCAAGATCTAACTTTTTTCAAGTGGTTTAAAAAATCTTACTTACCTATGCGGAATACGTTAGCCAATAAAGAGTCAGAGACTGCATTCTAGACTTAGTTTGCTTGAGAAAATCAGAACAGGTGCTTTACACAGTGACACAGGGAATACAGTAGCAACTCGATAATACGAAGTTGGCGGGACCGAAAAATCGGCACTTCGTATTTTCGAGTTTCGTATTTTCGAACCTTTTTAATAATTCGCGAAAAATATTTCCCCTCTCCCCCTGAATTTTCTGGTATTTGCAAACCTTTTAAAACGATTTATAGTAGTTATTCGAGAAAGCATTCAAAATTATGCCTTAAAATCATAAGCTAAATGTCAAAGACGTTCGTGAAATAACTATCACTACTTAGTTCCCTATGCAAATGATTTATAGTTTGATATCATTTTCTTTGCTAAATTTTTGCCCTGTTTAGAAGACGTATATAAATCAAGGTCTGCATTTTTATGAGGCTTTAGATTTGTTAATCTGTGGCTAATCAGGATGTGAAACTGGTATGGGCATTGTATCTAATATCTACGCAGTTAAGATGGTAGCTGGCCCGACCGCGCTTCCAATCACCCTTTCTTTATCGCTCAATCCCAGATAAATGAGCAAAAGACTCAACTCATTACAAATAATCCTTCACAGGTCATTGTTTGTGGTTTCTTTCCCATCTCCTGCTGGATATACGAACTTGAGAAGAAATATTATTTCGTTCCAATCACTAATCGCATGACGATAAATTGGGCGTGATCCGGACATTTTCCATATCTTAATCATCTCGGAGTATACTAAGTTTCCGGTTCTAAATAGCGATATTTTTTGGACCGATGGAATATTTACGTGGAGATCATGGAGAATGATACCGAAGAAATTAGAACCTCAGATCACGGTTCGTGGAGAAAGAACGAACGCTTCCACTGAGGCCCTGAACACGCCTTCGCTTGCAATGACGGCGCTTCACAAATCCAATTCTTATCGATGTTTCTAACTTCTACGCAGTTAAGATGGTAGCTGGTCCAACCGAGCTTCCAATCGCCCTTTCATTATCGCTCAATTATAGGTAAAAAGAACAAAGTACTTTTTTCATTTAAAAAATCCTTCTCATGTTACTAATTGTGGTTTCTTCCTCGTCGCCTACTGAATATACGAAATTGGGAAGAAATGTTATTTCGTTCCAAGCCAAACGGTTTCACCGCTCATTGGAGTTCGAGTAAGAAACATTAACTCATGACCAAGTTCCTTTTCACTTCGAAGATTCGCGCTTATAGTTCTATTTGGCAAAACATTAATCCCGGAAATAAAGTAAGCGATAATTTTTTTACCCTTCTACGCATAATATCTTTGCGTCGTAGGTGTTATGCTGATCCAAACGGCGGTTTTCAGGGATTCGCAGAACGGAAACAAATGCAGTTTTGCAATTTCATCAATAACTAAAATACTAATACACTAAATAATAATGAAACTTCATACGATTGTTAAAAAAATCTTTTCTACAATATTTGTGAAGGAAATTCCGACATTTTGATCCGGGTTGTTATTACGAAACCGTAAGTGCAATGCATCCGTCCGGTACCCGGAAAAGGCGCAAAAATTCTGTTGTTAAGCACACTCTGAAATAGATATAAACGATAAAAAGTTTAGTATACAATCAATAAATGCCGAAATAAACAAGCTCTATGTACTTCAATTTAAAATTTATTGAGCCGTCTTTGAAATATCAATCTTCAAACTCGGGTGACGGAATTTTGCAACGGTTATAGGTCTTAAATTCTTTTAGGGACCGATTTTGGACCCAGAAAAAGGCATTGCTACGCATGTCGGGCACAGATAGTATTTTACAATGTTATATTGTTGAGACACTCCCCCAATTGGGTCATCTGTGTCAAAATTAGAAATAAACCGTTTTAACTGCAAAATTATATACATTGCGGGGAAGGCTATACCCTCGTAAATTCTTGGAAACTGTTTTTTTCTATGAAATGTAGACAATGGCGGGAGTAAACGCGGGTTTATTCATAGTTAAGCCATTGATTTAGGAAAAGTGACTGCGACAGGTATCCAAGTCCTATTTCTCATCATTTTATCGCGTCATTTTCCGTTTAAGCGCTCAATAAATTTAAATTGCCGCTAATAGCGCATGGCAGTGAGTTGGCATAAGTTACACACATAAGTTATAACCAAAACAGAGTTGTTTATATCATGAAAATGCAGCTAACAGTTAAAACAAAAATAAAATAAGGGAAAATTTTCCTCAAGCTACCATTTTCACCGTTACTTGCTAAATTATCCACGACTAAAACTTGATAAATAACTGTGTGACTCAGGCACTTGTGAGAGATAAACGCACTAAAATTCCCGCATTATACAACATTAATTGATTATATTCGGCAACCCTGATTTTTTAGGTGTCTGTGTCCGCTAATAGAGAGCTTTTCTGACGCGATTTCCCCTAAAGGCTCGTAAAAACGTACTCTAAAACGTTTCTCTGTGGGGACTGGGTCCGAGGTTCGTATTTTCGAAAATTTCGTATTTTCGAAACTTAGTTTTTTCGAATAGCGCCATGTATTTAGCATAGGCTTTTCCTCGGGACCAACAGTTTTGCTTCGTAAAATCGAAACTTCGTATTATCGCGCTTTGTATTATCGAGTTGCTACTGTATTATCCTGACGCCACACATGAGGCCACACCTCGAATACTCCGCGAGCATTTGGGGCCCACGTCATATAAAGATTTAACCAAAAAATTAATCGAATACAAAGAAAAGCAGCACGCTTCGTTAAAAACTGCTACGAGCTATCATATAGTGTATCACCAATTTGAGAGGGATTAAGGTGCGAGCTCCTAGAGAATCGGAGGCTACACGCTAGGCTTAGGTTGCTTGAGAAATTCAGAACTGGAGTTATTCTGAGCGACACAGAGAATCTTATCATGACGCCTCTCTACATCTCTAGGTCTAACATATGCGATAAAATAAGAGAGATACATTTCCGAACAGATAAGTACAAAAATGTATTCTTTCTACACACAATTCTTGACTACAATTAAACCGGAGCTTCAATTAAAACACTACACATAATACACTTTACCATATCGCCCCCAAATACCTCCTTTTTACACCTTAAACGGCTGGTGTCCCAACACCCCCTTCCACACGCCCATGCGAAGGCTAGCATGATAGTATGTAGGTGTATATGTATCCTCACTGGACTGTTCAACTCAGAACCCAGATTCCTCGATGTTGCGTTGGGTTTTTTTTTAGCTCTTTAAGGAAGTCGCACCGCGACCGTCAGTCATTATTGATACTAAATTCCAACGTTTTTCAAATGGTTTTAAAAATATTGCTTTCGCTAATCGAATGCGTATGCTATAAAAAACTAAAGTTAAGTCACAAAAAATGCGAATAATTTTATCAATATATTTTTAATGAAAACTTGGCTATGGACACCAACTTCAATGCCATGCTTTTGGAAGTTACAAATATTGACTCCAATTTTCACAGTAACTCGGTATGTTGAAATCGCCATGAGAAAAAATTGGTTAGGACTGGTAATCTACGAACTACGGACCTCTTGCTTTGGCTCTCCGGGTCAATTCGCAGCCAACTACGCTTCTCACGCTTCCTAAACTTTCGATGAAATTGCCATGTGAAAAAAATCGGCCTGGACCGGGAATCGAATCGAGCCTTTGGCTACAGAGCCACACGCGGCTTTAGCGCTTGTGTAGGGTACAGTCCTCAGTCTGTGGCTTCCTTTAAGTCCATTATTCCTAGCGTTGCCATCTTTCATGGACCATAAGGGCTTAACATCTAGTTCATAGTTTTCTAACTAAATTGCTGTGAGGAATAGGAAGCCTGGGTAGCGTAGTGGTCTGCACATTGGCCCGTAAATACGAAAGTCCGTGGTACGATTCCCTGTCCAGGTCGATTTTTTTCTCATGGCAATTTCATCGTATTTCACCTCCGCCTTCGGAGCATGTCTGAATAAATTGTATTTCTGAACTTTATCATAAATCAGATGGATACGTATAAAGTACATCTTATACCCTTGCGGTCCATCATAGATGACAACGCAAGGGGGAGTGCGATTCAAGTAATCCACACCATGAAGGCGCCTATCCTACACCGGCACAAAAGCCACACTTGGCTCTTTATACAAAGTATGCAAGCCTACCGCGGTGAAGTACATTAGAATTTCCATTAGAAAAAAAGCCAAAGGTCCGTGGTCAATTCCCGGTCCGGGCAATTTTTATCTTATGGCAATGTCTACGTATTTCACCGCCGTATTCATGGCACGCTTACGTACTATGTATCCAATAACTAGACAGTAGGTCAAAAAATAAGTCGATACATCATTTATATCCCTGTTCAATTACTCAATTTTAGACATCAAATCTGAACTCCTTTAGTTGTAATTAGCTTTGTAACGGCATTATATGACTTGTGATAGTCCTTGCACATTTTTTGAAACAGTAAGGCAAAATGAAAAACCATTGTATTTCAGTCTTTATTTCACTTTTATGAATATCCGTCAGCGTTTTGGCTTTACTCTATTCTTCCGTATTTCTCCACTTAATTATAGAATATTTTAACAATATATCTCGTGAATACAAGGCCGGAAAACATTTTAATTGTTCTTTAGAATGTTGGACATCCGAATTGGATTCTTTCATTGCCGAGAATATAAATGCGATCTTATTAAAAGTTCATCTAAACTGTTACGAAGTCTTCCGCGGTTCTTTTGTTAATTGGTATTTTTTTTCAGGTTCTCCCCGCGTTGCATCTTCTTTGTGTACGACTGTTTCGCCAGGATTCCAGTCGGCTTCATCAGGTCTTAATGAACAGGGGGATTGTCTGTCGCTCCATATGGGACTCTGATTGACTGAGGAGTCGGAAGGTCTTGAATAGTTAAAAATCCGTATAAAAGTAGAGGAGAGCGGTTAGCCATCTTCCCTGTTGAGGTTATTTGGATTCTTAGCGATTTCGATTGCCTCCCGTATCAGCCGAGTGATCTAAACTGTTTCTTTGTTATTGAAAGCATTTAAGTGCACACTGCTGATAGAAAATAATAAAAGTGTTAATAGAAGCTTCAGTTTATGTAAAAAATAGTCCATTTACATTATTAAAAATATTTTAAAATGACTTTTTCATTATTGAATTGATTTTGAATTGATTGATATCATAAATCTCAACTTTCTCTTGATTCAAAGAAAAAAATTAAAATGGTGGAATCTAAGAAGAGCTATAAAAATTTCCCATCAGGGATTTGGAAGTATGATATAAAAACCATGCTGGCAGTTCAAGAATACTGGTTCATTATCCGCAGAAGGACAAATATCGCTCCAACAAAATTAGCAAATCGCTCCTAGCAAATTAATGTTAGTTGGTGTGGCAGATGACAAGGGAAATAACTTCACAATTCACCAATTACCCTTTCGTAGTGGTGCTATTTCAAGTGTTACAATCATCGACAGAAGTTGCGGTGTAGCATCTGGGCGTGCCGGTATACGATAGGTCATCTGAATTACTGCGGCACTTGTCAGGTCATTGTGTGTCAAACATACCCTTGTGGCTACTATCGAATGTGGATGAGACTAATTGCGCACTTGAGGTAATTGGCGAACACTCATCACGGCGCGCGGACGAGCTCACAGGGGATTATAGTTATTGCTTCAAGTGTGGCACTCGATGGAGCTGTCTCGTGCCGTCCAACTCTGCGCAGTGCGCACCCAAAGCACTCTAATTTATTCGCTGCTTTGTCGTGCACCGACAAAATGCACCTAATCCGTTTGACGTGACGAGAGAAAGGCTTGAAATGACCATTCCGCACCTTATGTCCTCGGTGATTGATTTTTTGCCAATCCCAGAAATCCAGATTGCACGTTAGCGGCAGTTACGTAGCACTCGGAAGAGATTCGCTCTCTCTTTCTCTCTCTAAGAGCACTCGATCAAACCGTCACGCGATGGCAAAATTTCCTCCGCGCCGTCCAAAAGTAGTAAGAGGCGGGAAACGGTGCTGAAATAGTTGGCTCGGAGGATATTTCATTAATAATTCACTCGGGAAAGTATTTGAAAAATGGGACCTAGTTGAAACGGACGCCTGGGGAATCAATACGTTACCGGGAGTACATAATGAATTTTAGCATCACGGGAAAGATATATTGCGCCATAAATTTTAACCTGCGCCATTTTTTCCAAGCGGATTGGCGAATGTGTTTCTGAGCAGTGGGGCGCGAAGAAGAGAATCGAAAGCGCGGGAAGACATGGAGGGGAAAAGGAGAGGGTAGGAAATTTTAGTCAAATATTTCAAGTTTATAAGGGCTTTCCCGACATCTGTATTTCCGATACAATCCGTGGTCGAAGTCATGGCAATCAATGTTCTAATACTGCCGATTCGATTTTTATGATGGAAAGAATGGCCTTGCGCACGGTCAAATAGTTTTAAATGTTTTTACTAAGACATGCTTAATGAATTTTTAAAATGCAGAGAATGTATCTATGTTAACCGTTTTTCAAGAAAAAAGATTTAAGTGAGTGCAATGAGGTCAGTCACGTCAAAATAATAAAGTTAGCCAAAATCATACAATATTTGACCATTTATTTGTCTAAAAAGGATATACTAAATCAGAAAGCGGCTTTGCAGCTTACATGTAATATTGTATATTCCAAATTTTAAAAAGCAGGGGCATGTGCGGTACACCGTACATTTGTTCAGAGAATTCGAAAATAATAAATAGCCTTTTACCACCCATTGTTTGCGGTGAAACAGACAAGCAATATTATACCGTATGCCAAAATAATTATGTCATATTGCGGATTTTTACCTTCATCTCATAGTTAAATACGCATCATTCATATTAGATCAAGGATGTCGTCAGATAAAATATTACCATGGCATTGCCCATAAAAGGCTCTTCGTTGTTTTTTGTAAGGACTCACGGGTAAAAAAGCCAATTATGAGCCATAAAAATATGGTAGTTGGGACTTTTTCACATCCCAAAATAGTGAACCTCCTCTAAAAACTATCCCTTACCCCAAAACTAATGAAAATTTTGACTTTTGGGATCAGCCTCAGGTACACCATATAATACCTATCTTGCACGATATTTCTGGAAAATTACCATACCAAACATCTCTATGTTACGAGACCCGTGTTTGCATGATTGTAAAATCTCACGACGGCTGGTTCCTCAGAGATTCTCTCAAAAATGCCTTTTGGAATAAAGTATTCTTTCGGCAGGCATAGTAGTCTGCGTATTGAGCCGCAGGGCTTAAAGTCCTTCCTCCAAAAAACTGCGAACAACAGATCAGTCGTAACGTCTGGTTGTCAGCCCGGAGAATGGTTTGCAGAAGAATACTATTCCCTTCGATTTTCTGCCTTCCTATTTCATTCGCGATGGAACTAAAATCCTGCGTCGCTCCAGCATCTTTTTTGGAAAGTAATGACAGCCTCGGCCTTTCCAAACGATTTCTTTCTCGCACTATATCCTCCGGCAATGTTCCTAAAATATTGACGTGTCGTAAGGCGTGCTTGATAGGTATGTCTTCTTTGTATGCCGCTAAAGGACCTTTTGCTCATCTTTTTCCTCCCAATATGGCTTCATTTATGATTCTTTTCGCCCGGAAAATAATCTTCTCACCTCAATATTTCCCTGCTGCACCACATCTCCAATGCTTCCAGTACTTTCTTTTCCCAGTCCTGCAAGGGCTACGCTATGAATGAATACGGCACTAAACTACTTGCTTAATTTGTAGTAGTTTAGGCGATCTTATTAGAATTTTTAAGAATAACTGTCGATGTAACCAGGTTTTTTGGTTACTCGGAAAGATGACCAAAAAAAGTCAAGTTCAGATCATAGCGGAATGAGATAAGTCCGAGCAATACGTGCGCGTTTACTTTTCTCTATTCTGCTGCGGGAAAAATTACGGTAAACAGGTAAGTGAAGCAAAAAAATCACTGTTGGGGACGTTTTAGGTAAAATATCTAAAGAAATATTAGAATCAAAATTGTGTTGATAACTTATTTAATATGAAATTTTACCGATGATTATTAAAAAAAACCTTCTCCGTGTATTTCCGCAGATTAGAATAATTGATTTTTCCCGCGAGTAGTATCTTGCGTAGTATGTTATGTGACTCGTAACGTACTACGAGACTCGTGGCGTATTCGTTTTACTTGTTAATCAAGGTGATTCGCGTCTGATGGCACCTGAGTGTCCCAGATACTAGCGACGTACTCCAAGTGAGGTCTCACGAGAGAAAAATAATATCACTCCCTTGTTTTCTCGTCACTTTTTCAAAATATTCTTTTTATGACACACGATTTGCGATTTTTCCGTCCGCAAATTTCGCGTATGTGCTTCCCCCAGGACAGGTCATGAGTAATAGTGACGCTAAACTGACTCCAAAATTGATAATTCAGCTTGATTAATTGTGTTCGTTTCGTTCGCCAAGTTATCCTTTTCCCAAAACTTCATAGCAACGCACTTTTAAAATGTAATTCTTACTGCCAATTATGCACCATTCGCATGCGTTTATAGCATTCAGGTCTTTTTATAACGCAATTCTGTCAGACTTGGCGTTCATATTCCTGTGCAATCTTGTGTCGTCTGCGAAAGACAAATTTTGATCGTAACGACTGTGAACATATCATTAATATACAAAAGGAATAATTAGGGACCAATAACACTTCCCTGAGGTACACCCGGTATTACTTTAACTCTCTCTGAACTAGCGTTATCTAGAACTACTCTATGTTCTCGGTTATCGAAGAAATAGTTTATCCAATATATTATAATGCGATGCATTCAATTGACTTTTAGCTTTACAAGTTATGAAAGGCCAAAGGAAGGGAGAAAAAGCCTCAGTCGTCAGTGTCGCCCTTTTCCCACGTTATATTGTCTCTCGCTCATTCATTTTCCCAGTCTCACTGGACGAATTCTTTTTATTGAAAGAATCGATTGGAGAGCTGGAGAGATGGGGATATAGTTTCAGAGCGTGCACTCCGAAATGTGGCACTTAACGTGCAGTGTTGGCGGCGCGATGTGTTGGTATAATGGCTTTCATTCCGGGCCTTCGACTTCCTTATTCTTTGAAATGGAAATAATGGAGTGTACCCATTTTTAATGAAGGGAAATCGGCACTTTTGCTTACTTTTATTCAACCAGTTATATTGAGCGCCGTCAAATAACGTGCGACAAAAAGAGCTATACGTCCCATTAAAACATTTATTGAGTGCAGGCTTTCGATAAAATTGACTTCTCTTGATTGGTTGGATTGGGTTATTCATGGGAGACGGCCGACAGCTTAAGTCACTATCGCACAGTTAAGGATGTGTGTGTCGGCTGGCTTTGAGAGTAATTATTGTCATGAAATGGTAAAATGCGGACAGAAACCCACCGTCGAAATAGGCACACTTTTAACAAAAGGCGTCGGAAGATTGCATGGTTCAACATCTTATACGGTGGACAGATTATTGCACTTGAAGGCCCCTCTACAAGGGGCTCAAACACTGATTGAAATTCCTTTGAAGTATGTGGACCCGGACCCTCGAGATGAGAAGCCGTTACTATAGCGGCCTCAGCAACCCGACCCCCGCACTGATTCAACGATTAGGCGTACTCAGTATTGCTAAGTACTTAGTTTATTAATTTCCATTTTTTGCCCCATTATCTGAGAGGGAAAATTTCAAACTAAAAAAATTGGCAAAATATTTAGTTATAAACGTTCACAGCAGTAATTGTACAAGCAGTCATCAAACTGATGCTTATATTCAGCCCTAAACTTCGCTCTAACATCTGTCAACCTTGTCATATCTACGCTAAAGTCTTAATATTGTGGTCCCTCAAAAATTTTCTCCAACATTCTATACTTGACTTTCCTCGGTGCTTCTTCCCATTCATTTCTCGCTCCTATATACTTTTAAGAAGCAGTTGTGCTGCAAAAGGTGCCTGCTAAGTTAGTTCACCCTTCTTCTCGAAGTTTTCGCAAAACATGTTTGCTCACGAATCCTTCGTTGGGCGTCTTCACCTTTGATTTTGTCCGTCCATTCAATCTTCATGCCCAGCATTGCTCGATAGTTTTCTCAACCGTTAGTAATGAAGGAAAACATAATTCCTAAAAAAATTATATAACTCACGATAGGAGAAATATCAGAGAAAGAAATACATTCCTGAAACTTAATCGATGGTGTGAAATTCGACTTAATGAAACAGTTGAGTTTCCCTCCTTTTATTTCAACAGCCCTGCAAATCTGTCCATAGTTATTACAAGGGAACGAGAGTTAGAAATTTTGTAGCGAAGTATTCTTAGCTCTGATTTTGAAATGCTTTCTCACACCTTGAAACCTTTCCCAATTTCGAGAGTCTCTATCTATTTTAAAATCATTTTGGAATGGATAGCCACAAAAAATCTCCAAGAGAAGTATGCCACGCAAAACATGTAACGTGTATCGTCACTTACAAACTCGGAGGCTACATACTAGGCTTATTTTGCTTGATAACTTCAGAACTGGAGTGTTTCAGAGCGACACAGAGAATATTATCATGACGCCACACCACATCTCTAGGTCTGACAGGAGCGATAAAATAAGAGAGATATATTGCCGATCAGATATGTACAAAAACTCGTTCATTCCATGCACAATAAGCCATCACAATAGAAACTGAACTCTGCTCAATGCTCTTCCATAATACACGTCACCATTTCCCATCCCATATCCTTATCCCTTACATCACTACACGGCTCATGTCCTAATAGCCCCTACCAAATGCCCGTGCGGCGGCTCGCAGTGTATGTAGATGTAGATAAAGAGATACAAGTACTTCTATCATATATCATATTTTTTGGAGTAAGACGTTATTTATTATATTTAGTATTTTACATTAAAACAGGTATTTACCTGGCATGCTGATACGTAATAACCTAGAAATAACTTCATCATTTGTTTGGAAATATGTATACATGAAAATTAAGTCTGGTTTGGGATGCGTAAAAAAACTTTTCCATTGCTCTCCAACTTTTTCCAAGCTGGGTTTCCAAATGAAGATTGGGAGAATAATTTTAACGAAAGAGAGCACAATAATGATTATTTTAAGTTATCTTCAGATAAACTTAAATTATTGAACGGAGAATGTTCAAATGCATTCGGAGTAAGATCAAACTGGAGTAAATCAGCTATTTGATGGACGTCATCTCTTTAAAACCGCGATATGCTTATATTTTCAGATTCATGAAAAATTAAGTGGAAATTTTGTAATTTCCAAGAATAATTTAGAGCTACATTTTGCAGAATATTTTGTGATATTCCAAATTATTTTTTCCCATCTCTGTTCCCTTAAAACCCCTATGTTCCCATGACCTATGACCGAGTGGCATCCCGCTGGGGTGCTTTCTGCTCTCCCAAGAGACCCCGATATTCCGACTCCCTCCGAGTTGTCAGGGCTACCCTTTCCGTAGGATCAGCATGAGTGACTCGGACGGACCCTTTCGGGTGCAAGTTTGCAGGAATTCATGCGGATAATTTCGTTTCAGCGGTGTGCCTTTTGACTGAATACTCCACCCCTATTGAAATCAGGAAAGTGAAACTTAGTTCAGATAGGTTTGAGACGTTTCAGCAAAAGTAGTGACTATTTGGTGGATGCCTGAGAAACCTGTTTATACAAAATAATAACTGGTTAATTGAGAATCGTGGGATTTGGGAAAAAATGAGGATTAAGTTCTCGGCAAAATTAAGAGCTACTTTAAAAAATGCCTCCATTATAGGTTGAATACTTAGAGACATGGATATAGCGGGAGAATCGTCCGAGGGCAGAAGAAATTCGATTTTTTATTATGAACTTCATATAGAAATAGAAGATGGAATGAATGGTGTGGTTATTATTAGGGAAAGGATTACATAAGAATAAACTCTGCGCCGGGGTTAGCCTGCTATAGGAATGCCACATCGACATCGACGTATCCAACTACTCCATGTTAGGTCACACCTCGAATACGCCGCGAGCATTTGGGACCCTGGTGATAAATATTTAACCGTAAAATTAATCGAATACAAATAATAGCAGAACACTTTGCTATAAACTGCTACAAGTAAACGTATAGTGTCTCACCAATTTGAGAGGGATTAAGGTGGGAGCCCCTAGAGGATCGGTGGCTACACGCTAGGCTTAGGTTGCTTGAGAAATTCAGAATTTCAGAGTGACATAGAGAATATTATCATGACTCCTCACTACATCTCTAGGTCTGACAGATGTGATAAAATAAGAGAGATACACTGCCGAACAGATAGGTACAAAAACTCGTTCTTTCCGCGTACAATAAGTGACCACAATAAAAACTGAGCTCCAATAAATACACTCCTATGATATACGTCACCATTTTACCTGCCAAAAATACAAATCTTTACATGGCTGGTGACCTAAAATCCACTGCCGCAAGCCCATGCGGCGGATCGCAGGGTAGTATGTACATGTAGATGCTTTTTGGCCGAGATATCGAAAACATCCAGTACTAAAATAATCGATTAAGCATCGATTCGATTTTTCAAAACACTCATCAGTATTATAAATGCTAAATATATGGTAAATGAGAGGTGATGAATTTTTTGGGGGGGGGGTAAAGGTTTTATGGTGGTTCACGTCTCTGGGTCACTTATTCCGGTTTTTTCTGAAGACATGTCCAACATCTTTGGAGTGCGGTTCATAAACTGGGAAGAAGGAAAAATAGTTTCCGGATTAGTTTTCCTGCAATTCAGCCTTGAATGTGGAGGCTTAACGTGGACTCTTATGGAAATTGCTCAGAATGCTGCAGAAAAACGTCCATTTGAGCGAGAAATCATATTTTAACTCTTAACCCTTAACTGGTCGCACCCAAAAACTTACGCAAATGGTCACGTCGGGTCATTATGACCCAAAATGCATTGAATGCAATTAACTAAGTGTTTTCACGATAACTTTATTTTTATTTTACTTATTTTCATTAATAAACTTACTTATATTAGATTAATATATTTTTATTAAAAAATAGCCACCGTTTTATACACAAAAACATCATACACATACGACTGCATTACAGCAATTTTGTATTAAAACTTTTGTTACGCTGGAAACATAATCTAACACCACCATGAATTTCTATTATTAATTTTAAATGACATTACTGAGCTTTACACCATTTGACAACTGGTTTTTTAGCCTCAATGACTGAAGTTGCTCTGGTTGTGTTGCACTGGTGTTCCTGTAGTGTCAGAAGCGAAAAATATTACTAACACTGGTGATTCGCCCAGGGCAGAAGCGAGAATGAGTAGACTTCACTCGTGGTCGCGCCGTGTCGGAAGCGCGAATAAATTGTAACACTGGTGGTCGCGTCGGGTCAAAATCGAGAATAAACTGTTACACTTAGGGTCGCGTCGGGTCAAAATGTCTGTTTCAGAGAAACAAAGTATCTTTTTGCAAATTAAACGTTACTTAGTGATAAAAGGACAAGAAATAAAAGACTAGAGAGAAGGACGACTGAAAACGACATCATTCTACCACAAAAATTATCGAAGCAAAACCGGTCGGGTCATTATGACCCAACGCGACCAATTAAGGGTTAATAAAAACTCTTTAAAACCAGCCGGAAATTAGAAGTATACGAGTATTTTAACTCCTATTTTTTAAAAAGTTAATAGCAAATTACTGCAGTATTTGAAATAAAAAATGGCGCTGCAGACGGCTCCTATGGTTTGAGTTTTTACAATACCACGTAAATTCTTCTTCTTAGTGGAATCTGTCTTCTGACAAGTTTCAACTGGATACCCTCTATCGCAGTCGGTCCTGAGTATCTTCTTTCATTTTCCTGAGAATTCGGCCATTTTTTATGTCATAGAGCATTCACATTCTTTCCATTCCTGGCATTCCTTCTATTTATCCTTCAATAATTCTTCTAAAAAGACAATTTTGGTGTAATATGTGTCCCATTCAAGCTGTCTTCCTCTTTTTGATTTCTCTCAGCAGTTTTCCCTCTTCTCCTGATGTCATTAGTACTTCCTCATTTCTTATTCTATCCGACCACTCCACCTTAAGCATTTTTCTCCACAACCACATTTCGAAACTTTCTAAGTACTTTTCACTTTTTTCACGTAAATTATACCATATAAATACTACGTTAACCATGGAATACCCTCAAGTGACAAAAGACAGGGTCTTAATAATCCTATGGTTCGAAAAATGTGGTCATTAAAAATTATATACGTGGAATAACCTGCATATTATACTGCCTAATTTTAGTTTTCAATAGGTGACGCATTTCATCTACGAAAATAGAATGTTTCTAGCTGAATAAAAAAAAATATGTAACTCATTTATTTGCCTTTACTCATTTTGTCAAGTTAAAGCCTCCTTATGGTAGTGCGAGCGAGATAGTTCCCTAATCATAATAGAGACCATATTCGAATTATAACTTTTAATTTCACCTGCAGTGAGACACACGAACTATATGTTTCATTATTAATGGTGAAATGATGTAGTTTTACTTGACAGAAATTGTAAGTAATTAAATGGAAATATCCAATAAATCTTTAACTTGACTCATTTTTTCACGCGATGTTTGAAACTTTATCAAAACGGAAGGTTTATTGTGATCCCGATGAATTTAATGCGGTGAAAATATGACTAATTTTAAAAAATAGTTGGGAAATACACAAACTACACACTGTTGATTTTTTGACGAGATCTAAGTGTAGAAAATGTCTCATTTTTAATATACCTAAGGCCTCTCTGGGGTGCATACACGTACCATTTCCCATGTAAAAGGGATGGTATTTTCAGGTAAATATCTCGAAAACTAATGTAGTAAGGGATTAAATTTTTTGTGTCACTGGAAGGTTGATATATTTTTCTTTAAAATGAGACCAAATTCATTGATTTATAGGCAAAATGAGATTTCGCTCAAACTATCTTAATGAAAGCCCCTGGCGCAAAGTACTTTTGAAATGAGAATCAGCCATGCAATACGTTGCATTAGTTACTGCCTTTTTATAAGACAAGTTTATTTTTAAATAAATACGACACGAGGAGTTGCTTGGCATGGTAGATGGGGAAATGAAACTTTTGGATGAGATCAGGAGGAGGCAGGGTAGGTTGCCGGAATGGTTGGTGTGGGGCGATGATTTACCCAAGGACGTAAAAGAGGGAAGAGTGTTGGGTAAGCTAGCGAGGAAAATACAGAACAAGGGTATTGAGGGCGGGGTGAAGATGGAAGCAGGCAGGCATGGAGAGAGGAATAATAATAGAGGTAGATAAGACTCTTCACGTGTAAAAATTTGAAGGGTACTCTCTGTCTTTAAATAAAACCTACCTTTAACCAGCAGATTACCTCTATGAATGAGAAACCTACTGGGGTACTTGTCGAAATGCTTAGTCATCCAGTCTTAATGATAGCATTTACAATCCATACTTTTTTATACGTAAAAGTAAGTTTTATCTTTAATCGTTCAGCTGTAAAATTCCAGAATAATACCGTTTTATGGTTTCTTTATCCTCAAAGTTTATTCTCTCTCAAGGATCTTAGAATTTGGAAGACCTTTGGGAAATAATTGTAAAGCTTAAGATCACTTTGGAAGAGATTTGCAAAAAAATTAATCTTTTTTCATGAACTACTGGCTATAGCATGGATTTGGCTGTTCTATACAATAAAGTGTCAAATATGTGGGTTAGTTAATATTTGTTGCTATTTTTCCGATCATGGCACGTACAGATGATATGGTACGATACACTCGCACGTGTGCATATGCGCCAAGGGATGAAAATCGCCATGAAAATATCATTTGACCTTGCCAGAACAATTTCATTCCTTGGTGTAGTTTCTAATTTACCCAAAATCAGTTTTAATTTACGCGATCCTTGCCGAAAAGCGCATATTAGTGAGGAATTCGAACGATCTCTGTCTCTAGGGTTGGTGCTACGAAGCCACTGCGTTCAAACATCATTGCCCCCAGCGTTAATGGTTTAGGGTTCTCGCATTTGAGATCAAGGAGCGCATATTAACGTGGTAACTTGTCGCTCGTGGTAACACCGAGCATTTGAGATTAGGGAGCGCATATTAACGTGGTAACTTGTCGCTCGTGGTAACACCGAGCCATCAAAAGCGGTCCTACTCGTCTTACTCACTCGAGGTGCAAAACGGCGATAAATTGCAAATCCTCTAAATATAGGGAAAACGGGGAGATGGGGGAGTCTGTCCTAAAGATGGATCTCGTTTTAATGGACAGGCTGAGTAGTACTCGTGAAGCAACGGCGGCAGAAGCATTAAGGTAATAGTTATAACTTCAAATCTCTCCATCGCCAAACTTCTGAAAATCGCTAATGAAATGAGTGCGTGGGAGTGTTGTTGGGGGGGGGGGGAGCTAGAAGGGGGATGGAGGGATGGAAATAGAATGCTAGCGGGGGCGATATATAGCGCCCCTCTTTCCTCCTTCGTAGCCACTCCTGTCTTCGTTTTCCTCGCGCTCAGGGACGCCGGCAGTTAAAGTGGTTAAGATCGTTAGCGCGCGCAGAAGGGTTACAAGGGCCGGGGGCGGGTTGAGGTGTGTAAGTGGGGTGGAGTGGGGAGGGTAGGGATGAGGACACGGGAAGGTCTCGTCTCGCGGAGGACGACTGCCGTGCCGGGCAAAATGGAACGAAAGAGCTTGAGGAGTCTTCGCCGCGTCGCGCACAGCCGACCGCAGTTTGGTGGGCTGGTGCTGGGGCAAATATCGCAAAAGGGAGAGGGAAGTATGAGCGGCAAGAGAATATTCCAGTTCCAGTTTTCTCTCTCTCTCGCGACATGCTAGGTAAACGAACAGTACAAACAGCCGGAAAACAGTGCCCACTGATCTCACATGAAAGAGGTTCACCGCAGCGTTCCCATTACCGTAGAGTACTTGATGCTTCCTCAGAATATACGCGCGATTCGCTTGCTTTATTTGCAACTGGAGAGTCGTGTTTTGTTTTTGATTTGATTTGAATTATTTGGTGAGTTCAAAACCGCAGCCTTTTAGAGGCAAGTGCTTGGAGCTGAATTATCGTTGCGTCTCTAATAAACAGGAGTTTCATTTAGGTTTATTTTCGGGCAGAAAAGCGGTTTTCTGCCGGAAAAAATACATGGTAACTGCGCTGAAGCTAAAATTGTATAAACTTATTTCTCTGGCGTTGATATTTTCTCCATTAGCAGCGAATAAATATGTTTTCCGTTAAAAGTTTTCTTTTTTCGTTAAAATCAAATGGTAAAAGTAAATTCTTGAATATAATATCTGCATAAAAGTAAAATAAATAATCCTATTAAATATTACCCCAGTTGATCTCATTTTAAAGTCAATTAATGGAATTATTTGGTGTGCCTGCTGAATTAGAAATGAAGTTCAGGCAGGAAAATCATAAGCTTCATGGTGCAATAATGTTTAACTTCAATCAACGCCTCTTCTCTAAATAAGTTTGGCTTATGACTCCAAATTTAATTTAATAAATTAATAAAAATTAATAGATCTATTCCTTACCACGCCGCTAAAACCTCGCCTCCTCAATGTAGGTTGTAATCTCAGTGTAGTATATAATAAATAATAGGACAAAAAACCTCAATGTAGGTTATATCTTATAAAGTATTGCGATTACCATATAATTAAAATAAGTGTAGTTGATGATACACATCATGTCAGGTCCTTGAATGTATATAAACGGACTTTATATTGGTGGAACACAATTTTGTTGCACAAATACCTCCGGTTTTCGCTAATTAACGGTATTCAATAATATTTAATTTTTTTCTAGTTCATCAGTGTATTAAAGGCTTGATATGCATAAAAACCAAATCATCAAAACTTTTTTCCATCTACTCTCCGAGTAAAATCTGTTAAGTATAATATAATTAAAGTTATGGATGACTTTTAGGGAATAAAATATATTTATCATGCGTATATATGCTGTAAAAAATCTCAAATTTGACTATAATGGTTCATTGAAAAATTAACTTTTGAGAGTGTATCATAAAAATCATGTTATTTGGGAATAAGGATTCAAACATGATTAAGCGAGTTAATTTTAATGAATATTGTTCAAATTTTGCTATCGTTAAGACCGAAGGATGATCACTGTCATCGAAAAATTTGATATTTGATCAAAATATCGGTAACTTTCTTCAATTTTAACTTTCAGAAGGATACTGTACCTTTGAATTGGTCTTGATTTTTATTTGTACCTCTCCCATGCTATATAAATCGCTGCCAAGTATAAGATATTTCACTTTTTACACTTAATATCGTACATTTCATAACATTAATTTCATTATTATCATTTTTCGTGTTTACTTTGTACCAGTTGGTAAGAAAATTATCTTTTATACGAGTAGAAGGTATTTTTTCTTTCATTGGTACAATTCCTCCTGCTCCAAGATTTTTCCGCGTAATAATTCTGCGTATCGTTACTTTTAATTACTTCGTTACTCTCTTTTTATCCATCACCTGGACCTCACACTCAGAGTGAATGATCATAGTATTGCTATAACACTGACATAGTCCTTAGTGTTGACCGGAAAACTCCACGAGGAGATGAATACGTATCATTTCTTACGACCATTTTATCCGTCTCGGCAGGTCATTTTGCCTACAGCCATATGGTTAGTTTATGATATTATGTGGAGTTTTATTTGCCATCGCGAGCACCGTTCCTTATTTCTAAAGGTTTGGCAACAACAATTGATCCGGACTTTCATTTTTCATTATAGATTCCCTGGCCTACTACTGTTTTTGTTAGCCGTAAAATAAAAAATTTCAGGTTTTCCTAGGGAATAGAATGAAAAATGGGGATATCCTGAGGCAGAATGGGCTTGTGAATAAGGGAAAATACAGGATCCCAAGTCAACAAGAGGAAGACTCGGAAATAAATATACAAATAGACCATAGAGAAAAGCACATGAAAAGAGCAACATGGACGTCCTGAAACAAACTGCTTATGTCTAAGACATGGTTGCGGTAAATGTCATGGTATTGCTTACAGTGGTTCCAGATATATCGTGATAAATGCCGCTCATCGGTATCTCACCACCCTGAGACGGCTGCAGTTTAAGCGGCAAAAACGTTGGTAATGGACCTTCCAACCAGTATTAAATTCTGAAAAACATTTTTTATATCTGTAAAATTATTTTATGGAGTTATTGTAAGACTTGCTTGCAGACTTGTTAATTTATAAAAGAAAATATCTGCACACTTTCTTCTCTCGCAACAAACATTATTCGTGTCGTAATATTTTAATCCTGTAGGTTTTTTAATATATGTGGTGTACTTGAGTTAGTGGTATGTCCCTGAAATTAATCCTAAGTAATAATCACGATACACGTTCCCTAAAAAGCCATGATAAAATTATTACTTAAAAAAAAGATTTCCTCCTTATATCTAAGACATGATTGCGACAAATGCCATGTTATTTTATGCTGTGGTTCCAGTGGTGTCATGATAAACTGGTGAATGGGTCAGTATATTTTATACCTATAATGCATAGATTTATTTTTAATTATCTCTACTCAGAGAAAGCAAATAAAAATAACTACGGCTGTGGACGTGAGAATTTTTCTTGCTAAACTGTGCAATACCTCATTCTTTCGGGATTAAAGCTATTCAGTTTAAAAATAAAAAACCCACACCTATTCATCAAACCGTTGATGAATTGCAGTTAAGGTCTCTTTTGTTCCAACGGGAATCCCACGCCCTTTTCAATTTATACGGCAAGTGAAGCAATCTTCGACTAAGAGGGAGAAGGGTGCATTACTTCGGTGCTACAAAGGTCCCGAGTGGGTGGAAGGCAAAGAGAATGACGGCTCTGAGGTCAAACCACCCACTCATCCCAGCCTGCCCCCGCTCCACCAATTATAAAATGCCCGATTCGTAGGGAATGCTAGAACGCTGCACTTGAACGTACACATTCGGCGTAGGAGTAGATATGACTTACAAAACGTAAATTAACTTAAATATAAGTCATCATTGGTCGTTCAATCCTAAGATTGGTTGGCTGCAGTCATCCTTCCTTCCCTAACTTATGTTAATATTCGTACTTCCTGGTTGCTCTTCTCATGAACTTTTTCTTTCTTTAGTCTATAAGTATATTTATTCCCAAGTCTTTCTCTTGGAATTTTACCCTTTATTTTTCCTTTAGTCTTCTTTTCTCCTTTGGATTTCATATGGTCTCTTCGTATTTTACCAACTTTACCATTTATTGACTTCATCATTTATTTTTTTTCTCGTCCATTTCATATTCAGCATCATCCTGCAGAACCAATATTTAAATCTTCTAATCTTGTTAAGGCTGTATTTTTTTTAATGTTCCATACTTACGATCCATAGCGTGCCACGCTGCACTAAAATGTTTTCACGTTAAATTTCCGGAGAGAAGTTGTGGACTTGACAGGTGATCGGTTTGACCAATTAAAGGGATAAGTCCTGGTCTGTATCCTTACGATAGACTATTTTGTCATGATATAAAGAACCTATCACTTGAAAAGGGGTTCTTGGCGAGAGACTGTGACTCGACGCAGGATAAATCGTACGTATGGTGTGATCATTCAGGTATTTACAACTTACGTAACTGATGCGGCTGATCATACATTTTCATCGTACATCATCAATCTGAGGCTTTTAAGTAAATCAATCACGAACAACCTTGAAGGATAAAATGAAAATATTGTTGACCCGCGTAACTACGGAAAATACTTTGACGAATGCATGCTAAATAAAACTGAGCTATTGGTGCGTAATTTGCATGGATTGAGGCTTAGCTGTCTTTCAAATTTCACTTACCTATAGAAAAATGTAACAATTCGTTTAAATTCATCACAATAGTTGCGGATGAATACAGCCAATGTTTAAAATTTCTCGTATGCCACCAAATATACTCCTCTGTTAAGTTGTTGAAAAAAACGAGTTTTGTTTTCTTTTTTGTCTACTTTTAGGGCTATTGTGGCATTCGCAATAAAAATAATATAATAATAATAATATCTTTTTACTCCATACAAAATACATTAACAGCATTAGCTTGGACATTTTAAACAGAATGATGGAACATAGGTACCCCAGAGGAAAACCTGTCTCGGGGTTACCATTATGAATAATTTTTTCCAAGAAAGATCAGATGCTAAGTCTTGATTATTAGTTATATTTTAATGAAGTGATGCAGTGATTAAATGATTTAATAATTTTGTGCGTTCGTTTCATAGAAAACACCACATGCAAAGAATTTAATTTCACATTACTACTAAAAAATGACTAATGCATATAAACACGAATTTAAGCATGCATATCTGCACATGGATATATGTACATTCACATGAGTAGACATTATTGCGTACATATAAGATCATACTCACACAACTTATATACCTATATACAAGTAAGAATCATATAATAGCATTTCTATATTACCTTTTTTTGGTAAAAACTCAACTTTCTCATTGCACATAAGCCATTTTTTAGCCTCTTTATTGAATCCGAATTCTGTTTCTGCCTTGGCCACATCATTTGGCAGAGAACGAAATAATACCAGAAATTAATCGAAAAACAAATAGGTATAAAAAAGAATACACATATGATAAATACACACTCATATAATGCTTTCTGATGCATCTTATGATCGTGAGCTCTTTTCGGGCTACCACCGGGTTTAATTATTCATTATTTTGCAGTGTTCGGTCCTTAAAGTGCGATTTTATTGATGTTTAAACGCTTATTTGAATACGTAATTTCATGCACTGCTACTGGACTATTGGATGTCAGCCACTTGGGACGAAACAAGTTGCTCGTAATTCGATAAGAAGTTCGATCTCTGTTGGAAATCTGACGCCATGTTCCAACGCTCGCCATGAACTTGGCCGTGCTCAATATCTACTACTAGTACTAGTAGGCGTTACTTCGGCGTGTCGGAACTGTTCCTCCCCGGCGGCGAAGGCAACGATCGGCCTGGCACCGTTTCAGCAAAGGGCCCGAAGGAGCTGTAAATACGTTTGGGGAGCAGTTGCTGAGACTCACCCTCGGCTTCTTTGGACACTCGCCAAGCTCTATGAGAATTCTCCTCGTGGATCCGAAAATTTTAATATTTCAATACAAATATCGGCCGGATGAAAAGGAGCTTTCTGCATCAAATTAGGCCGATGGAGTGGCATGAATATTCATTTCATAAATTTTTTAAAAACTCTCCCTCTCTCTCTCTTCTTGAGAACGCGTTTGTTCCTCGTTCCCATTTCTTGATCGATTCAATCATGTTTGATGGCGTTTGGAACCAGGAAAATGGTAAGCTTTTCCTCTTATATATTTTTATCTTCCATATGTATTTTAAAGCAGCATAACTTTCTGTAGAGGGTGACAAAGATGGTTTATATACTAGGATGGTGGAGTCTACTCATAAGCCGGCAGTGATTCAGGCCTATGTGTGATGTGGGAAAGTGGGATGCCTAGTGTAGTTACGGAGGTTATAGAATAGACAGGCCAAAGAAAAGGATAGTAGGTACAAAATGTTTTACGGAAAAATAATAACCAGCATAAGATCAAGTGCCTATCCGCAAGGGCCAATGTCAAAAAATACTCTAACCTGAATAAAATTATACTTTATTGGTACGATCTGACAGTTGACAGTTATTCCTTGTGACAGGTGACAGTTGAGTCCTTGATAAGGCACGTAAACGAAGGTGCCAATGTTTACTTATGTGAATATCTCCAAACCACTAACGTTGTTCAAATATTGTTATTATCTTCGGAATCACTAGTACTGTTCTCAAAAGATTTTTGGCGACAAAAAAGTTATATTATGACTTAATTTTAGTGTTATCACCTTGTAAACAGCTCACTTGTAGCGTTTTTCTCATAATAACAATAACAGTACACCCTATCATCATTTCAGACTCTCTGGAGCGTATCATGACGGATTTTTTATGCTGTGTTTTATCAAGGTTAAGAGACTCTTTCAGAGGAAGAATTTGAAATAAAAAGTATATTCATTCTCTATTTCCATTTAAGAGCTTTTATATGAGTGACCAACCACTTTGTTTGTTTACGATTGTTAAGAATAATTGGGTAGGATGTTGAGTTACCGTATATTCATTTGGTAGACGTAGGGAAGATAGAAAGAAACTTTTGAATGGCAGTTGCCTATTCTCAACGGAGAAAATTGAAGGAATCACCAGATTGTCCCATTTAGAGGACCAAATACTCCATGTAAAGTGATCTCTAGAAGACACTCAAGTATGGATCGGAATTCCAATTGAAAATATAGGCGAATTCCGCGAATGGAAATCGGACCCTTAGGGTGAGAAGCCTGTGGGAAGGCAATGTTGAAATGCCATCATCTGGAATTACTTCATTTTTTAATAGCTTCTTCATAGAGAAGTACGTCGTCTGGTATAGGCGTAGCAAAGATGAGCATGATCAGAAGGTTTCGGTCGAGGCCGATAACTCGTAGTGGTGGCGCGGAATTCCAAGTCCAGGGGTGGGTGCGCAGCTAGAGAATAAAATAAAAAATAAACGCAAAATAAATGACTAAATAGGTGTTTGTGGTGTACCCACAAATTAGGGGATTGAATAATCGGATCATGCTCGAAAAAGGTTATGCTAATGAACAAACGAAGCGAACAAATAAATGCAATTACGAAATTATGCGGGACATCCTTGTGCGTGTAATGAGGTGATGCTATGCCCTCATTCATTAAATGCGCAGGCACGGATATCCACGCCGGCCCGAGTTGAATTTTGGTAATCCTCCCCTTTGAACAAATTCTCTATTCTTTCGCATTTCGGGGCAGGGCCATTAGAGTGGAGACGCATTAGAACCGGAGATTGGACTTGCACGCATTTCGTCTCCGCTCTGATTATCAGTTCATTAGCTCAAAATGGAGCGAGTTAGAGCTGGAATTAGCGTGATTCTCTCCTCAATCGGTTGTAATTTGAAAGCGTCATGATTTAAGAGGATCGGAAGTGACTGTCATCCGATCTGAACCGTTCTTTGAGTTTAGGTGACGGATCGATTCGACCATAAATATCTCCAAATACATGGTAATCAACAGTCACCTGAGACTGCTTCGGGGGAAAGGTATAAAAAAACTTTCAGAGTTGCAATAGTACCTACTGTGCAAATACCATCAGGCCCCTTTTAATTTTTTTCTGGAAAAACAATTGTTTGAGATACACTACGTAGAAATCATAAGTATACAAATTTTTACTACCGAGAATCATTTAACTTTAATCGAGTTATACAATGGAATGTATACAGTAAAAGACCTGTATAAATAAAAAATACCATTGAGTTTTACTGCATTTTAATGGAAACTTTTTTTATAATCATACCAATTAGTAACAACAGGCAGCATTTCTACAGCAGAAGAAAATGAAAGGGCCAGCTTTAAAATTATTGAAGGAACTAGACTTTATTAAGCAGGAAGGTTTTAGAATGATAAGGGGAAAGAGAAAAGTTGCTTCGTTGTGAAGAGGCAGCACCTCGAATGTGACGCGATCACGTTGGAACCCCACACAGAAATATTTATCTCCCAAGATAATAGAAATGCAGAGTAAATCTAAACGCTTCATTAAAAACTGTTACGAGCAAACAGATATTGTAGCACTGCTGATCGGGAACACTAGTTAGGAAGCCGCTTGAGACTCGAGGAGGCTACCCGCTAAGCTAAGATTACTTGAAAAGGACGGCTCAGGGAAGCTTCAGCATGATACGAACGACATAATTTTCACCCAAACTGCATTGCTGGAACCAATAGAAGCTACATAAAAAGGAGCAGCGTGATATTGATCCATTAATGATGTAGTATGATTACTGCTTCTAAGATGTAGTGTGATTATATCGAGTGATATTTTCGGAAGACGACCGCAGGTGTAGGCATCGTACCGAAGAAATAATGGGGCGGATAACTCATTCTACCTACATACCATTAATGACTATAGCAAAATCAGAACAGCATGTTTATTTCAGTAGACACGAGCTGCTTAAAGCGCGAAGGGTTTACAGCTAACGTCAGGCACTTTGCCATCGTATTCCGGTCACCGGGTGGTTAAGTGAAAGTCCGTGAATCCTTCCACACTCCACTTTGGCATTTTGCAGGGTAGTATATAGATGTACCTAGCTGGAAAAATAGTTCTTTCCTCTCACCATGGGCGCACGAATTGGATGCCTCTTCTGAGAGTTTTATTTTTTCAGTTAGAACCTCGATGCTCAGGTGAGTCTTACCAAATTTGAGTATGGGTGAATGCGGAATTTTTGATAAGCTCATGTTGCGATAGTGCAGTATTGTTTTACTACCTGGATATTATTTGGTAAAGTGCATACCCAAACGCAAACATTATTCCTGATGTGAAAACTTTTTAAATAGCGCTACTATTAGATATGTTCAATCATTTTTTGTTGGCATATTAAGGAAAAGCCTGGTGCATACATATAGATAACGAAGATATTCGTCAAACCACCTCTTTATCCAAACTTAACGAGTACTATTGCTGTTAATTCTTTTCATCTTTCCTACTGGCACAATACTTGATGTTGGGAGTTATCCAAATCTTTGTCTTCTACCATGCAGTCCAACGTAGCCATTTCGATTAATTCTGCTAAATTGTTGCGCCCCTGATAAAAAGTTTTCATGCAGGTGCGGAAATAGGGTAATTGTTCATACCCCTTAAAAGCATTCTTTCCCTTAATTTTATTAATTTTTGAATGAATAATATAGTTAATGGAAGCTATAGATTCTTATAATATTTCCGCATTAAGAGAGCCAAACTCGATATACAGTGTATATTTAGTATATTCAGGCGTAGTTTTGAAGCGTGATGCATTGGTAATCATACGGAAGATAACGATAGTATGGGCTAATATAATAAATATTGTGTTTGTAACGACCTGTTAGCAAGAGAAAAACATCCCTTTGGAGCGGAACAATATGCTGATTGATGTGTTCGCGTGACAACAGAATCTCTAAAGGGCACAAATTTTAACGCGCCGCCAAGTCTAGATGTAGCTTACATTGCTTATCCGCCGACTCTTGATAACAATTCAGGCAGTAGGTATTTTGAATGGTAAGTGCTTATTCGGCTTAATCAAACGGTGCATTTGCATCTTTGTTAGATCTCAGTAACTCTTCGAAATATCTCTCTGCTAGTTCACTTCTCTCATTCAACCTCTCTCTGTACTTCCGCCAGCCAGATTATTGCTCAGGTGAAAAGCATTCTTGGCTCGTCATTGTGGGAATATATCTAGATTTCATGTCCCAGCTCCATTGCTGCTCCATGGAATCGCGTGCTCTTATCACCTGGTCGTTTCTAGGCCATGAGTTGTGAGTAGCCATGTTTTTATGGCTTCAAAAGACACTGGAACTCTGTTTGAAAAGCTTTCTGTTACTTCTTTTCGTCGACAGTAGTATACAGTGTAACTTTCCTGATATATGTCTGTGATATAAATGGCCTGTTGAAAGATTCAGAAAATCTGAAGAAAAACTCCTTATTAAAAAAGTCTGTAGGTACATAAAAGCGATTAACCCTTCTTGTGAAGTGTTGCATCGTGGAAAGTTTTGCATTTTGCTTGACCTATTTGAATGAAATTCGTAATATGAAGTTTTGACGAAAAATTTGATACTACCTTATGGTACATGTTTTATCGTAAAAAACAAGAATAATGACAAATAAAACTTTGTTTTATTCCACCAAATTATTTTAAGATACTACTACTTCGTGCAATGCCTTTATTTTTCATTATTTATAATCAACTTACAAGAAGTTGACTCTGAAACTACTAAAATCAACAAGAATAAGCATTAAAATAGTCTTGTAATAGAGGTTACTGACCTTTACATTGTCTCATATTTTATGCAGCAGGGATGAGTTTAATTTCACGTTAACAATTAATATACCGTGGTAGTTAAAACTTCAAATTTATTTTAACTGAATTTTGCAGCATTTTTTTAAGTTGATTATTATGTTATGCCGTCTATTTTTTTCCGAGAATAGTGCAAAGACATAGATTTTCACCAATCACAAAGAGAGTATCCATCATTTTTTGTTCTTGCAGCTTCAACAATATTGAATATTTTCGAAAAAAAAATTCAGTTCATTTAGAACGATATTAAACCATTGCGGAAAACGATATTGAATGTAAACGGGTGCAGAAGAAATATATTTAAACCAAAGTTTCCGTCACAAATAACTACTGTCTTATGATGGGAAGCACAGCAACCAAAGGGATGAAAACAATAATGGAAGCAATAAAAATGAAAATGTTTTAGGAGTTCCACCTAGAAATTCTGTGTATGGAAATGGAATTGCTCAATTTTTTATAAATAATGGGAAGATATAGGTACGTTTACGGCATCACAAAGATCTGTCTGAAAATGAGGGAAATGGTAAAACGTCACTCGCTCATCTTCTTCTCTACAGAATACCGAAAAGCGACATCGGTTAGTGCATTTATACTTTAGCGCCACAACGAGGAAAAAGCGTTTCATTCCATTTCACTTCAAGTTAGCCCGTAGCTATAACTCCTTTCTCCCGATTGAAGAATGCGATGCCGTCTCTTCTCATTTTTTCTCTCTCGCCCACGAGAATTGTCTGCACGATCCCCCTCTCATTCGCAGCGCGAAATTTTCGATTTCCCCCGGCGAGAACCTAGTGGTGCATTACTTCCTGTCGTTCGTGGAACATATGAATCTCTCGGTTGGATCAAAGATGCCTCCCACGTGGAAGAGGAGTGGAATACGTGCCCCGATGAAAGTAACTCGACTTCCCGAGATTCATATGTATTGGAGGAAAACTAACCAACCGAGTTGATATCCTCACCGTTGGATTCTAAAATTCCTACTATACGTGTTATATACACTTCCCTGTTCACGTGATGAGATCTAGCATTGTGGATGATGATAGCTTTCAGTGGCAAAGCAGTATCGAATTGTATTGGCCAGGATATCTGTCACAAAATAAAGGACTAGATAGGATAAGATATTCAATCCAAGTTAATTCTTTTATTCAATATTCTAAATCTACATACTACCCCGCGAGCCGCCGCATGGGCGTGTGGCAGGGGGTAGTAGGTCACCAGCCGTGTAAAGATGTAACATTTTTGGAGGTGAAGTGGTGACATGTACTATGGGAGTGTATTTAAAGGAGCTCAGTTTTTATTGTAGTCCCTTACTATGCGCGGAAAGAACGAGTTTTTGTTCCTATCTGTTCGGCAAAGTATCTCTCTTATTTTATCGCTTCTGTCAGACCTAAAAATGTAGTAAGGCGTCATGATAATATTATCTGTGTCGCTCTGAAACACACCAGTTCTGAATACCTCAAACAGCCTAAACCTAGCGTGCAGCCTCCGAGTCTCTAGGGGCTCCCACCTTAATCCCTCTAACAGTTGTGTAACACTATATGTTGGTTCGTAGCAGTTTTTAACAAATATTGATGCTTATCGTAGAATTATCTGGAAATTTGATTCTTGGGGTAGGAGGCTGTGGTAAGACTAAAGCGTTTTCTAAGATATTACTTTAAAGAAGATGTTAGAGGGTTAGCTGGTTGCCTAGGAAAAAATACAAAAGAGGAAGTGCTAGCAATAGTAGAATGGGAAAAGAAGCCGTTCATGGGTGTTTTGATGTGGCTGGGATAGTGGGTGGCTTAATTACTGAGATGGAAAGATCAGTTTCAAGAGACTGATGGAGGGAAATATCGGTCAAGGACCGAGAGGCAAACTTCATGTTAGGAAATAGAAATTATTTTGAGGAACTTTAAAGATAAACTTCATCGAGTAAATTAAATTAGGTATGTAACTTAGCAGTCGGTAGGAGGAGCTCTATTTGCACTTGAGGCGTATCACTGTTACGTAGGGCAAACGATTCTCAGTAATGGGCCAAGGATATCTGCCTTCGTGAGACATCTAATGAATGTTCCCTTTCAGAAATAAGTCGACACCAGGATTCAAGTTCAATGGATATTCGTATCGATATCCATTCAATTCAATTCAATGTTCATTCAGTTCAATTTATATATAAAAAAAATAGCCTCGTCTAGTTTCATGGGTGTGAATAGTACATTTTCACCAACCATGCATCATAGTACCTGCTAGAAAATTGTGTAGTATGTAAAATATTGGAGGTAACAGTACGTCATTTACGCGAATAGTTGATGCATATATACCTACAGTAGATACCTTATTTATTTTTGAAAAAACATAGTAGGTTTTAAGTTGTGGTTTGTAATGTCTTTCCTGGCTATAAAGTTACACAAACTTATCCATGAAGAACTGTAATTAACTAGATAACTCGTCAAGCAATCTATCAATTTAGTTTAAATAGGTCGTAACAATACCTCTCTATTTGCTCAAGAAACTGTCCTCCCAGTAGTCTAGTTCTCTCATTGTATTTTTTTACAATCAGTTCGGTCATACTCGGATGTACCAAATATTTTCGCAACCGTCAGGGAAAAATATCATTTTTAAACTCACTTTTATGATTTGGTATAAATTGTCACTCATTCGATCCGGTAAGTGAATCTCTTAAATAAATTGTGATAGTTTTGTGTGCTTTACTAAGTTATTCCATTTTTTCCAAGCTTGGCAATATTTGATGCCGATGTTATGATGAAATTATTCCATTAACTCCAATGCTCCAATAAGGCTGAAGACGGGAAAAAACAGACAACCTCCTTTCCTATGAGAATCTTGAATTTCCCAAGATATAAAAAAGTGAAGTATCAGGATTGATGTGGTGGAATGAATTCATCATAAAAAATTAGAGTAAAGGCAATTTTCCAACTAGATAAATTTTTATTCGACCTAGGTTTCGATGTACTACTTATCTAAAGAATATTCCCCTTTGAAAGCTGGTAGACACCCAGGAATCGAGTTCACTTAATAGATATTCGTCAACGTAGTAGCCTCGAGTCTAGTTTCACGGGTGTGAAAAGTATATTCTAACCAAGCATGGACCAAAGTTCCTGTTAGTCCGGTGTTCCATGTTCATTTTCGGTGTTTCTTTGTAAGTTACGATGATTAGGCCTGATGATGATGCAGTACATCGAAACCAAGGTCAAATAAAAATTTATCCAAGTGGAAAATTGTCTTAATTCTCATTCTTTATCCCCATGATACATATCCACCTTCCACGAAATGGAGTCGAGACTTGAAGAAACATGATTGGTGGCATCTTACACACTGACCCTTGCTTCGTCGTGGATGCACGGCTGAATATTCCGTGAATTATAGCTCTGCTGCTTTTGCATCGGATTCCCTCGATGCCATATATCCTCGGGGATGACCCTGGTGTCTAATCTCCATCTACCCTCCGCGTGGCCTTTTTTGTATGCGGTGGGCCCGGTGCAAATGCATTAATTATTCACCCAATTCAGTCGCCCATTGTCCTCCTTCGTGTTCCCTTCCACTGGAAACGCTTTTCGCTCGGTGGGAATCAACGTTTTCCGGAATTCCGCGGTTTTCCTGAATCCCCCTCCCCAACTTTGTCCCACATTCCCCAAACCGGCACTCCCTTCCAATGTTCCTCCCATTGTGAGAACCATGAGCAGAGGGCTCTCACCACCACGACTAACGTCTCTGGCCTCTTCCTCGTGTTGCTGCTTCTTCTGTCGGTAGAGTTTGGTCCGAGTTTACTTCTGACAATGATGTATTACAGACGATTTTCACACGGCATCTGTAAATCGGGGGGTGCTTTCATTTGGATCAAGCGCGCTAATCACGTGGCAGTACAATAGTGCATTTGGTATCCGCTCGTTAAGCCGTGTTTACTCGATGCATCTACCGCATGAGTATATGCATGGACGCATTCACCATTAAAATTGCATTGAGTAAACACCCAAAATTGCGCAACTGCATGAATTCGTTCTAACTTGGAGCATTTGCTCACGCATCCCTCCAGCCATATACTAGAGAGAGAACATGGATTGTGTAAGCACGCCTTTACAGACTCTTTGCACTAAGTAGTGCACTTGAAAACAGATCGAGATCAAAGTTGATGTTCCTTTAAGCAACAAAGTAATGTCGATAATGGCTTCCGTGACATTAGTCAAATTTGATGACTGTTAGAAAAGGCGTCTAGGATTCATACTGTGAGGTTTTTCCAATTCTCAGTAATAAACATTTTACGTTTTCAATACTTATATTGAACGAATTCTACAATTTTATGAAAGACTTTTGGCCGTGACTTTTGTTCACCAACAGAGTGCTGCCAGCTGGCAAATTAAAAATATATCACTTTCTAAGACATTTCACTTATTTCTTAAATGTATTTCCATTCAGAATGAATCACATCAGATCGGTGAAATTGTCTTATGAAAAATTTATGAGACCTATTTAACAATATATAAACCAATTTTGTTTTGGAGTAATAATAAACTTATAACCTAACCTTAAGTTCTCTTGTATCCATCAAAATTATCAGGAGATTAGCAAGTCTGGTTAGCGTAGTGGTCTGCGCATTGGCCCGATAAGCTAATTGGTTCGTGGTTCGATTCTCGGTCTAGTCCGATGTTTTTATTGCAATTTCAATTCTGTTCACCGCCGTTTTTTCTGCAAGCTTTAATAGTGTCACTTTATTCAAAGCTTAGTAAAACTAACTGACTTACAACTTGCTTCAATGAAAGGTGCAATGAAACCTACGGCTACGGTCTAAATATTTTCTCCATCAACACTCGTGTCACCAGCTCATTTAAAGAAGTGATTGGACAAAGATGACATTTCAAGTAGAATTGAATACAGCCTGTACTTATATGACTGCTGACTATTCCATGCACAGCCTTAAAAAATCAAATAGCATCTATCTGAACAACAAACACTTTATCTTCATCCTGAGAGCTCAGACAACGTTGCCAGCGAAACATAATATGTAACAGCCTCAAAATCTCGAAAAGTTTAGAAAACACATCAAGGACATTACTCCACCCGCTGAATCGAGTGCCAAAATTATGGATCCTTTTGCTACTCTGCAGGAGTTTCCACCACGACTGTTAGACAAGAAAAATACTGATTTATACCGTATCCTTTGTGCTTTTGAAAAGAGCTCGTTTGATGGCATCTTTTAGCTACGAAAAGCGAAGTTACAATATAAGCAGATTAGTCTCCGAAAATTGTTAATGAACACTTATTCCAGTCATAAAAGCCAACTTCAGCACCATTTCTCCTATATAATCGTATTTTGACGTCAGTTATTGAAGATATTTCACAATAACTCCAATGATGTGATGGTCAGTTGCCTGATAATTACTACCAATAAATTGAATGGGATAATTTAGAATTTATACGTACACATTTTTGGTTAAAATGTTTACCCAGGTTTAGTCCATCCTCAAGTATGACTCCACAAATTTTAAAAATAAGTTCAGGAAAATATTAAATATTAGCGTGGAGTGATGTTGTCACTGACAAACACAGGTCAAATTATAGTTAAATTGCTTTTTTTTCATGATTTCATATCATGAAAAAAATGACAGGTATCTTTATACGGTGAAACGGACTTAATTATAAATGGTCTGATTTCGGTGACGGTTTTATCTCCAACCCCTCTCCATTTCTCTTATGCTAGTAACCCTTTTCCCCTTTTAACGATGTGACCCACCTGTACTCGGTGGCGCAAAAGACCTCCGCCCTCCTTAAAGAACAACCGCGACGAGGAGTGGTAAAATGTGCGACCGCAGCCGACCTGACAAGTGACGTTAACGCTGCGTCTGAGAGCCCGGGTCCTCCAAGGGGGGAACTGCGATGAAAGCGTCTCTCACCGGGAGTGCGAACTTAATTCTCACCCACCGAGTTCGCGGGGTGGTGCGGTCTGGTGACAGCCGCACCAAGGAGAGGACAAGGGAGCTATTGGAGCAAGGGAAAGGGTGGCTATTGTGTTGTGGGAACGCTGCAACGGAGTTAAACAACTGCAGGTATCAAGTGCAGCACTCGCATGCCTAGAAACGGACGCTATCTCCCAATCTACAATTGTTGGGAATTCCCAAATTACAGAACTGGGAACTCCAAATTTAAAGAAAAACACGTCTAATCTAAATTAGCGCGCCACTAACCCGTGACATTCAGTTTAGCGTATTCATCCGATAAGGGTAGAAAGAATGCAAGGTAGTAAAAGCGGAAAATTCATTCGGGGATTCACTCAAGTGTTTCAAACCCAGAGCCCTTGTATTTGCGTTGAGTTCTTTTAGCAATTTAGATATCCATGCTTCCTCCTCTTTTGAAATATTTCAAATTTCAATTGTGAAAATTTAGTGAACCTCATGGGAACGCATCTTTTCGAAGAAGGAGAAAAATTCGTTTCGGGAGGATTCGAGATTTTGTTGGAAACTAAAATAGTTGAAGTGGTTATTGGCAGCAGATTTTTAGGTACTCGAAAAAAATGATTATAGTGATTAAGGAGGTAACAAGAAAAATAAGGAAAAGAAATTCTTAGGAAAGGTCTCCCTCTTTGATGTTCTGGACGCGAATTTTTGTGAGTTTTGAGGAAAAAATACCTGACTATATCTTTTAAATCTTAAATATTTCTGACAGTTTTCTCTAATACTCTTTTACCACTCTGAAGTTGGTAAATCTCGTACATTTTGCAGTTGTAGTATGAAACTAGAGTTGTTTCTCTTTGGTCTAAGGTAAAAACACATAATCAATGCTCTTGAAATAAGTGCAGACTAGACTGTAGTTGTTGAGTGTTCAAGGGTTCTTAGCCCAGATATTTAGGCAGCTACAGTGATATAGAATTCACTGTTATCCGATAAAATTTCCGTTGTCAATGTTCGAGCACACTTATCTTTCAGTGTATCACGATATTACTTGGAATCACAAAGTTTTAATTCTTAACTTATAATAAAAACTTTGTGGTCAAAATTATATAATTTCCTACTCACCTCAGAATGAGCACAGTATTAGAAAAGTTGGAAAGTGTTTTTTGGAAACATCTCCTATCGTAAAATTTAGTTGGTGGTTAGCGTGATAACGTTTTGCAGGTAAGTCAACATAAAGGACAACAAGAATTCTGTCTCATTTATCGCAACTTCAAGACATTGGTTTCACAAAAACTATAAGATGAGATTCATTTGAGCCCCACTTGCTCCACTCTGAACTCTCAAGCTCGCCTTGTGTTGTCAGATCTATGCCTCGCTGTGTAACAATGTATTTCCCGCAAGCTACTCTTTGGATGAATTGTTCTAGGTAAATATATATTAACTTTCCTTATTCATGGAGGCTTTATTTTTTACCTTTAACCTTTTTGTAATATTCTGTTTTTGTAAAATTGCTGTTTTAAAAGTTGTACCCTCTCATTATGCTTTTCCAATGGCATAATCTACAATGAATATTTTTCATTTTTTGGCTAGGTTGTTTCTTTCTTTACCACCACTGCTGCTACAGCTGTTGCGATGTGTAGTGGAACTATTCTTTCATCTTTAGCAAGGCCTCCAACAGTTGGTATTGATGCAGCTGTCTGAAAAACTCCTTTAATCTAAAATGGCTCCCAAACTGAGCTATTTCATATTCGTTTGATAAGTAGGTATTCCAATTGGTGCACTTGATAGATAAACGGACTGTACATGTCTCACCTGCGGGGCCGAAAAAGTGAATACAGGGCAAAGTAGGACCATACATAAACAATAACTCTGCTAAACTTTGTGCAACCGTATAAGTTTTACTCCCCAGTATCTTGGCTTATTACTACCAACTTAAACGATTCACGGATGTTAAAATATCCGTGAAAGTAAAGTCTATTAGCACACTTATGCTGAACTGTTCTTTACCAACGACAAAAAATGTCTGAAATCCAATGTTTTTGTACAATTTTAATGTGTGCGTTACATTTTACATGGGAAAGAGATTTATTATGCCCTCTAAAAACGTTTTTACGACTAAATAATGATGTGTTTGATTGTGTCAATTTGAATCGACAAATGGAGAGAAAAATATGGCAGTCTAAACGTTCATACTTCAAATTCTACCGCATTATAAGTACACATCATTATGAAATATTTTTCCTGAAGGCTTCTAAACTTTCAATTCTGGGAAAGGCTTAACATACTACTCTTTCTACCGTCAAATAATATGACTTATAGGGGGCTAAAATTCCTTCTCTCTACCTCTAACTTTTCGAGCTATGCACAGTTTTCGAAGTTCTTGACGGGCCTTGAAGGCTCTTTCCGCTGTCCATGGGACAATATAAGCCCCATCCATGCCTCGTTTTCCCATAATGCATCCTTCTTTCTTGCAGTGAAGTGATGGGAGGGATGCCTCACGGAGTGGGAATTCTGCGTCGCATATCACGCGGAGTCTTTTCATATAAAAGTCATAATTAAACGGCAGTGTCAACTCTTTCCTAGACTCTTTTGATCTCGTCTTTCTTTACGTCAACATTACCCTGTCATTCAAATAGATACTATGATTGGTTGCAAGTCACTTGCATGAAGTCAGTTTGACTGACATAATCGGCCACAGGGGTATTTCTTTTACATATATAGAATTCAGCATAACCTGCTTCACATGATCTCCTGTCTTTCAGAGAAGTATGGCATAGTTTAGCCTAATTTTTCCTTAATTCAGTTGACATGAAAGGGTAGTATGCATAAATATGAACATTTTAATTTAATTGCCTGGAAAACATGAATACATACGTTGAAATTGATCAGGATTTTGATCGGACACGGAACTGTATAATCCACTATTGCTTTTAACCCGATCTTCGGTTTGGGAAAATTCACATTTTGACGATAAGTCGGCTAGTCGCTACTGATATGTTGCTCGCTGTCTCACTGACCGACGTGAGACCAATAGAAACGTGGCCAAATTTTACTCTCACTTGGGTTTGAACCCTGGTCAATTTAGTGATCAGGCCTACAGTCTCCAAGTGAGGCTGTCACTTCATTATAATGTGAAAATTAGGAGTGGGGAAATAGCAACCCAGTGAACTATCGCTGGAGAACCTAATATTTTCCATAATTTTTCCAAACCAAAACAAAAACCAAATATTTTCCTCATAAAGTTAGGAATGAATGAGACTAAAATCAGTGTAAGGAACGAAAAGCACAACAAATAACTATTTACTTAAACTAGCGCACTATTAATCAGTATTTAAATCATGTACGCCGGGTAAAGCTAATTACTCAAAAGGTAAAGGCTAAGACGCAACAAAAATTTAAAAAAACTGAGACATGTGAGGGCATAGCAGCAAGTGGAAGAGATGAAATGCAAAAAGTGGCTATTTTCTAAGAATGATATATTATAATGTTGAACAGACATTTATCAACATTTTTTTCATATTCATTTCAGACAATCAGATTTTACCTTGTAACATAAATTGATGAATTTTTATAAAATCCCACAACTGAATAACTTTAATAATTGACCATACGGCATTAGCTTTATTTGAAAATACACGTAAGCATTCGTTTTCATATCATTTCCTTTGGTTCAGACACACTCTGCAACGGGAGAGTCATTCCAAAAAAAATCAAATCATTTTATGGTCAGCCTGTATGCCACAAAGTCTACTTAGAACTAATATTTAGAGCATTAGCCTACTACTATTTTCAGTGCGTGTCGTATAATACCAGCAAAAACCAAAGTCCTGTTTCCACTGCTACAACGCGTTTGAAATGAAAAAACTTGTGCAAAAATCGTTGGAAAAAGGAATTACTCATGGAACATCAATTGATAGGCTGTGTGCTGACTTAGCATAAATGTAGCAGGTTTGGATTCCGACATGAGTTTTGTTGATGCGTCGTCAAGTTACAAGCTTCGTCCTCAGTTTTTTCGGAGTACATATCCAAAGATCTCCAATGGAACCCTTCAAAGATTAGGATGACTATATTGTTCTATCTTCCAATCGCATTCAAACAGCGATGAGGTCAAATATTTTTTTGTGAAAATCAAGGAAGTAACTGTAATATTTTTCAGGTACTAAAGCTTTTAAAGTTGCCGGGAGAGGTGCAGAAAAATGTTACTCATGTTGTGACTTATTCATCATCACTAAATGTCATGAAATTAAATATAGGGGCCTCGCAGATTACCACTTCGCCCCCTTTCATCTCTCCGTTTCATTCCAACACATCTTCACTTCGACGTCTTTCGACTTCGGCTTCTACCTGTTTCTTCCTTCTTTCTTCCTGTTTTTCTGCCTGTCGAATATTTCGCACAGTATGCAGCTTCTTCCTGTTTCTTCCTTATTTCTTACTGTTCTTCTACCTGTTTCTTCCCGTGGACATTTATATGTTATTTATGCTTGTGTTAAAGATACATAACGTAAACTTAAACGGTAAACGGTCACACTGATTGCATGTAGAATGTAAACAATCTAACAAAACAATTTGTTAATAGATGGCGCCTCCCACAACCTTTTAAGCACGTAACCATAGCCAACATACTAGTTTATTATATTGTCAACCGATGGCACTGTTTAATTTTGATCATTTTTTTATTTTAAAACGAATACAATGATTATAAACTTTTTTTATTTTTCGTCAAAAGCGGGGAACATGAGCTTTAAAATGACGTCTGAATCATTAACTTTGATAAATAGTTAAGAGAGATATGGCCTATCCACAGAAAAACACCTTTGAGAAATAATATATACGGATAAATTGTTGACGAGAAATATTTCAGATAAAAAATATTTTCATTGGTTTTATCGACACGCATAGAGACTTTTGAAAATGAAATCAATTGTAGAAATCGGTCGGTTTAAACGTAAATGGTGTGGTAAACCATAAATTAAATAATTCTTTTACTCTTTTCAATAAGATTACTTCGCATACCATTTAGATTAATCATTAATCTTCTTTTCCCGATATTACTTCAAAGGACTTCCTCATTGGAGATTTTATCCATCGATCAAATCTTTATCGTTTCTGTGTGACACCAAAAATCAATCGTTTCCAACCTCCATAGCTCTGCATATGTTATCGTAAAAGGTTCACCGCAATGAATTATGATTCTTCAAACACACGTGATGTTTATAAATAATTATTTGAAATCGCAGCGTGACAGCTCGTGGTGGTGGAATGGACAGCTATCGGCTCAATCCTGCACGAAAACTTCTCGCAATAAATCATTTCTCCCACCAATGACCATCCACAGCTTAAATAATCAAACGGCTATCGGTCCATGTATGAATCAGTTCAGTAGAAAGTCTTTCCTATCATAATTCCATAGGTAATACGTAGTTTTTGACGCCAATGACGCTGTAGCCTCCCCTGATTGACCTTGATTTGCCTTATGAATTTCAAGGGCCTTGCTGTCCGTCCATTCTCAGTCTAACACTGGTAATTCCCGGATCTGAGGCAAATGCTTAAGGTACTAATACTTGAGATGTAGCGCTGTCGGGTTTTCAACCCGCTGATCGTGCTGAACTGCATCAAGGCACGTTTTAACCATATAGCCTGTCATATTCTTCACGGTGCTCTATGCTTTTGCAAGAAAAATTAGAATTCTTGCAAAAATTTCTAGTCCTTTCAGAGTAAGTTTCCTCGCGCTGTTAAGCTGTTTTATTTCTAGGTCTTTTTCCCTCCTACCTAATTTCTATGAAGCCTGATATCCCAAATGAATTCGATGGAGTCAGAATTCACTTCGTTAAAATCCATTATGATTTACTCAAATGTCATGGTAACTTGTCACACAGCTTTAATTTCTGACAATAGGTTTCACTAGCTGACCCGTGCGAATATTTCGCACAGTATGCAGCTTCTTCCTTCTTTCTTCCTGTTCTTCTGCCTTTCGAATATTTTGCACAGTATGCAGCTTCTTCTTGTTTCTTCCTTCTTTCTTCCTGTTCTACCTGTCGACAGTTTCGCACAGTATTCAGCTTCTTCCTGTTTCTTCCTTCTTTCTTCCTATTCTTCTACCTGTCGAATATTTCGCACAGTATGCAGCTTCTTCCTTATTTCTTCCTGTTCTTCAACCTGTTTCATCCTATGGACAATTATATGTTATTTATGTTTGTGTTAAAGATACATAACGCAAACGTAAACGGTAAACGGTCACACTGATTGCATGTAGTATGTAAACAATCTAACTAAACGATGTGTTAATAGATGGCGCCTCTTATAGTCATTTAAACACGTAAAAATAGACAACATATTAGTTGATTATGTATTGTCAACAGGTGGCACTGTATAACTTTTTTAACAAAATATTAAATTTTAGATTTTTTGACAAACACTTTAATTTCAAACCATTTTTCTATTTTTCGTCAATAGCGGTGAACATAAGCTTTAAAACGATGTTTGAATCATTAATTTTGATGAAGAATTTTGGGAGTAATGGCGTTACGACAAAATAACACCTTTAAGAAATAATATATATGATGATGATAAATTTTTTAAAATGATGATAAATATTTTTAAAGTCCAGAACTTCATGGATCTCATAACTATTGATTCTATCACTAAATGTTCTCGCGACCGGCTATTAGTTGCTTTTGGCGCTCCTCGGGATAGGATGTATTTTCTCCATTGGTCGTTTGATGCTGATTTTGGTTCCAGGTGTAATTGTATTCTTTGAATGATTGTAAATTTAATATTGAAATTTATTTCACACGTAATCCTTCAAGCAGTATAAACTTTCATTTGGTGCTGTTCTTCAGCGTCTCATGTCTTCCCGCATTGCTGTAAAACTCACGTGACCTCTGATGCTGTATTGAAATTGCCGAGTTTTAGATTGAGGGACTTCAGCATCACCGAGGTCGACTGGATGGCTACCTCTATGTAAATATTCATACAAAGACAAATGTCAAGAGAGAAAAGAATTTTATTGACTGACGGGAAAAGGACACGAGAGAGGATGATATTCTGGCTAGGCCGATCAGTTCTCGATCAGAAAAAAATGAAGGCAGTGGGAAAAAATCTCCGAGCAACATATGGCATTGACGGGATTTCAGGATAAATTGCTTCGTTAGTCCAGCGCCAGGACGCGTATTCCATCACCCATATGTCGTGTTCGGTTTGTGTCAATTGATATTGATGAATTTCAGTAATTGAATTTTAAACACGGCGAGACCATCGACGGGCGCACATACGGTGTTGGGCCGATATTTCTGGCGGCTGACCCAATTAAAAGAACCTACGCTTGAACCCGCTCTGCGTCGGTGAATCATGCCAAAAAACCCCAGACGTATTTTGTTCATCGCAAATTCTCCTGTACGGTTTTTACTTGGTACACCATCAATACACTTTCACCCATTTATTGTGGGAAAGAAACAACTTACTGACTAATATCTTGTAGTCTAGGTGCATTTCATGCAGTACCACATGTTTGCGGGATAAATCTCTCTCTCTCTCTCTCCATGGCGCTACAGCCCTTGGGGGGCCTTGGCCTCCTCCACAATTTGCCTCTAGTCCTCCCTATCTTCTACTCTACTCCTCCATCCCTTGATGTTCATTATCTGCAGGTTTGCAGTAACGTCATCTATCCATCTGATTCTTGGTCTGCCTTTCCTTCTGGTGTGGTAGAACTTTTCCCTTGTTATTCTTTTGGGCATCCTTTCTTCCGTTATTCTCTCCCAGCCACTCCATTCTCCGAGCTTTCACATATTTAACTATGCTTCAGCCTTCAATTAATTGATCCAGCTCTGCATTATACCTGATTCTCCATTCATCATTTTCCTTTAAGGTCCATGTGGGCTAAATACCATTGGAAAGTTAAATTGATCATTGTTTGTGAGAATTTTACTTGAAAATAGCGACATGGCTTGCGATACGTTTCTCCATAGGAATATTTGGGAGATAAAGTTTACTTCACCCATGTGATCTCATCAATTTATGAATGAGATGATCAATATAGATTTTTGCTTCTTCTCTTTGACTTCCCAAGTTCTCGGGATCTCATGATGATTGAGCTTATAGACTCATCACGATCCATCGACAGTTGTACCACTTAGATCTATAATCATTGCTACGTAGGTATTTAGGGCCTCTTTGTTAATTTTATGTCCGCACTACCAATAGCTTCACGATAGAAGCAACTACTGATTTATTTAAAAATTGGCAATACTGCAGGGATAGAACCACATCTTGTTTCCTTTGGTGATAACGTTACTTTCTAAGGAAATTGCCTGACTTGATTCACTAATTCAATTTTATTGTTGATTTGAACAATATTTAGTGAGAAATTTGTTTTGAGGCTAAAAAATAATATGAATCATAGTACATACAATTTGTTCTAAACATGCTTCACTATGATTTTCTTAGGCACAATACAATACAGCAAATAATGGCTAGTAAAAAATGACTTAGTACTTTTCCGGCGAGTAGTATGAGTGAAATTCTCTCGAGATTTAAACTGGGTTAAATGTTTGGATACTGTCAACGTTTCGACGGGTGACACTTCCATCGTCATTAGGGTAATGATGCGCGGGCCGCCTGTGTTCTCTCTTCCATAGGGTCTTGGACAGTTACGTCTGACAGGCTATTGGTTTTAGTTATTTCCGTAAATATTTTTGAAAGTAATGGTTTCGCCCCTTGATTTATAGATTAAATTATTTGATACTTGGTACTCTATAAATCAAGGGTGGAAACTGTTACTTTAAAAAATATGAACGGAAAGAACTAAAGCCCTTGGCCAGTCAGAGGTAACCTTCCAAGATCCTATATAAGAGACAACACGTGCAGAGCATCATTACCATAATGACTATGGAATTACTATCCGTCGAAACGTTGGCAGGAGCCAAACATTTTAACCCGGTGTGAATTCCGAGAGAATTTCACTAATAATGGCTAGATTTTATTTGTAGTGAAATGCTACTTTTCAATCAAAATTTTATTGCAAAGAACGTTGACCCATCATGATCACCCCTAGTATATGATTTTTTCCGTTGTTTATGGTCTAAATGAGGAATTTTTATATTTCTAGCTTTTTAGAAGGCAGCTACTCGTTGAAGTACTCTTCAATAGGTACCGACTTCTATAATTCCTTGTTCTAAATTTCCCCTTCCACTCCTCTTCCCGTCCCTTCCTTCCAGTCCATTCGTCCCTCAATGCTGCAATCTTAGCTTGCAATCAAACGAAGATTAGATTTGCCCAAGATATCGAATCTACTTACGCCACTATTCCTGGCGTAGAAATCCTCCGCTGCCAGCGCACCCTACCCCTGATATCCCTGCAAGAAAATTGACCCTAGGGCGGGGCCTAATTGCAACCAGCAACCGGATATCCTTTCCTCAACGGTAAAGCCGAACCCTGCTTGCTTGCCGGTGAAGGTTTGTGCCCTAAGCTGGCAAATATTTGCAGAGGTAGTGATTTTCAACTTTACCCTTTATAATGATATGGGAGCTCATGAATGGAAAGCACGGTTAGGCGGAATCAAGTACCAGAGTACTGAAAGTAGTTTGAGCGACATAGTTCCCTAGTCATAATGAATACCATATTCGAATTATACGTTTTAATTTCGGCCTCTCTAGGAAGCATGATTAAAATATTGCATTATTAATGGTGCAATTATATAGCTATATGTGACATATATTGTAAGTAATTAAATGAAAATATCTAAATAAGTCTCCAACTTGACTCTATTTTTTATCCGTGCGGTACGTTGGAAACTCCTTCAAAATGGAAGGTTTTTTTGTGATCCCGAAGAATTTACTGCGGTGACAATATGATTATTGTTCAAAAACAATTAGGCAAACATACAAAATCTACACAGTTAATTTTTTGACGATATTTAGGTGTCAGAAATAATCTCTCTCTGGAGTGCACACACGTACCATTTCTCATATAAAAGGGCTAGTAGTTTTTGGCAAATATCTCCGAAAGTAATGTGGTAAGGGATTGAATGTTTTGTGTCAACGGAAGGGCGAGATATTTTTCTTTGAAATGAGAAGAAATTCATTAATTTCTAGGAAAAATGATATTTCGCTCAAACTACCTCAATAATAGTGACTGATATTTACAATTTCCTTGCCAAATCTATACTTTTAATCGATAAATTATTCAATGAACTCTTGTATTTTAAATATATATTATTTAAATATGTATTATACATATATATTTACGAATATTATGTACGATTAGAGCGACAGATATGTATTATTCTCTTATATCCGATATTATGAGCCCAGGAACTGTCTATGTATTTCTCAGATTGAAACAAATTGAAATTGTAAGGTTTATACTTCCGAATATCTCCTTGAAAAATTAACATTTGCAATCGCTATTAAGGCTGATAATGGTTTATCAATCCTCCAAATCATGATTTCCTGGAATTATAAAATTATTTTCGCTATTAAATTTTGAACGTGGATCAAATGGGCCCTGTATTCCTGCTAATAAATAGCTCGAACTATAAATTATACAATTGCTGTGTATGTCGAATTAGAGGTTAATTCCAGTGAGTTCCATAGCCAGCATTATAATTCATCTCAGGATGTTATCGAATAATACTGTTTTTCGGTAGGAACTTTATGGTCTAATTCTAAACGGTCATAATTTTTGTCGGTGTCGTTTCGAAAGATTGAATCGTACACGCATGGTGTCGTATTTTACAAAATATTCAGCAAACGCCCATCTGGCCGCAGAAATTTGCGGTCAGTCAGTTGACACGTTGTGTAAACTCGTCCAATAAATATTGAAAGTGATGCGCAATTCGGATTTTAGGCGTTTCTCTCGACTCTTTTTGTTAATGACTTCCATTCTTGGTGCAAATTGATATCCCAATAGGCACTAAAGTTGATTGAAAATTGGCAAAGTCCACTTACAAGATCAAAAATCATATCTCTTATTTTCTCGGCCTCATTTTTATATTTTGTTTCTAGAGTTTTAGTCACTTGGTTGAAATACTCAGTCAATCTTTGCCGACATGTTTTACAATATGTTTGATTTCATCAGGGCTAAATTCATTGCAAAACCAGGATTCTAAAATATTGAAAGTGATTCAATTACGTGAAATGTTAATAAAAAACGATGATACATTTGACTATTTAGTTAAAGCCTTATAGAAGATTACAAAGTATTCAAGATCAAAAAATTTTTATGGTAACAATAGCTCGTCTAAATACATGAAAACAGAAGCTTGACGCCATAAATGAAATATTTTATATTTTATAATATAATTAAAATTTAAGTCATACAACACACTGAAGGGGAAAACATTTATTTTACTCAAAATATTTTTCATCACTGCGGTCAACTTTATATCATTAAACCACAATATATATTCGACAAAACTTTGGCAAATACAGATGGAATTCATTTCAATCAAGTAATAATGACTTCAGAAACAATATATCCTCAATCAAAAGTCAAAATTACTGGAACGTATTTGATTTTTCAACTTTGAAGAAAATAAAATACTGATTACTGACTTAAATATCTTCAATAATGAATTAATTTTTCATTTCTCCATAAAAATAATTATTCTTAACTCCTCCATTGCAATTTCTCTAGTTCAATGAATTCTGGCGCTCGAGCGAAATATGGAGCTCGAATGAAATAGGATCAGAAGAGCGCGCTCTTCTGATCCTATTTCATTCGCTCGTGTTGGAAGAGATTTGTCATTGAAATGTAGACTGTAACTTACAGTCTGCATTCATTAATTCTTCTTTGATTTACTCCTAATTCTAGCTTCATTAATCCATCATCCTTCGAGTTGGCCTTTTACTTAGTTATCCACTGCATTGTATACATTTTATGGCGTTTAGTGCCTTCTTATGATATTTTACTATAATGACAACAAATATTTTTCCTAATTAATAAACAGAACTAATCATATCACTTAGTTTACTATTATATGTAGACGGTTCTCATATAAAATCTTATTAATAATAAAATGTGCACATTATTATTGCGCGAATGCGTCGTTAGGTTATCTATAATCCAGCGATGTGAAAAGCGCTTCATAAAATTCTGGAAAATGCTAATCAAGTAAAATTCCAAACATTTGATTTTTTTACTATTATCAAGAATTTAATTGAAAAATTAAAGCTCGTGTAGGGGTAAATAACAAATGTGAATATTTATAATGATTTTGTATGGGAATCATAATTAAATTCTCACTAACAAGAAACAATGACTATTTTTGAAGGTAAAAGCACCGGCGTTATCAAAGCAGTGCTGAAACATTTATGCAATACATATTAATCAAAATGCAGCTGCATTAATTTTACGGATGGTATTATTATTTCATTTTATTCCTGGCTTACATTTATTATTCGATCCTCTGTTGAGGTTTATTGATGAGTGAGTGAAATATGGACAATAGACTAGCTTTTAAGCTAATGAGACAATGGAAATATTTATTCAGTTGTGATAGCTTATGATATTTTTATTTGTTATCTTCGTGGAACATTTTTTTCGTTTCACTGTTATAGAATGTATACGAATCTGTAGTTTGGGTTTTATTCTAAACATTTTTTCTTCGCTGTAGCTAATGCTGCAGCAAGAATGTGTATTATTTCAGTTCTGAATATTAACACATTGAAAGCACTCGATCGCAGCAAGCTGTGTTCGCTAAGACGGTATTGAACGACTCCTCGCAAAGCACATACATAGATACACAGATTCATAGCAACGCACTTCAATATATAAACTGTGATAACCAAAAGTATATACAACATACAACTGAGTTTTTAAATATAAAATGTCGCTGTTTTATCAACTGCTATGTGATAAAAGAATCAAAATTTTCAACATTTGAGTAGTATTTGGCGAGTGAAGGTCTTCTCTCTAATTAACTACGGAAATTATCACTTGACACGTATCGAACACAACAGCACAACGTCAGTTGGCTGTCAGAGCCAATAATAATGGTTTTATATCTGTACACTACCCCGTGAGTTTGAGCATTATAGCCTCTGTCCGGAGGAGCTAGGACATCTGGCATAAAAAAGAAAAGGCCACGGACAGGAATGGATAGAAGGACGAAGATTGTGATGCGTTATGATGGATTACCGGTGTTGCAGTTTGAAAGGCGATCGACTTGTTTGGTTAGCAGAACAGACTAAGGAAATACTGAGATAACCAGGTGGTTATTAAAAGCAAAAAATCACAGAATGTCTGCAAATATAAATCGGCCGCATTTGGATAATTCTCAGTTCGATCACTCCGTATAGAAAAGTTATCCTGAGCTATGATTTTATCCCTCGATTATAACCTAAGGTGGCTTAACACTGAGAACTTGAAGAACTTGACTTACCCGGGAGTTGCGTTTTTAGAGAAATTACAGTGTGTATCACTACTCGCAGGAGATCGGTCGTTTGCCAAAGAAATGGATGACCAAAATGATCAACGAAGTGAAAATTTCGTAAATCGTATAATTTTGGCATCTTGCATCGATAAGTAAATTATTAACGGGTTTTCAACCGGGTTAGCAGTTCAGGTATTGACTTTTCGATGGCTAACTCTGCTATTGTAATCTAAGTGATTTATGCCAGGACTTTGATGTTTCCGTATATTTTACTTAAAATTTTGGGTCTCATTTATGTAATTGACTTTTAAGAGGAGGACATTTTGCGTCTGAAATTGTATTTTCCCGCGTTGTCTTAATTTTGTTCCGACACAAAGAAAAAATATACTTTGCAAATTTCACATGAAATTACTTCTCACACCTGGTTGCGTTACAGAGTTGTATCTTCAGGTGTTGTGGCCCACCTGAAAATAAATTTTGCGTGGTATTTGCAAAGTATGTATTTTATTTTTGTCTCAATGTAAAGAGTCCTTAAAGTAGAGCCAGAGATGTCTAAATCCTGTTGATTATATTCAAAGAACTGCGGAACGAGACACGTATTGACTTACGCCGAGTGGCCACACTTTCATTGTGGAAAAACCGTTAATCTGGACTGGGATTAGGCACACAGAACCCTCAATTTCTCGCGAAGTGCTCTAACTAATTAAGCTACCCATCCTCCTGCACAGTGGACAGTAGGGCTAAGCGCTTACAAACAGGTACTTCATACCTTTATATGCACGGTACCCGAGAAGATAACTGCTCCTTAAAGCCTCCATGAGACTCTCAATGGAAGAGGACGCCTGTGTAGCTTAATTGGTTAGAGCACTTGGCGCAAAATCCAGGGGTCAAGGTTTAAGACCCAGTCCAGGCGAATCATTTTTCCCCTGTGAATTTTGCACGAGTTGTTGATAATATGTTTTTTAGCCTGGTTTATCAGCATCCAAAATCTCCATTGAAATTTCAATCTTTGAGCTAAATGTTAATGACTTCATACGCCAATCTCTTCCAGTATCCTTTGGCCCTGCAAACCAAGTTGATGTCATTAAAGTCGATGATGTGGTCACAGAATAGTCTTTGCTTTGCGGCCACCGATACCTCTCCGCTTTCGCGTGGTATTCGGTATATTTTGAGTCTTGAGCCCCATAATGTCTTTTACTATAACAAGTTGGTTTTTTATGTTTTATGTTTATTCAAGGATCGTCTCTATGCTGTGCTTCCTTACGATCCTTAGATTTTTCCCGAGATCACTTGGACATACGGGAGAAATGCGTAAGAGATAGGGTTTCTCTTCTCCATGGATTTCCTTACCTGAGATAGCAAATTGCCTCCGTGTGCATACTTCCGGGTGCAAGCTAAGCCGGGTTGGAAGTTCTATCTCTCAATGAATCCTTTGGGACATATAATGGATATTCACGGGCATAAATTCACGGGTAAAAGTAAATACACGTTAAGTATATAGTCTCATGATATGTTATACTGCCTGTGTGTATTGTTTTAACATGTATGTTTACCAATTTATTTTCGATAAACGGTGTTGTATTTGATTCCTTTTCGAACTTTTAGCCCACATTTTACATGCATGTGTGAGTATTATAATCAAGGATATTTCAATTCATCTGGATATTTGTTAATCCAATATCTGCCGATATATGTTCCATGTATGTCAGCAAATAACAGAAAATGCACCACAGTCCAATTCCTGCGAAAGTCATCACAAAAATGCCATACCTTTACTGTGGGTGGAGTAAAGATAAAATCTTCAGATACAGTGAAATATTTTGGAATTACCTTAACTTCTGATATATCGAGGGGATTACACATACAAAACATATGTGGCGCAGCATTAGAGAAACTAGGTTTTGTTAAACGTATAATAGGAAGGTCCTCGGTTGAATAAGTCAAAGAGAGATGCTACTCCGCTCTGGTTAGACCACACCTCGATTACGCGTCGAGCATTTGGGACCCTGATCAAATAGATTTAACTCGTAACATTAATAAAATACATAGGAAAGCTGCGTGCTTCATTAAAAACTGCTACAAGCGTACATTTAGTCTCATAACTTTTAGAGGGATTAAGGTGAGAGCCCCTATAGACTCGGAGGCTACACGCTAGGCTTAGGTCGCTTGAGAAATTCAGAACTGATTTTCAGAGCGACATAGAGAATATTATCATGACGCCTCACTACATCTCTAGGTCTGACAGATGCGATAAAATTAGAGAGATACATTGCCGAACAGATAGGCACAAAAATCGTTCTTTCCGAGAACAATAAGCGACCACAATAAAAATTAAGCTCCAATAAATACACTCCTATAATACATGTCACTATTTCATCTCCAAAAAAACTTACACATTTACACGGCTGGTGACCTAACACTCCCATGCGGCGGCTCGCGGGGTGTAATGTAGATGTAGACCTATGTCTAAAAATATATTCTTTTTTGTTCTGTATTCTTCCCATTGAGTCATATAATAGTCTTCATATTAAATGGGGCCAATTTGTAATGTATTTACATATATTGCTCACATATGTGAAAAGTATCGCTCTGCATTCATGTCCTACATGTATAAACTTTACCTTGCGTGTCCCATGCGCGGAATAGGAGTTGAAAGGATCCATGTAAATAAATTTCGCATTGAAATGTTTGAGATGAAGAAGTGGCGAGGAATAAAAAGGTTGGATTTTCACAGGTACATCATCGTGGTTGTCAAAATTCACTCTTACAAAGTCTGTAGTATCCGAAACAAAAGTTGTACTTAAAAAGGAGAGTGCAATGACTAACTACAACTAACCAGAATTATAAATGACTGCCAATTACGTGAAATTAGGTAAATATCAGCGCTGATTATTAGGATTAGCACCATGACTCCCTTTCTACGCCAGTTGTGCCTGAATTTCATCAACTCGGTTATTTTTTCGCGTTATGTTTGACTGGGGAAGAGTTGAGTTTTAATGATCTAGCGGCTCAGCCTTAAGTGTTTTCTCGTCCAGCTCCTGGTGAAAACGGCGACATTAGAGGGGGATTTTGACTCTATTTTTCTCGCGCTAATCGTTTTTTGAGACAATTATGATGAAACTTACTGACACCGAAAAAGCCCTGGTGACCCCAGACCGTGTGTACCCATCTGCTAGTTATCGGTGGAGATATGATGAAATGGTTGTTTAGACGGTCAAAAATATGTGTTTTCTCTTGAGCTCTAATCTTTCACATTCTAATTATTTTATCTACCAAGGTAAGCGCCCGGTTGACTCGTTTTTAATTAAAAACATGCCCCTTGTCTTACCACAACAAATTACGCTAAATAATGGGAAATGAGAGTGTTATCATTTTGTACAAAAATATGAATCTTCACGTTTCATGAGTGATATGAGAAGATTAATAGTTAAATTGGTCATTAGCGAGGAATTGCTGGTATTTTATGCGTTGAAATAAAATTTTAATGTTCCAGAATTAACAAATGCCGCGTGAGATATGACATAACCTAGGCTGTAAGCTGAAACACAATCTTAATGGATGAAAAGGTAACCTTTGAGTTCTTCTCTAAATGATGAGATAAATATTTACTCTTATTTTCGCCTCTCCGTCTGCTTTTATTCCTGCTTCCATTAATATGTACCGACTCCACGCAAAATAATCCTTGAATTACAAGCTGGAGTTGCCCAAACTATGTTCTGCGGGTAACCTGAGAAAACACAACTTCCAGCGAATCCTCTCCCACCTCCACCATTTCCTTCCTGTGCGTATCGCTCAAATGTTTATGACAACGGAGGGCACATATATCGTTAAAAGGTCGAGGCATAAAGGGCCAAGGGGCAAACCACGAAAGGGCGCCTCTGCAAAAGGCCAACTGTGAGTAGGAGGGCGGGAAAGGACAAATCGCCGGCAGCAACGCAAGAAGGACCGTTATTTGCAAACTGAGGTGAATTGCAAGCGGTAAAAATGCTCAGCAGACGTAATGTAAGTAGTAACAACGATCATGGGAGTAGTATGAACACAAATAACTTTGATGACATTCAATATTCCACTTTTGGTCCAAATGAACAATTCTCGCCATTTTATTATCTCCCTATACGTGGCAATATATATGTAAACAATCTCTCTACTTAGGCACTATGCGTTAAGAGGATTTGCTATTTAGAAGTCTTCAAATGTGTTTGAGTGAAATATTTGTAATTACTATCAAAGCCAATAAGATATGTGTCAGAATATATCAATTAAAGTGGAAAGCATCACTGATATCATTACATAAATTACTCTCTTCTCTTTAACCTTGCTAATTTTAATTAAAAGACCCAAAGTTACTTATAACTTCGAATTTGAAAATAGTACGTAAGCTATTCATGTTTTAGTATTAAATATATTATATAAATAATCAAAATTGCAACATCGATTTTCCCGAAATTCGCCGAAAACATCTCAAGAGTACTTGGCAAAAATTTAAATGTGGCTAATGTCTTTGCTTAAAGTTTTCAACATTCAATAATAACCCCCTTGTCTAGTTAAGCATTTTAGTTCAATGGTTTTGAAGCTCCAATAATTTGGAAGTTTCTGAATGATGTTGCAGACATCTACCTTTCCTCGTAGTCGACTAATGTTTGAACCGAAAAGCCAGCAAGTTTGGCAGTAAAGAGCCTCATGGAGTGTTGCTTGTATTACGGTTTGCTGTCATTACATCCCTCTTTTCCAGGCATGCTCTTATTCTGACAACCAAGGCTAAAAGTTATGCTAAGATACTTGTCATGCAAACACTATGGATTACTTTGAAATTAGAGACTAGCGCAGAAATTTCCGGTTCCTCTAGAGGGAAAATTAGGCAGAACCTTTGTTTGGAAATGTTCTCCTTCGCTACCGAGTCATGAGTAACTTTATTGATTCCACGACACGTGGCAAGCAAATATGCCAATATCAGATGCAGGATGTTGCCTCTAAAGAGTGAAAGGTTTGATTGCTTTTCAATCAAATAAATTGAAACGTGAATTTTCTTCACCCATTTTTTCCTTATTTTGTGTTAAATATCATTTAAAATGCTCAGTTGCTCCACGATTGAGGGAATTTTAAACAATTTAGTGCGGTGAAATATTAAATATTGGTAGAAAGTACTTTGAATGATACTTAAATCCTTTTAATTTTCTTGAAATACTAACAAAATCGATGAAATGACAAAAAGTTTTATTTTTTCTGAATTTTCTATCCCCGAAATAATATTTTACGATTACAAGTATTTACAAAAATAACCCTTGAAAAATCCCTCACGAGACGTTAAAAGTAGACTACATCTCCATATTTTGAACTAATTTTTAGGTGGAATGTTCTCAAGTCTCCTTGAAATGTTCTGCACTTGTAATCTCTCAGTGATGCATGTGGAATAGATCCATAAGAAAGCAAAACTTTGAAAATGTGCTTAGCTAAAGACTAAGACTAACTAAAGACTTTTTTTTATCCTATGCACAATTTGCGGTCATGAATTTTTCGTAATGAAAAATACTTTCTCGTCAAATATAAAGTAGATGGCCTATTATCACTATTGTATCGTGTTTATCAAACCAACATTTTCACAATTGAGTTTGTTATAATCTTCATTGGAAAAGTATATGCGCCATAGTCTTTAAGTTTTATATGCTCCTTGGACCAATTAAAAAAATTGATTCCATGTTTGCTTTGCGATACTTATAGCAAAGTAAAGTAAAGACGATTGGTAGATACATTGAGCAGTCGGCGACAAAATTGGTTCCCCTTACACTCCCAAGTTCAGCCTTAAATTGTTAAATGCCAAGCAAAGCAGTCGTAGGAGTTAAGAACACAATTTTTTCTTCCAGATTCACTGCATTACAGCAATTTTTAAGCGGTATCCTCAAAGGATTCCACAGCGAGCGAGAAAAATTTGGGATTCACCTTTGATATTCAGCTGTGAGATAGCAAGCAGGTTGGAGCTGGTCAGTGACCTCTTGAATCGATGCATTCAATGGAAACAGGATCGACTGCTGCTCGGCTATGAATAGGAGTAAGAGAAGATTCGCAGGAAATGAAAAAAGGAACTGGGCATTCTAGGAGAGGGATGCGGAAGAGTTGGTAGACGGAGTTTTATCGAAGTTGTCAAGAGGGGAGAGGTTCTCCTGAAGTTGTTTGGAGTTGCGATGGTAACGGATTGAGGGTGAAGCGGGCGAGCGGTGAGGCGGAATATGTACCTCAGTGTGAGCTTGTGTTAAGGAGGCGGCATAAGGGTGTTGGAAGTAAACGTTTGAAGGTGAGCTCACACGGGTGGGGCAAGATAGTGTTACCGATCTCACAGAGTGCGAAAGATGAGGGTTCATCTTCGAGATAATAAACAGGGGTGGGCAACCCTTGGCGCGCGGGCCAAACGTGGCATTCCGATAATTTTCATTTAGCGTTTCATAAAAATTATTTGCCATATTTATTTGTGTAACAATTGTGTATTTTAAATTTTTGAATACATTAGGTAGTTACAGTTACACTTTTAGGCTAACATGAATATCAAGCAAAATCTTTTTCGTAACAATTTATGATGATATTTTTCATTCAGTCAATTTTTACGCCTTACGTAATCTTTTAACAAATAAATACGTTTACGTGTGAATCGCATTTTGCATAAACAATAGCGTCTATACAATGCTACATGATTCTTGATGGCAGTCATAATTGTAAATCTGTGAAGCACATAACAAACCTGCATTGGAATTTTCAACTTGTAATTAAAAAAATTACGTATTTGTTAATATCCTTAGTAACAGCAATATGTTTTGCATAAATTAGATCCACCATCATTTTCAAAGTGTTATTCATCCATTTTCACAAATGGTTTACTCATTTTCATTTGAAATTTAAGGGTGGCACAGATTATTAGAATAAGAGAATACTTTGTATTACTTAAAATAAAATGGATGCACATATGTGTTCCTCTGATATAAAGTTTTTCGATTTGTGTTTTTAAAACTTGAAAAAGTATTATGAATGAACCGTTACATTAAAGAACATAAAGCAGTCGTAGTTTAAAGAATACTCACCGCATGATGGCTCAGCTATGACTGAAGGAAACACTTGCAAAGAGATTCAACCTACGGTACGTTGTGATAGAGGGGTTACTACGGGCAGACTTTGGAACATTGTTGCGGAAATCGGCAAGAGCGGGAAATATTTCAACGATTCCGGGTACTACACAGGGTGAAACTGAATGGCGACACACGGAGAAGACGTTAGGAGCTCATGTATCATTTGAATTGCCCCGGCTGGGAATGCGCTCAGACGCAGTTGTTAATACGTACATTCATCGGCGGAACTTTCTCGAAAAAATCAAGTAGGTCCTCCGAGACTTGCAAGAAACTTTTCCCTTGCTCCCATATCGCGGACAGTAGGTTTGTCACGTCTGACGTATTATTTCCGTTTATTACAGTTTCATATAGTTGGGAGACTCCGTGTAATGTGATGAAGTTCATTCCCCTGCTTATCGGTGTCCCAAGCAGTCATCTTCTCGAATTTCGCTGGAAACTTTACCTATATTCCTCGAGTTTCCTCTCTGCACTATTTTTATTTTTCATTTTCAAGTTGACCTACCTGCTGTGTGATCGTATTATGTCTGGGAATGTAATTAAGTAAGGCTCAGAGTAACGTAACCTGAATTATCTCAATAATGTGTCTAAATTTTCGTAGAAATTAGAAAATAGAATGCCTAGAATTCCTTTACACCGGAAGCTTTTTAATATCGCAGTTTAATATTGCGTTTATGAGCAAGCATCATCACTGCGGAAACGGAGCTCTAATTTATATCTATACTCGCCGTGGATAGTTATAAACGCATAACTTTGAACGCATTCCACTAGTAATGAACATCTTACATTCTACTGAAATGTTTTTTAATGCAGGTTACAATAGCAAAATTGAGGCATATTAGAAAAAGTGCATATTGTTCCGGAATTTTTATTTTAATAGCTTAGTAACCTTATGCAAAATTTATACTTTGCATGCGCTAGTTAGCTAGCACAAAATTATCAATGACTCAACTATGCAGAGAATTTTATATTGACTAATTAAAAATACCAAAAGTGTTTAATATGAGCTCATTGCTTTGATACGTTTTTTAAATGTTGAATATCCTCACTTTTCTGAACGAACGGTAACGTCACGTGATCACTCTGGTTGTGGGGAACATAAGCTAGCAGCGATTCGCTTGCGTCCGGACACGGATCTTCGAATTAAAACGGACATTAACACGGCGCCGGAAACAGCGGGCTGGTGATACGAACACCTTTCCATCGTCATTCGTCTGTTTTTGTTTGGAATTTGCGGCAATGGAAGTTCATGTGTTGCCATAGGGGAGCAAACTCAATCATCACAGCGTGCAAATTAAGGGTCACTGCACTTGAAAATTGTTTCAATTATCGGGATATGACCGGGTATCATCAAGATGGTTAGCAAGTCGCGTCCTTTTGTTGTGCCTAACTGTTTCGCGAGTTACAATTAAAACGAAAAAATCAAATTCCGAGTTGGGATCACGGAAACTTTTGAGTTACATCACTTCAATCAACGTTCAGTCTTATAACTTCACCATATTTGGGCATTGCTTTTCTTTTCAAGAAATATTTTTCGGTGTACTTTTCACTTCAAATTTGAATGCGAAGGGCGATGCAGTGATAATTCATAACATTAATATCGAATTGAAATTTCGGTCTAATTTCCATATTTTCTATACTTCATATGCCCGTATCAATGAAGATCAAGTTTATTTGAGCGTTGGCTATTTTGATAGCTAAGTAGGATATCTAGACTGATATAAAAAAATGCATGAATTTATTTCGTATTTCCTGTTCCGTGAAGTAATCTATAGAATTTAATTCATTTCTACGGTGGTTGGAGAGAAAATTGTTTTTCATAGCAGAGCATAGTGAATAAAGATTGATCTAACCGATGCGTTTAACTCCATTGTCTACTTGTCGATTATTTCTCTTTCTAAAACTACGAACTAAGTCGCCCCTGATTTAAGCAAATTTTTATTTCCTTATAGTAAGTTTTTCACTCGAATAAAATAATTATTTTTTGCTCGAATTTAGTTTATTATTGTATACTTTAAATAATTACTTTATTATTAATGATGAAGGATCTTTTAAATGAAAAAATAAACGGGAATCATCAAATATTACCAATTTTTATGCAGTTTTAATTCGAAACCCATTATCGAAAATAAGGAATGGGATTAGGGAAAATATGGATTCAATAAGGATAAGATTTCTTATTTCTTGGTTTCAAGAATAGCAGTCAGTTATCCATGCAGGGAAGAAATTGAACTATTTTTATAGTTTGATACTTTTTATACATTGATTTTAGGCTACCATACATGCACACAATCATTGTACTTTATTTATAAGAATGTAAATTGTAAGTGATCTAACTATTTTTCCTTTATTTTTCAGGTATGAAAATAAGTGTACTAAGTAGATCATCTCCTTTCCCATGTAATAAAGAGTAAGTACAAATTAATACAAAATTATTTACTCCTATTTTGTGCAGCATAGGTTTAAATAGCATTTATATTGTCCTCAGTTTTCCTACTAGATAAAAAGGGCATATTATCGGGTGCCAATCGTTTCGGTCGCAGGTTTCTGTGCTTCATAGTTAGGCATTCGTGCATATTTTGATACTCTTTTTCCTACTTGGAATAACTCTGATGTAGGAAAACTTTGAATGTGGTTATAAACTTAAAGTTGCCCGTACATTTTTCACCAAGTCATTTCATTTTGATCAACGTAGGCTTAAATTATTATTTAATTTGTCATAAAAAATGTATCGCTATAGTAATTAATTCAGACTCCTCATTAGTACCATGGCTATTTTATTAAGCGATCCTTCTTGCTTTAAATAGAAAATGTGGCACGGTGACTCTTCAGCTGAGAGAAATCTCATCAACAGCCTAAACTTAAAATCCGGGTCCTCTTGATGAAATACTGGTAATCCAGCCTGTTAATTAACTACGATAAAATGGAAACATATTAAGAGCACCGAAATCGCTTGGCTGCACTGAACCACGTGGTTCGTGACCACATCAGCTCTCTCTCCATAGGTTGGAATCATTTTACTCTGAAATCTCGCTTGTCATATCGCATTTCTAGCAAGTTCTTAATCAGTAGATGACTGATCTCGTGTTTAGCTCTTCTCTTCCCCAATTACAAAGGGAGTGCTTCCTACCTGGCTGTCATTGAGAGCTCTCGTGCAATGGAGTGTTCTCGCGACTGAGAACATCGATTGACTTACTCGAATATTTGACTTGATATTCATCTCATTATACATTTGGTATCATTTTGCCCTTAATCTGAAATGTGGCCGGAAAACATCAAATCAAAAATTAGTAATAAATAAAATAATCGAGATTTTTTTATTTATTCATAATGAAAATATATAAGAAAGTTTAAATAATGCTCATCAATATCGCTGAATTAGTCCTCACGTTGTACCTATTAAATCTACGAAGGGATTGCCTAAAGTATGATGGATTGTAAATGCATATTCCAGGTATATATATACCTGAAAGGAGGGTATTTACCACTTATCCCTAGCTATTCTTTTTATTACCATAATTCAGCTTAATTGTTCGGGCGGTATTAAAAATACTAGATATAATGTGAGCAAGGGAATATGCTAATAACAGTAAGTAATGAATCAATGATATCAAAGCCAGAAAATGCCAAGCAATTTGATCTTTTAAAAATTTGACAGCCAATTTTGAGTATTTTCTACTGGCATTGAAATTCAATTCAAGTTTTCCAGCGTACGTGAAATCTTTAATTTTTAAAATTATCCTGAGCGTGTGTCTAGTGCCGTTAAAATTGGAACGCAAAATTTGTACAGATTCAATGCAGTTGAAGACGTCAATTCTCGCTCAGAAACTGGCAAATAACTTCAGGCTCTAAAATCTAATGCTCTTTCTCGATGGACCTTTTTCAGTAACACGCCATTCTCATCGTGTAAGGAGTAAAAACATTTAGACTTTGTTTTCGTATTTATGGAAAAATCTGCAGAACTTTTGATGCCCGTTACAAGGATTTTTAGCGCATGCGAGAAAGAACCCTGCTTCTCATTTACTTGGGTCATCCAATGAATATACGTTTCTAATATTCTGTATTATTACTCTGTCCCCCCCCGAATATACGAGGTTTTTCTCGGGCAGGGAAATTCGGACGGGTCGACATGAATAATCGGGCCAGTAGCTAAGGACGTCTCTTTGAGACGTCCTTAGGACGTCTTCTCAACGTGGAATACGTAAGCGCTTGGCATAATAAAAAGATACTGGATCGTAATTCTGTGTGGCATCTCCATTCATTTTCCAGTGAACTAGTTTATCAGGGACTCAGAAGTGGAAGTGGTTGTCAATCGGATGGTAAGAGGTTTTTACCCTGAAGGAAAAAAGCCGTGGACAGCGATGGGAGGGTATAATACCATGACTTAAAATCCTACAGAAGGTCGATATTACAGTTATTTTAAAAAGCTAACATTTTTCGGGTAAAATAAAGAGTTTATAATCTTAGATATAATTCATGTGTATGACATTAAATATTGACATTAAATAAGTCAATGAAGAATAAGACACCTCGGTAGATTCTGGGAAATCACTTAGCGCATATTCGAGTGACCCGGAGCCGAGTCACGGTATAGGAAAACGACTTTTCCTCGGCAGAATTACGTACATTAACATTAAAGTTAAAATATAAAATTATCTTAAATTTTAAATGAATAAAATGAAGTAGGAGTAATAATTTTTTAATATTATTATAAAATAGTTATTATCTACGCATTTCACCAATTAAAAATGCCTCTACTATGGCCTAAAATTACAAAAACATAAAAAAACACTTAATGGTCATTCTGAGCATGTTTACCTCTAATTTCAAACTGTGTGATTATCCACTTGAGATTAAATATTATACGCATGCATTCATTACAGAGATGTTAGCTAAGAATGGGTTATATTATCATATTGAAGGACGCCTGAAACTTTAATGTTTAAAAGAGTATATAATATAAACGTAATGAATCGCATATGAAAGAAGACATAATTAATGTAACTTAATTGCTCTTACTTATTAAATGCAATGCAATTGTTATCATTTCACTAAAACTTTTAAACAGATCTCACCCTTTCTAAAATTGTCGGAACTCTATTCGGTAGACCGCAAGAACACTCTTAACGCTTTAAAATTGTCATGTGAGAATGAAACTTCGTTCTTTACAGTATATCACGATGGCTCATATTTTAAGGTACGGAGGCAACAATGATTCTCGATAGATGTCCTCAAAGTATTTTTATGGAATGGAAAAATGATGGAAATCATGGCTATTGGTGATCAAATGCTTTCTGAAGGAGGTGAATTAAGTGATTTGAAGACTCATTCCACGTAGACACGTAGACTCAGTGTCGACGTGGCATTGACTTGGAATGACAATTAGGACTCTGTGTTAGGTACAGTCACATATTTTCTCGAAAACTGGGTTAGATGAAGCGTCATCCGGGACTAAATTCAACATCTTAAATCCAGGTTGGACTAGAAATTTATTAATCCATACCTACCTACCCCCAGCCACTTACCCTTAAGGTGCAAGCCACCTTAAGGATAACTGGCATACGGGTGAGCCTTAACCAACGTGCATAACACTATCCATCAGAAGGTAATAAAACTACGAATATTAATGAACTTGGGAAAACCTCTAAATGCATGTCTAGAGGCAAAATGTATTCTACTTGCACTGTACTCTGTGCTACCTCTTTTTAAACTATGGATAATAATGCATTATGCAATCACGTATCGATGACAGTATTTTTAAATGCTTTTAATCTTTAGAGTCATGGAATCCATTGGGTTGGAGGTCCAAGTGAGGAGTAGACGACATGAGTGGGGATGAATATTAATGTATTTATTTGTTAGGTACCACAGAGAGCACAAAGACCTTTTACATTGGCTGGCATAACGGATGAATATAAAATTGCTAGCAAATAAAAGTCAACTATGGTAACTACAAAACACATGACCATTTGTGCCACAGCAATATATAATCTTACGAGATGGGGTAGGAGGAGGTAGTGGAAAAAAGATTAAGAGAGAGATTCTTGAAATAAATTCTCGCTTGGAGCATTCCACATTTTTTATTTTTACCTACCATAGTATGGACAAAATGCCATAATTAAGGTATACATTTGGTCTTTTGCTCTCCATATATTCTTCAACCAGAAGTGTGCGTAGGGCGTGAGGTAGAGGGAGAGAAAATTGCCATTAACCTTGGAATACTTATTTTCTCAAAGCATTGACTAACCACCCCGCCTTCCTTCCCATTCCAACCAGCCCCTCAACTTTCTCTCTCCATAATCTCCCATACCAACTCCCAGTTGGAGTATATTAGGACAGTAAAAAGCTAGAGGTGTGCTTTTATAATGGCAATGTACGTTCAGAACATGGTCAGTAAAGAAGTAAATAAAAGAGGTAAGCACAAAGCGAGAATGAAAGATCTTAGATTTTCCCGGCGCATTTGCTGGATAAATTTTTCTCGGGTATTCAACAGGGTAATCAGGTCCTTGAATTCCGGATGCTTAGGAGAACGACTTGCTTCTTATCTTAAGGGTTTATTCAGATCCCCTAAAGATGGAGAGCAAGTCATTTTCCGAAACGTAGGGATTCATTGGCCTGCTTACCCGGTGGAATACCCGATAAACATTTATCCTACAAAGCGAGAATTAATTTAATGCGCCGTGTTTCCATTTCGTTAACTTGTAACTTTAACCTGAGGAAGTATTCTTAGCTGCTAGAGAATTAATGTGGTTGGCATTCTGAAGGCTAGAGATTCTTGGGAGAGTATTAATCCTTTGATATGGTTGTGGGGAGAAGTCCACGCTTTTTGACCGCTCTGCTCTGTCTTATAAAATAAAATTAGCAAAACTGTGTACCAATTAAAGCTAAATAGAAATTTACTTCCTTTAAACATAAGGAAGCACCTTATCTCAATTTTAGTGTTTCCTTATCTTGATTACTGTTCCTTAATCTTCAATGACCCCACTGTTGAACAGAATGTAAATTTGCAGAGATCATTGAAGTCATGTGTAAGATTTATATTCAGTCTCTGGCGGGATGAGCATATCTGCTCGTAGCTCCAGCAACTTGGAAGGCTTTCTACAAATTCTCATCGAGCACACCTACTTGCCTCATTCTTCTACTCCCTCTTCCATAAAAAGCAACTCAAATACCTCCTAAACCTCTTCCTAGTGTCACCATCTACTCTATCAGTCGTCACATGATCCTCATCCCAATATCTGTACTACCCAGAACACCGAACCGTAACCGTCCAAAAGTCATTTCAAGTTGCTGGTACAAAACTGTGGAACTCCCTACCTGATAATCTAAAGAAACTACAGTCTCTGTATCTATTTAATAACCGTATTTATAATATGTTATAGGCCAATAAGTTTCCTTTTTTTCCTCTCCTGTATATGTATCACTCAAATTTTATACATGTTTTTACGTACTCTGTGATTTATTATAACTATCTCTGTTTAAATATTGTATTTTTGCTTAAAAAATGTATATTCCATTACTGTTATGTATTGGAACCTTGACTTCAATCTCTTTTGTAGTGTTTGTTGTACTTAAGAGAAGATGTCCCAGTGCAAAAAATTATTTATCCATCTATCTGTCTCTCTGTTTGTGTCACCCTCTTCAACTCTTGCTTTCTTTCTCTTTACATATCCGCCCCCTTCTCTCTCTACTTGTTGCTTCTTCTTTCCAATCCCTGTCTCTCCTCTCCCCCCCGCCCCTTTGCCTCCTCGCCACCCCTCTTGGCCTCACACTCTGACTTCACTCAACTCTCTTTCCTCCCAGCGCCAGCTCCCCCCCACTCCCTCCCTGCGCCACCTCCCGCCTTCCGATCCGCCAACTTGTTGAGCATTACGCCGCGGGAAAAAAATGGGGATGACGGGGAAGAGAAGGATGAAGAAGGAGGAGGAAGGGTAGGTGGTGGATGTGGCAGGGGGTGGTAGAGTAGAATAATGGTAGTGGGGGGGTAGCGGGAGGCGGGGATGAGGGAAGAGCAGGGTGCGCCAAGAGGTTAGGTGAATGGGTTAGCCTCGTGGGCGGTGGAATTCAGGAAGGAGGAAGGGCGTGGGAGAGATGGAGGCGTATCCACTTAAGGGATCACGCCATCGTACATTTCCTTGCCGACATAAGTGGAGTTCACGCTTGTCACCACAGACTTGGTTCCCTATCCACCGAGGATTTGAGGGAAAATAATTTTGATTCGGAATAAATGAGACAGGACCGCTAAAAAGTTGTGCTGAAGAGAAAAACGCGACATTTATGTCTACATACTCACACTTATAGGTACACATTGGAATCAGACGGCAACTAATTGATTGACTTATTCAACATTTTCATCCATAACTTAGTGAAAATACATTATGACTGAATCAATAAAAACTTAGTAGTTTTTGCATGATTACATTTGTAGACGACAGTTCCATCGCACCCTCAGGCTGACCTGAGGTAGTCACCTCTACGATGAAACTGGTCGTTTTCAAGTAAAACAATGGTGAAAATTCAAAGTTTTATTCGTTGAATTACTTCAGTGAATTTTTGAAAGGAAATAGTGCAAAAGGAAGAGGAACTAAAATTAAACTATACTTTTTATGCTCAAGTTTATGTTCACAATGGCTGTTAGTTCTCGCTGTTACAGGAAAAATACCTACAAGAAATTACGTCATATATTTTTAAAATTTGATTACTTTTACCGATATCATCTTTTTTGAGTTCACAATAAGTTGAAGTGTATGGCTGCTGGGATTTTCAACCTATTGGACCTTGGAAGAGACGTTTCATCAAATATTTTTAAGGATTGCGCTGGTTTATTAAAAAAGTAAATTTCACGGTGAATGTCAGGATAAGTGCCATGAACATTCGAATAGTTAATTAAGGGAGGAAGTTTGTAGCTTTGAAGGGGATGAGGTTTCGAGCCACGGGAGGTGGAGGAGAAGGTACCCACTTAAGAGAGAACGCCTCCGTTCGCTACTTTCCGGCGTGGGAATTGAACGATTGTCACCGCCCACCTGGTCAACTCATGCCGGAAGATTTGAGAAAAAAATAAAAAATGGGAGGAAAAGGGGGCGGAGTATGAGTGCCAACTTCAACTATTTACAGCATCCCAAGGCGTGCGCTGGAACATAAATGTAAATTCCCCAACCAACTTTTATATGAATAACTTTCTTCCAATTTGTAAGTTTTTCTTGAGTAAACTTACTTTTTTAAGTCCTAATCTATCCTTATTTCCGCTTTCAAGCTGCAGTCTTAGCAATGAACCGTCGAAGAATATAATGAACTTTTGCTACACGCAAATGATGTATACTGACAAAATCATCTCGTATAATCATTCGATCACGATTTATTAAGATTAATTAGTTTGAATGGGATGAACCAATGGTGGTGTTGCCTGCCAGACAAATCCGCGTATCTTAGACTCTTAGAGAATAAAAAATCTTCTCAATATTTTTTACGACATTGATCGTTTGTAGCATTAGAACTTGTAACATTTCTACTCGTCTTAATTTGGAATTGATTTTTCACCTATGCTCATGCTGGTTTTATGAAAAAATAACTAAATGAAACTATAAGTAAAAGTGAGTGAATGGGAAGTGCATCCCTATAAGTGGTGCCGTATACAGATGTATACGGAAAAAGTTCTTGAATATTTTAGTATCCCCTCTTATAAGAGCACACAGTGATTGAACTCGATATCAGATTTTTCAAGTTCGACCCCCAGGCTAAGCCCCACTTTGCAGACTTAAGCCTCCAACTCTTCGCCCGACTTGAGCGGAATTCCACGAATTTCCACCACATTCCTGTGCGACTCCTGCTCAACAAAGTTCAGCTGTGATTCAAGAGTACAAATTTTCTTCACGAGATTTTTATTTTCTACAACGATACTATCAAATTTAGTAAAGATATTCGTGGAAGAATCATGTATGTACTCGATTTTCTCAGTGTGATTATTTATTTGTGTGGCCCATGACGACACAACATTACGCAGTTCACTTAGCTCGTTTTTAATAGTATTTTGGAACTCACGTCGTTCGTCCTGGATCCCTTTAACTCGATCCAATAACTCCTGCAATAGTAATCAGGTGCTATCAGGTTGACTATCGCCCAGAAAACATTCAGCGCCCATGGGTTTCATTGGAGTTTCATCACCACGCTCGGTGCGGATCCCCGTAATGCAGGTTGCACAGGTCCAGGTTTGATTCGTATCATCCAGTAATTGCAGATCAACCTCGTTGAGAGAGGAGCAGACAAGATGAAAGGCTTTTTCGTACGCATTGCACATCACCATTTTCTGTGTACGTTTTATGACCGCACTGCACTGGGAACACGTAGGCATTATGACAACGCCTCACACCAACAGCTTGAAGCACTTTGGATCTGACAAGGTCACTCAGAGACAGAAGGAAAAAACACGTCTGTTTATCACAAGAGCTCAAGGCAGATTCTAGGTACGACAGGTAGGTATATACTTACCTTAGGTAAGGACAGGCATATTGAATTACGCTGAAGGATTACTTTTTATAAAATGAAATCAGCAGGAAAACAACGATGAACTAATTAATTATTTACTTGCGCATGAATTGTATTTTTCTACGAATTTAAATATTAGTGATCCAATAGTGTGAAAAGTTCTCGTATTCACTTGTTAATATCATATTTTATGGGAATTTTTTGTAATGTCGATTAACCGTTAATTTATATCGCTGCAGTAACAGAACCCATAAAAGAGAACCATATCAATAGCTCGCGGTATTAATCACATCGCAATTAATGGGATTGATAATGGAAAATTGCAGTGAAAAATATTTAAACATACAAGTCTGCGTACGCGTTGTTCTACCAATACGGGGTCTCCTTATTGCTCAATTAAAAATTAGGGTAAATGTACAGCATTAATGGTAAAATCCTTAGTTGGAAGCGCAGTAATTATAGTGTTCCCAGAATTCTGAGCTTATTTTGCCAAAATCCCCGTAACAATATAATGAATTTACGTAGAGTGTAATCCATTTTATGGTCTCCCAATTACACTACAAGGTTTGGGGGGTAGTATTCAGTGATAAATAATTCATTGCCAGGGATGGGCATTAATCATAATGTCTGTATCATCTTCAAAAATATTTCCATGAATGTTTTGGAGCGAACGCTGCAAATAAGCATCATATTTACCAGTCATTTTTTTTAAATTCATTACTAGCGAATGAAAATGGTACCACAAACTGGGGTGAAGTCTTTTAGCGGGGAGAACGAAATTTTCAAATCTGGAAGGAATTGGTGGACTAACGGAAGGGGGCGGCTGGTTCATGTACTGGACCCTTGCTGATAAAACTGGAAGGTGCTTTCAGCACAATTCCGAGTTTTACCTTCAATTAGTCACTTTACACTTGTCGTCAGGGTTATTTGCTAAACCTCTGTTTCATCAACAACATTGCAAAACTCTGTTGTTGAGCCGTACTGGTTAATGAAACTGCCTATTAACCCATGAGTGTCCAAACGGTTTTTTTCTCAAACAACCTCTTCTTTTGCTTCATTTTCATTATTTGAACTTGTCCATCCCAAAACTCAAATTTAAAAAAAATTTCAATTCTTTATCGGGGAATATTTACATGCAACTAAAGTCATTCGTGGGCACTAGGGGCTCGTGGGGTACTAAGAGGGTCTCCCATTAGAATAAGAACTAAGCTGAAAAGTTAGTATTAATCTTTTATAAATGCCATTATTACCATTATAATAAGTTATAAGAACAAAATAGTGCAAATATATGCACATACCACCACAAAGTTAGCATGACGATTTCATGTACTTCCGAGGAACCAAGAGTCAGAGTTGAACTGATGGCAATTGACTCTGACATATGCCAGGCTCGAAGTGGCAGGGTACCGCTACCTTACTGTATATGGTCAAGCTAGAAAATGGAATAAGCTTTATTACCTTATTGTAACAATTTAATAATCCATCTGGAAGGAAAATGACATTTTTATTCACAATGCAACTTAAGTTGCTCGTGGGATTCAATTGGCTAAGTAGTTTTTTCTTGTTCAAGAAACTTTTATGGGGTCAGAAATATGAATGTATATTTTTCTACATTTTGATTCTATGAAAGGCTTAAAAAGCACAGTCGGAATGATGAATTAGAATATTAAAAGATATTGTTTTCTACGTGTTTTCGTTGCTCATAATTACTTTTTGACTGAATGCTGACTTACCAAAGAAAATGAAGTTTAACATATCAGGCGATACTCGGAAATGAGATATTAGTGATAACATTAAAGAATGAAAAGTGCTTGAACTGAACTCCCAAAAATGAACCTTCGTTACATAATGATGGCTTAAGTTTGTCGAACCTTAGATCTGCGTAAATAAATTGGGTGAAAATTTACAAAATTCTTTTCATTGTGTGATAATGCTATTATCACACAATGGCTGAATTTTATTTTGCAAAAAGTTTGTTAGTGAATCAGAATTTTCATTAATTGCAAACGAACAAAATAATTTTATCAAGAATTATATGTATATATTTCCAATCAGGGGTTGTAAGCAATACTTTATCCAGTTTTCTCTTTATTAACAATATTATGGATCTTTTTAATCACTGACTTAAAATAGTGATATTAAGAATCCGTATCATTCATTCCTTTTCCTCGTAAGTTTTTGCCGTCGAGGCATCGTCCGTTTCCACTATCAATGAGGAATTAAGAGTACAGCGTTCCTATTAAGTGCTTGAAAATATTTCCACTGAAAAAAATCACCCGTACCCTCATTAAGTGTGACTGCATGTTCTCGGATCACAGCCAGCCTACCTTCGGAAAATTAACACCCGGACGAGGATAGCAAGGCTGCAAAACCGCAGAATTTCCGGGCAGCATAGAATTCGCAGTCAAATTAGAGATGGGTCACCATGGGAACGAAGGAATGCAGGCCGAGATAATGCTTGATTTCTGGCCCCAGATGAGAGCGCTCCCGACGGGTGGAACAATCGTTCCACGGAGGGTCACGCGAAAACCGACGTCGCTCGGGGCCGACGGGAATAATTGGCGATCCCAAGGGAGAGCACTCGAAGAGGGGTGGCATGGCAGTCGCATATATACGCACGCGGCCCTTCTCTCCTTTCGGGTCGGGAGTTGTTGCTCAAGCCGACCGAAATTTCGGCTGATGGACTTCCTTTGCTCTGAGGACTGAGAGTTTGTTGCATGGAAGGAAGGGGCGGTGTTCGCAGCGGATTGGGGGAGTATGTCAGAGGGTGGGGAGTGGTAGGGGGAAGCAAATGGTTGAGGCAGCTAAACGGAGAAAGAATCGTGCGTAATTGTGGGGTTGTAGCAGGAATGGACGACATATGCCTTATATGTGCTTGAATCAATGTATCCAGTAATAAATATCTTATGTAAAGTTTCCAGACGTGATTATTTCGATACTTGATTCGATACGATTCTGGAGAGAAATCTTTAGATGATCACTGTAAAAAGCTTGTGAAAAAACCATTGGTTCAAACAAATTTCGCATTTAAATATGAATCTGCGTCGATAGTATAAATTAAATTATCATATGATAAATACCTTATGATAAAATTCAACTCTGTGTTTATTTATCATTTTGTTTCGATATGTTATTTGATACGAAACTTAAGCCATAAGAATTTTTTAAGCCTCTCTACGACTAAGTTTGATCTTACTTTGAGGTGAGAATACAGTTATTTTTATAATATTGAAGAGAAAATGAATTTATTTAAATATGTGCCCCAATCATAATTACATAGGATGAGATACTTAACGAATCTTTTTTCATCCAAAAATTTCAATTATTCCATGGGTATCTAAAATACTAGAAACTGTGAAGTTATTCTATCATTGTATAAGATAGGAATGCACTTGCAACTTCAGTTTTAATTGCACACGCAAAAATACGTTTCTGTCTAAAGATTCAAGTAATATCTTATATGAAAAATCATCTCCATTCATATGATTAAATCACTAGTTTATAATGATCCAAACATTTGAATTTAAATGAAATTTAAGTAATTATGTAAATATTTGTTTTCTACCCCAAGGACGTTAGGTTTGAAAACCCTCAAAATGATTACGGGCACGCTAGTAAGGAGTCACGTTGTAAAATCACGAAAGGTTGTACAACGATATTGTGAGTCATCGTTAAACCACTTGTTAATTAAAATCTCTCCCAGCCCTCTCTGTCGAGTTTTTATCGTGGGCATAGTTTTGATTGAGTCGAATGTCGCAAGTAGAGACTAAATAAACAATATATCAGACAGTTAACTTATCAAACCATGTGGGTAAAATTAATCGAAGCCCCTAGCCGTTAGTTGTTTCACCACGTGACTCCTTAGTCACGTGCTTGGATTCATTTCGAGCGATCTCGAACAGAGCCCCCAAGTCGCCAATGAGTGACTTGTAATTCACTAAAAACTGATTGGGTGGTTTGATCATCGAACATCAATGCAACTTGCCGGTCTTGTACGATGATTACCATCCACGTCAGATGAAAAGTTGATTAGATAACTGATGTTATTCATAATTTTGTACAAAATGTGACATATGCGTCGCAATCAGATGAAATATGTAGAGAATTCTATAAATAAGCATACTACGTAGAGTAAAGGAGAAAAGATTCTGGATGAAAACTTGGAGAAACTGAGGAGAATAGTGCCTCAAAAAATCATTATGTTTCGTCAGAATGATATCATCATAAAATGACTTTGATTTATTCTGGCTATATATGCTATTATACTTTTGTGTCTCTGTTAGAATAAGCCATTTTTTGCACAGAAAACTTGAAATTACATGGCTTCAATGCAGGAATGGGTAACAGGGAGATTTACAGTGAAACCTTTCTCAGCGCCCACCTTCATTGAGCGGTTAGCTATTTATGCGGCCGATTTTTCAGCAGTCAATTTTCCATATATCCTAAGTAAATTTTACCTTTGTCCAGCAGCCACCTCCGCAGACGAACATTATTTCTTCGATCTTGTGATGGCCGCTCAATATAGATTCACTGTAATATTTTCCTATCTTACCTAATTGCCATTTAAATAAAAAAACTCTATTAGATGCAAAATCTCACAGAAAACCGGATAGTAATGAAACTTAAGCACCTAAAATTTTCATCTAAGTCACTATTCGCAAATTATTGTGATGAATGAGGTTTTCATTTTACATATTGCGTCAATCCAATAGGAATAGGGTACATTTGGCTCCTATAGTTGGAAAAAGGGGAAATTGAAAATGTATTTGTCTAGAAAACTGAATTTTTTGTAGCTTTACTTTGTTTCCTAATAGATTAGGTAAGTCATACGTGAAATCGATATTTTTTTAAGCTGTACCAAACAAAGGGTGAAATATATTATTTGTTTTGACTTACACATTGGGGGTGGAAACTACTTGAATTGGGACTGAAAGTACTCATTATTTTTGGGACATAAATTGAAGATCATAGGTCATAAGTAAAAATGCTTGGGGACAGAATAAACGAGTGTAAAGATGCAAGCAATCGAGAGGACACGTTTGGGCCCGGAAAAATCGTCCGCTCTTCAGAAGTGCCCGCTTTCAGAGGGGACAAAATGACGACACGCTTCTCTATGCAGTTACTAAATTATGAATATTAAAATTTATGTGTATTAAAATATGAAGGCATTAATATGTTTCATTCATCTATTATGTGTATATATTGAAGAATTACTCATTTCAACAAAAAATATGGAATGAAATCACTGTACATTTATTATCCATAGGGCAGATAGTAGCACTTCACAATGAAAACAAAAGTCGAAAACACAGCCCCTGAAAAAGAGAAAATGCGCACTGTTTAGAGTTTAAAATAGATTAGTTACAATCTGTTAAGGGAGAATGTCTTTCCATTTCTCTATTTCCTCATTTTAACAGAGAACTATGGGAAAATTGACCAGATTTTTATTAAAAAGTTAAGAATTATGCGTTACTTATGGTTGTCAACAACATTTTATTTTTTCTGCATTAGATTTGTCCATCTATTAAATTCTCTCTCCATCAACTGAGTTTCTAAGAGAAAAAAATGCAAAATTACACATTCTGCATACTTTTTCCAATGAAAAAAATATCAAGCTTCAAAATTTTCATGAAACTGACCGCTACATTGATGATCTTTTTCGATTTTACTATAATGTCATATCGATATTCTTGTCAGGCATCGATCTTCTTGATTTGATTGTCCGTCCCCAAAGGGAGGGACGGAAGCTGTGCCTTTAAGGGTAAAAGGAGATGAAGTAGAGTGTCTAGAGAGAGAGAAAGGAGGGTACGGAAGCCAGCGGGGGACATTCGCCCTATCCACTTCCCAATTACAATGAGAGACCCCCTCCACTCCAACCTCTCTCTTTTCCCACTCCACCCATACTCCCTTCCAGTGATCTGCTCCAAGGATAAATTGTAGTCCCTGCACACTCCCTGCCACCCACCTCACTCATTTCAGTCCCTCCCCCTTCTTTCATGTCTCTCCCTACTTCTTCCCTCATTTTACCCTCTAATTTCCGCCTCTTCTTCCGTTACGCGTCTCTCTCTCTCCTCGATTCGTGTCATGGGGGTTGGGTTACTTATAAAGCCGTTGCCCTGTGGGACGTTAGCAAACGTCGACCGTACTGCGGTTACGCTAAAAACTATGCGATTCCGCCTGATGGACGATTCCAGTTCTGTTTGCGAAGATCTTAAGTCTTGTGAGTAATCTTCGTGTGCCTATTAATTAGTTCAGTTGGTGAAGAGGAGAGAAATAAGAGACGAAAGCAATTTCGAAACCATGGTACGGAAGATCTAACAGACCGAGACTTATTGTAGTGGAAGTTTGTCATTACAAAAAAACTCAGAATTTCACTTTTCTACAAGTTATAATTAACAGTGCACTACGCATATTGACTCACAGAATCATATTTTGGTAGATTGGCCTGGAGAAATTCCGAAAAAATGAAGTATTTTTATTTTTCAACTTTTTATTGAGACGGATATTTTTTGTGTAACTCGGAAATAGTTCTTCATATGGGCTATCAGCTGAATAAATGGTTTTGGATAAATATGGACTCAATATAAGTAAATTAATTTCTCTTATAATATCCACCGCCTGTTGGAATCGTTCCTTGTACCGGGGTAATTCCAACATAGCTCTGGACCATATAGTAAGAAAACAAGGATCTTAACTGGATTTTATGCGTGTTTTAGTTTAAATGTTTTAATTATATGAAATCGAAAAGTGTGTAAAATTTAAAATACGGAAAACCTCACAAATTAGAAATCTTGAAAAGTGATAAATAGTACGATGGTTAGTTATCAATGTATTGAACCTCTACATACTGAGAGGAATTACTGGTGAACAGATTCGGTTGCCTTCAACTGCATCGGAATAAAAGGATTTAATTATTGTTTTGGAAATTCATATGAAATCCTGTAATGCCGTCATGCTGGCGTTGCCTCAGTGTTAGCATTACTCAAGACATACAATTGGGCTGATGAATACCGTTTGAGACTATACTACTGAAGTATTTATAACTTCAAATATATCAAAATATGCACCAAACAATGCAACTTTAGTGACCTGATATTACTACTCTTTAACTAACATATTTAAAACACTCCATGCTTCTAGCAGAAGCCACATCCAAAATTAAAACATCCAAAATTGGAAAAGTAAGATATTCATCTACACAAAAGGACCACCACCTTTACTCAGCACATAGACACTTAGCGGTAACTATGGTGATGCCAGCAAGGAAGTAGCACTACCAAGGACCAAATATCTTTTCATTATTTGTACCAACCGAGGGCGTCGGTATTGTCCGAGGTGTCGCAATTTCGACGGTCTACCCTATCGTCCCTAGAAATATCCTTGCATATACGTATGACTTTTGATTCAATTTCAAATTCCGCGCGGTAAACTCATGTCAATACAATATATTAATAAGAAAAATTTCAAAAATATTACTCTTATATCATATATATTACAACATGCAATGCAATTTCCACCGCATATTCTCATATACTTGAAGTATTTTGATTCTTCATTAACTAAAGGCTCCGCATTGTTGCTGCAACCAAATGGTCCTGTTTTCTGCTAATCTCTTAAACTGCCGATAATTTTCCAACCCTATCAGTTCTTGTGCCCTGTTCAGGTACTGTAACTTTGGTCTTCCTCTAACTTTCTTCCCGAGCACCTTCCCCTCCATCACATTGACAAAAGATCTATTGTGTCTCAGGAGATGTCCTCAAATTGTATATTTCTTTTTTCCATGGTGTTGGGTAGGATTCTCTTTTCATTTATTTCCATTAAAACGTCTTCATTACTTTTCTTTTCCGTCCAGCTTGCCTTAAGCATCCTACTCCAAATCCACATTTCTACTGCTTCTAATTGCTCATTTTCCTGTTTCCGAAGGGTCCAACTCTCGCTTCTATAGAGCAATGTATTCCAAAGGAATGTTTTTGCAAACATTTTCCGAGGTTTGATATTCATATACTTGTCTGTTAGAAGGTCTCTCTTATTTTGAATGGCCTGTTTTGTTATTGCCACCTTTTTCTTTATCTCTGCGCTAAAAATGCTCTTGATTGATGGTATTTTGATACAGAGATATAATTTCACTTATAATTCAATGAATTTGGTCTCATTTTAAAATAAAATACCTCACAGTTCCAAATGTACCAAAGTATTAGTTCCTCACTGAACTACTTTCAGAGATATTTAACAAAAGAATCAGCCATTTTTCATAGGAAACGGTACGTTTATGTACTCGAAAGAGACAATATTTAAAAAATGAGGAGTTTATAACACCTGTAACTCGTCAAAAATTGACAGCATGTAGTCTGTGCATTTTTTCAGGTATTTTTAAAAATAATTCATATAGTCACCGCAGTAATTTTTTCGGAATCACAAAAAAACCTTCCGTTGTGAAGGAGTTTTAAGCTTGAAACAAGTGAGTTAAGTTGAATAGTTATGAAATTATGTCTTATTTACTGAGGTCTTAAAGTCACATAAAAGTGTATTAGCGAATCAATAGCCGTCCAGTATTTAATTTATGCTTTCCGGAGCTTCTAACATAAGAACGTGAAACTTAAATGGCCTCTATTGTGACTAAGGAAATATTTCGATAAAACAGCCGTGAGTGGTATGTGGTCCTAGAATTTCTTTTGACTTCCTGAACAAGGTATTAAAATATGCTTACGATTACCACTCCAGGCACCTTAATAAAAACGCACCGCTTGAAACAAGTGTGTAAATTTGAATAGCCATGTAGTTACATGTATTTACTTACTGAGGACTTAGAGTCACATAAAAGTGTATAAGTGAATCATTTGTCTTTTTCTGAAATAAAACCGTAAAGCTCGAAATGGCCTCTAATGTGACTAAGGAAATATTTCGATAAACAGCCGTAAGTGGTATGTGATCCTAGAATTTCTTTCGACTTCCTGAACAAGGTATTAAAATGTGCTTACGATTACCCCTCCAGGCAACTTAATAAAAAAGATGATGGTGGTACCAGGCAACGCCCCCACCCATCTCAGGAATGCACTTGTGAGTAGTGGGGCTGTGATGGGGGAGGGGTAGGAGGCGCAGTCGGAAATGCGTTCGACAGCGGAATCGCATTTGGTCGATGGGTTGCCGATCATCTGCGTGGCTCGTGGATGGGCACGGAAGAGGGGGCGCGGAATGAGTAATTAATGGCCCGATGAAGGATTTTTGCTCCGAAGGGGGTTGGAGAGGGTGGGAAATGAGAGGAGGGAGGGGGAGGCGGGAACGGGAAGGTATTCAATTCTCCGCGGCGGCGAGGGGAGTTGAGTTGAATTGCCTCATTCATTTTCCGAAGTGAACTTTCGCTCGTCCGCGGGAATGCTCAAGCGGGCGATCGAAGCGATCATGGAGATGACGACCTGGGTGATTGAACGGTCCAGGGCTCCGAGGGAACTGATGCTCAACTAACCACTCCCCCAATAACGCAGCGATGAGCCTCCCCCGGAATAAAGAGCGTGTTGGTTTTTGGGGTGGATGACGATTAATTTACAGCCATTTGTGCCCAAAGGGTTGTTTGATTGCACCAAAATGGCTCCATAATTGGCGAGGAGACTTGGAACTTTTATCAGTCCTGTCCAACAAGACACATAACGATAACATCAGTCTTTTATGTCATCCACGTTAGAGTTAAAAATACAAACCTTCGATTACCGGCCTTAATCCTCAATGAACGTGAGAGTTAAATTTGTTACGTTTCAAAATCATTGAAATACCTGCTTTCTGAGAGTCTTTTCCATTTATTTTATGCTCTAAACAGAATTGTTACGCTCCGGATTAAGTGTGTGGAAAGTTTTGTCTCTTTCGGCGGTTTGTCAAACAATTTGAATAGATGAAGGTGTGACGCTATATACTGACGATGGCGTGCCTAATAGTGCTCTGAAATAAATAGTTTCAGCTATCATATGGTGAAAAAATTGGCAAAGTATAAAAAAGGTACGTTATGACGGTAATGTTGAAGAAAACCTGGTGTAAGTATTATTATACAAATATTATTTTAAATTAAAAATAAAAATACTAATACGTCACATTTGAAAATTAATGAATTATCATCAAATAATTTGCAATATTTTTAAAATGCTTAAATAGAACTTTTAAAAAAATATTGTAGCAGTATTTTTTTCATACTGATGTTTCATATTTCTGCCCACAGAAGGTTAAGGTGGCTTTGGCTTGAACAAATTAGTGGAGACAAACTCTTAGTACTTTTATATGTTACGTTTGAAAAATTCTGCTTTCGCCGATGAAATTAGTTGCCTAATGAAAATCAAAATGAAGGCATAAAATATGCAGACTATTCCACAAATATTTTTAATCACCACATTCTTCCACACATAGGACCCAATGGCAGCGCCATTAACATGGAAGTATCGCATTTTGTCTCCAATTAAAGCTATAATTTGTTATTAATTTAAAAATAATTGGAAGTATGATGCTTATATTATATTTTTATTTAATTTTCTGGACTGTTTGCGTCCAATAAAGAGTTTAAATGTGCTATTTAGTTCTAATTGACGTTTTTCTGCTGCAATCGGTACAATTTCCATAAGATCACATGTTAATATCTTCATTTTCAATGCTGATATACGATTAAACTAGCCCGGAAACACTATTTAATTTTCAAAGCAGTTTATAAAACTCATTTAAAAGATACTAGATACAGGTTTTTAGTGTAATTTTTGATATTTAATTATTGATGTTTATGTTGTCAGGGGGTTGTTGATGAGAGGAGGGGGGGATTGTTGAGAGGGAGAAGAAATGGGAAGGAGGCTCAAAGTAGTGAGGCAAAAAGAAACTGTATCTTTAAGAAAATAAAGAGGATTTGGAACAAAAAAAAACGTCTGACGTTACATTAGACAATCATGAATCAACCTAAGGACCAACGACACCTTAAAAGAGACAATGCAAAGCAAGTATTGCAAATGCCATACCTACACTGTGCGTATAGTAAACATAAAATCTTCAGATGCAGTAAAATATTTTGGAATTACCCAAACTTCTGATATATCGTGATGAACACACATACAAAACTTATTCGGCACAGTATTTAAGAAACTAGGTTTTGTTAAACGTAAATAGGAAGATCCTCGGATGAAAAGTAAAAGAGAGATGCTACTTTGCTCTGATTTGGAACTATCTCGAAAACGCCGCAAGTATTTGGGGCCATGATCATAAAGATTTAACCAAAAAAAATAATGAAATACAAAGGAAAGCAGCGCGCTTTGCTACAAACTGCTACGAGCATACATAAAGTGTCTCACAACTTTGTGACGGATGAAGGTGGAAGCCCCTAGAGACTCGAAGGCTACACGCTAGGCTTAGGTTGCCTGATATATTCAGAACTGATATTTTTTAGAGCGACACAGAGAAAATTATAATCACTACTCACTGCATCTCTAGGTCTGAAAGATACGATAAAATAAGAGAGATACACTGCTGAACTATTAGGTACAAAAACTCGTTCTTTCCGCGCACAATAAACGATCACAATAATAACTGAGTTCCAGTAAATGTACTCCTATAATACATGTCACCATTTCACTTCCCAAAAACTTACATCTTTACATGGCTGGTGACCTAACACCCCCTACCACACGTCCATGTGGCGGCTCCCCGGGGTATTATGTAGATGTAGATGTAGATATTAATGGGAGCAATATCATGAAACACATCATGTCGGTACTACAGAAGAGCATTGTTCCAGTTAGATTATGACAGACTCCGTGCCACCGAGATTTGCGAAATTCATCACCTTTTTCATTTTATTTGGGTCTGTTTAAGGGTTTAGAGATGAGCGTGATCTTATCACGCGCTTAGATTTAGTGTCTTCTTGGCAGTTAAGAGACATTCTAAGTTAACGTCTCAGTGTCAAGTTAAACGGTGGGTGGTTCGAATGAAATAAAATAGTTGATGCCATTGCCACTCACGGCACAAAAAAGTCGTAAACAGTGAGGTGAATTCAGCAGTGGTCGGTATATTAGTGAAAACGATGATTCTCGACTAGCCAACGTCCGTTGAGCCACAAGGGAGGCAATTGACGTTTGTCGACGGAAATTCAGGCTTATTTTGTAGACTCAACACACTGAAGCGCTGCTCAATTTCGTAACGCCTCTACACTAATTGAATGCATAGCTTTGTAGGCACGGAACTACTATATGAAAATTTGATTCATTTCAAACTTCAATTGTATTTGATACAACGGAGAGAGCATCACATAATACCAAATGAAGTATTTTACACTTTGTATACCCAAATCTAATGTAAAAAATGTCGTGGGATACATTTAAAATGAATCATGTGGCAGACTTCCGATTCCAATAGGTCAAATACATATTCCAAAAATAAACTGTGATTCACATGTTGCATATGAAACTAGATACACCTAGTTACTCTCACAACTCTAGTTGACTACCAGAGCCTCAACTCGTCCATTTTAACTATTTATTCACGGGAGATAATATTTATGGCTCATCAAGAAATTTAAAATCGCGAATCAAAATTTCGTTTTCATTAGCTAACGAAAATTTTATTTATTATTACCTTTAGAAGTTAATATTTCAATTTTACCATTAATTCATATGGTAACACACATTATTTCATTAAGAGATGCAATAAAAGATATCCGAGTTATGAATTGGCAAATAGAATTCCGAGCTTCAGTGTACTCTCATTTTTGCCTTTGCATCTTTCAGCCTTTTGAAGCACCTTATATTATGAAGGAACAACCGACTCTATTCTAATTCCTAAAAGGTTTAGGAACACTCAACTATAAATATATTTTAGGGAGAATCCCACGATTTCTATTCTCATCGCATTTATCGTTGCACTGTTATCATTATAACTCAAACGATTATTTTCGTTCAGGCCAGTGATTCCTTTGAAAAGAAGCATTTTAATTTCCTCGCACAGTGACTATACGTAACTGGATGCACACCTTCGCGCGACCGATCTAATGACAACTATTCGATAAGTCCACAATCAAACGAGAAAGTCGATCGCTCGCCGGAAGGCTGGCTATCGCTCCATCCATTCGACGCATCACAGCGAAACGGATGCGATTAGTCTTTCAGGCGGCCGCGCGGGAGTGAGGACGCCCCAATCTCCCCGCGGCTCTCAACACTTCGCGCGCTCGTTTCCCCCAATGAGGGCTTTCAAAAAGAGAGGTTGGGAGTGGAAGCGGGAGTGATGGAGGGTGGGAGTTATTAAATATTCTCTCTCTTCTCCCTTTCCCATCCATCCTCCCCCTTCTGAAGCCGTACTCGCACAGCCGGATGGGAAAGACGATATACAGCTCTACATCCGCTTGCACCGTGACCATCATGAGTGCCACATCTCCTTCAACTCCTGCTCTCCGAATCGTAAATATTTCTGCAGATCGGGTCGAAGCTGGTGTTTAGAGTACTGGCTACGTAGACTGATGGCTATACCGGATGCGAACATTTTTTGAGGGGGATACCGATCCTCACGAGGGTTCCGTGAGGATTACTCTACAAGTACCTACATTAATTCGTCCTCCGATTGCGTAGTTAAGGTGGTTTAACCAATTTTTGTTCATGTACAATTTTTCGTAATCATTAGTAGTATCAAAAAGATTAAAGCGAAAAAATGAACGTTTCGGATTGGTTTCTCGACAATTAAATGCCCTTTTAACTCGTAGCCTTAGAGCTCTTGACGTATTTATCACATTTTTATGATGGTATATATACAGATTTTCTCCTAAATTCGAACGACATTTCTTTTTCGTTGTTATAATGGTATTTATTTAACACCAAGGTATCACACCAACTAACAAAACACGAATTTATACACCGTTGTTGCTTAAATTTTGAATTACGCCTCAAAGACCTAAGGCATAACAATGCTTCATTAGAGGCCAAAATTTTACAATTTAATTCTTGTGTCATTTGTATGACAGAATATATGTTTTTCCAACATATAGCTGGATTTAATGAAGTTAAGTGTGGCCCGGGATTTCTTTTCGACGAACTTGAACAGTTATTAAAATGTGCAGTGAACGACTCACGATTCGCGCTCCAGCCGCCGTAAACCGCCGTTCTCTAGGCGCCTTTTGCTGATAGCATGCTGAAGCTGATCCCATATCTCTCGACTCTTCTCTCATTCTCCATATAATCGCTTACCTACCAACCTATCCACCTATTCTTGACGGCATATATGACCTTTGCTGTCGGTTATCATTATTAGATTATATGCCGATCAAGGTAGATTTAAATACTTGTAATGAAGTAAATATCTTTAAGACGTTTACACGCTTAGTTCCCTATCTTCCACTGCTATTTCTATCTTTATCTCCGAAAACGTCCTACCCTTTTCTATATTGTCTATACAAATTCCTTCTTCCCATTCCCGCATACCAAAAATCCTATTCTCTAATAACCAAACACTAAAGTAACCCCATCGCCCCTCATCACCCCTCCCATCACCCACCTTGCCTTCCACTAATCTCATCAAGGAGTTCCTTTCATCACCCATCATAACGAGCACTTCCTGAGTTTTGGTGGCCCCACAAAATAAATGATCAACTTACTTGAAGATTTCTCCTGAAGGATGACTAAATGTTACACTCAATAATTTCACGTGCTTGAGCCACCAGTTTGACACACGTAGGCTAATTTCCAATCATTGCATTGACAAATGATGTGGTACGAAGTCACTCGCTCAGGTGCATATACACCAGGGTTGAAATTCGCCATGAAAAAATTATTTGACTTGACCGGGATTCGAACTATTTAAAGCAAGATGGCTTGGTAGTGTAACTGGCTGTAACTGTTGTACACGTATACTACTTATAAAAGGCAGATAAATAAAATGTTGGCCACCAATATTGGATTGGATTGGAATTTAATTGGAAAAAAATGGATGGCATTAGCGGGAGTATGGCGATCGGTAAACTGCAAAAAATGTATACCTCGTGAAGGTGGCAGAAAGCACCTTCAAGCAAATATCCGTTTATGCAAATTTAATTTTGCATGAATCGAAAAATAGTCTTTGTAATATAAAAAAATAAATTCGTCGGCGGCTAATCTAAAAAGTTTGAATTAACGATTTATATTCTATTTTAGCTGTATTTGTATATGAACTTAGCTTTGTGAGGTACTCCGTGAAATAAAATATTTTACTAACATTTGAGATATCACTTTATTTCCCTAATAAGGCACGGGTTTATTGGGAATGCATGTTATCAACGGTATTCCTGACGATGAGAACTTTATCAGTACATAAACCTTAAGTAAACTATTTTCTATGGTCTAAATTGACATTTAAGTAATTGTGAAGAGAGTTTTGGATATAAATAATAGTATCCGCCGCTGTCAATGGAAATATCTTGCCCGATATCCGAGATGCGATGCGTCAGACCAAAACGAATACGAACCCAATACTCACGAATTTGAACCAGGATTTTTTTGATGCTGAAATATCTATTTTCAAAAATCTCAACCATGGTGCAAAGGATTTCCGTTTAATCCAATAAACCGTGTTTTTTTGCCTTTAAAGGTAGGGTAATGAAAGTCCGTCTTTTTGTGCCCTTTCTCGACGCCGTATCCGATTCAACCTCTGCTCCATGTCTCCGGATGTGGGCGCAGCTGGTTTTACCTTCCCTATCCACTGTGCAAACGGGCAATCACAGGCTCATCGTTCCGCCCACTGCACACCTGCTTTCCTTCGGCGAGGGTCCGTGATGTGCATGCCCTGAGGGGACCGCATCAAGACTTGACGTGTTTTCCACCGGTCAGATCGCAAAGCCTTCATTCTCATTTGCGTTCCAAACTCCCAAATTCCTCGTCGGCGAGAGAGGCATCAGTCTCTATCCCTCACGGTGTCCTCGACGTTACGCCGGACGTGGTGAATTATTTTTGCTCCGAGAGCGGCTGTTCCCGTGATTTCGTCTGGTACGCAAGCGGCCTGGGGATTGGTGATGCCAATCAGAAAACAATTAGGAGACAGTGATCATGTTGACGTGATGATTTTAGATGAACGAGCACGAAGAAAAAAATTGGGTCTTCTCTAAACCGATAAGAAATGTTTAAAATAGTTTCTTCTTATTAACTCGGTAAATCCAAGCGTGAACTTCGCGGAATTTTTAGTACCAATGATGTTGGGGAATTCTAGGTATTTTACCTCTGAAATATTCTTGTCATACACCTATTTTCTACGAATCAAATGCGTTGTCTTCAGATACTTGAAGAGGACGCCTATGCGTTGATATTATTTGTACCTAAAGATGATGCCCGTGCTTTGAAATTATTTTTAACTGAATAGGACGCCAATGCGTTGAAACTAAGTCGACCTGAATACAAAACTCTGTAGGCCAGTGCGTAGTCCTTTTATTCATCATTAAGTTTCATCTCTTGTTTATTAAAATATACAAATTGTTAGAAGAATTTCAAGCGATTAATGAGAGATATTTCCTGGTTAAGCATCAAACTCGAATAAATTATTTTTCTGACTTCTAAGCATCCAGACTTGTTTTTGCTTTCCGGAGGGTTCTGATGGCCCGTATGTCTCTGAAATCCCAATAGGCAGCTAAGCCTGTCAATAGGTATGATGTACGAGAGTCATTATAAAAAAATAGCAATCACACTCCTCCAAAGACGTTGATCCTTCCACCTTCTCTATTACTCTTGTTTCCTATATTTGTTCCTCGTTTTAGACACATAAATATTATGGCCTCCTTTGCTATAGTATCTTGTACCTGATAATGGCTCTGTGAGTTGAAACAAAGTGTGCGTTATAAATTAATGCCTATCGAAATGTACGATTGTAGTTTTTTATTGATTATTTTAATCCTTGAAAGCCAGCATCCGATATATTTCGGATTTTCCCGTGTACTTTCTAGAAGATGGTAAATTTAAATAGATTGCTTTTAAGTTAGTTACGGGAAGAGTTTTTCAAAGACACTTGATATGGAATTTAGAGCTGACTGACCACGATTCTTTGCAAAATTTGTTAAAATTGAGTGAAAATGTCCGTATATGTTTGCGACAACATGTATCATCAAAATTTATAGGCTTTTCAAGGACTACAGTTTTGGCTGCTGCTGTTATAATATTTGATGACTCTTACCTAAAGATGATGCGCCATTGGTATTATTCGTTTAATATACAAATTGTACCGTGTTTTTCAATATTAATTTTAACCTCACCAAAAAATCGGAATTGACTTAGTATTGTACTGGTAAATAAACTGCAATTAAATATTCTATTTACATATTTGTTTGATGAATAAAACTTTGCTAACATACTACCATAAAATAGCACAGTTGAGTCTTAGAATTTTAAATACATTTCCATAAATATTAAAGAAAATCATTTTGTGCAATGAGGTTACATTAATGTAATAAGAATAACGATATACAGTGTAATATCACCTTCTGCGTGGTAAACAAGCACACCAAAGGAAAAGGCAGCTGTGAATGCTCTTACTTTGGTTCTCTTTGCCCTTCATATAATGATAATGGTAGCCGTATTTAAAAATTGATGCTTTAACTTATTTGATTTTAACAACAGAAACACATCAATTAAAAGTTATTGGTGGTACAACTTTATTGGTGCTCAAAATCTAGAGAATTACCAGAGTTGCCATTTCTTAAATACTTGTTTAATTACTGAATATATGTGTTCATTCTCATGAGCAGAAGATATACAACTAGCGTTGAAAGAAAACCCTAAGCATTATTTTACTTCCTCGTTGTTTTAGTGTCAGATTGAAAAGAGTGGACGTTCATCTTTCGTAGGGCTACGGAAAACTTAGGATAAATACACCCTCTGCTACAGTTTTATTCTCTGCCCATATGTAACAAGAGTAATTAATTTGTACATGGAATCTCATTAGCATAGAAACAAGGAGGAAATTTAATCGGTATGAGTGGCTAAGTTCTCTGCAAGATAATTAAGTAACGTACTAATTTAAATTCGATTATCCGAACTAATAAATGCTGCGAGTATGATTTCAAATCCTGCTCTGATGCTTGGAACCAAATTTAAAATTGATTTTGTGGCAAATATCAATGATATATTGCTGTACGCGTAAACGTATGGGGTCCAATTTTTATCGTATGAAAAGAATTTCATCCAAATAGTAATTTGAGATGGGAGACTCTTGAAGCAATGGCTGTTTCCTCTTCCACACGTACATGAAATGGTGTATTTAATGCCAAGGAAAGGAAAAAATAGATCGTGTAACGGTATATAGAAACAATTGTGCATAAATATTGAATTTTTCAAAGAAATTAGGGATCTAGCAACAGATAAGTTATTATGGAGGGTTGCAGCCAGCCAATCTTTGGATTGAGCGGCCAATGATGGTTGATTTTATTCGGGAATATAACATTAGTCTTGTGAGAAGGAAGGCTTTCGCGGTGCTCTACGTTAATCTCCTTCATTTTTCGAGATCTACCACGTGTTTTGTCTGAACTGTTGTCACTTATAATAAAAATACGCGATAGATCCCGAAAAATGAAGGAGATCAACATTAGTAGTATTAGCTCTACCAATAATGCACTTTTCATACGAGGAGCTTTGTGTAATCATGCTTAGTCCTGCAGAAATGGCCGCGTGTAATTTTCCGTGCGATGTTCTGCTGGCAGATAATGACTGTAGGAACAAAGGATAATTTATTATCTCGTATTTTTTCACCATCCGAATACGAGAAAAACTTGTACTTTGGTAAAAGCAATAAAAATATTGGAACTCTGTTCTCTTTGCGTAATTGAGGAACTACAAATTTGTCAATTGACAGGTGCTAGTAAAAGTTAGTTAATAAGTCAAAGTAATAGCACCTCACAAAACGTTACCATGAAATTGGACCTGCTTTATAAAGGAATAAGTACCATCCTAATGTATGGACTTGAATAAAGGCAAAATGACATTTAAATGTTATTTTGTAATTCTCACACCGTTTCAATAATACCGACCATGGTTTTGACAAGTTTTATAATTTTTCAGGCGCAATTTCTTTCTTAAGTTGTCCATTTAAACACCCCGATGGAGGGTGGGAGGGAGGTGTGGGAGAGGGGGGAAGAAAATAAGAGGGTTGTTTGAAAGTTAGGGAAGGTGAGTTGGGGGAAGGTCATGACTATACTTGGGAAGGTTAGTATTTCAAGGAAAAAGGCGGAGGAAGGGGGAAAGGGAGAGAGGCAAATACAAAGACTAATACGTAAGCCAAGTATCGTATGTTGACATCTACATACTACCCCGCGAGCCGCCGCAATCGCGTATGGCAGGGGGTGGTAGGTCACCAGCCGTGTAAAGATGTAGCATTTTTGGAGGTGAAATGGTGACATGTACTATGGGAGCGTATTTAGAGGAGCTCAATTTTTATAGTGGTCGATTATTGTGCGCGGAAAGAAAGAGTCTTTCTGCCTATCTGTTCGACGATGTATCTCTCTTATTTTATCACTTCTGTCAGACCTAGAGATATAGTGAGGCGTCATGATAATATTCTCTGTGTCGCTCTGAAACACACCAATTCTGAATACTTCAAACAGCCTAAGCCTAGCGTGCAGCCTCCGATTATCTAGGGGCTCACATCTTAATCCCTCTAACAGTTTTGTAAAACCATATGTTCGTTCGTAGCAGTTTTTAATGCAGCATGCTGCTTTTCTTTGTATTTTTTAACTTTTTTGGTGAAATCTTTATGACCATGGTCCCAAATTCTCGCGGCGTACATTACGTAAATAAACATAAAAGGTAATTGACATCAGTGGTAAACGTAAATGAAATGTTATATCGTTAATCAGGTTACAATTATTTTTCACGGAATTTAAAATTTCATAATGTTTAAGGATATCTTGTTTTTTTTTCCTTTTCAGCGTGAATGCAAAATATCTGGTTTAAATTCCCCCTTCCCTTCGTATTTCCCTTAATTTCAACCAATCCTCTCGTTTTCCACCCCTTTCCCTCGCCTCCCTCCCATATACTATCGGGATGTATTTATGGAGGACTAAAAAATGAAATTGTTCCTTGATAATGACAAAACTTGTCGAAAACGTGGTCGGCATGTGTAAAACAGTGGGGGAAGTACAAAATAACATTTAATTTCATATAACGCTTTACCATTAGATAATGCCATAACCTTTAACTAAGCTTATGTATGTTTCAATTGCGGTTCATTTTTATGGATTTAGTGCGCATTTTACCACATACATTTAATGAGCGATGGGTAAGAAGCGCAAATTTGCTTTGACAGCACGTGGATCATTTCATATTTCATAATATATATCACTATATGTTACAAAATAATTATTTGTTGGGCAATAACAGTTGACCTTCTCGATATTATTGATGTGATCAAAGCGTTTTTATATATTTATGAAATTATATTATTAGAAATACATGAAATTAAAGTTATCAAAATATTGACGTTGGAATGTGATGATTCCATTTTAAAAGCATCAAATCCTCTTCATAGTTTTATAGAAAAACAGATAGTATATAGACAAATCATAGGGAATATAAAATATATGAACATTATTGGTAATGTTTCAATCAATCTGATAGGTATGACTGATTAAAAATTGAGCAGGATTTTAACCTGTGCGTACCTATGCGCCATAAATTCTTTTCCTTTCATTTTTCATCGTTCAAGGTATTTCTCAATAAGACCAGCGATTAAAGACTTAAAAATTGAGTTTCGCAGACATATGTGTGGTGCGGTTTATGAGAATGTATTCAGCCCGAACGTTATAACAGATTACTTGGATTATAGCTTTACTCTCGTTCAATAAAGATAGATACCCTTTGATTGATGGACCTGCATAGGCTGTAAACAAATAAGAAATTCTTCCATAGCGAAGGTTTAATAGCATTCTGATTATAACTAAGCTCAATAACGTGCATTAAATCCAAAATTTTGAGCGATTAACTCCAGTTTTGCGCGAAAAACTCCAGCTAGACTCCGTGAAGGCTTATGGAGACCAGTAATTATTGGCTATAAACTCTCATTCCTCTCTGGAAATTTGTTCTATGCTTCAATAGTAAATTTTAATTAGCTATCACAGGGACCATTAAATTCCCTAGACCAACGTAAATTTGCACTGCACAGTTTGGATATAATAGGGACCTAATATGCAATTGGACTACCCATGCAGTACAAAGGGTTGACGAGGACTACTGAGAGAAGGGATGTACCCACGCTTTGACCAGAATTGGTCCGGTGGTCCCCGACTCGAGGGCGTACTCCGGCAGACCGCACGGCGTCAACCCTGAATGTGAGCCAGGGAGATACCTAATCCCAATTTCCTGGGAAACGGGCTCTTCCGGTTCTCAAAGATGTTCGGTAGGTTTTTTTTGCGAAAGCGAGACCGACGGCTACTCGTCTCAGTTGTTTGGGTAACCAAACTAATACGAGAACTTCGGGGAGGCGGAGGCCCAATTGAGGTCCTTTTGACCTCAATCCGCCTCATTGGTGTCGGCCTCGGTATTGGTGTCGTCTGTTGGCTTCGCTAACCTTCCCTTCCCATTCCTTGCTTCCCACCTATTCCTTCCCTTGGAGATAAGCGAAAGCTTCCAGTCCAAGGGGGAAGTTGTAATCCTGCGGCGAGAGCCGGAACGCCTGCCCATGCAGTACAGCCAAATATTTTCTTTGAGCAAATATGGCTAAATGCTTGCAGCCATAATTTCTCAAAACGCTCCCCAATTTTAATTTTCAAAATTTTTACATGTCGATTGATCTTCTCTCCGAAGAGAAATATTGGACCGGAAGTGTACCGCAGGTTAGCTGCTTTGTGTTTTGTAAGCTCTAAGCCTCATGCAGACTATGTCTTGTCTTCTAGGATTATTTTGACTCGAACATCGGTGGTCGGGCGGTCGGAAAACACCGCTTAATATAGGAATGGTATTAGAAATTTATTTAGATTTTATGAAGAGCTTTATTTCATAGTTATGATTTCCTGCTCATCTTATGCAAGATTATGATAGTATATGAAAGGATTTGGAAATATACGATACTAAAAATCTAATTCCACAATGTCCTCCCCAAACTGCTCGATTTTAGTTTTATGTCCGTCAGCAGTGCACAGCTATACGATCAATATGTAGCTCACTTATTTTGCAATGTAGTTTTTGTTACTCTACCCTGTTGGCCTGTACTTAGTAATATAATATTTCATGTTTTACCGGCGAATGATACTGATAAATTCTTCTCGGGCTTCCCTCCGGGTTTGATTCTGCGTGATGGCCGACGTTCCAACGGGAGACTTTCTTGCCGTCTTCAATTCTGTTGATTCATGCACACCCTTAAATGTGGCAGAAAAGTCTCCTGTCAAAACGTTGGTCTTTAGAAAGAATCTAACCCGGAGGGAATCCCAAGAAGAATTCATTTATACTTAGTAATTTTCGAAGAAGAATAATGCACAGAATTTGCATCTACATAGAGGTTTCATTTAATTTTACTGACTTAAACCAAAAGGCATTTTAAATAGTTTGAACTTTTAAACTGCTCAAATTATTTTTACTCCGGTTATATACAGGCAATTTAAAAATTAAAATTATCAGTTTTGCAACTGTGTCCCAATTAAATCGGCTTAAATGCCTCGAGTCAATTAGTACCTTATTAAACACAATTCATCATGAACACTTTATTGAGATATCCATTTAAATCTATACCAATTAAATGCAGCCCATGCTACTTATATTTTTCTTAAGTTTGAATGGTCACTTTCTAAAAAATTAATTATACTCTCTAAATATTCCCATAATTACTTCCGTGTCGGTTGTTTCATTCGTATGTGCGTGATTGATCGGTCCGGTACAATGTCGACCTGAGGCTGGAAAGATCGAAAAATCAATATTACGCATTACCCCAATACGTAAGGTAACCGATGATTCTAGTATTATTCTAACCAATGATGATCTTCAATGATGATGCCAAACATTCGTGTATAATGTACTAAAGCCAATATTTGCGGCGATCCAGCCATTAGCGGGAATGTAATTTCACGTCTACATGCCCTCCGGATCCACAGTGTAACAGATCACGTACGGGGACTCGATCAGATGATCAGCGCAAACAGAAACCAATATCCTTATTACTTGGTGTGTCCGAGCTATCGAAAAGCAAGTACTCAACGCGTGTTTGAACCATTTCGCGTCTTCCTCGGTGTCTCCACTGTGCGAAAAATCGTTCTCCACCACCGTTCCACTGTAATCATAAAACCCAGTTTTCTGGTCAAAAATCGATTTAAAATCTTTTTCACAACAATGTATCAGCGTAATGGTTTTATATGTTCATGAATGAGCACAACTGAACATTAATAATGATGTGTAGCTGTTTGTGAGAGATTGATTAGTTCTCTGCATGACGTCAATGAAGCAACACAGAGAATGGAATGGAATATGTGGTATGCACCTAAAGCCATAAACAAGATAAATGGAAGAATCGATTGTATTCAGAGGGTGAATTGTCAATCAACCGTTGGTACTAATTAAGCTCGAAAAGCTAAGTTATTGCTATCTGGTTTATATACTTAGCTCTCTTATGCATATTAATTTTCTCCATTACACCTTATAACTCCTCTTTATCTTCTATGTATCTTTCATGTATTTTTGATAAATCTATCTCGTTCTTAATACCAAACTCACCATTAGAGATATAAGAAACAGTGAGGTATTAACATAAGACATCGTTCGCATACGAGTCATCTATGGTATCCACCTCTCTTTTCTTTATTCCTCTCATTTTCATTGGTGGTGTCCTTTCAGCCAATGCTACCCATATATGCGGCGATTCGCAGAGAAGTATGTAGATGAAGTACTCCTGCTAAGGAAGTTTGAGCAAAATATCATTTTACCTAGAAATAAATTGATTTTATCTCATTTTAAAGAAAAATATCTCACCCTTCTAATGACATCAAAAATTCAACCCCTTACCACATTACTTTCGGAGATTTTTGCCAAAAAATACCAGCCCTTTTACATGGGAAATGGTACGAGTATGCACTCCGGAGAGACATTATTTACAAAATGAGGAATTTAACACTTAGATGTCATAAATAACTAACAGCGTGTAGTTTGCATGTTTTCTCTTCACTATTTTTGAAAATTTATCATAATGTCACCGCAATAAGTTCTTGGGTATCACAAAAAACCTTCCGTTTTGGAGGAGTTTCAAACGCATCGCGTGAAAAAGTCAAGTAAAAGACTTATATAGATACTTTCATTTAATTACTTACCATTTCTGCCCAAAAACTATATTATTGCACTATTAATATTGCAATATTTAATTCATGTATCCTACAGCTGGTGAAATTAAAACGTATAGTTTGAATATGGTCTCCAAATGACTAGGGAACTATCTCGATCGGACTACCTTAAGGGGGCTGTATACCTCGGCCAAAACCATCCTTATAGTTCTAGCTTTTGCCGCAGTCATGGAGACATCTTCGCCCTCCCCACTATTACTCGACCCAGATTACTCACGGTGGTGGTAGTTGCGAGGTTTCGGAAGAATATTCACTATGACATTATGATAAAAAATTCAATATTTTGATAACCCTCCTTAGAGAAGAAGAATTTCCATTTACAATAAGTACAGGGACATTAGCCCTTAGAGGGCCGGGGAGCGCTATCGCGCTCCTCTTGTCTCTCGCGAAAAGTGCCAGGCGCGCGATAGCGATAGCGCTCCTCCTGCAATGTCACTCTTAGATGCTGGTATTTCACTGATTATTCACAGATAGCAGCTAAATGCAGATTACAGATGCAGATGCAGATTTTGTAAAAAAAATCGTCAAATAATATATTAAATAGGTGAAACCACATATAATAGTTTTCCTTGAGTTTTTGAATATTTACCTTCACTTGTACTTGAGGCACAATTTTTTTCCTAAACTACTGCAAAATCAGCAAAAATTCCTCGGAAATTTTATCATAGTACCTAAAAAATCGGTTGGCACTCAAAGGGTTAAGAAATATTCATCGTGCGTGTCATGGCGATCACATGATTTTCGACAAATTCACGGTTCTTCCGCGATCAAAATAGTTATATAAAAAGCTATGAGTAAAATTTACGACTCCTGCTTTAAGCATTAACTTTCATTGTAGTGACAAGAGAGTTTCTTGTCCAAATTCATTCTAGAGGTCAGCGTAAGCTTTGCTTTAGGCAGAAAATCAGTCTTAAAATAAAAGCGCGTGAACGACTGCAAACGAGTTTTCGGCCGTGGAATACAGCCCCCTAAAGATTTCTTCCTCTATTATGAGATATCTCCTTTTTATTTGATTTTCTTTCATTCTCTTGAATTTCATTCTCATGGCCAAACCAACGAATCCCACTTTCTTCGCATATATCCATCACTGGAGCATCTAACCCACATTCTTTCATCATTCTCTGATTCGTAACGCAAATTATCCTACTTTTCCCGCTTTCAATTTTCAGGAACCTCATTTCCACTGCATTTAGCCTGCTCCAAAGATTAACCGAATATAACCAGGTTTTGCTGCCGTATAATAACGTCGGTAGGAGAACACTTTTGTACACCAGGATTTTTGCTAGCCTTGACAGACAATCTATCCTAGATATGATTCACAAACCTTCCACGGCGTTTGCACACCTAATAATCTCTTCATGTATCCTTTTATCTTTTGCAGACATTTTTGGATGAATAGATCTAACTGAAACAAGAGTTTATTTAACATTTGAAGTACTGAGCTTTGCGGCATACTTATTAGTACCGACTGGGGTGAATTTGACTCCGTCGAAATCATATGTTTTCTCAGGGAAATATGTGGTTTTTAGTTGAAGTAATATACAAATTGTTTCGAAAATATTTTAAATATATTCTGTTAATTATTAAAAAAAATAAAGGTTTATATGAACTTGCTATAATTAGCCATTTCAACATGCAGGATGTGGCACATGAGGACTATTTATTTACTCATGTCCCGTGCTCAAGTCCTCATACGAACTCTGGGTCTGTTGGGTCTTCGTGCAGCGATTCTTTCTTTATATTGATCTTAGACTGTCAAGCAATTTTTAGTATTTCAATGAAAAACAAAGAAACTCAATTATACTGAGATTGAACTCTAATAGAACAGGAAAGAGATATTCATTCTGTAATTCAGAGATAATGCACATAAAAAACTATTTTTTGCTATGAGGTTCTTATGTACACATTATGTTCCTCTGCTACAAAATAAAACTGACGAAATATGCAAGAGCTGGAACAATTCAGTCAGAAGAAGTAGATTGTGAAAAATGAAAAGGTGTCCAAATAGCCTCTTCGGTATTTCTAGTGTAAAAAAATAAAGTTAACATCAAAATTAGTCAATCTGTCGTCGACGCAAACATAATTGGAAGCAAGAATCTTAGGTATTGTGGTGCTTACTCGTGCAAGGAAAACATGACCATTTTTACCAGTCGGACATAGTGTCAATATAAAAAAGTCAAAAGTCAAAAGCAAGTAATCCAGGTAAATCGCTGCACACTAACCGGACTTTGAGTCTTGAGATAGGAAGTGACTGGGACGTCGGTGAAATGAACGTTTTCCCGACGATTGCACGACTTTTTAAAGGGTTTTAAAGGCAGTGTTATCGGCACCAAATTCCTCCCCTCAAACTCCGCACTGCTCCGATCGCACTTTCCTCATTCTCCCCAAACGAACGCCAGCCTCACACTCTCCCCACCCCCCATCAATGGAACCATGAAATCATCGCTCCACTCCTCTCGCTCGGCGATATTCTTTTGTTTTCGACACGTTCGCCCGAAAATTGACTCTCTTTCCCTCTCCCTCTCTCTTCCTCCAATCTGCCTCCCTTCCCACCCACCCCCTCATTTTCCTTTTCCACGCGGTCTCGCCATCTTGCTCCTTCCTCACCCGTCCCTTCAACCCTCCCATCGTTTCAGAAACATTCCCTTTTCGCTCCACGGAACTGGGATGAAGCAATGTTCCTCCGACTCGCTTTCTAACTACGTCCCCATTGCCGCACAATATACATAACGGACCGTTTCTCCCTCTTTCTCTTGACGGATTGCCTGCAAGGATTACGGATGGTTTCCTCACGTGGTCGTTTTCTGGAATTACGCTCGTATCTGGATGAGCGAGAGTCATGGGCACCGGGGTTTATTTCTGGCTAACAGAGATTTCTCACTTATGGCCAGTTGCAAGAACATTGCACTTTCCTCTGCACTTGACAGTTGCTGACTATCTCGTCTTTGTCCACATGACAGCTCTACGGTGTATTTTATGTGACCTGTAAAGATATGCAACATCGCATTTTATTTCCTGTAAGACACAATCACTTATCGAGGTGTAGGGTAAAGTAGTCATATTTATGGAGATCTTGACGGGAAAAAATATTCTGGCTTATAGAGATGTTCACATTTTCTCTTATGGAGAGAGTTCAAACATAGCAGGTGAATTATTTGAATAAATTACCAATTTTCCGCTTTCGGAGAAAAAAATTGCCATGAGAATTAGGAAGCCTTCGATAGTGTAGAGGTTTGCGCATTGGTCCGGTAAAGCAAAGGTCCGTGGTTCGTTTCCAGGTCCAGGCCGAATTTTTCTCATGCCAATTTCTTCTCATGAAGAGGGTTTTGGGGTTGAAAATGACTGGATCTAGCGATTTATGTCACTTGTTTTTGAGTATTCCTTCTAATCCAGTTATCACTTATTCAGGTTCGACTATATTTAGCGCTCGTAGCTTTGCATGACGCTACCTTGTTTTACGGACAGTTATCTATATCGGTTTTCAATCTCAAAACTGGTTGACTGCAGCTTCTCATTCTGCCCTGTCCTCGTATATGCTCTAGTTCTTCTGCTTAATATACCATTTTACTTGACCTATTTATTCATCCTACAACCTTCTTCGTTGGGCTTTACCTTCTATTTTCTCCTCTGCAATGATACATAAAACTAGTTTCGTCTCAAAGTGTCTCATTTAACTGTTGTATCCTTAAAATATATATTATAAAGCGTTCCACAGTTAACTCAATGCTTGCGAGGACTAGATAGAAATACTGATTACAGCCAATTGCGAAAAATCTCAATCCGCTACCATCAATGTTTCATTTTCTGCGTGATCTTTCAGTTGCCTAAATCATAAGACGTGATTGTACCCAAGCCAGCTAGCACATCAGGAGTAGGCTCTATGTCAGTAGCAGTAAATATATGTATATATAGGTATAAAATGTCATTTTTTCCGCGTACCATTCGGGACCATAACAGCTGTGGTCGTCGTCATGAATAGTTCGAATTGTGACAATAGGCAGACAGTAAATCTTTCTCTTTATATTCTCCACGTTCTCATTTATGCATGATGTAAATATTAATGTTCTTATTTATGCATGATATTTGAATATGTAGTAGTAGCCTTTGTATCCCTTGCATGTTGGAATTATTGACGATAGAATGTTTCTTGGGTATTAGATTTTTAATTGCCGCTTTGCATGTGTGGTACGCGGGTTTCAATGTAATTTCGGTATTCTACCGTATCATTCATGCATGCTTGGTGTGGAAGCACCCCCTGCCACACGCCCTTTGGGTGGCTTGCAGGGTATGACGTAGATGTAGAGGTAGATAAAATGTAAAAGTTGATTGAAAGCATTGATGCAGGCGTTAATAAATCGTAAATACACCCGTATTGTTGTATACAGCCCCTTCCTCAAATCCTCCATTTTTGTAGAATAGTTTGAGAGAGAGTTTTCCCTACTCTTATTAGAAACCTTCTTCAAATATCATTCTTTTACCTTAGGAAATTTTTAATATTTCAAGATTTATGATGCAGTATTGCATTCTTCATGATACAATAAGATAAAAATATATAACCTTTATGATACAAAAACTTTATCATTAAAGACTGACAATGCATTATGTTAACACAATCTCTAACGTGCGTTTACCCTTACCATTTCCCATATAAAATGGCTAGTATTTTTTGGAAATTATTTTAATTAGTAGCGCAGTTAACATCTAATATTTTTTTAAATGGAAAGAATTATTTTTCTTTAAGATTGGAACGAATTTTCTGAACTCGTTTAGTTAATGAAGAGCGCTTAAAGTACCTGCAACGCTGAAGATTTTTTGCGACCGTATAAATATTATTTTGGCAACTGATTTATTTTGTAAAATAGTCAAGGAGGTATAAAAACTACACAAAGGTATGCTGAGGTCTATGTGTTACAAATTCATCATTTTTAAATATAGTCTTTTTGGAGTACGTATCCGCACATTTTTCCATGTAAAATGGCTGGTATTTTTTTATGAAATTTTTCGAAAAGCAAAATGGTAAGTGGTAATATTTTTTTTATAACTAGAAACACTAGACCTTGTTTTTTATAAGCCTAATTCAGTGAATCACATGTGAAGTGCCATCTCGCTCAAACAACCCCCTAAGCACTTTCAACAACTCTCACACGTTTCCTCCCACCCCGCCGGGCATCGTTTCATCCCCTACTACTTCTCTGTCACCCACTTCCAATAAATCTCCTCCCGATTCCTCGTCCCACTCTTTTCTAGTGCCGTCCACGCCCACACACATCTCCTTGTACATCCCCATTTCCCTTCCCTTTTCAGACGAGGCGACCGAGAGTCCATTTCTATCGCAAATAAGTGTGTGGAACCATCTCTTTTCCACGTTCCCGTCCGTCGCGTCCTCCTACTACACACTCCCTCCCCTCAAACCACTCTACTACGACTACGTCACACGCTCACTTCCCCTCCCACTACCCTTTCCACCCCCTATTCAGCCATATCCCCTCCCCTCCTTTCCTTATCCCCGTACAATGGATTCCATTAGTTTCTCGCATTCCGCTGCGCCTATTTTCCACCCCCACCACCCTTATCCCTCCCTCTCTCTCTTTACCACACCCTTTTCACCCTCCAACCCTTTACTCTACACCTCAATCTCTCTCTCTCTCTCTCTCTCTCTATATATATATATATATATATATATATATGTCTCTCCTTTCCTTTTGTCTCCCTAATCGCCGTTTCGTCAAATTACGGGAGCGCTGCGCGTTGTCGCTCGTCAACCTTTTTTTTTTCATTCACAATCAGTCGCCATTTTTTTGATGTGAAGTTCGCACGAAAATTTTCGCTTTCGACTTATTTTCCTCCCGATCTCCTTCTCTCTCACTTCATCTCCTTATTTCAATATATTTTCTGCTGAATGACGAGGCCGTTATTTAAGTTTTACGCATTCGAGCGATTCATTATTTAAGATCAATAATTGATACGATAAGTATCAAGTATTGGGAATTAGTTATTTCTCTGGGAGCAGAAAAGGATAAGTAGATTAAGTGATATTCATTGTTGGTATTTGAGAATAGATAGACAGCTTTTCTATTGTACATATTGTCATGTTGAAATCTTGTAATTTATCTTTTTTTTCTCATTCTTTATTTTTCTTGTCTCACTTGTTGATTTATCTTGTAATCACACAGAGAACAAAGAAATTTCGGCGGTTAATTAATAGCGGCAAGCCTTCATTATTATTGAATGAAAGAGGTCGCTGTTGACTTTAAGTATTAATTTTCAAGAGATCCGACGCTTTTATTGGTACTCTTGATTTCTTAGTTGGGAAACCTTTCCATAAAAAATAATGAATCAAAGGGACTAAGACTTTGAGAGCGTTATTTGTTTAGCTTAATTAATTAATAAAAGAGGGCACTAACATAAGTTTGCCTCCTAAGAGACCCTTTAGAAAGAAAAGAGGAAAGGAAAATAAGGATTAATGCAAAATGTGTGGGAGTTCAAGAATGAATCATCTGTAAAGTTAACATTAAAGTATAATCACTTTTGAAGCTTATTGGTTAAAATTTTTTAATATTTCCCCAGAATTTACATTGAGAAGAACGTCATTGAGAGTCAAGCGCTGTTTTGAAGTTATTAACGTACTTTTTATTGTCTGGAATATCCAATGCGTTCAAATTTATATGAGCATGAAAATGTCTGCATGATATGTCGAGTACGTGCCATTACCGTTACAATGGGGATTAATCACTCAAATTTTTTAGACAATGAAACTATATATCAAATTTCTGAATTGAAGGAAAGAATCGACAAACCTACTTACCCGCTTACCTACCCGTCCACAAAAAAACTTACCCGCTAACTGGAGGTATTTTGTCATGCATGTTCTTTATGAAATATTTAAGAAAGAACTGGGAATTCTACCCTGATTTGCAAGTCGGCTTCGTCAACGATGATTGGAAATATTATGGACAAGAATTTGCGATACGAATTTCCGACGGATACAGAAATATTGTCAATATTGGAGTTTGTTGCCCCGGGCGAGTGAGGCGTAATATTTTTCGGCACCAAATTGGCCGCCTGTCTGAACACCAGCGCCTCGCTTGCGTGAAACGAGTGTACGCAAAGCTTTCTTCACATGACTAAAGACTCGGAGGAAAGTTAAGCTTTTCAACTAATTTTCGTTCTGCTTTTTCTCTTCATCACCCTCTTACTCTCTTTCATTTCCTTATTTCTGCTTCTCCTCTTCTATCTCTTCTGTATGCCTTTCACATCTCGCTTTCCCCCCTTATCCGTCACTCTTTCACGTATCCAGACTCAAGCATACACAAGCTCCACCCCGGGTCATTATGGCTAATCCATGCAGAAGTGATAAGTGTTCACATTTGGTTTGTCTGTCCAAGCGGACTGGTTTGAGAGCAAAGTGTGGTCGTTATGGGAGGATGGAGGACGGGGTGATGGAGGGGGGAGGAAACGAGGGTGTGATGCGCTGCGCAAGGATGATACAACACGCCTGCTCTTATTATAATGCGAGCGGATAATCATCGGTAATGGCTTCACCCTAATGGTGTAGCTGTTTTTACGATTTAAATACTGCCACTGTCCACTCGGCGGAAGATTTTCATGGAGGAAAAAATTATAGGTACATCATATTGCGCGCGAAATGCGACGTACTTAAATGATACGCATGAAAATTTTGTAGAGGTTTAAATGATGATCGTGGTGAGTGATTTTGTTAAGAGAGATATAATTTTCACCGATTAATTTATTTCCAAAACTAGACAGACATTCCCCTATGCATTATTAAGTGGTGGGAACAATTTTAATGGTTACACATGACATTAATGAGTCTGTAAAGAGACTTCAGGTAGAAGTAATAAAAATCGCTAATAAATATTGGATAAATCTGCACAGTTCCCTCTTTAAATTAATTCTAATCTGTAATACCACAATTTTTCATGTGAAGTACAGCTTCTAAAACATTATTTCAGACTTTTTTGAAAGTATTTACAACTTATGATGCTGTTTTACTGCTTCAGTACAGACGCTCTCTCAATGGTGAATTTTTTCAGATTAACAACTGTATTCACATTAATATGAATGATATCCTTCAATGTCACGTGTGATGAAAAGTCAATTTGGAAAAAAATAGTGTGATGGTGGCTTATTTCCAGCTCAATGAGCTATTAGTTTTTGATCATATTTTGTGGTAAAAATTTCAAAACTTTGCTTGGTAAATTTCCATGTGACAAACGTGATATATAGTATTGTCTCTGACCCTAATGCTTTCCCCACTGAAATACGTATACGTTATATCTGTGAAACATTACTTCTGTAGATTATAATCGTCCTTTTTTCGGTATATATAGAAAATCTCTGGGAATGAAAATGCCACTCACTTTAGTCGGTAATTTTTATATATATATATATATATATATATAAATCCAAATATATATCCAAAGGTCCGTGGTTCGATTCCCGGTCCAGTCGAATTTTTTCTGCTTGGAATCGGCCATCATTTCATCTTCACACCACCATTGTCTTTGTAAATTTTACGTGTTCCTATCCACTTTCTTTCTACCTTTCTGTATAAACATTTATATGAGTATATATATATATAGTTTAGTATTTTTTAATGAAAATGCCAATGCAGTGCGATTGTGGCATTGATTTACGGCGTAGGTAAATTTCATGAACTGAATTAATAGGAACACACATTTCATCGGTATTGGTCTATCGCTGAGATAGTAAATGTGCTTTTTGATTGCTTCATATTTACGATACAATCAGATGTATTATGAGTATTATCTTTGATGGATATTTCTGGTCAATCTTGTTACCGTAAACGTTTTTGATTTTTAATTATGAAAGATTCCATTCATAGGAATACGCCACTATTTCCTGCAGCATGACCTCAAGGAATGAGTTAATGCTCAATGAATGCGTAATGCTAACGTGTATATGTAATGGTGTCACCAAATGAAGTTTCATTTTTATGAGTTGAAAAAGTTTTGTGGGTGAAAGACTCTGGACTAAAAATATTGCATCAATATAATCATCACCGATTAATGTAATGCACGAAAAGTCACCTTGTAAATGTTATGGCTCTGCAGTTGGTGAATTTGAATTACAGATGACTTGCTAAAAGTATTTTGTGGGACATTATTTCAAATTTAAGAATATATTTAATTGCAAAATTTGAAATTTATCTTATAAGGATGATATAGAAAATGTTTTCCGTGATATATTTGTATTTACAAAGTACTCTGAAAACTTTACTTTGTGTCGGCCATTTTTGTATTGAGATGATTTTTAATTATTCCACCCAACAGATTTTTTAAATAACAATCTATTCAACGTAGAAAATTCAACTTTTTTCAGTAAACGATACATAACTTGTCGAATGCTATCGCTTGATCGCAGTAAATTCGTTGTGTAGTGTTGTCAAAGGGTTATTTTAATTGTAAAATTCTTAATTTTCTAGAATTACAACCATTTGGTGGATTGCCAGAGTAAATAACATAAGTTCATTAAAGAAGTGTTATTATTATATAATATTATAAAAATAATATTATAATATTTATTGATTTTTTTCATTGTGGAAGGCAGAGCACATGGGAGTGCGCCAAGAGATAATGCCCTATACAAACTTAGGATTTTATCGGAGCATCTTCCGCGTAGCAAGCACATTGGTCTCCCATCGTCTCCAATGACGTTCTCCGATATCCGCAAACACTCGACTCCTGCTCTTCGTGTGCAGTAAATGCGATAATCGATCAAGATGTTTTATGATATTTGGTCGAATGCCCCCAAAGTTCGCCCCATAAGCCTTTTGTGCTGTTCTTTCCCTCTCTGGGACATGACACCACTCCACCAAGGGATGGCATAACTTTCCTATCATCGCACATCTTACCACGCTTCATTTTTTATATCAACCGTTTCCTTGTCGGTTAAGAGAGAGAGAGATTGGAAATTCGGAGAGGCCCAAAGACATCCGGGGTACAAAGAACTCTTAAGAGATGCTGCGAGTCTTTCGACCTTTGACCTCTCGTTTTTTTGTCGAGTGATCTCCGTAGCTTGCTGTCGTGGGCGGATTTTAAGAGAGCTAAAGATCGATGCTCCCTGATAGGCCCGTTTCTTAAGGTCTGCGTTGGTAACCTCTTTGGATTGCCCTTATTTCAGAGAAAGCATTTTCCGTTTAAGACTTTCCCAAGGATATTCGATAGATCCGTGCAGAGTTAGATTTGACCCCTCTAGGACGTTTCCCTTCGAGAGCGTCCTGTAAGGTAAAATAAAATCGACTGAATTGATAGTTCTATTTGATGCAGTGAAGAAATAGCTCCGGAAGTGACTTCAGCAGAATCATTCACTTGGAAGATACCCAATCATCTTCAGTAGCCTGTTTCAAGGTTGAGATATTGATGATCTCTTATAATCAACTCTTTCTAAGTTGTAAGATATTTTATTTAAAAAACAGCGAATTCCACGAGTTCAATATTTAATAGGACCAAGGTTTTGCTTGTTACAGCACAATCAGGTAAATGCTGATGATGCTGTAAATAGCGAAACCTAGGTCGTAAAAAAAATGTTTTACTCGTGAAATTGGGTCTATCTTTTGATTTATCAGTGATTTTTCGGTTAACCAAAGTATCGCGAATAAAAAAATCTGCAAAAATATAATACAAATAAATATAATAATTTAATTGCAAAAATAGCCTAATTTAAAAATAGACAGAAATTCATTCGGAGCATTATATTTCTCCTCATTCCTCCAATTCAGGCCGAAAAAGAACTACATATAAAATAAATCAATGATGAGAGCATAAAAAATTGTCAGAAACCATTAACTTCTATATTGACTTATTTTTATAAAAGTATTCGACATTCCAATTTCCAACATAGCCATCAGTCTAAAGATGTTTTCTGAGGTAACCACTCCACTCTGTACACGACTAATTGTTTTCTTTCAGCAAAATTCTAGTTTTAAACATACTTCAATAGCTTCCATAATAATTTTATATTCGTGTTATTTCTCAAACATCCTACAGCTTTCATTTCTCTTCGAGTATTGCTTTAAAGACGGTGCTCTGACGAAAAATACTTCCGGTTATTCTCTCTTCTAAACTACGGAGAGTTTTCATCATACCTGCACCTGTGTATATCTTCTCCCCAACTCCTGGTAAGATTCATAACTGTCAATATTGCTTATTTTTGTTCATATATTCTTTATATTGCCATATTTTCGTGGTTTCTTGGCTCTCCACTTTTACATAATTCAGGTAGGGCAGGAAAAAGATCTGAGAAACAGTGATTGGGTTACTAAAAACCTGGCAATAATGGAATATCATTGCAATACGGACTCGGGTACTAATTGTTTTACCATTGAGGGTTGTAAAAGTTTACATTCTTGTAACATTAAAAAACGATTCTGCTAGCGAAAACCAAGTCTTAATTCATGCTTTCTCCTCTGACTTCTTTCATCACGACAATGACCGTGTGTCATATTTAATGCCATTAACTGAGGAAAAAAACATTTTAGGGAAGAAACGGAGACGCGGAGACATCTCGGCAAAAAAAACGCCCTCACTTAATTAGACAAGGGGTCACTTTTACATAATTCTGCCTGTTTAGCTCCGATACCTAAGCATTGGTTGACGAAAAATTGCTTCTTATTGGGCATAGTCAAAGATACTACTCGGTGTTAAGCTTAAGTGTATTCGTAGAATAGTCTTTCCAGGCAATCTTGTAGTGGTAAGCTGTAGAAGGTTTTTCGAGCACTAATGATGCTCTTACATTGTCTTTTTTTATTCAACCTATTCTTAAACGTCATCGTACTCTTCTTGGAAATATCATCTCTGCTGCCTCCGAGATGGAACTTCTGTCTACTTTCCCAGATCCCCAGCATTAGCCATGAAGTTTTGTGTCATGTCATGAAGCGTGTAGGCTTTGCTACACATGCTATTATCTGTGTCTCTTTACAGGCCCTCTTTACTTCTTTTTTCAAATGTTCTATGAGAAGTTTGCTTTGACCAAAATTATATTATTGTCTTTATAAGTCACATGAAACTCTTAGTATTGAAATAAGAAACAAATATTCATCGTAACCCATGTTCTGTGTTCAGCTACGGTCGTCTTTCAACCTTCATTGGTGAATATTAGTGCGCTCCATGTATATATTTTTCTGAAATGTTCCCATGTTTCAATATTACCCTCTAAAAGATTGTTGCTGATGGAATACCTCTTAACACGTTTTTGCACTTGCATGCTATTTCTTATTTTTAAAAGTAATGTTTGAATGTGCTCAGTTGTGAAAAATCAAGCGCACAATCTTTATTTTAAAGGCTTCGCTAGATTTGCTAGGTCAGCCTAGATTTGAATCATCACCAGGTACTTATTTATTTATCATCATGAGATATTTATTTTATTCACCTACTGTCCTTCCTTTGTTTTCGAGTTTGTGCACTATCCTAAGTAAGTAAAAGTATCTTAAAGCTGGGAAATTAAGTAAAGCCTAACTCTTTTTCATTTCTCCAGGTAGGGCAGGAAAAAGATCTGAGAAACAGTGATTGGGTTATTAAAAACCTGGCAATAATGAAAATTATTTGCAATACGGACTCGGGTACTAATTGTTTTACCATTGAGGATTGTAAAAGTTAACATTCTTGTAACATAAAAAAAGATTCTGCTAGCGAAAACCAAGTCTTAATCCATGCTTTCTCCTCTGACTTCCTTCATCACGACAATGACCGTGGGTCATATTTAATGCCATTAACTGAGGAAAAAAACATTTTAGGGAAGAAACGGAGACGCCGAGACATCTCGGCAAAAGAACGCCCTCATTTAATTAGACAAGGGGTCTAGAAAAGGACGAAACATGCCTACTCTCTATTTTTAGACGTGGAAAATAAAGAGTGGAAAAGTCTACCCGAGGAATGCTTTTATCAATTTCTAGAAATGGTACATTCATTTTTGTGAAGACGAAAATAATAATGCCATATAATTTTATTTAATTTTATATGTATGATTTTGTATTTTTATTTTATTCACATTCATTTTCCCCATTTTATTTTTACCGGAGTTTATGGACACCGAAATAATTTGTAATAATGTGATATTCATTGATTATTTGTGTTTACTATATTATATTAGACTGTCGGTTGATTAACTTGAACTTTTACGATGAGAGGAGATATAAAATTCGGTCTCCAAAACAGGGAAAGATGGAACCTGAGATTATTAAACTGGGCTTTACTGTATAAAGTTTAGTTTTGTCGTTGTCATCCGGAACATATCTGAATTGCATTTTAGTCAACAAATAACTGAATTGAATGAGCAGAATTCACAATCAATACAAAACGAATCGAATAAAAAATAAAAAATATCGAATTTGCGCCGAAGCACTGTGGTTTACCGTTGAATATTATTATTATTATAATTAATTGAAACAAAAATTATTATTTCAGTGTATCTCCCTGTACTGTTAAAACGTACGCACGGTCATAGCAATTAAACAAACATATGCTAAATATAGCATTATAAAGTGGGATCCAGGAGTAATAATATATTAGTACTTCAATGCGAAGTTTTTTATGTCATGTTTTCTCCTGAAAATAAGGGGAATGAAAATATCGTCTTCAATTGGCGAAGAAATCACTTTTATTTTAATGCATATTTAATAAATGTCAAATCAGATTAACCGTGATGCTTGGAATGCTGAAATTTTCTCTGACAAATAGTTTTTCACACAAAATCTTCTTATAAATATATTCACATCAATAATATTCATTCATTGATGAATATTTCTGAAATGTCCCCCATCACTATGATTTTCATCATTCCTATCATGAATTATGCAAATTTGATTTCTATTTTATATTAGACTGTCAATGTTCTTCCTGCGGTGTTACATTCATATTGCTTAAGGATATTGTTCGTACCACACGTCGAGATAATCGTTTTAGGGCGTGATACATCTCAGCACACGCGGTAACTTATACTATAAAACGCAGAGATATGTTGACTTCGTACATATTTAGAGAGCTTGCAGATTTTTGGCAGACAATTTTTAAGTTCAGGTTTGGATGAGATACCTAAAAATGAATCTAATTGATAAGTGGAATATAATCATCACCTAGTAAGGAATTAAATTACCATTGAATTATAACGGACGAGGATCATTCACAACCAAGTCAAGTGAGACATCAGGTATATGATGGTTTAATAAAGAGTGAAAAAATATGCCTAGTGAGACGGAAAACCATTATTAAACTACTTCCTCGTTCTCTTTAGTGCAAATTAAGAGCTTGTAATCATGAATTTTATTAGGGACCCAAGTGTAAGCATTGACCAGGATATATTGATTTTTTTGTAATGCGGAATTGAAACTGTCCTTTTTCACTTTGACGGACCACTTATAACTTTTGTAAATATTCCGCGACCCTGAGGATTCTGTGGAAAGTTTTTCCCTTAAATCACAGCTAAAAAAACATGACACATCATCATTTGGCTGGCCAAACAGAAATTCAATTCAATCGTCTCGAAATATTTTTACTAAATATGAAATAATTTTCCAAGGCCTGGAAGAGACACATCGTTCATTAATTAATTTCCTGCTCAGTTTGTAGCTATAATTTGTTATTATTTATATCCCCATTTACATTCGTTTTCCGATTTATTTTTCAATTTGCAAACGTTTTCGCTGGCAAAGTTGTGCCAGCGCGAAGGATGACAGAATCCGTGAAAAAATTAATGCGTCCCATAAAGTAGGTATGCTTTGACCGTTCACTTTCTACGCTCGGGGAGTTATCCTTTCACTAAATTCCAATATTAAATTTGCAATATTATAAAATATTAATTTCTTCCACGCTTGACTGAGTGTAAATAATAACTGGGGTTAGTATTTGTGGCTGTTGCAAAACAAATTGGCGAAAAAAAAGTTATGGTGATAGCATCATAAATTGGATGATTTTCTGCTTTACTTTGAGAAAATCTATTATGTAAAATCAATATAGCTTGATAGTTTTTTACTGATTTATTTGGAACTACTGGTTAAATTGCATGGACAACATCCTAAGGTAATATTCAAATGAGGTTCATCTGAAAATGTCGCCGACGCGATGAAACCGGTTGTTCAAAATAAAATTGAGAAAAATTACATTCTATTTTTGATTTTCGTGGTAGTATTAATTTGATAATATATGAAGAAGAAGAAGAAAAATCAAATTGATATGTATCCTCTAAAATTTTCCCCAATAAACAGTTAAAGTGGTAAAAATATTTCTAATAGCCAGTTGCAGGAACGACACATATGTATTCTATAGAGATGTGGGACCCATTCACTATGGAAATTGTTACAGAAAAATTCGATAAATTTTTTGGTTTCACAACTTATAGCATGGAGGTTTGAGTTCCATTAGTAGACAAGATGGCGGATGTGCAATGAACCGCTTGGAGAATTTATTACTAGATAAAAGAGTTGTTTTGAGACAGATGACCAGTTTATCTACTCTTACTGACTAATTATTATGCGCATTAGCAATTATTTATAGGCTGAAATTTCATACATGTTAACGGGTGGAAGAATATTAAATCGACTTTTAAAGCTGTTAACTATTGGTAAATAAGTTATGTAACTAGTAGATGTGTTCCAGCAACCTTAATATTTTTATGAGATTTAACACTTTATGGATCTCTTAACATTTTCATCAAAATGTAATCTATAAATCCTCTGTTACTGTAAACATTAATCTGATACTGTACTTGTTGCCAAATATTAAGGTCTTGTGATAGGGGCTTTAAAATCAAATCCTCATAAAATAGACGGTATAAAAACTTGGCGGAATTCAGAGGCGAAGGCAATATTTGTGTAATCTTTTTTTGCTTTTATTTAATGCTAAGATACTACAGTTAGTATTTGAAAAGAGGAATTTATAGGCAGAGGTATTTATCCGATATTCAGCGTTTGTGCATATTCATTTGAGCATACAGATAAATAAAACCACTCCTTACGGGTTTTCACTGCTATGAATGTCGACGAGCAATGTTGTAAACACAATGTTCATAACTATAGGTGAGTGATCTAAGGTCCCATATAATCAGGCGACGGGGAAACACTTTTACGCCATAGATTTCGTCTTTTGATGCAGACTATAATTCCGGACTGCTCTGGCTAAATCATGTTGCTCGAATTCCTGGATTCCTCAAATCCACCCAGAAAGCCACCGACGAGTGACGGAAATGTGACATTTCAAATATATTCATACGTAATGAAAGATCTGGAGCTCTCCCGGAGAGTAACGAATGTAAAGCGAATTTTTATCCTGACGGCTTTTGGCCTTCGCCTAGCGGTCGAGGGAAGGTGCGCGGTTCTGAGTTGAACTAGGATGAGTACTGCATGCCTGGTGTGGAATCACCCCGTACCACACACCCTGGTGGTTGCTTGTACAGCACATCTTAGATGTTATTGTTCGCGTAATTAGTTCTCGGGTTTCCCACCGGGTCAGGTGTTTGGCTGCTTCCGACGTTGTGAAGGATCAATGCTCTGAAGACGATGGAAATGTGATCCGTCGAAAAGTTCGCAGGAGTAGGCGTGGCTAAATTTGTTCTCCGCGTCGATTTATCTTTGTACGGCAGTTTCAGCAGGCATTTCCAGGTTTGATGTCACAGATACACTGAGTGGCCAAGTCTCCATTGCCCTTCTTGGAGACAAGTACATCTAAAAATGGCAACCGTCCGTTTTCGTCTATCTTCATGGTGAATGTGATGAAGCTGATTCGGTTATTCTAATGCCGTAGCAAGTTATTTAGTCCGGACGCTCCATGCAACCTGACGACAAAGGTATTATGGACAGCTACCCACTTTATCAGATTCCCAATAGATCTCACTCAAATGTGGGACGAGGTAATCACCGGTATAATGCACTGGGAAGTATGCCATCATGTATATTACTGCATGGCCGCATCGTAAATTGTGAGGAATTGCAGTGCTTTCCATTGCCTTCCTTATTAATATTGAGCGGCTGTTTCCGTATTTTCCCTTTCGTCCGCAGGTATGGATGTAAATGAGCAGCCGGACCGAATCTTCTCGATCTACGCCATCAGCACCTTACGTATTTCACCAGTAGTACAGCGTAGCAGTGGGGTCAGTGACCACTTGGGACATTTTGGAGAGATTTTCATTGAAAACATGGGTATATGTATATAGTACACTATGGAAGTAAGGATAAGCAACGAACAACGTTTCGCCTGGCTTCACATCGCTAGACCCTTAGAAAGGATAATTTCGCTGGCATCGCTAAACATGGAGTGTGAGGTAACGGTGTTGAGTGGAGTATTGTTTTTTTTTCAAAAGTTCCTCGTCGCCATAACGTCCCTGTTGCTTCCCCGAAATTTTGATGTAAGCAATTCACTGCCAGTGTTCTACATTACTCTCTGGGTTGATCGCTAACGATTTGAATACGCCTAGGATGTGCGTTCAGCATGAAAATTTCGTGAAACTCGGTATTCCGATCTCTTTTTTGAGGCCACCCATTTCGGTGGAATTCGGCACGTAATTGTTTTGCGCTTCTCTTTTCTTCCGAGAGGTGGGGCGGGAAAAGGCCGTGAGTGGAAAACGACAGTCGAGTGGGCGAGTGAGACTCTTCTTCCCTTGTGTTCCCTCCTTATTATTTTCCCTGATTCCTCGCTACTGCGTTAATGATGGGCAGGGAAATTTTTTATTTCCTCAAGTTGAAATTTCATTTCTTCCGCAAAAGTACTTTTTAAAGCGAAATGAACGTTTAATTTCTCATTTGTCACTGTTCTTTAAGAAAAAATTTGGCTGAAAAAAATTTTTTTTCTCATTTAAGATATCATTACGTTCGAGAAAAAATATTACTATAAAAATACTTTCTCCTATACTTCGATGGCACTGTTGGAAGCGTTAGAAAAATTAATAAAATACAGGATTTTTTTAAGTTGGCGTTTAAAATCGTTCTTAAAGACATGTTATTTTCATTTTGGATGAAAGTGTCTTTTGGATTTACTGCGTTATAATTACTATTTCAGCAACAGTTTTGCCTGGATATTCTACCGGCTTCGTCAGGCTATCTGAGACAACAATAATAAATAAATAAACAAACTTCGGTGGTTATTATGAGACATAATTTCTTTTACTTGAATTTTACAAAAGTCTTTTCCACGTATAAGGGAGTTTGTAGCAATACTCTCTGTTAAAATTGTTTAGTAATTCTTATATTCCTATTTCTATAAAAAATGTTATTTTCATATTGATCGTTTTTAATTTAAATTTTATTTCTTCCGTATAATGATTTTAAAGCGAAATGAACGTTCAATTTCTCATTTTTCAACTGTTCTTTAAGGAAAAGTTTGGCTGAAAAATACTTTTTCTTCATTTAAGATACCATTACGTTGGAGTTTTACTATATATACTTTACTATATATTGCTATAAAAATACTTTCTCCTATATTTTCATAGCACTGTTGGAAGCGTTAGTAAAATTAAAGAAATGCGGGATTTTTTAATTTGACGTTTTATGTCTTTCTAAAGACATGTTATTTTCAAATTGATTGTTTTTCATTGAATTGAAGGATTTTTGAAGGAAAAGTTTGGCAGAAAAATACTTTTTCATTAAAGATATCATTACGTTGGAGGAAAAGAAATTCTTACAAAAAATGACTCTCCTATTTTTTCACATAACTGTTTGTAACTGTAGAAATGCAGGAATATTTTAATTTGACGTTGTAAATCTCTCCAAAAACATGTTATTTGCAAATAGATCGTTTTATATTGAACCTCGCATGAATATTCTCAAAGACTCGTGGCAGAAAAACATTGTCCAATTTATTTCAAACTATATTTACAAGATAATACATGTTTTGCCAAATCACCCATTTTTTCATATTATCCCCACACTATTTATAGAAATAGGGTAGGTCGAGGAATTTTTCCATTTTGAAATTCCGAGTTGAATTTTCAGTTATCAGTTTCTTTTTTCTGCACATAACCGCGTGAAATCTGCTGAACACTGTTACACCGTAATATTAATACATTTTAATATATGAGGATGGAATAAAATGATAAGATTTAAAAAAACTTAACTGTTGTAGAGCTCGTTTATTTAGACAGCTGTTTAATTTTCTAGCATTAATTCGATGCACTGTTGAAAAAGAGAATGAAGCATAGGTTTACCGAATTAAGTTTTCTTTTACATAAAACGGCATTCAGACAGTCAATATCTTTTAGCCTGACTTGCATTAGGAATCATTAATTGATTTTAAGTTAAAAGCGAAAGAATATTTATAAAATTTAAAAAATATTTATAAAAGATATTTATAAATATTTGCAACAATTTCTCTCGAATTTTGGCCTCAAAAACCTCGATCGCCAGATATTGTCTTCATTCTCCCCAAAACAACGTGGGTTCATCTTGTTTTAAGGTTTTGTTTTAGAATTTTAACCTGCAGGCTTTGCCTACTGATGAATGGGAGTTGTTTCCTTTTATTAAGTGTGGTTTGAGACCTATTGCAATACGCTGAATGTTTCATTTTAAACCCTATGCCATTTTTCTCAGCATTTGTTGAGGAAATCTTTTTCCAGGATAAATAATTAAATGAGATTTTTTGCCCCCAGACAAGATTTAGCTGTATTTACAGTACTGCGGTACTGACCGCGCAGTAATGAAAACGATGTCAGCCGTGGGTGATCACATAATTGTGTGAAATTGGCAGTGGAAAAATCATTCAACCAATCGAATGAAACGCTAATTGAACGAAAAATCATTATTTGGTTCGAAGAAATGGTGCGAAACCGTGGGGTCCGGTTTCGAATTCCAGGCCAGACGAGCGATTTTTCCGCTGTAAATCTCGCACAAGTTTTAGCTGTTTTTTTGCTAATGCGTCTGTAGTGGTAGTTGCGTTAATTTTAGTTCGGTACAATGCAATGTATGATGGTGATTACTCAACCCTTGCCTTACCCCCACAAGGTGGTTTGCAGAGTATAGTGTGCAAAGTGCAAATGAAATTGGAGATGTAACCTAAGAGCTCTTATATTTTCTTGACTCTGGTCTGCTTTCCTTCTGAGTAAAATGTCATACGTGTGTTTCTTTTATTTTATGACATTTAACCTACCTCTGAGAGTCATAAAGGCGTCTGAGGTGTGAATGTAATTCAATGTTTCCATTAACATAGTCGGTAGATTGAAATAACTTTGTTTCAGAGGATAAGGTAAATTATAAGGTTTATAAGCTCAACTATATATAACTATATAACTAGTCAAGTAACTAAATTTATGGTCAATTTTTAAGTTTTTTTAAAAGTATTTTAATTACATGTCACATGTCAATGTATAATTTAGTCAAGTTTTTCGGTACGGATGAAAATGCCATCGCGGAAAACATAATTTAACTACGTTTTAGAGCAGAATTGGCGTTTCTCCAAGTTTTCTTGGGCTCTTTAAAATTAAAAGAACAGACTTTTTTTACGATCGTATAAGCTAGACAAAGGCAACCATAATGGGTTCCTCGGTCGCACGATTCGGCAATCTGTATCGGCCGTTAATCATAGTTTTTTCGGGCTTCTGCCCAGATGAGTGGGTCCATGTTGGCCGATGTTTCGACGCTCAACTCGAGCATCGTCCTCAGGACAGAGGTGGATGGACCGAGGACGATGCTCAAGTCGAGCATCAAAACGACGGCCAACAAGGGCCCACTCACCTGGGAGGAAGCCCGAGAATACTTGGAGAAACTTATACGCAAGGAAAGCATTGGACCCTACTTCGGAACTGAAAACTATTCCCAGCATCCTCTATGTTACTGATTGTTTGGCACAATTTAACTCAAAGATCGCTTTTCTGCTTTGAAATATTAAGTGATTTTTCTTTTAAAGCTGTTGGAAGAAATGAGATGAATTTTTATGCGGAAGAATTACGCGGAAATATTGTGAATGGATTCTACAAAATTAATCAACGGGGCAAATAAACTTAAATTATCCGTAGAGATTGAGTCATTTTTGATCCAACATTGTTCACATCAAGTCTAACCGAACATTAATGGTAATTTGGAATTGCCGGTCACTCTTCTCTCTTTTCACTGAAATAAAAGATTTCTCCTTTCATTTGGCTGGACTTTTGTTTATTTTGCTAATAAAAATTATATTTATCTTGTCCTGATTCCTCTTATGTTATGAATTTATTCCTGATGCGATGTGAAAGGGGTAACTAAGGCTTTTCTCAATAATTCTTTCTAAAGAGGATCGGACCAAGATTTCATCAAATGACTAACGTAAAAATAACAGGTAACACAAACGGCCCCAGTCAATACCCTGAGGCGCCTTACAGGATACAATGAAGATGCAAAGCGATACATTAAAAGGAGGAGAGAAGGCTTGAAAATTTAGCAATAAGGAAGAGAGGAGTAAGAAAAATCAGGTGATTAGTAATTATTCTTTATACATCGGCAGATAACTTTATCATAGTTGAGCGAAAAATTGCATTTGAAACGTATTCAGTCATTCTGTATTTACCAATGAAGTGACGTTTCAATAAAAACTATGAAATTAAAGCTTTGATTGAAGAAACGTTCCAGAGACATCGCTCGTTAGATAACGTGCCACTATAATAAGTCTTCTTTAAGTAAAGTCCTTTCAGTACCTTATCGTCATGTAATTATATCATCATGAGCTAGGACCAAGTGGTTAAAGTAGATGATAATATTTTGCTACATAATATCCGGCCGTATTCGAATGTTTCAGAGTAGCATTAGGGATGAACATTTGAATCACGTTAATGACATGAGAACATCTTGACAAAAAGTACAGAAGTCTTACACAGTTGGAAGGTGGGAAAGAAGGCTAGATTTTTTCACTAATTTCGAGAACAAATATTTCTCCATCGTTGTTCCAGCTTGGTTTGGCTGATACAAGCTCCATGACTTTTTTATATTTTAACATTGGTTTTTAGTTTCTCCTGACTTGTCCACCCCTCGATAGCCTCTTCTTCTCAGCATTCAAAATCGTATCTGAATGATTGGGACCACTCTCAATAAGGAAAAATGATTAACACCCTTTCTTACTGATCATTTCTCTAAACAACTAACCTCGAGCCCTTGAAGGATACTCGTACTTCAGCTATCACAGAGGGTGTCTACTTATACAGCAACAAAATCACCTAAGAATATGCATTGTATTTGCTCTCAGCTTGTTGGAATTTGGTGAAAATATACTTGAAAGGCACATTAAAACATGGTAAATTGTAAAAATGAGCATATACTTGGCACTCGTGCTGAGTGTGCGCTCAATTCTCGCATGCGTCATTAGTTCACGTAATTTATTCTGAGAAATGTTCTCTTTGAATGAAATCAACACATGTATTGGAGACTATAGTTATAAATCATTCATGATACGACACCGATATAAAAAGTAAATATTAGCACAAGGATTTTCATCACGCATAGTCGTAGTTAAAGAAACCCATTGTCTTAAATTAGCCGTCTTACAATGTAAATACCATATATTTGCATGCAAGGTGAAAATGCGATACAACCAAGTGTATAATGAGGAACATAATAGCATCAACTAGTATGGATCACGTTTGACTGGGTGATTTAATGTTCCGTATATCGAAATATTTTTGTATATATGTGTATTTGAGCTAATGAAATGTAAAAATTATGTTAAGTACAATTTGTTATGATTGGCTTTCCAACAAATTTCTCGTACATTGCAGATTACGCTCAGTTTATAGTGCGGATTTTTGGCTGAAAATTGGATTCTCATCACTCGCAAGCTCACATCTGCGTCGCTTAAGACTCGAAGGTGGCCACATGGGATATGGTGTGGACGCGTCCCACCGCTTACTCTCCTGCATAGCTCTCCCCCTTCCCTCCCCCTTACGGAATCCCTTGCATTATTTGCATCGCAACGCTAAGGATCGCGTTGCAAAAGGAATGTAGAGGGAAACGCAGCAGTCACTATTACATACATCCCAGCTCCCCGTGGGACACCGGGAGTTCGGTTGAACTGGGTGGAGGGGAACCGTACCAAATCTCTCGCCCAAAGTAGAAGTACCCCCCTGCTAGGGAGGCTATTCAACGTGCTGAGCGAGTCCTCTCTGGATTGCATCCAAGGATTGCAGTCAGAGCGACGGCTACAGAGTGAAATGAAAGCGGCAGCCTTAACAATGGACCCACTACCCCTCGCGTCGCAACTCACCCTTCAAAAGACCCCTTGTTTCGCGGGCGTTGAAGTATTTAGGCCTCTCAGGGAGTGAAACCACACATAGATGTAACACTTGACTCAAGCATTGGTGCGTAATTTCAACCTGTGTCCTCTGCATCTTTTAGCCCCTGGGGTGTTTCGAAGTATCATCTTGGCTGCTACGTTTAATCGAGAGGTAATAATAGTTTTTAAAAATTTTACTGAATGAGTGGTTATGTGAAATATTCTCAGGATTCCCATCGGGTGATGTGTTCCTCATCTGCCGACGTTATAAAAAGCTTTAGTTCATTTTTGACATCATGACTGTTGAAATGATGATGCTATGCAAAACATTCTGACAAGTGTGACTGATTTCACGAATGATTTATTTATTACCTCTTTTATAAATGGGATCATTTGCATATTTTGATGATTGCGCTAGCGCCCCAGAAAAGTATGACTATATCAATGAGAGAATCTCCATCATTGGTCGTTCAATCCAAAGATTGATCGACTGCAGCTCTCCACCTTTCCCCATCTAAGACCAGGTCCCATACTTCCTGGTAGATCTTCCTTTGCACTTTTCTCTTTATTTAGACCATGAAATTTTTCTTGGGTATTCCTCTGGGGACTTTTCCCTCTATTTTATCTTCAATTATGTTCTTAATAACCCCAGTGTGACAATCCATCTGGTTTTTCTTTTCTGCATAGTGTTTCATATGATCTTTTCCTCTTCTAATCTTCAGTAAATTTCATCGTTTCTTATTTTTTTCACCCATTTTATCCTCAGCGACCTCCTCCAGCACCAGATTTCGAAGGCTTTGAGTCTTTTCTAGTCTGTATTTCCAATGGTTCATGTTTCCGATCCAAAGATTGCTACACTCTACATGAAGGTTTTAAAAATAAAAGAAAATTCTTATTTAAAGTAACCTCAGAGACCAGTTGTCATACACATTGCCCTAGCCACTCAAAGGTCATGGATTTGAATCCTACCCCTTAATTGGATCGGAGTGTGTCCAAAACGATAGAGGAGTCGATAGAAACCCTTCCGGTTCATCAACCCGTCGAATGCCATTTGAGAAAGGGACTCATATGATCGAAGAATCCATGATTGTGGTCTGATTAAATCATATGATCCTGGAAGCATTGTTTATCTTATCTAACTTATCAGTTCTTTTCAAGGTAAGTCAGTATATTCCAACTTTGCTGTTGACTTGAACAGACTTCACATGCTAACTTTAGTTGCAAGGTTTGCGGATAGATGATTCGATGTAATTTATCAGCAAGAGATTCGCGTTAATTTCCCGTAAAATTTTATTTTTATTTTGATACAGTTTTTTCAAATACGTCTAAAAAGTATTTCACAAACCTTTGACCTTTATTTCTGGCCTCAGGCATATATCTTCATAAATTTACATTTTGATTTGAGCTAGGAAAATTCTGTACATTATAGGTATTAATTAAAATATTTTATAAACAGCAAAAGAATCTTAAGGTATAAAGTGATCATATTAATCGGGGTCGAACATTTTATTGGATGAGATCACGTTTTTCAGATGATTTATCAAGATTTAATATATTTATTCTCTCGAGACTAATACCAGATCATAGCAAACAGCCGTGAAAAACCTGGAACTTTTCCAACTGCCCAGTCAGATCAATTGACATTTCCTTGCGAGTGTTACAATTTTGATGCTTCATCTTTGCTTAAGTTAGCGTCACATATCACTCACGTTATTTTTCCAATGAATGCGTTGCCTTGAAACCCCATTGTTCAAAATTTAAGACTGGAATGGGGATACTTTTTGTCACATTTAGGGTTTTTTTAAGGAATGAAGATATATTTGGGCCATCTTACCGGACGAAAATATCTTATTAATATTTGCAAAATACTGTAACAGAAAAAAATCATTTACTTAGTTTTCGTTGGACTGTCGCCATTTAAATGGTGATTCAAGGTATCTCTGGCACGGACGAATTTTTATCTTTTTTCATTTGCTATGATATTTTTATTGAGGAAATGCGGTGATTCAAAAAGGATCAGTGACGCGATGCCCACGATTTAATTCATTGGGAATTGTGAGGCTCCGCGAAGCAATTGAACCAGATGATGCCACAAATGTCACGTAGAAGTTCTCTCCATGTGTTGAAGCAAAACAACTTCATACCTGGACTTCAAAGGTTAGTATAGCCTTTTTTGTAGCATAATTCAAGGCATCCCCTCGCATTGTGATTGGTGGCTGGTTTATTTGTTATTTAAGATAGAAGACAAACGACTAAGGTCACTTGCGCAATGGAGGAAAAGTTATGGCAGGTTGGAAATGACGCAGTGTGGAGCAGAGTTTAATTTCCATTCAACGGAAGGAGTCTAGTACTTAAGATGCCCTCCACAATACGACCAAGCATGGGTTTAAATTCCAATTAAAAATCTTCACCGCTCTCAGGATTCATACTCAGCACTTATGCAGCTGGCGCAATGATTGCAGGTCATTTTCTTATTTATTGTGGGTCAAGCTCTCATTTTTAGATGAATAAAAAATTCATGGACTAAATTTCCTTTAACTGAATGTTTATGCCTTGAAACGCACCAACTGACAGTAATGGAAATGACCAAGTAAAATATATCAATTTTTTTCATACCTCAAACTTATTATGACTGAAGTTTTCGATGTGCTATTCTAAAGTGAGTCAAAATTATGTTGATAAATGCTATTTTCGGTTACTAGACTCGGCGTGATTCTTAGATACTTGTTAGCAATATTTATTAGAATAAAATCATTCCTTCTTGGGATGCAAAGAAAATATGTATACATTAAATTTACTTAAAACGAAATTTAGTCGATTTACCACAAGGCTACGGGCTAAAAGAGGATTTCATTGTTAAAAAATAAAATCGGTTTGGCCGCTTATAAAATTGCACGATTTCTCACAAATCTGTATTCTAGCAAAATTCGCTCAAATCTCATCCTCGAAAAAACTGACTAAATTGATTGGCGCGATATCGAGGGAATTGGAATTCAATTTCGAGTGTCGCAATAAAAGCTGATGACTTTTTTCTGTGGGATTATTGCACCTGTTTGCACGACCCCATATAGGCAAAATACAGCAGGTTGTTCACATTGCATTCAAATTTGATGGAATATACCCATAAAGGTACGACGAGTATATTGCATTTGTCCGTATCATGTTGATAGAAGAGCAGGCGATGACAAACTGTGGGCGGATGAGGGGATCCTCTTCGTAACCGGGGAGTCACTAAGCGCTCCAGTTTTTCATTAAAGGACGCCGAGACATTTTTCATCTCAAAGCCGGGGAAGAAAAAGATTCCTGTGTGTATGAGTGTGTGGATGAGGAGAACAGAATCTGTTTTGAGTGATGACCGAGTCCTCAGCGCGCTAGTAGCCGAAAAGCTTTGCAAACGGATGCGAGGACGTTAAATTGCGGGAGTAAATAGGACATCAAAGGCAACCGAGGCGGGCGGGTGGGGAAGGGGAAATGGTGGGGGAGGAGGAGAAGGCGGTTAATTTCGGGGCGTTTTGAGGCAATTTCCGCATCTTGCTCTGTGTTCACGGAGATAAGAGATGAGGAGCGGGCGGAGAGTCAACTCGGTTAAAGGCAGTGGCGGCGGCGCTGTTGCCTTGAGAACCTCTTCTATCGCTCGGCTCGCCGCACACTTGGGACAAAATCGTGGCAAAAGGGTGGCTGAAAGTAAAAAAATATATAGTTTAGCATTTTTTATCACATAAGCTTGGTAGACAGATTCTCGAGCTGCAAAGGAATGCATACGACGGATAAGCAAGCAAGCATCAGATCTCACAAATCAGTGTCAAAGGGAAAGATGGAACGTGCGCGCGTGATACTACGGGTAACGGGAGTTAAAGGCAAAATTCAAATTAACAATGCAACTTAGTCATTGTACCAACTGAGAACAAAAAAAAATTATCCAACCCTGAGATTGAGGCAAAATATATAGAGAATGTCTGGGCCGATTGAAATGAAACAAACCTCGACAAGCAGCCTGTTTTAATTTTCGATTTACAACTGCTACAGTTGATTTTTTTACTTTTAAAAAATACTGTTACTCGTTCGAGAATGAAATAAGAGCTCTATTTTTAAACATCCAGTAGAGATGTTGAATCTTTCCGGATAGCTCGTGGTTCGATCGCCGTCAGATTTTAGTGTAACAATGTCCCAACCATAATATATTTTCCAGTTATTCGATTTGCAAGTTTCGATTTTTTACCATTATTAATCATGGAGTTTTTAATATTATGGAAGAAATTTATCTCCATCATAACGGGTCGTAGGGACTATGATGAGACACTGTTGTGTTTTTCTAGAGTATAGCACCATCGTCACAGTACTCATGATACATAAAACCAAAGGATAATAAAGAGCATTATTTGTTTATATTTCACCATAGCACAATTTGTGCACGCGTTCTGCCTGATTCCGCGATTTCAGAAATGACTCCCAAATAATTATCGTTTACGGTACAATCACTAATAATCTTCACTGTTGTTTAATGATTTCATTTTTGTTAGAACCTAGGCAGTAAATAAATACAGTTGAATAGTATTTTATACTGCCACCTCATGAAGGGCATTTCCTGAAATACCACTCGTGAATAATTCATCACACGGAAGAAAGGATGATAGGCATACATAGATGAGACTTCAAGCTGTAATCTAGACTTCCTCAAGCGTATTGATGCCAGTTGCTCTTCAGGAAATTAATTCACAGGAAACAGTTTTAGTTGTGACAGCCATTTCAAATTTTACGGCACTTATTCTATGAGCAAGTGGCCATAAATTAGACAGGTATTTGCAGCCAAAGAGCGTGAGTCAGGCATTGGAAAAAAAATTGATAAAACAATTGTTATCATTTTGAGATTTTCTAGAATAAAGGATGCAAGATTGTTCTTAAAAGTAGGAGGACAAAAAGTGGAGCTAGCAGGGCAATTTTTGTACTCTAGATTATACGCTAGATGAAAATTAACAAATTTGGAAAGATATACGTAATTTGAGGAGATTTTCGATTGCCAAAGAAGTGTTAAATAATTGGAGGTACTGATAACGGGGTTCTTGGGTAAGCATACAGAGAGGCTGATGAAGAGTTTTATATGGAGTTTAGCCACCTATGGAGCAGATAGGTGGGCTGTGGGGAAAGGGGACAATAATAGGCTAAATGTGGGTAGAGAGGATGATGAAGAAGGTGCGGTTGACGGCAAGGAAGACGTGTGGAAAGACTGAAAATAGTCGGCGAGCAAAGGAAACTTCTGGATAAGATTTGGCGCCGGGAAAGTAGATGCCTGCAAGCATTAATCGGCGGAATGGGGTGCTTATGTCTCTTTTACAAGGAAAGATTCTCGGCAAACGGGGAAATGGAAGAAAGAGAATAGGTTTTATGAATGAATTGATGGAGAACTTACGCTAGGCTGAAGAATTAAACGTAAAACATAAATAGGGCCCTCAATTTATCAAGATTCACAGAATTTTAATTGGCTTCCACGTAAACCTATCCTTACTTATATTTAATTTACTTATAGAAATACAAATTGCAACCTTAAGATCAATTATCATCATCATGAGTAGTTATTAATCCGCAGATTGATTAGTTATAGTTCTGCACTCCAATACACTCTCCTCTTCGCCAACCGCTTCATTCATACACTTTCTCCTCTTTTATTTATTCCTTTATGGATCTTTCCGTGCAAATTTTTCCATTCATTTCTCTCCCATTTCCTTTTTTCGACGTTTCTATACCAAAGAAAGTGACCGATAAGTTCGTTTCTTTTACTTAGCTAAATGTTTATCAATATTCTCAACCCCTAAACTCTTCGTGGCATTTCTTCATTGGCAAACTTTCCGTTATGTTGATAGTTTCATTTCTTTCCAGATGCTGTCTTCTCTCGATCTTCACTTATTTATATTTTTTTCTGGAGACAAAAGTCCCAGAATTAATGATTCATGTATAATGCTTCTGCCGACGCTTTTTATATTTATTATACTTCTTCAGGACTCAGAGTTCCTTCTGAATTTCTCTTCATCAGATAATAATAATTTGGTTGCAACTAAGTTATCATCAACCAACAAAAAGAATTTCAGAAGGAATTCTGAGCCTTAAAAAGTATAAAAAAACGCCGAAAAAAGAGCAACACCGTGTTTTATCAGTGATTGGACCTATGTCTCCAAAAACATATTTATATTTATTCAAAAAACGCCATGTTTTTATTAAAAAACACTGCTGGTGGAGGAGTAGCAGTTTCAAATTTTCTTAACTTTTGATATAACCTGTGCTCATTGAGTCTACCTCTATAACTCAAAAGGAATATTAGACTTTCGGAGATAAAGACACGTCAGTCATATCCTCCATCTCTATCCTTTCTCGCTATCCCTTTCGCTAGACTAGATTCATAAGTTTTTCGACTTCTTTACGGATTGCGCTTTTATATTACACCAGATTCATACGTCCTGCGCACCCGCATGCCACCAAATGTTGCGCGCGTTTGTCTTTTATCGTCAACTGGATAATGTGAGAATTTTTCTCTCGACGACTCTCTGAGTTCGACAAGTTCTCCATGCTAGAAAATCAGGCTTTCCTCTCATCCCCAGTCAGGAACTCATTTTCATTCCTCCGGTGAATCGGTTCCTTGGAAAAATACCAGCACGAAAAGATAAAGGAGAGCAGCTGTTTTCGCTTCAGTTAGATAGCATATCCCAGCACGCCTCAAGCGTTTTGGACCGAAAAGGTTTTCCTCGCAAAATGAACGGAACGCCCAGAAATTCCGCGTGTTTGGATAACCGCACCTAAAACTAATCCAAAATGATAGCACAGTTGAAATATTCTGATTTGGTTTCGGGAGCAATGAAAAGAAAACAACTTTTTTACGATTGTATTATAAAACAAAAGCCACCATCATTTATTATTCGGTCGTGTTATTACCTTTCTCAAACGGAATAGGACGTGTTTAAAAATTGGCTGCAATATTGTTGACTGTGCTATTTACTTGGATGTACTCTACGTTCCATCTTCTTTTGCGTCTGTTGATGAAACTGGAGCTACTAAAGAGCTCTAAGAGATTTCAACGGATACAATTTGATTAAATGACAAAGTATCCCTAAATCTCACGAATATTACAAGTGACAAGTATGCAACTCCACCAGTTTTTTGTATGGGTGAGACCAAAAATTATATTAATAGGCGTCATTAACCCTTAACCGCAGATACACGGTTTTAGAGACCGCTTTGATTCTTACTATAGCTTCTATCCACCTCCGCCTCATTAATAATTTCAACAAATTATAGCGCCTTCTAATTAGAGAGTATCTACAAAATCTTTCGCGATAAATTGATATTTACTGCGACTGATTCTCGAGTGGATAATTTTAAAGTTTTTCCACGGTCTTTCAGACCGTATATCTGTGGTTATGCAAGTATTTTTCATCTTAATTCATGACCATGATAATACCTTACAATATTTACTCTTTAATCTATTTAATTTGGCTTTAATATCCGTTTAGATAGTAAGATATTAAATTGATATTACGTGTAATCCTAATGTTTTTCTCAAATTCGTAAGTATCCAAGTCCATTTTCAATGAGCTGCATAACATATTTTGAAACAACCATTGAATTGCCATTTAAAATCATATTTGATGTACATTTCGTAATATGGCCAATGCGAAATTTAAAAAAACTATGCCAAGTAAATCAACAAAATTCATTATTAAGCGAAATATTAGGAAATTAAAACAAGGGCTTTTTAAGACCGCATGTACGTATTAACTTTAGAAAAATGGGTGTCTTTGGCTACGGATTAAGAATATTAGATTTGAATCCGGTTGCGGAATTATTTAGACGCAAAAGAAGGCTGGATTAAATCATGACATCGTCACAAAGCATGTTCTTAAAGGTCCATGGGGTCCAGAGTTTTTAAGTTCCGTCCAAAGGATTGATAATGTACTTTTCCAACTGGATCTATGTATGGATCGGAATATCTTTGAAAATTCTTGCCACCCCTAGGATTCCTAACCAATATCTCAGGATGATAATTCGGCTTTCTAGCCAATACACCGACCGATCTGCTCCAGTTTTTCCTTTATTCATGATTTGGTAAATTATGTGTGGTGTACTTTACTTCGTCCTTTCTTCCGCTTTTTACATCTGCTCACTCATAAATTCACACTTTTATGATCCCAGAATGCATTATATTCTATCAAATTTCGAGTGAAATAGCGAGCACTGCGATTAATTATTACATAGAAGGCTGACAGAATGGATTTGATTGACATCGTAAAAACAAATAACATAATATTAACTGATAGAACAGAATGAATCAAGACTGACATTTTGTAGTCTACTTTATTCAACCATCTTTGTAGAACGTATGATTTGACTATCAAGCTGCCATCGTCAGGTACAGCAGCTATGAGCCAAAAAGATGTTGCAGCTGATGATACGTGCGAGACAACCAAAATACCTATTCTACCAAGTGAGTTTAATAAAATGGGCAGTGCAATATCAATCTTTATTCATTGCAATATGCCGTGTCCAACCTGACATAGCTAAAACAGAATTGAATTTTTAGGAGCACATGGATGAATTGAACAAAGAGAATGGGTAGGTATTAGTTATGGAAACCACAAAGGTTCTGAAGAACGCGTTTTATTTTTAAATGGACCAATAACCCATGCAACGGAGTCAAACGAAATTGACCTGTCGGATATAATTTCAATTCCGCTCTGTATATAGCGGTTATTAAAATTTGTGTGTGGGTGTTTCCCTGCAGTGGGTGTTTTCGTCAAGGATATCACCGCCTTCCTACCTTACATTTTCCTCACAAATGTATACATCTTTCTATACACTTATTTCAATTGTGTCTGACGAGGGGTTAGATGGAAGAAGGGTGTACAAACCAGGCACTTGGTAACAGTCCTTGATCATAGCCGTACTCCGCACTTTTTTCTGGTAGCTAATAATCAACCTAATTAGTATCAGAAGGGCAATGGAATGATAGACCAGAAACTAAGAGAGGGCAAAACTATCAGTCGTACTTGCATACAATACACATGTTAAAACGCATGTATTGAAATATGTATAAAGAGGTCCCTTGAAATTATAGCAACTTGAGGAGGTAGCCGCTGAACTGAGTTAAACTATGCATTGGATATATTGGAAATTTATTTCTAAAAACCAGCCGCTTAAAGAGGTGAGCACTTAAGGCAGGTGGCTGCCGAAGTAGGTTTCACTGATTACTGATTAGTCGAACCTTCAAATTTTGGTAGTATCCTAAGTACTATCCTAGTATTTCACGCGGGGTTGTGTGCCAGTAATAGTAAAAGGATATAATCAATCACGGGTTATCATTATAGTTTCCCGAGAAGGAGAAAAAAATCTAATGGAAAGTGTTTAATGCTAGCAATTTGTCCATTTTTCACATGGTTGACGAGACTCATAAGTCGTTCGGCTACGTATTCTGCTCTGCTATGTAGCTCTACACCTATAAACTAACTAATAATCTACTAAATTCCACTTTCTTAGGCGAGATATTGTAGAACAGCATTTAAAATGATGCGCAGAGGATATAATACACTCTACTTAATTCTCAACTCGTACTAACCGTGTTTCAACTGACATGCAGATTAGTTGTACCCGATAATGACTAGTTACTACTAGAATGATAGTAGATAATAACTAGTTACTATTAGTATAATAGTAGATAATGACTAGTTACCCGTTAATGTCTCCTTTATTTGCACCTCATAATACCCGTGTTTCAACTGACTAGCAGATTAGTTGTAGCCGATAATGACTGTTAGTCAGTTGAAACACGGGTATTATGAGTTGAAACTAAAGTAGATCCCACGATATCCTTCGTGTATCATTTAAAAATGCTGTTCTACGACATTTCGCCTAAGAAAGTAGAATTCAGTAGCTAGTTAGTAAGTTTATGAGTGTAGATATACATAGAAAAGTAGAATAAGTAGCCGAGCGATTTATGAACCGAGTCAACCATGTACAAAATGGACGAATTGCTAAAATTATACGCTTTCAATTAGATTATTTCTCCTTTCATGGAGACTATAATGGCAATCTGTCTTTGATAATATCATTTTACTGTAACTGACACACAACCCCGGGTAAAAAAAGATACTACCTAGTTTACTACCTAATTTAGAATGCTCGATAAATCAGTGTGCTACGCGTGTACCAACTGACTGCTAGTCAATTGAAACACGTGTAGCACAATTGAAAATAAAGTAGACATTACGATATCCTTTGTGTATCGTCTACTAATTATGATTCGAATTATGAATAGTAGTTCTTAAATGAGATAAGTTAATTCTGCAGGGGTTGGAGACGGCAAATATTTGTACGGAACAGTTCCCACAAGCGTGTATGTTACCTGACGCTGAAAGCAAGCAGTTTGAGCGAGGCATTATTCGTGATACTCGTCAATCTTCAGTCCCGGTGGCGGTGGGGTAAAGTCCTCGCCTGCTAGCCTGAAGGTCGCGGGTTCGAGTCCCGCCTGGGTAGAATATTATTTGCCCAAGACATGGGTGTTTGTGTCTCGTCCGCTGTTACTGTTATTCACCCGACGTAATTTGGCCCATTGTGCTGTATTCGGGGTGGTGAAGATAAATAAATAAATAAATAATTTCCGTCACAAAAGGTGTCCGATGTCACTTCCTGCGTCGAAACGACGTCTTTCCTCATCTATATAGATGCCCTTTTAACTGAGTTCTATATTGCGTCGCCACGTTTACATTTGGGTGGACCAAAATTTCAAAGTGACGAAAATGTAAGGTCTTGACACTTATTTTTTTTCCTTTTGATACCAACATAATGTATATGAAATTTGAAGACGATCAACTGCTGGAAACCCGTGCCGCAGGGGTGCCAAAGTTCCGAATATTAACAGTGCAAAATGGTTTTTTCTGTATTATTCAGAATCTATTGCATTTATCGATACAATTTTCTCATCGTAGGTATACCATTTTATTGCGCAAATTTTTCTTGGTTAGTAAAATACTGCATTGCTGTTTATGTAGCCAAAATAATGGTTTTAAAAAAGCGTGACGACACCTGATTGCTAGGTAACACGCAGAACACATTTTTCTTGATCGTTAACGTTGCGAGTCTTTTCCCGAGTCACTCCTCATTTTTCGGGTTTTCCATCTTTGGAATAAACAGAACAACAAAAAAAAGTATGCGAAAACAAAGAATTTCATTATCCTTAATGTTAATTATGCTATCAGAACTAGGTATACATATAACACAACAAATTTCATGTACCAAGTAGTAGTAGTATTTGGTTTATAGGGTGCGTCGACAACATGGTCATTTTGCACCACTACACGTCATGTTTATAAAAAAAAAATATATGTTACATATATTGGTATTAAAATAAAATTCTTAATATGTACTCTTAGTCAAAATTAAAATAGGTTTTACATCCTTAAAATACTGCTAAAAAGGCCAGTTTCATTTAAAAATGATAAAACGCGGTTGAGAACATCTGAGTCATCGCCTAGGATCGACTTTATGTCTCCCGCTAACTGCAGCCTGCTATGCAAGTATCGGTATTTGTCACACTCCGTCAGGATATGCCGAACGCTGAGAGGGCAGTCGCAGTCATCACAGCGAGGTGGTCGTTTCTCCTCGGTGAAGAGAAAGGAGTGAGTCAAAGGGCAATGCCCTATCCTCAAACGTGTGATGACCACTTCCTCCCGGCGACTCTTCCTGACGGATGTGGGCCACGCTGACACTACCGATTTCACCACGCGCAGTTTATTATTTTCTACGTTCCTCCATATATCTTTCCACTCTTCTAGGGCTACATTTCTCAAGAAAGACTTAAGGTCCTCGTATGGTACCAGCGTCAGAGTTATTTCCTCCAAGTCAAGTGCCTCCTTCGCCAAAGCGTCCGCTCTTTCATTTCCAGGGATACCCACATGCCCTGGGACCCAAAGGAATGATACAGATATTCCCCTTCTGCTAAGGGATATCAAAGCAGTTTGTATATCTTGAACGATTGGGTGCATTGAAGAAAAGTTAGAGATGGAGTTCAGGGCGCTAAGAGAGTCCGAGCATATGACGAAGGAGCCACTGTTCCCTTCTATCCCTCCTAGGGCCATTTTTATTGCGAGGAGTTCCGCTGTGTAAACACTACACAGCGGATTCAACCTCGCCCTGATGGCTCCATGGTGGGATGAGACAACTGCACATGCACAGGCAGCGTCAGACTTAGAGCCATCTGTAAAAACTGGCACGATACCTGGGTTGCAGTGAAGATAGAGATAAAACTGACGCTGGTATTCCAGAGTAGTGGTTAGAGCTTTCTTGCGCTGAGTGAGTCCCATGTTGATTTTAGGAGCGGGAGTTTCCCATGGCGGATGTTTGGGAAAGCCAGAAGGATATACTTCAGGAAGCGTGATTCGATGCTCGGATATAAAACTGTTGAAACGTATGCTTGCAGGCCTAGTGGCTCTGGTTCGACGGTTAAAAAGTTCTAAGTAGCGGGGTTTAAAAACAAGGTTAAAACAAGGGTGAGTCCTCATAGATAAAATTTTTGCTACATAGCCGCACATAAGCATGTTTCTCCGATGGGACAAGGGCGGTTCTCCTGCATCCGCATAGATGCTTTGCACTGGACTCGTACGGAACGCCCCGGTGGCTAACCGTATTCCAGCATTGTGAACCGATGTCAGTGGGCGCAAGTATGACTCCCGACCGGAGGAATACACAAAACAACCGTAGTCTAGCTTTGACCGTATCAGCGTCCGATATAGTAAGAGAAGCGTATTGCGGTCAGCTCCCCAGGATGAGTGACTTAGATATTTCAGAATATTTAACGCATTTGTACATTTTCTTTTCAGGACACTAATTTGTTCCTTCCAGTTGAGGCGATAGTCAAATACAAGTCCCAGGAAACGGTTGGAGTCCACAAATGGAATGTTTTTCCCTCCTAAATGTAGCGGCGGAGGGATGTGTTGCCCCCTAATCCGGTGAAAGTGAATGCATTTTGTTTTTTCCGAGGAGATTTTAAATCCGCTCCTTTGGGTCCACTTCTCCAATTTATTCAGCGTAAGTTGGGTGAGTCTAGCAGCAGAGGTAAGATAAGATGACCTGCAGAATATGGCGAAGTCATCCACAAACAAAGACCCTATCACCGGTGGCTTTATGCAATCAACGATATCGTTGATTGCCACGGCGAAAAGTGTTACGCTTAAAACTGACCCTTGTGGAACCCCATTATCTTGGCTGTATGCTACGGATAGGTACTGACCAATTCTAACTTTAAAAAACCGATCGGATAAAAAATTCTGAATAAAAGTGGGTAGATTACCCCTGAGACCCCATTCGTGCAAAGTGTTCAGTATTTTTCGCCGCCAGACAGTGTCATATGCCTTCTCTATGTCAAAGAAGACGCCGACAACATGCTGGCGGAGAACAAAGGCTTCCTGGATGTAATTATCTATTCTTATCAGGTGATCGATCGTGGACCGGCCTCTACGAAATCCACACTGAATATCGGAGAGAAGGTTTCGGCACTCTAGCCACCAAATAAGCCGTCGGTTAACCATTCTTTCCATTAACTTGCACAGGCAGTTAGTGAGTGCTATAGGTCTATAACCATTCGGGTCGGTACGATCTTTGCCCTGCTTCAGTATGGGTATGACTACTGATTCGCGCCAGGACGACGGGAATGCACCGTCTCTCCAAAGGTGATTGAGTGTGTGGAGGACCTCTAACATTGTCGTCGTCGGAATATTCCGGAGAAAGGCGTTATGGACCTCATCCAATCCCGGAGCCGTGAATTTGGAGTCATCAACGGCTGATTGTAGCTCCCTAAGGGAAAACGGAAGGTTATAATCTTCATGAGAGCGGATCTCACGAAAGTTGATTGGTGAGGCTTCAACTCGTAATTTAATTCCCAAAAATGTGGGATTGTAATTTCTATTACTGCTCGTATCGGCGAGCGAGCGGCCAATAGCCTCACCAATCTCAGGAGCTGAGGTCACAATATCGCCACCTACCTTGAGGTAGGTTATTCCCAGCTGGTGGTGATTGCCCGAGATACTCTTCACCTTACGCCACACCTGTGCAAGTGGAGTCCTGCTATTCACACCCGACACAAATTCCATCCAGGAAGCTCTTTTTGCGTCTCTCACGACCTGTCGTGCCTTCGCTCTCAAGCGCCTGAAGGAGGATAGATTAGTTTCCGTCGGATATTTGTTAAAAATCCGCAACGCCTTTTTACGTTGGCGGATAGCTTTCGCGCAGTCATCATTCCACCACGGAACTTGAGGTCTCGTCGCAGTACCGCGAGACCGTGGTACGCTGGCGTGTGCGGCTTGTATTATACTGCTAGTCAAACTGTTAATATTGTCAACACCATCACGTGTTTCGTCATATTTGAAATTAAAACAGTTTCGGAAAAGCGACCAGTCTGCTTTCCGAATAGCCCAATTGCCTGACCGTATAAAACTAGGGTTACAATGCCGTTCCTTGGTAATAAGAAGTGGGAGGTGATCGCTCCCACAGAGGTCATCATGAACGGATAAGTTAAATTTTATACTTAAGGCGCTCGATACAATGCACAAATCTATGCTTGAAGAGTCACCGGTAAAAGAATTAAAACGGGTTTTTTCCCCATTGTTCAATAAAACCAAGTCATTATCTAAAATAAAGGAGGATAAAATCCGTCCTCTACGATTGCATTGCCTTCTTGGGCTTCCCCAAAGAGGATCGTGGGCGTTAAAATCTCCTAGTAAAATAAACGGCTGAGGTAGTTGACGGACAAGAGCATTCAGGTAAAATTGAGTGACCGGTGCACCCTCGGGCAGGTACACGTTGCATAGCGTAATCGCCTCGGGGGCGTACACGGTGACTGCCACCGCTTGGTACGGCGTGTTTAGGTGCACTCGGGAGGTGTAAAGGGCCTCCCGAATAGCAACCATAACTCCACCATGGGCTCGTTGGCCACTGATTTCGTCAAATCTAAAAACGTTAAAACCTTTTAAAATCCCCTTGTCCGCCATTTTGAAATGCGTTTCTTGTAGACAAACACAACATGGGTTAAATTCACGAGTTAAAATGGCCAGCTCCTCCTTATGCCGATAAAAACCATTACAGTTCCACTGTAAGATGAAAACCATAAAAGGTGAGTAATAAATAATTTTAAAATAAAAGAAATAAATAATAAAAAGGGGCTTTAAGTACAGAGGGAGAGTCAGCGCTTTATGCGATGTCTCCTCCCCTTAGACCTAGCCCGGCGGACCTCCGACTCAGAGACATATTCATCTTCTTCCATCGACTCTGGTTGGCTCTGCCGGGCCGGACCAGATGGCCCGGGGGATTGAGATTTTCCACGCCTGATTTGCGTGGCCGGGGTGGGGTTGTTCGGGTTCTTACCTGGAGAACCCGAACTGGTGGCGTTCGTCTTTGCCGGATTATGGGCCTTAGCCGGCTCGGCCGATATCTTCGACGTGGCTTTCTCGGGCATATTCTTCGGTACATTAGATTCTTTTACGCTGTTTGTGGGCTTAGTTTCTTCGGTCTGAGTGGAGATAGTACACATTTTCTTGGGGGTTGCTGCTACACCTGCCCAAGATCGGGAAAAGGTAGGGGCCATGAGACTCCGATACTTCTGCCGCGCCTCTCCATACGGGATTTTATCTAGGGTCTTAATTTCCATAATTTTCCTTTCATCCTTCATCACAGGGCAATCACGAGAGTACGCTGGATGCGAACCCTCGCAGTTTACGCAGAAAGGATCGGAGGAACATACGTCACCCTCATGCTTGTCCTTGCCACAGCGCGGGCAGGTGGTCTTACCCTCACATCGCGGTGCGATGTGGCCGAACTTTTGGCATTGGAAGCAACGCATGGGGTTTGGTATGAATGGCCGCACTGGTACCGAATTGTAGCCTACATGCACTTTCTCGGGGAGCTTATCGAGAGCGAACGTGAGGATCACAGATGTTGTGTTAATCGTCTCACCGTTCCTCCTAGTCGTAAGTCGACGACAGTCTGTCACACCTTGTGGGGCCATTTCTCTCTTAATTTCGTCTACTTCAACGTAGAGGAGATCATAATGGCTTATAACTCCCCGAGAAGTGTTTAGGGTGCGGTGGATATCTACCGTGACCGGGATATCGTGGAGTTTCTTCACTTTGAGCAGTTTTTCTGCTTGGTCTACATTTGCCGTCTCAATCAATAGTGTCCCATCTCTAAGCTTTTTGACTGAGTGAGGTTCTCCAGGGATGACCGCAGACAAGGACCGTTTAATGAAGAAGGGAGAGACCTTTTTAAGTGTCTCGCCATCTTTCGCACATTTGAGAACCAAATAGCGCATGCTCTTCTTGAAAATACTATCTCCCCCGCTCGTGTCCGGGCGGGATCTTTTATTTGGAGGGAGTGAGATTGTCTCCATGAAAATTAGGATTTCGTCCCCTGGGCTCCCCACCCACCACGGAGCCACACATTCGGGACGCCACACCGCAAACCGGTGTGGTCGCCAGGGCTACCCAAGGGATATAGCACTATTGTTTAGGGGGTCTGCTTCGGGTGGGGCCTCCAGTGCATGGGCCCTCCAAACCCGTACACCTTTGGCCGCCCTACACAGACCCCCGTCACTCCAGCACTCGCCATCGAAACGTGTCGATAAGCCGATTGATCAAGACTGGCTAGATCTTGACCGCCCGTTTACAGGGAATCCAGGGCCGAAGTGGGGTGTTGAACTCCGGCCCATACCGGGCTTCCGACACCCGGCTGGGTTCCAGAGAACTCACCCACCAGGATCCCCTTCTCCCCCTTACGGGTCTCCGCACACGGCAAACATGCGGGTGGATCGCAGGCCAGCTGGTATGGCCGCACACAGACAGTGGACCCACAAACCTGTCCGGACGCATCCCTTTGCTGCCTGGGGGTTTGTTTTCGGGGTTTCACCTCCCCGCCCTTTTAGTCGCCTCTTACGACAAGCAGGGATACTGCGGGAGTATTCTCCATCCCCCTACCCGCAGGGGTATTCATGTACCAAATGGAGATTATACTATTAAGTCAATATGGCGCCTTAATCGTACATTTTTTTGCATCAGGATGTTTTTTCTAAAATCTGAAATTACCTGATAACAATATTGATTCTGTTTCTCATCTTTTTTATTTTGTTTGCAAAGTTCGAGGCCTGGGAGAAAGCTCTTTCAGCCACACCATTAACCACAGTCAAAGAGTTCAAAACCGAACATGCCCGCTTGTACTCCTCGAGACCGTCCCATAGAGAAGAGTCGTTCTCTAAAAAAACCCTGCCTTCGCTCCAAATCTTTCTAGAATCTTTATTGAATGAGTGGAGATGAAATGCGATGGATCTTTTTGGGACCATTGGTAGCCATCAACGGGCTTTAAATGAGGACGTTTAATGATTGCAGGCATTGCTGGCATTTTCACCGTCGTAAAGAGCAGCCTCCATTTTTCTTTTTATTTCCACCGAAACCTAGTCCAAGAGTACAAGTGTGACGATGGTATCTCCAAAGTACCATAAATGATTATAGATGGCCTTCACGGCTGCTGCAGAAATTACTGAATAATGGGACTTATATTTACACATGTTCCTAAGAAAGTTTAAGTCCTGCATAGGGGCATAGGGAAAGTTTAAGTCCTGTTTTTATTTCACTGCATAGGGACTTTAAGAGGTAATGGTGCGAGAAATTAAGATTGCACGCAATGAAGTACATGAAAACGCAAAACCTACGGATGCCCTCCTTTTGATGCTTTGAAATGTGGAACTGTCTTTTAAACATAAACATTTTCAAGCAGTACATTGCTCTTGCCATCCATCGGACCTCATTTACAGCACCTGGAGCCAGAAATGGATCCCTTTAGGGGGGGTGTGTCCAATGAATATCATCCAGAGCTCCATAAACTCCAGATAATCATCTCTTGGCTGTTTCTTCTAAGATTATTTAAGATTGAAATTGTAATATTTGAGGAATAGTTACACATAATATAGAGACAAAAAGTTGACCAATTACTTACTTCGATCGTTTGGTGAGGATTTGCAACTTTGTCTTCGTTTTATTTTGCAGGTGAAAATGAAGTTTTGAGGAAAACCCATATTTCTGGCATGTCTTCTAGAAGTACTAAAAAGCATGTCCAGTATTCAAAACTCTGGCCGTTGTCAATAGCGCAATTGAAGGAGCAGTCATCCTGTCTCAATCTTAACAAACAAATAAACAAAATATATGCAAAAAATCAATATTACTGTAGAGTATCGATGAATTAAGAAAAATTGTAGGTGCTAACATAAAAATATCCATATTGATTTTTTTATTGTCATATGGCTAACCTTTGCAGTGCTAATTCCAACAATAATGTAAATAATATTTTGATGATACCAATTAAAAAACTTCCTTTTATTATTCTGTTTATTCCAAAGATGAAAAACCCGAAAAATGCCGATTATTTCGGGAAAAAACTCAGAACACCAATGATCAAGAAAAATGTGTTCTGCGTGTTGCCTAGCAATCAGGTGTCGTCACGCTTTTTTAAAACCATTATTTAGGCTACTTAAGCAGCAAAACAGTATTATTAGCCACGCATAATTTGCAAAATAAAATGTTATGCCTATCACGGGAAAATTATATCGATACATACAACAGATAATGAATAATAAAAAAACCACTTTGCACTGTTAAAATTTGGAACTTTGGCACCCCTGCGGCACGGGTTGCCAGCCGTTGATCGTCTTGAAATTTCATTTACGTTATGTCGGTATCAAAAGGAAAAAAAAATTAAGCTTTAAGACTTACAAATTCCGAGAAAAACGAAAATTTTGGCCCATCCTAGTCTACATACATACATATATACACACCTACGCTCATATATTTTTCATCTTTCTAAATCTCGATGCATCTCCCAGGCAGGTGAACGAGTATTTACAGCTTTCGGTGACACACCAGCGACTGATATCGGATTGTTAGGATCGTGGGTGGCTATCGATCACTAGGGAGACGCACACGGAAAAGAGGGATAGGTGTCATGAATAAAGATGAACATTTTTAGGCCCAAAAATTCACATTTCCTCGTTTTCCTTCGGTTCCAAGAGAGAATTTTTGTTCTTCAACGCTGTTGGAGCTTAAATACCTATTGGAAGCGGAAATAATTGATGTAAAATAAAATAAATAATGTTAATAAATAATGTTAACACAAAATGTCTTTAAGGTGCTATACATATATTAGATGTATAAATTATACCATCAGTGGCTGCAGAAGTAGTTGACTTTGGTTTCGTGAGCTCTGAGATGGGGTTAATCTCAAAGACAACTTATAACTTAATGCTAAGACATATCAGACCATCTTGTCCGATTTGTGCAACCTATACCTACCACATCTGGTTCATCGGGATTAAGGGAAACAAACTGCGCTAACAGTAGGATGTTGGTTATGGTATAAGATGCTTTATTTCACGATTTTTTTAGGATTGGTGCAGTTTGGCTGGTTATTCTGGTAGGAAACCGACCAATGACGGTATTTGCTCCTTCAAGGTAATTTGAGTGAGATATCTCTTTACTTTACATTTCATGAGTTTGGCCTCATTATAAAGAAGATACCATCTTTGTAATGATTGAGAAATATCAAGCACAATTAGCATTTTCCATGGGAATTGGAACAGCTATGCACTCCAGAGCGACTTTATAAAATAATAAATGAACTTTTCACGCATATATTTCGTCAGATATTTAACAGAGCGTAGTTTGTAATAATTGTCTGCTATTTCAAACGATAATTTAATTCCTCTCCGCAGTTATTTCCACTATTCTGCCAACAAAAACTGTGATAATGAAGATATGTTTAGCGTACGGAATGAAAAGATGAGTCAAGTTAAAAATGTATACATGGATATCTCGTTAATTACTAAAATATCCTGTCAAATAATATATTTTTTACGTCATTAACATTGTTAAACTTACATCATGCTTCATACAGATTTTCAAAAGTAAAAAAAGGACAATGGTCTCATGGTTTGAGGCTCAACTATGTGGAAGTTGATTTTCACAAATGAAAAACTAACTTGATTTTCTTCCACTATTTATTTTCTTGGTAATGATAATGACATCGTTGTATCGAAACATGTTGTACCAATCAAATCAATCAAATGAAGAAATCCAAGTTATGTTTTCATTTTTGAACAATGGTCTCTTCTATGAATAGAGATATTGTGCTAAAACTCCCTTATGGACAGGTTGGTAGGTTGTTAAGGAGTGGATGCAGAGAAACCTGGCGTCGACTATACCCTCTTCCGCAGTTTATAGTCTCATGCGACAGGTGGGGTCCAACATTTGAAGTGCTCTTTACATGACATCCGAGAAGACTAAAGGTTTCCACTGAGAGCGATACGTATTCGCCGGGGCTCAAAACCGGTCCTTTTGAGATAAGGGACCAGTATTCACGCCAACACATCAACCTAATCGTCATGATAGTAATTCATGGTCTCAAAAGAGTAGTTTGTATGTTACATTTGGCCATGATCTTATACAAAATTCCATGGTTCCAAATTGTGAGCCCAGATAAAAGTCATCAACTATCCATTGAAAAATTATTTCTACCCTAAAAAGTGGAGAGTAACGTATTTTTACGTGATGAAGAAAAAGAATTCTTCTCCATCCTGCCTTCATACTATGAGCCTAAACGGTACTGGTAGCCTTTGACTCGCATTTTTTTTCACGGCCTTGTTATGGGCTATCCGCATCATCGTACAGATGATTCATCATAAACTCTATCCCTAGAATGAGTTACGGAAAGCGACTAATTTGCTATGGTTCTCTCAGTGTATTCTTATGAAATTTGAAAATGAACACTGAGGTATCCTAATATTTACCCTTCAGGTGAAATATTAATTTATTCATCGTTAGAATCACTCAATCCAGAGCCTAGTCAATATTATTTTGCAATCATTTAAATTTATGCTGCCACGAAGAATCTATCTTCATTCTTTGGTAGAGCGTATTAATATTGCTAGGTAAATTGAATAAAGTTAAGTAATAGTAAACACTTAATGTATGATTCTGTCATGAATAAGGCATCTTTTCAGTCCCAAGAAAAAAGTCATCTATCTTCCCATTTTCCTCCCAAAGTTCCCAATGATTCTTTTCCGGATTCCAAATATAGACCAGCGTCTAATGTTTGCTTTGCGATGATAAACCATCAGGCCAATCAAAAACAACAATTTTCTCATCGTCTGTATACACATTCATTTGTTCCCTTGTTCAAAGTCAATAAATAGCGTGTGCTGGGATTGGCATTGTTTATCCAGTTTCAAACTGTATGAAGCCGGAAGAAAGCCTTTCGGGGGATATTTTCTGAGAACTCAAATTTTGACTGTGGACGAATATTTTCGAGGGCATTTCTCGTAATATGACGGATTCCAGCAGAAAAATGATAAAAATGTGAATCTTGGCATTTCGTCTACGTCAGTGGAAGGATTTTTATTGCTTCCGTATCAAGACTTTTGAGAGTTCTCCGTGTTCTTATTTTAAAGTCGTTATATGACTCTTTGCATTTTATAGCGCTTCCCTCTTATCTCTCAGTTCTGATTCTCTCATATTCTTTTTTTATATTCTTTCTATATGTGACCCCCTTTTCCTGAGCATTGTCTCTTCAGCCTCGGGGAAAACGTATAAGTTTTTTCTTATTTGAGAAAGATTTCCACATCGTAAGAACTTTCAGGATTTTCTGCTGTAGCCATTTTTCAGGTCTGTCCTTCGTTGAAAATTGAAATAATTTCGGTGAAATAATTTTACCAATAGATTGTGTCCAAGATAAAACAAATACCTTTAGGTTTCTCCTTCTAATTCATTCAAATTTTAACGGTTTATATCTGTATTCTCATGCGTTGGAGATGTCTCTTTCCCTTAAGAGCAAATATAAAATATGCTTGAAATTATTATACCTCATTTTGAATTTTATTTTATGTCAAAATTTTTCTTTCAAGCATTTATAGCTGCTGAGAAGTTAGACTTGAATATCAGCCATGGAACAGCGGTTGTTACGCCCCTAGGAGCCCCGTGTATTAGGGGATATCGTCGATTTTTAGTTGATTCTGTGTTAGCAATCTCTTTTTTCAGGTGGAATTAATATATATCTAATTTTTGGGAAGCATTGTGTTGGAATTTTTATTTGCCTAAACAGTTAGTAGGACTGGCTACCATTGGAGTAAAATAGAGGTACCGATTTTGGATTTAGTTCTTTTTAGCAGTAAGTTGATCCAGATAAACTGCATAGCGTTATGATTCTCACGAAGCTACATCATAGCTCCCAGGCACTTTTTGAAGCGTCAATTATTTCTTGACTATGCAAGAAACATATTTGATAACCTTTTTGCTCTTTCAGTCACGAATAGACGTTGAATGTAGCGCCGGTAACGTAAATGAGGTACCTTCACATCGAAGATTCTTGTGTTTTAGGGAATAAGTTGACCTTTAAGCTGAATCCAACTTTTCTCCTCTCCTCTGCCGCGTATCACGCTGCTTTAATAGGCTTGGGGAAGTGAAAACATTTTCATATTCGAATTCAGTGTAGGGTTAGAAAAGTTTTGCCTCGTAGTGTGTTTGCTAAGGATTCTAGGAAACCAGAGGATTGATTTCTGTTGTCTCTGCCTGGCGTATTTAGAATACTATCGCAGCTATTGTGGATGAGCGAGCAAATATCTGAACGCATATGTATGCGCCCGTGGCTATAGTGCCATTCCAGCAACATTTTGGACGAGTATCTCACGCGGCTTGAGTGCATACAACGTTTTAATCTTCATTCTTCCATTGTTTAGGGAAGGGCCGGAATATTCTTCGTCTTCTGCTCCTCTCAGTAACTCAGATGCTATGCTTGTCACTCCGTATCTTTTGTTGTCTCTCTGTGCTTCTATTTCACACTGGTAGTTTTCTCTCAAGCAGCTATTTTACAATTCCGTAGTCTTCCATTTGGCTGATTTGAATGTTCCACTCTATTTGTTTGTTTAGCACCCTCGTCGTCACTGTTTTCCATATTGAATATTCGTCTTACATTTATGCTCCTTTTCCTGTCTCATGGCGTTTCTCGGAATAATATCCATAATACAAGTTTAAGTATGAGGCTTCACTTTGAGGAAAAGTGATATATGAAATAAAGTCTAGCCTTACTTGAAAGCAAGGCATGGTTTCGGCAAATGATATCATTATCAAGTGACAATTCCTTTCTTTCGTTGTCCGTATATACGTAAACCGGCACTGGTTGGGGTGAAGCGAGGGAGGAAAGGGTGGGGAAGGAAACGAGAGTGTTTGTAAAAAGTGACGGAGAATGGGAAGGAAGGGAAAATTTTGGAAAGACGAGTGTTTCAAGGTAAATGGAGTAGTGGGGAGGTGGGGAAAGAGGAGAGAAAAAATAATGAACTACTGTGGAAAGTTCAAAGCGAGATTTTACTTCATTCTTTATTATATTTTGATTTATATTTCAGGAAAATTATTTATCCTTCTCTAGTCGGGTCAGGTTTCAGCAACATATGTCACACATTCATCACACATGCCCTTCATGCCATAAATGTAAAATCAACGAGTGCTGTTTGCCCTATTCTATTCAATAGACGTTTATTTCCGCACACGAATAAAATAATATTCCATATAACTAAAACAACAAATGCGGACCACGCTTAAGGCTTTCACCTCAATAGGATATTTGACAGTGCTTCTCTGAAATTATGGAATTCACTGATAATGGGAGCGGTTTTGGCCCGATATTCGCCCAAGGACGCTGGAGAACCCGTAAAACCACCATCAGGGTACTAAACTTAAAAAAAACAATAACAATAAAGCTATAACAATATACAAACAAGCTATATCAGTATACAAACAAGAATATAACAATAAAATTAATAAATTTTGTCGTAGACGGGCTTATTTTGTGGAATTTTTCCATGGTTTGGAATAAAATAACTCTGTACTTTTCCGCTCGGTTTATCATCCTCAATCGCTTTCAACGCAATAGCGTCATTTTCAAGAGGTTACTAAACGACGAGGCACTTTTCCTATGGTACCTTCCATGGCACCTCCGTTTACTATGGTAAACAAAGTTGTTCCTATGAACTTACCTCTTCTTTCTGTAAGAGTTCCCCCTCCCCGTTCTACCGAATTTTGTTTTCAAAACACTGCCTTGCTTCCTCCCAGTAAGCTTGCGCATATTCACCTTACTTCCCTCCTAACCTCTTTTCCTAATTCCCCCCCCCCCTCTGGCTCAGAGTATAAGTGTGTGAGACTGTTGGCCTCGGCGTTTAGTGACCTCTTAAAAATGACGCTTTTGCGTTGAAACCGGTTGAGGATAATAAACCGTGTGGAAAAGTACACATTTATTTCATTCCAAACCATATAACAATAAATTGATTCTGTGGATGAGATACAAGAATAGACTATGTGTATAAAACAGCTGTTAAAATTCTTTGGTTATATGAATATGATCTTCATAAAAATATATCAAATGGCCACCGGGACTTATCACTTCAGACGTATTCTTCCCCCATGTCTTCTTCTTCGGACACAACGAGAATCCTGAGGTTATGGTCAGCTGCGCCGGAAATGAAGGTTTAATCTTGTGCTACGGGATGGTGTATGCTTCATGAAAATTGCTCCATACTAATAAATTTATCCGTAATGTCTTTTCCATAAAATCGAATTTTTCTTTTCCCACCCCTTGCCCTCCTATATATGCGCTCTTTTACTCTTCAAATATATCTCCTGTTTAAGGATTGTTCTTCCATATTCACCCACAACTTTCGCGGACTGCCTCTCCCTCTCACAACATTATTTCGCTATATTACTAACTCAGGGGGAACATCAACTTTGCTCACGATATGTCTTGAAGTGCGCATGATCTTTGCTGAATGAAGGACTAGTGCACTGTGGTGTTGCGCAGTGATTGGTGCATATGAACAAATAGAAGGGAGCCTTCACCACGAAATTTTAATTAAGAGTTCTCACTGGCTTTACTGGGTGATATGAGTGAAAGGAGAGTTGCCTTTTAAGGTGGTTGGAGCGGTCATAACGAGTCATGGAGGAAAAATTTGAATAGTTTTTCAACCGAATGACACCGAAACGAATTATTTCGACTTTGTTATGTATGTCTCGAATATTGCATATGACCATTTTTTTCGAAATGTAAGAGCATTAAGACCAGGTGTTAGGCTAATTTGCAATTTTTTCTTTTATCTATGCGAATTAAGATAAAATAATTGGACAACACTTGGGTACATCAATATAAGAATGGAAATAACTATGCATGTAATAAAATAAATGATGCAAGAAATATGTTTTCAAATTCTCGTCTTCATTAAAGCATTGTTATGACTTGGGTCATCATCATCAGTCAACAATCCTGAGATTGGTTTGACGCAGCCATCCGCTCAATTCTCCTATCAGCTAATCTCTTTGTATTAACATATTTTCTTCTCTCTCATATCTTTCATCACTTTTTCTGTGTATCTCGAATGAGAACTTCCTCTGCCTTTCTTTCCGTTTACCTGTCCCATTACGAATTTCTTCATCAGGCTATCATGTCACTTGATGAGGCCGATTAAGTTGTCACATCTTCTTTTCAGAAGACTTCTCTTTTCTCTCACTCTTCTGAGAACTTCCTCATTACTCACTCGGTGTATCCATTTAATTTTCATTATTCCTCTGTTGCACCACATTCGAATGCTTTAGCCCTTTTCTTCTCTGCAGTAGTCATCGTCCATGTCTCACTGCCATAAAAAGCATGCTCCAGATGTAAGTTCGGATAAAGTGCTTCCTTACTTCCACGCTTGTGTTTCCAGCTGTAATAGATCCTTCTTTTGGTAGAATGCTCTCTTTGCCTGAGCTATTCTACTCTCTATTTCTTTCTGGCTTCTTCCATTGCTGGTTACTCGGCTTCCCAGGTAACAGTACTCTATTATCTCCTCTGGGTTTTTCTTTTCCTAGTTAAAATTGATGTTGGCCTCTTCTCTCCTATTGCATATAAACATCTTTGTTTTCTTCTTATTCAACTTGGGTACGTGGGGTGAAATTCGAAATTTAAGCTAAAATTATTTTTTAATTTACTTTTTTACTCAGTATGATATTTTGATACTTTAGGAAACAAAAATAGTGGTATTAAACTTTTTTTTTTGCACATAAGAGAAAACTCGTACGTATAAAACTGAATTATTTAGAAACAAGTCGGCTTAAATCCGTTTGCTGGGGCCGCACAAAGTTATACCTGCTCGCGAGACCCAGTGGAAGGGTCAACCCTTATTTAATCGAACCCTAACTCCGAATCCATTTATTTCCCGAAAAACAAAATGGATAACATGCATTATTTATTTATTCTATGTACATTGCTAATAAGAACACATAAGTTAAGTTTCATGTAAATCGGTGCGTGAGAGAAGACAGCTCCAACCACCTTAAACAGGAGAGACCAGAGGATCTTCAGTAGCAGCCGGAAGGAGACGAATGAGGAAAAGAAGGCGGACTTATCCGGGAGAGGAGCTAATATGGTTCCGGGGGGAAAGGGAGGGAGTTTTGAGGAAGTGGGACTCCTTTCCGGAGTCTGGGCAACCGCCGCACACAAAAGCGCCGAGGCATCGCCCGCCGACGCGCGATTAATCGCCGACGCTTCGGGAAGAGAGTCGTCTTCGCCCGAATTATACCGTCCTAATTAAGTCCCCAGGATTAATTTCGTCTAAGGATAAATAGTCGACGAGAGTGGGCGGATTTTGTTAAGTGAGGTTCAAGGAGGGGGAGGGGACATGGGTGATGGGTGGGATAAGCGAGGATTTCTCCTTTTACGAGACGCCGACTACGACGCGCTCTACGACCTTCCCCCTCCAGGGGGCGGTATGGTTGGGCGGTCATATGGAAACTACCTATTCTGTCATATCGATATATTAGAAAACAGGGATCAAAGCCGCTTTCATCTGGCTTAACACATGGAATTTGACTTCTGTGGAATATATGGCTACTTGCCGGGAAACGTTCTCCTTGCGCATAATTTTCGGCATATCACGAAGAAATGAATGATGGAAGTAAACAGTGAAATATGATCATTGCAAGAATCAACTAAATTCGGCAAAGCAACTTTTATCTGGCTTAACACATAAAATTTGACTTCTGTGGAAGAAGCGAATTTAGTCATTTCTCGAATAAAATGGCTACTTGCCGGGCAACGTTCTCCTTGCACGTATTTTCGGCATATCACGAAGAAATGAATGATGGGAGTAAACAATGAATTATGATAATTGCAAGAATCAACCAACTTCGGCAATGATTGCGTGTGCACATTGCTCCTGCGCCACAGGTATTCGGGGGTTCAATAAATTTTTTAAAGTACACTTTGGGTGAATTAATGCAAGGGTAACAAGAATGAAAATGAGTATGATTCTTGTAATAAAATTCAACACTAGAAGATTCGCAAATCTTACTTTCGCGTTCTCTTTAAAATTATAAAATTTCCAAATATTATATTTATATAATCCAAGTGAGTTTAGATATTTTAACTATTTATGATATTAACCCCAATTCTGCTTAATTTATCAGGATGTATTTTTGTTGTTAGTAGGTACTATTCGGCTCAAATATTACTTTATATTTACATTTACGCCTCACGAGTTTCAACATCAGTGCAATAAATCGAACACTGCTCTTAAACATGCGTCTTAAGCACCAGTTGGTGTATTACTTCTTAGCTGCTCTTCCCAAACGGGTTCTCTTATTGCGTCCTCAGACGGTGCCCCTCAGAAGAGAATGAACCTTTTCCGTCTCCTTCTCACTTTGATCAAATGAAGACGTTCTGCCATTTTAATTAACTATCCCATCCATTTCCTTTCGCCCCCTTAACCCTGTATGCCCATCTTCAAGTTGTCCCCCATTAGGGGTGTCCCCTCGTTCTCTCGCTGACAACTCTTCCCCACCCTCACCGCCCCCAACCGCCCAGGATTTCACAATACACCCCGATTTGTTTTCCCACCCTCATGTAGCGCATTTGTTTCATCGCTCAGATTTTTTCAAACATACAATTCGTACTTCCTCATGAGCAAAAGTTACATAAGAACGTAAGAGCTATAGGTTTATGGTGTTTTGCTGGTGTCTTCACATCTATCCCGCCAGTCCTGTCCTAACACTTTTTACCGAATATTACTATAGTAGCGTCCTAAGTCGCGATAATCTTATAAAGTTGTTAAACGAAATGGACCAAGTTATACAAGAAGTCAACCTGCTAATAAATAAGACAAAAACTAAAATCCTAGTATGCGGAAGAAAGAAGCTGAATGTAGAAGTTAAATTAGAAAGAGAAACTAAAGCAAGAGAATTCCTTCATCTATCTCGGAAGTACCACCACGTGGGACGGAAAAAGTACAACTGACATCAAGTGGAGAATAGCCCAAGCTAAGAAGGCCTTCAAGGGAAAAATACTACTGCTGTGCTCAAAGAAGATAGGACCACAAACCAGGAAACAATATGAGAAAGCAATCGCGTGGGGAGTGGCACTCTATGGATCGGAAGCATGGACCATTGGAAAAGCAGATCAGAAAAGACTAGAAGCCCTCAAAACCTGGTGCTGGAGAAGGATGCTGAAGATAATATGGACGGACAAAATGAGACATTTTGAGGTGCACAGAAGAGCAGGTAAAGAGAGAACCATATGGAACACCATATAGAAAAGAAGAACTAGATGGATTGAACAAACTATGAGACAAAATGGGCTTGTAAGGAACATATTTGAAGGCAAAATAGAGGGAATAGTCCCCAGAGGAACACTCGTGTTTAAGTTTATGTACCAATTAAAGAGGGGAGTATATAGGATGAGATACGAGGAATCAAGGGAACTAGCATTAGATAGGGAAGGGTGGAGGACTGTAGCCAACAGATTTTAGGATTGAATACCAATGAATGAGCGTCCGAACGACCTATCTCACTCACTATGTCCTAACACCCTTTACGTGAAAGATAGGTTATCAGGATATCAGAAGGATAATATACAGACCAGAGCTCTTACATATAATATTACTCTTGCTTATTAGGAGTTATCGGCTGTCTGAAAGGCGAGGCTGAGCAACGACGCAAGTGGTAGGGAAAACGTAACGAGTAGGGGAGGAAATATGAATCGCGATAAATGATTGTGGCAAAATTTGGACGCTCCATCTCAACACGCTTTATCGTTGGAGATTAGGTTGTTAGTAGGGTAGCAAGGAAACAGAAATTGAAAGAACGAGAGGAGTATGAAATGTATGCCTACGGAGAGCCTCAGTCTGTCGTTCTCTTTATTATTTAGCCATTAATACTGCATGGAAAGAAGGAGTTAATATACACCTCAGACATTTCACATAATGAACATAAATAGTAACTTTAGTAAAACTTTCCCATGAATAGAATGTGTGCTACATTTAATACTGAGCGTAATGGCTTGAGTTTATATGAGGACAGGAAAAATTTTTCAGTAAAGCGTGTAATAAATTGTCAGTACTGAAATTCTAAAATTTAAAATCATGATAATGTATATGCATAATGTACATTTTTGCCAGCTGGACTCCCTCTTGAATTTTTAGCAATTGTAAACTTTTGTACTTGTTATTTTTCACCCTTTCATTATATTTATTAATTGTGTGAACTTTAAACTCAATAAAACTCAATAAATTCAATTCAAATTCAAATCAGTAAAGTACTTTATCTCTTTCATTTTGTAGCATACGTGAGATCAAACCACCCGAGGCAAGTTGGTGGAGAAAGTAAAACTATCTTTTTAGTGTCCTTTCATTCAAATTCAAAACTCAAAACTTCTGGTAGAATGTAAGTGGGAGGTGACACCCCATAGATTTACCGTTGCTACGTCGCTGGTTCCTTGTGCTCATGCTCCTTGCTAAGACTTCATCGTAGACTGAATTTTCAAGGAGAGCCGTCGACTTCCGTGAGCGAGGGCCCGCCCTACCCTCCATGTCCCCAGCCAACCCCTTCCCCTGCCACCCCTATCTCCCCTTGCGAACGCTCTTTTGCCCCGCCCTCTACTCTCCCCGCTGTACGCCCACGCCACGCCAATCCCTCCGCCACGCCATTTATATTAACTGTTTCCCAAATCGCTACATCGAAAACGCCCAGGCCATCCTTCTACTCTCCCCCTCTTAGCAATCGCCAGATTAATATTCTGGCCGTGCCATTTCACCGATTTTATTATTATTTTTTTGACTTTTTGCTGATTCCACCGATTTAATCGCCTTCAACAGTCTTCTGTTTTTCCAGCATGCGGCCTAGATTAATTTCCTTCCTCTCTTTGTGTTAAAATGATTATTTTGAGGGTTTTTGCTAAACGCTCTCGCATGGAATGAGATTGAACGATTGCATTTGTCATTAAATTACGTAATGAAAAGCGTTGCTATTTTTCGTTCTTTTTTCTTAATTTCGTTCGCTGGTACATATTATTAAATAGCTTGCAAAATTATCGAAGAATATTCCAATTACACGGCAATGTAAGATATCGTGCCTTTGAAATTATACTCATTTATAGCGATGAAAATCTAAGTCGTTCAGCTCTTTTGCGACCCTAAATAATTAATATCTAGCAGTTTTATATAAGGAAATAGCTAATGGACCAAGTTTAACAGAAAAAAAGCCTATGAGAAATGATTTTGGGTAACATTCTAGCAATATACCTCTCTGAAATTAATACAAGACGTCAATGAATGACCACTGTGATATGCTTTTGCCAGATAAAATAATACGCTCTTCTGTTCACTTTTGGAGGGATTTAGAGAGGGATTTTACAACTTTTAAAAGAATTAAAGTGGGAGCCTCTAGAGTCCCGGAGGCTACACGCTAGGGTTACTTTGCTTTAGAAATTCAGAACTGATGTGTTTCAGAGCGACACAGACAATATTATCAATACGCCTCACTACATCTCTAGTTCTGACAGAAGCGATAAAATAAGAGAGATACATTGCCGAACAGAGAGATACAAAAATTTGTTCTTTCCGTGCACAATCAGCGACCGCAGTAAAAATTGAGATCCACTAAATACACTTCCATATTACGCGTCACCATTTCACCTCCTAAAACCTTACATCTTTACACGGCTAGTGTTCTAACACCCCCTACCACACGCCCATGTGGTGGCTATCGGGGTAGTATTTAGATGTAGATGTATTTCATTAAGAAGATTATTTGTTTACAAATTATTTTCCATGAAAATTAATCTATAAATTAATTTCCATGCCTTCAAAATTTCCCTTTTCTCTTAGATTTTGTGATTTGCGAAGGTTTTTTTCCGCGGTTTTCCCAGGCCCGGTAAATTCAAATGATAATTTATTCATTGGAAATGCTTTTTTTTCGCCACGATCGTTGTCATTGTCTGATTTATTTTTAAATCACCTAATTGGATTCGACAGCTCATTTCTGGGAGTACTTAGTCATTCCTTTGATGCATATTTAGCAGTCATGTTCTTACGTGATTACGATTCCATACATCCGTTATGCGTGGCTGAATATTGTGCCAGTTAAGGATTGTCACCCACTTAACCTTTCCTCAGCTATACTGCTCTTTTGTCATCTACATTGTGCAGTGTGGTGGCTGAAGTTTTGCATTCCTAATCCTCTGGTCAATGTTTAAATTCTGTCAGAGATTGTTTAAAATTATATCAATACAAACCAATATAAATTTATTGAAATATTACCACCCTAAATCATTGTATCGCGGAACACAAAACACTTGTTAAATTTATTGTATTACTCATAAATTTTAAATAATTACGTATAATGGGGACAACATAATGTCCTTCACCGCCAGGATATTTTCAATTTTCTAGGTGCAATAGTTCTGACTCTCCTACAACCTAGACAGAGAGCTCGAATAATATAGAACTCGGATAAAGAATAAAGATATTTCACTCGCATTTATGAAGGTATAATACAATATCTCCATGCTTAGCCGTATTTAAGTAAGTATGTTAGTTATGTAAGTTAGTAACGATAAAACTTTGGTGTTAACTCTCGTGTATGCAAATATCACATACATCTCCTATTTTGAAAAATCCTTCGCATAGAGTGAACTGGCTTGGTAAACTGGTATTTGTTTCTCATACAATATGAAGTCTCCGAAGAATGGAATATGAATATTCGAGAGACTGCTGTCACTAACTGAAAACATATACGAAAATTGCACGCCGTCGTAAATCTTTCCGGTAAAGGTTTCTGAACTTTTATTTTGAGATTTATTTTATCCACGAGCGTCTTTTGGACGCGAAGAACACATGGGTAGAAATTTAAAAATAGCATTTGATCTGTTGGATGGCAAATAAAACTCTGGTCCTCTCATCATGTTCACTGGGATAATTTTCTCCTTTTATCTTCTCCATATTTTCATAAAGTTTTTCCAGGACAAACCAACTCACCTGCCCCTACTTTTGAATGGGTATATTTGATTCTATTCTCTGCTATCTGTTTCACCCCCTATTTACTGCTACTACAGCCAAGTAGACTTATAGAGTCCTAAGATAGCGGGTACATATCTCACCCGGCATGAGGTACTGTACCACCCAAGAAAGAGGGGAAACTCCCATAAAATCTTTAAAAGGCGCGAACTTGAAATAAACACCGTATTGCAATGTAATACATTTATTTTTCGCTCAAAAGATGACACTATTCCCTTAATACTTTTTATATATTACACGCAAGAATGGAAGCCGAGCAAAAAAAATGTAGGCATTGCAATTTTTAACTTATTCCAATGCAATTTTTTAGATTTTTTTCAAAAGCCTGGCACAGAATTAAGCGGAAAATTTCACCGCAAAGTGAAAGGATACTAAGATTGCCTTTCCTAGCACTCACTCCTTACCGTCTGTTCTTATATTGATTTTTCCGAGAGCACTTGCCTCCCGAGTTCACGAGTGCGACTCCGTCGTTTCGTGCGTGGGCTTCGGTGATGTCGATGGGGTTTATCTGAAGAGAGGGAAAGGGACACTGGATGAGAGTGATAGGGGTAAAGGTATGAGAAAGCGGGGGTTTGGGGAGTTAAATAGTCCCTATCTCGAGTCCCAAACACAAAGTCGATAATATGTAAATATCCCTCCCCTCTTGCCGACCGCAACCCTCCCACTACTACCCCAGTCCCTCCTACTCACCTTCAAAAGGCCTCACCACCCACCCTCCCCAAATAACACTATAACGAACTCGTGGCTATGCGATATCCGAACATCGATATCACGTTACGATAAAATATTTCTCGAAATGTGTACAGTCTACAACATATGAAAGGATGGACATCACTTTTCAAGTCATAACGCCAACACGAAATCGAATTACAACACATATGGTATCATTTCGCATATCGTATCATGCGGGGGATAATATGAAATCGCACAGTATTGCAAGGCATAAAATAAGTCATTTCTTCATAAAGCGCCGTTATATGGGAATTCACTTCTCGTTCACATCAAAGAATCTGCGATGGAAAAATATTTCCTTGGTTTTAAAGATGAATATTGTGAATAAAGAGCTTAAGAAAGCTGAGTCACTAGTATCTGAAGCATTATGTGTTATTTTTAACCCTTTGAGTGCGGCATGACGTGATATCACGTCATGGTTGTCTTTACGCGGTGCTGATGACGTGAATCACGTCAAGGGTTCTGTGAGTGTTACAGCTTTCACAAGGGAACTTATACTAGACCTCCTAATGAAAGCCGGAACACTCACGGTACTCATGACGTGATATCACGTCATCAGCACCAGCGAAAAGACAATCGTGACGTGATATCACGTCATTCCGCACTCAAAGGGTTAATGCTCAATTAATATCTAATGTGACTCATATATACCGCACCGTTTGCTAGAAGATTTAATATAAATTGTATTACAACCAACACAAAAATCGCGAAATGCCCTAAGAGCATAAAAATTATATGAAATTTAAGCCTATTTGACGTTACGTAATATCGTATTCTTGTTGGAATTTTACATTGTTTTAATTGCCTTCAAATAGTATATATGAGCTAACATTTATAGAGCTTGACCCATCGTTCAGAAAGAAATCGCCCTATTTTAGCATGAAATTATAGATCACTGGATATCTAACATCAACTGATAACGTAAAGACGATGTACATATTATGGAAGGAACCTCTCGCTCAATGTTGCAAGAGGATACATAAACGCAGCAGCCTAGCGGCTTTATACCGCGACTAGATATCTCAAGAACATGCGCCTTTGATGCGTATCGGATAGTTTTGCATGGATTTTAAACCCACTCCTCCCCTCTCTTATATTCCCCTTCGTTACTCTACGAATAATCCTACCTCTCCTCCTCACCTCTCCCCTCCTTCCTGTCTAACATCTGCATATTGCCCGGTCACCGCCACTAAGGGCGGGGTCTGCGGACGGAGGGGGCGTCAGAAGCGGGCCATAGACGCCTCCGAATTGTTTAGTGAAAGGGTCATAAATAAATTATCATCGCAATTCGTAACGAAGACGGGCGAAGGAGGGCGACGGGAGGCAAAATGGAAACTTAGCAGGTTCCACCACCACAGCGTGAGTCAAAATAAATTCTAATTTCCAACTTTTTGTTTAGTTGGTTTAAAAAAGCTGCAACTAATGGCGTCATGCAATTTGTTATTACACCAAAAATAAGTCATAAAGGTTATTTCACGGATGTAAATTTTTAATGGATACTTTTTTACAGCAAATAGAGCCGATTAACCGCAATTTATAGTGAAGTACTGAGTTTTGACCTCATTTATCGCGGGGATAAAATAAAATCTAAAAAAAATGGTGTTATGTTGTATTTATTACATTTTTATCCAATTTCTCGTGAGGTTTTTGCCTCTTTCAATCATTTTTACACAAAAATTATGTAATATAGTCTGAATAGTAGTACATAATAATAATTTAAGAGTAGACTGTATAATAGAACCCTGAAAGTCAAACTACTCCTAACGTTTGTACGACCAGTGGTTTCAGACAACGCTGAAACCTGAACGATGACCCTGGCAGATGAGAGCGCGTACTACCTTCGAGAAGCGGATCCTCCGCAGAATATACGGGCCATGTACGATCAAGAGAGTGGAGGATAAGTTATAATGAGGAAATAGGCTGATCGAAGGAAAATACATCGTAAGGCTTATAGTCCCAGAGAGTCCGCTGGTTGGGACACGTGGAAAGAATGGCTGAAGAAGAAATCCCAAAGCGGATGATGAGGGGAGGGCTGTTCGTCCAAAGAAGGAATGGGCGCCCAAAGATTTGATGGTTGGACCAGGTGCAAAGTCTTCTTGCTTGGTTTTTTTTCCTTTTTAACTTTAACGGAGTCGCCCATGAGTGTATATAAGTGCAAAATTCCACAGGGGACAAATCATTAGCCTTGCCCATGGATCGAACTCGGATCCTTCAATATCCTTTAGTCACTTAATCTACCGAGACATCCTTTTCGTCCATTTGTCAAAAAGAGCGAACACTTAATTGTGCTCCATGCATGGCTTTGTCCTCGCAGACTGACGACTTGTTGCTATAAAGCTGTCAGAACTCCACATGGGAGAATAACACCACGGTATCTTATCTGGCTAAAGTATTCGGCGCGATAAAGAGGTATTCTGGTTCATTTCTTAGTCAAGGAGAATGGATTTTCCTCTGTGAATTTATTTTTCATTTGCATACGCCAACCTCTCGCTGAGACACCTTATAAAATTATTTCTTGTTGCGCTCTTTGCCGTGTCTTTCCCTCACAGCGCCTTTCTCTCACTAGGGAAGTCCATGTTTGGGTAGCCATAGGCACAAGAAGAATCGCGGTATTACAGTTAATTAAAGCATCGCACAGATGCGACAATTCCGAATAGAAGACTAAGACTAAAGCCATCTCCTTAACGTTTCAATGCAGGCCTCCAAACCTATGAGACAACTCGACAATATCCTATTTATCCTTCTCGATCTTATCGATATAGTAACTCATCAGCCGTTCATGGCGAAACAGTGAGGGACGACGATTTTGGTAGCCAACTCTCGATAGCTTTTCTTTTAAAACCCTTCTTTCTCGTGCTTTTGCAATATTTTTCTGATACGGAAGTATCTAAATTATTTATACTTTTGCTCATAATTGTAGGTCTTTATGAATATTTGTTTCGAGCCGAATCTTCATTTCTCACCCAATCCAGGAAAGTTTCTGTTCCAAAAAATCATTCATCATTGGTCGTTCAATGGTCGTTCAAATGCCTAGAATCGTTTGAGTGTAGCCTGTCACCCTTCGCTATCTAATTTTAGTTCCCTTACTTTCTGGTAGCTCTTCCAATTTACTTACGTATCTGGTCAATGACCTTATTCCTGGGTCTTTCTCTGCGGAATTTTCCTTATATTTATCCATCAATAATGTTCTTCACCAACCCATTGTGCTTCAGAGAGTGTCCAATACATCTGGTTTAGCTTATGCATATAGTGCGCCCCATGGCTCTTTTCTCTTCAACTCTTCTGTAAACTTCATAATTTCTTAATTTATCTATCCATTTTATCTTCATCCTGCATCCTCCTCTAACATCAGGTTTCGAAGGCTTTTAGTCTGTTCTGATCTGCTTTCCCAAAGGTCCATGCATTGCGATCCGTAGTGCCACGCTCCACTCGTATGTTTTCACAAACGCTTTCCTAGTTTGTCGTCATATCTGACAAAAAAGGGATATGGGCGAGGACATAAAGTTATTTGCTTGAAACGTTTCAACAACTACTACTGATACCAGGATTTCATGGGTAATCGCATGCATTAATCAAGTTATCCGGTAGTCATCTTGTTACCTCACGCTAACCAATCTGCATCATATGGGTGCCTTGATTCCTTGCAAGAATCCCAATTTTTAACCATGAACCTCCACCTTTCTTGTACTTGGGAAATCTTCCGATTGCCTTGCCAACCTTGCGGTTTTTAGTCACTGACCTAGCTACAGTTCTGGAGTACATTTACGGGTTCCATTACTCTATTCTCTACTTCGGCATCACCGCAAACATTAGATTTTGTAATTTTGTAGTTTCTCTTTAGGGAAGATAGGATACTTCCTGAATTTGCTACCTTGGAACCTGCAGTGAGATTTATAAATTTTTCGGATGTCGCTGAAGGCTGTGTCATGCGAGTATTCGAGGATATGATCATGGATGCTTTGGATTCTTACAAAGTACTCACGTGCTAATTATCGAACTCCAGCATCAGGAAGGGCTTCACACTGTCAGGCAAGACAAGCGTATAATGAACTACCTAACTTGCCTCCGTGTCAGATTTCCATTTACGTGCTCCTTCAATCAAGCCGTCTCTCCCCTAAAGGGATCTCATTTCCTCTTCTTCCCCTTCGATGTTAAGTAATATGTTTGTGTGTGGAAGGGGCTGTCGCAACATCATCCACTTCAGAAATGTGGATTTATTCTTTTTTGTTCCAAAGCAAACGTATCATATTATCCTTGAAACGACAGAATAATTCACGTATCTCTCGTGTTTCCAATTATAATGAAATAAAAATTCTTTCTAATAGAATTTTTCACATATTCTCGGTTTTTTCGTTTCTTCCAATTTAAATAAGATGAAATCGATTTCAATCGAGATATTGAAACGTTATCCTGCTTCAATCCCTCTTGAAGCTATTATGACCCAAGTAATCGACAATTTCTCTTGAGAATAAGTTTCTAGTCCTTAACATATACCTGCAAAGTCTTTAAGTAACCTTGATATTGTTCTACCCTCTTCAGAAAAATGACAAGAGTTTTGATGGTAGTTCGCTTAGTCTGCTAATTAAATTTTTTAGTTCTGTCTTCAAAATATCGACGCCTTTCGGAGGAGAGCTAATTGTAGAGAAAGGACTGGTTCAGAATATCGTGCTAATCGCAACAATTATTAATGACTCAGCTTGTGACAGCTCAACAACTTTTTCACACCTCTTTTCAATCAAACCGTTTTTATTTGTACATATAACTCTTTATTTCCTCATCCGAGTATTAAATATATCCCGCAAGACATATTTAACCACTTTAGAGGTATCCATAGGAAAATACAAGCCATTTCCGTCCTACCGTCCTCATCCATCTCTCTGGGAATCGGAATGATGTGATTTCTGGAATATCAGCTTCTTATCCCGAGGGCCTGAGTTTGCATTCAGGTATTGATGGGTGTTTACCAGGGGAACCCGAATTCTTAATCGGGTTCTAAGTAGAGAGAACTTCAAGGTTAGGGCTTTGAGCGTAAAGTACGACGTAAAATCAGTGGAAACATTACTTCGACTCGCGAGAAAAGTCGGATTATGCCGACGGTGGCTCTCTCTCCACCATTTATCTTAAGCCATACAATTCTTCTCTATTCATCAATTGTAGAAACAATACCTATTATTCCAATGGAAATGTAGGATATTTAGTCAATGCTAAAAATGCGTTTTACAACTATTCGATAAATTTTCATGAATTCCATTGACTTATAGCAGAATATACCTAATAGATTGGGTCAAAATGCGACTTTAATAAGAAATTAGGAAGTATGATTTTGAATAGACAGTTTTAATACGGACGGACTTTGCAATATTTTATTACAGGTATTTTTTAATGGACCGGTGTTGTAGACGTTTAAACTTAATTTATATTAAAATGGAGGGATAGGTTCAAAGATGAGTATTTATGAGTAGATTAACGAAATCAGATGCCATGTTTTCACAATTAAAGTTTTTGTTCACTTTCCATGGAAATTTTATTTCATCGGCCAAAGTTTCGACATGAACTAAGTCATTTTCAATATAGTTCATGTCAGAACCTTGGTCGGTGAAATTAAATTTCTGTGGAAAGTGAACAAAAACTTTTATTGTGAGAACATGGCATTTGTACTCCATTTCCACAAGATACCTCCTGATTCACTAAATTTGATTAACGAATTGATTCATTCGTCCCGACCATTTTCTGACGTCCACCACATGCCCTAATATGCATTAAAAATTTAAAGCTTTAATTTTACCCAGTGAAATAAGAACGAACGAAATGATCGAATAGGCATATATTGAAAGATAATCATCCAAATCGGTAGTTCCTGCAAACCGAACATTCCCCAAGAGTTCCGCAGCGTCGGAATGGAGTTCGTCGGATGGAACCTAAGGGTTGAGCTGAGGGACCCTCGGTCCCCTTTCGCTAATGACTTCCCCCGGTTTCTCTGTACTATTTCTTCCCAAATGAAGTAATCCTACCTCTTATCATAATACCCATATATTCTTAGCGACACAGATGAAGTCGGCTTTCGGTCGCCTCCCGTGATAAACATCACCCCCCTGTGCGTCACCTTCCCACCTTATTAATTCCCACGCTTCTGTCCCGCGCCCACGCTCATAAGGAAAACACACTCTGGAGCCCCCATCAGTCGAGCCACTGCTGAAACGTGCTTCGCAGAGACACTCGCGAGGGGAGGCGGTGGTGGGGGAATTCGTCTCCTCACCCCGACCTCTTTCGCACAGGAGGCCCCGGATAGTCACTCGTTTACGGTTCCATCCTTTGACATTCGCGCATCAAGGAGGCGGGGAAAACGGGCTCCAATTTCTGGGTCGGATTGGCGCTGTCTCAAAAGGCAGCCGGGGAGGAGTGGTTGCCGGGAATCATGGCGGGAGACGACGTAGTATTCTCGTCTCCACGACGGATTCACCTGAGCGAGTCGAGCGGGATGAGGTGGCGAGATTGATGGAAGGGATAGACTGGTACGCACTTGTGAGGAGGGAAAAAAATAAGTTTATTTTTCCGCCATCGTCATCTATCCCTCGACCACGGAGAAATTAAATGTTCATCTAGGGTTGGCAGGGTAAAAATTGGGACTCAACTTATAGATTTCTACTTGAGGTCTCGGCAGCGCTGTAGTGCGCGTTGTTCCATTACTTTCGGGTAAAATAAAATTTCAATAGAGACGACGGCCACAGGCTCCACAACACATGGAAAAGACTCTTGAGCAAAAACGCGCCAAAATGAGGGTCCTCAACGCTGACCGGACGCGAATCCGGAAAGCTACCCTGAGGACGGCGTACATAGATGCCCAATTCCACCAGTCAGCATTTGGGCCTGATCTGAAGATGTGGCCTGCATTGGTCACGAAACGTCATCTCCAAGATAACGCAACGAAGTGAAACCCAAAAGCAATAGAATTCCCCTCAACTCCTATGGTCCAGCATTTTGGCATGTAATCGTTTATCGTTCTACAAAATATAATGTGATCCTAGCTGGAGTCTGAAACGAATAACGAACGGACAATATTTAACACTTTGGTATTTTGGACACTTGTGCGCACTTGCGGTATTCTTAAAATTTTGGCATATATGTGCGTATAGCGATTACGGTAGGAGATTAAACTCAATACTCGTCCTTAAACTTATAAAAAAACACTCCAAAGACATCGATATTTAATGCTAAGATAGCACATGTAACCTTAAAACTTTGGTCAAAAAAACATTATCAAATACTTCATGATATGTCACTTACTCAAACTGTAACAAATTAATTCTAAAATTACTCTATTAGTTTTCTTTAGATTACACGTCATTTCATCTTCAAAAATGAAAATTGAGTTTCTAAGGTTTATATTATTCTATGTTATATTCAACTGAATTCGTTGTGGATTGGTAATACAATTCCGTATTCCTAGGCATACATAATGAGCCTGAGCTACATATTCATAGCCTGATATAATTTTTGTAGTATCTAATTATTATACATGTCCCATTGTCAGGCTATGTGGCCTGACGGAACATAAATGTAATAAGAGTTTTTTTAAAAATTAGTAAAATAGTCATCGATAATCAAGAATAAATCGAGCGAAGCATTTTAAGTACAACAGACTAACTTTAGAACCACTACTCTGTGGAGCTAATGGGTGATGACTGCATATTTTTAGTTGCACTCTGGTATCAGCGATGAAGAAGTGATTTGAAGCCATGGTTAAGGTGATTGATCTCTATTTGATTGTTTTGGGTGAGGCTCTCTCCGCGTTTACCTCCGGTTTAATTAAAAAACTTATGTCGAACTTGCCTGCGTTGGAGTATTGGATTTCTTTTTCAAGTTCCTTACCTCTACTTCCGCCCGACCTCGTTTTTAAAGTAAGTTAATGAAGTTTTTCTGTGTTTTCTGTTAATCAAGTAAAAACAGGTTTTCAAAAAGCTTTATAAAAATCTCAAACTTTTCATTCAAGATAATTTTGTCTCATTTCAATTTATTCATATATATTTTTCATTATGCTGTAAAAAACATAACACTCATGGTTAATTTCTCGTTGAAAATTTAATCAGTCAATAGAAGCAATTTTTTTCGAAGAGAGGCCTTTTATGCGCTGAAAACGTTTTGTTTTTCCAAGGTGCTCATCCTTAACTGCAATAAGCTCGCCTTTGGAGCGAATCCACCCGGAGGAGATGGCATCCGGGATGTTCGGGAACTGGGGATTGGAGGAGAGTGTTACGCACCCTGCACGCAACGGAGTGATGGGTAGTTGCGGAGGGTGTTGGAGGGGTCACCTAGCAACGAGCGATCTCCTCACCTCCGGGATAAAAGGGGAAGCGAAGGCACACCAACCCATGCGTTTCTTCTCTCTCTCTCACTATCTCCGCGCTTTAGGAAGCGATGTGCTCCCGAGCAACTAGAATTGATTGCGGTTGTGATGGACCGGACGGTCGTAAAGAGGGAAAAGAGGAAGGTTGAATCGTTCAGGGTTTCCCCTCGGGGTTATTTTTTTCCCTCAGGGGGATTGGTTGGAAATTTAATATTCCGGGCCAAGATTCCTCCCCGGTAGCGGATTCCGGCATGCGTGAGGAGTTGGGAGCACAAAACGTATCCGCCTCAGGGCGTATAGCAAAAACTGGGGCAGAAGTTTTATTTGAGTGAGCGGGGCTCAGCAGAGGAGGGGGAGAGATATTGAAGAATGTCAACGAATGCTATGCACGGGGAGCATAGTGGCAAACGTTTTTGTGCTAGACTATATTACAGAATATTTATCCGATAGGAATTTGCAAATAGAACGTACAGAAGAATAGCCACCAAGTTGAAAAGCAAAAATGATGGATCAAATCAGCTGCTGATTGGTCCATACACTAGATTTTTCTTCCTAATAAAACTTATAACTCTTTAAGAAATTGTCGTGCGGTTTTATTGAAATATCTCAGTAATGGTTCCAAAATAAATATATTCTTAAGGATTTTATCCAAAGACAGCGATAAAAGAAACATCATCAGCCATTTAAATATATTTTTTCAATTTATGCTGACTCATGAGTTGCAATATTTTCAGTAATATTATTCTCTTTTATTTTAATTCTATCCATTCTTGAGTATCATAAAAAACCGAGCAGGGTCAGCAATTTCTGCCTAATAAAATTAGTAAACAAGTTAAAACTAATAAAAATCTGAATGGTAATTAATTAAATAGAATCTAAACCTACAAAAAGTGGAATATAATCACTTTTAAGTTATCTTTTGGTATAATCACATGCAAACATGCATGAAAACTCATCATGCCATTCTGTAACGAGATAGACTCGATAAAAGATAATGCTCTCAATAGTCGATCTGCGAAATTGACTTTGCTTTAACCATTTCCTCCATGCTCTACTCTCCATCCATAGATTATTTGCTTCACTTACACTGATGCATTGATCAATACGCTGCCATATGTTCTATAGACTCCCGATATTTCCCTTTAAAATTATCCATCTACCCATTCCCTTCATCGTAATTTCTCTATCATAAATCTGCTTCGTCACTCGCCATTCGATATAACTCAACCAAAGTGGTAATATGCTCTCATACACGTCCATACTGGATCATCCACTCCACATTTTCTCATCATCCACTTTTTTCTAACGAAATTGGGATGCATCCGCTTATTTCAACTCCACCGTTGGCTCATTTCTCACTCATACCTCATACAGTGGGTATGGTGTTTCATTTAGCTACATAGGAGTGTAAAATTGAAAGTTTGCACAAAGAAATTTGTATCATAAAGTATAAAAATGTGTATAAAATCTGAAAAAACAAATTCAGGTCTGTTTAGGGCGCAGATATGAGTATTTACATGAAATTATTTGCCAAGGCGGATAAATACTGTGCGGCCGTCGAGTATTTGGCGCCTCTGTTTCCTGTACGCAAGTTGATTAAATTATTTATTAATGATTAAATGCCTATGTCTCTTAGTGATGGATGAATTAATGACATAAATGCATCTTATATACGGCACTGACTGCGAAAGCATTACGCCCTTCAAAGATTGCATTAAATTCCGGGGATAATGTACTTTAAGGTAAGGGATAATTGACATGTATTTTTCGTACACATTGAGCATATCTTCGTATGGAATTTTGCCTAATATTATACGTTAATGGCTAAAATGGTGTTCTCTCTGAAGTTACTGGAAAAGCAAATCATAGGCTCCATAATTTGTCTCATTAACGTCAGCTCGTGATGTCTTGTATGATGCGGGCTCGAAAAAAATTTTTGTAAATGTACAACGGTACAAATTTTGCAAAAGAATATTGTGAGTCTATGAACTAGGCGCATGACCAAAAAGGAGTCACATGGAGTCAATTACATCGATAATTCAAACCTGGCAGGGAATAAATACGACTTTATAACCCCAAAAAATCAGCAGTAGTGAGAGTAGGCTCACCACATTAATTTTGGTGACATCAAAATCCTTTGCCGCTCCGACGGATATTGGAATTGCCTAGTAATTGAGGCTATAGAATTCAGTTTTGTGAGGAAAAACCTGAATGGTAGCACGGGAAATACGGTCATCAAGCTTTGCAGACCTGCAAATAGAAAAGATAAGAAGTTTAAGGAAGTTAGTGAAAATTTTAAACTTTCAACAGCCACCAGAATTGGTAAACTTAAATATTTTAACCTGGCCATGATCGAACTCGGTACTCAGTTCTTACCCTGAGTTCTAATCCGGTGCCACACCCAACAATACTTCATCCATCCCCTTACACTACTTGTATCCTTACACATACTCAGAGCTTCTCCAACGCTCCCAGCACACTTTTTCTTCTCAAAGTCCTCCACTCAAAACATGCCCTTCCCCATCTACGTCTTAAATTTACGCTCACTTTCCTCTTCGTTCCTTAATTACTTTTTCCTTTTCTATATGTTGAAATACGCCGGATAATATGAAGACAAAGGAATCGGTGCGGAATTGCTCTGCCAAATGCGGAACCAGCCAATGCCCTCCCGGAAGGCCTTCTAAAAAATCGTGTGCTGTAAATATTTTCACAAAACTTTCACAGCATTCCAAGAAATCAAGCTTGTCTTTCTGGGGGTGGGGATAGTCTCCTTAATTAACAGCAGAGTTTGCTGTTGGTTCAGCCTGTTGTGTCCTCCGCAGTGAATTCTGGGAAATTAGAATGGGTGGTATTGGGAGGGAAATGGAGAAGTGGCAGAGGAGCTGGACGCCGAAATCGAGGAGGGGGCCATTCATGCGACAAACTCGACGACACGGCTGGTCGCGCGGCTAAGCGTCCTTCCAGTGGACCTTACGGGGACCAGATGGAACCAAACCTCCCTCTCGAGTTCCATGTCGGTCGGCACCCGAAAACTTCTCGCCGGAGAGAAAGTCCTTCGGCAGTTTGAGACTCGAGTAACTGTCGTCACTTTCATCGGATGCGAAGTGAATCGAGAGAATCTTTTAAGAGTTTATGAAGAGGGCGCTTGGTGCGTTTGGGGAAACGAACCAATCCTCGGTGCTCAGTAAATGGAAAGTCATCGGCAGGGAGTGGAAGAAGCTTGCGTTTCAGAATGGAGGTAGGGAAACTGGCGAGGAAAACACTGACAAACTTGTCCTTTAACTTGCATTCTATGGAAGAGATCGCTTTGAATTAATATTTTCTTTTCAGTGTTTTTTTAATTTCAATGATTACTATCACTTTTAACTGAAGAGTCCGGTAAAGCCTGAGTCGTGAAGTAAGAACTCCTGTGATCGAGGTAACAAATTAAGCTCCTTTCTGATTAAATTGAAGATATATTCTTCGTAGTAACAGTGACGTAAATAATCACATTTTTCAAATTAACCACATAATATTAGCCAAAATACATGACAATAAATTCAGCAGTAACTAGTGTGCCCGGCATGCCTTTTTTCCTTCTAATTAGGGTAAATAGGCCTTCTGTTGGAAGGAGCTCAAAAGAAATACGATGCCAAATACTTCGAGCAAAGATCGCTTTCAACAGTAAAAGAAAACTTTCCGCTACCAACTCCATCAAAATCTCTCGAAAGAAAAAACTGATGAAGACCTTTGTGTGGAGTTTTTTGCTGTATGGCAGCAAAATATGGACTGTAGGGCAAGAAGAGAGGAAAATACTGGAGGCTTTTGAGATTAGCGGAACCTATGGAAAACATTAAGAAGAAGACGGGACAAATTTATTGGTCAAGTACTGCTGCATGAAGGTTTGGAAAAGATAATTTTTGAAGGGAAGATAGAGGGAAAACGGTATAGAGGAAGACCAAGATTGGAGTATTGGAGGCCGATCGTGGAGGACATGGGAAGCGGACGATTTTCCGAAATGAAGAGGATGGAAGAGGATAGAGAGAGGTGGAGGGCTGTCGCTAACCAATCCTGATGGATTGACAACTGCAGTAAAAGAAGTAGGCACACATATATAAAGCAGACATATATTCCTCGTACCTAGACAGGAATTCGTAACGCACAAGCGATGGCATATGTTTCCATTCCATGCCTATGCTGTGGCCTCCAAGTAAATAAGATATTCTATTAATGTTGCTCTTTTCAGGTATTTCCGTCGCGTGTTTGGTTTTTTCGACAACAGTTTCTCCCCTCTTCCTGGGGGCGTCTTCAGGTCCGTTGGACATTTTTGTAATTGTTATTATTTATTTTCGTTGTTATGTATTGCGTTGCTAGTACATCTAGGACCATAGGGTGTCTCGATTGCCCGCTCCTCGTTGTGGTTTCACCACTCTCTCCCAGGTTGAGGCAAGTGGGTATCCATCCTCCCGATTGAAATTCGATGGATATTTCACCAGCTCTACCGCTTCTCTGATCAACCTGGGAAAATAACGATTTTCCCTTGAGAGTACTCTCACTTGGTCAAAGGCAATCTGATGTCCTGGCTCGAACCACGCATGCTCTGCAACTGCGGAGAGGCTGAATCTCTTCTTTTCGGTGGCCCTCTGGTGCTCTTTAATTCGGCACTGAATTACTCTCCCCGTTTGGCCGATGTAGGATTTACCACATGTACATTTGATTTCATAGACTCCCTCATACATTGCAGCGGGAATTTTGTCCTTGGGTTTTGGGATGATATCTCCAATTTTCTTCGAGTTTGAGAATCTCGTCACTATACCATACTTCCGAAGGAGCCTACTAATCTTTTGTGCCGTCCCTGCGATGTATGGAATTGTGGCATATGCAGCTGGCTTTTCTTTAGGTCTTTCTTCGGTTCTGTTTATCATTAGATCATTTGCTTCCGCCAATTCCTTTTCTTTCCTTGCGGTCCTTAAAAGGACTATATGCCTAGAGTATCCATTCTTCTCTAGCGCTGAGATTAAATGTTGCTTCTCTGAGGGAAGAGATTCGGTGTCTGAAATACTGTAGGCACGATGAACTAAGGTGTTGATTAGAGAGTTCTTATGGGCGGGATGATGGTGCGATTTTGCATCCAAATACCGATCTGTGTGGGTTTTCTTTCTATATACTGCATGACCAAGGCTTCCATCTGGTTTCTTACTCACCAAAACATCTAAGAATGGTAGGCAGCCGTTCTCTTCAATCTCCATCGTGAATTTTATGGCGAGATTCTGCTGATTAAGGTGTTCCAGAAAAAGCACGAGTTCTTCTTTCCCGTGTGGCCATACGACGAATGTGTCATCAACATATCGGATCCAAAGTGATGGTTTCTTGTGATAGGACTCTAATGCCTTCTGCTCAAAATTCTCCATGAAAATGTTTGCTACCACTGGGGAGAGGGGTGATCCCATGGCGGCACCTTCGTTTTGTTGGTACCAGATTCCATTCCAAAGGAAATATGAATTTTTGAGGCAGAATTCTGTGAGGTCTGGGAAATCTTTTGGTAGTCCTTCGTTAATAAGATTTTTGATGAGTTGGATGGATTCATTGATGGGCACATTTGTGAATAAGGAAACGATATCAAAACTTACTAATATATCTCCTTCGCTGATTTTGGTATTCTTAATAATCCGCGTGAAATCCATTGAGTTCTGTACAAAAGAGTTAGTTGATTTCGAGTTATTGCGTTGACCCCAAGAGAGATACCAAAAGAGAATATTATCACGGGAGTTGAAGATGCCGTCCGGAAGCTGCCAAAAAAGGTAGCTAATGAAATAAGGGAAGACGTTTCTCAGATTCTCCGGAGAGCAAGACCACCAAGGCCAAACACGACTTCGGCGGAACGCAAAGCCCTCAACGACCTGCGTAATAACAACGAAATCCTAATATTACCAGCAGACAAGGGTAATGCAACTGTCGTAATGAAGAAAAAGGACTACAATATCAAAATTACTGAACTTTTAAGTGATAGCACCTACACTAAGTTAAAGAGTGATCCCACCACAAGGATAGAACGCCTGGTCAAAGAGAGAATCAAAGGATCATCGATACCGTTGGAAGATCGGAAGAAATTGATTCTATCCGCAGCCAAACCTCCTCGCTTCTATGGACTCCCAAAAATACATAAGGAGGGAGTCCCACTCAGGCCAATAGTGAGCAATATCGATGCGCCGACCTACAACCTGGCACAATACCTTGCACGGGCTCTCCAGCCCTACACCGGGAGAACTAACTCTTTTGTACAGAACTCAATGGATTTCACGCGGATTATTAAGAATACCAAAATCAGCGAAGGAGATATATTAGTAAGTTTTGATATCGTTTCCTTATTAACAAATGTGCCCATCAATGAATCCATCCAACTCATCAAAAATCTTATTAACGAAGGACTACCAAAAGATTTCCCAGACCTCACAGAATTCTGCCTCCAAAAATTCATATTTCCTTTGGAATGGAATCTGGTACCAACAAAACGAAGGTGCCGCCATGGGATCACCCCTCTCCCCAGTGGTAGCAAACATTTTTATGGAGAATTTTGAGCAGAAGGCATTAGAGTCCTATCACAAGAAACCATCACTTTGGATCCGATATGTTGATGACACATTCGTCGTATGGCCACACGGGAAAGAAGAACTCGTGCTTTTTCTGGAACACCTTAATCAGCAGAATCCCGCCATAAAATTCACGATGGAGATTGAAGAGAACGGCTGCCTACCATTCTTAGATGTTTTGGTGAGTAAGAAACCAGATGGAAGCCTTGGTCATGCAGTATATAGAAAGAAAACCCACACAGATCGGTATTTGGATGCAAAATCGCACCATCATCCCGCCCATAAGAACTCTCTAATCAACACCTTAGTTCATCGTGCCTACAGTATTTCAGACACCGAATCTCTTCCCTCAGAGAAGCAACATTTAATCTCAGCGCTAGAGAAGAATGGATACTCTAGGCATATAGTCCTTTTAAGGACCGCAAGGAAAGAAAAGGAATTGGCGGAAGCAAATGATCTAATGATAAACAGAACCGAAGAAAGACCTAAAGAAAAGCCAGCTGCATATGCCACAATTCCATACATCGCAGGGACGGCACAAAAGATTAGTAGGCTCCTTCGGAAGTATGGTATAGTGACGAGATTCTCAAACTCGAAGAAAATTGGAGATATCATCCCAAAACCCAAGGACAAAATTCCCGCTGCAATGTATGAGGGAGTCTATGAAATCAAATGTACATGTGGTAAATCCTACATCGGCCAAACGGGGAGAGCAATTCAGTGCCGAATTAAAGAGCACCAGAGGGCCACCGAAAAGAAGAGATTCAGCCTCTCCGCAGTTGCAGAGCATGCGTGGTTCGAGCCAGGACATCAGATTGCCTTTGACCAAGTGAGAGTACTCTCAAGGGAAAATCGTTATTTTCCCAGGTTGATCAGAGAAGCGGTAGAGCTGGTGAAATATCCATCGAATTTCAATCGGGAGGATGGATACCCACTTGCCTCAACCTGGGAGAGAGTGGTGAAACCACAACGAGGAGCGGGCAATCGAGACACCCTATGGTCCTAGATGTACTAGCAACGCAATACATAACAACGAAAATAAATAATAACAATTACAAAAATGTCCAACGGACCTGAAGACGCCCCCAGGAAGAGGGGAGAAACTGTTGTCGAAAAAACCAAACACGCGACGGAAATACCTGAAAAGAGCAACATTAATAATTATAAGAGTCGCGGAAGCCTTCAAAGAAAGATATTCTATTGTTGAAGTAGTGCAAAATATTTAAGATTTTCGACCTTAAATATTCAACTACAGGATATAGCGAGTTGTATTAGAAAATCGAATGCAAGACTTTAAAAAAACAAACAAAAAGAGACCATTGCACCAAATATCATTCTACGCACAGTTAAATTACGTACCGTTTTACACAAATTATTTCTCAATGATATGATTCTGATACACGCGATTGAAAAATTTGTAAATGGCCTGCTTCGTTGCTTGCTAGTCGTTCCTCACTTGTTTGAGAAGCTCGCGTGCCAGCACTCATTTGTCGAAACGACTCGCGCTCCACCAATTGTAAAATGGATTTAATAATTCATTAACCTTCGCGGGCGCGCGCACAACAACTCACCATAGTTTCATCGTTATCTAATGAGTGGTATTGGAACGCATAGAAGACGAACAAACACATTCATTTTTATATATATACTAGCTGAATTACCCAGCGTTGCTCGGGATCATACTTCCTTCAAAACTCTTTATATAAGAGGTGAGGAGTTAGTAAGTAGTTGTGATAACAGACTACATTTCAAGTAATTGTTTTATTAAATTAATATTTTCTTCTGCAGAGCATCTATACAATTGTGAGACAATCGTTAGTAAACAATGTGACAATATCTCCCACGAACAATAATAATTATAAATCAAATGAATGAAAAATTGACAGAATGATAAAAAATAACATGGTAAACTAAAAACAATGAAATTTGTAAAACTTGTTTAATATAGAGTAGAGAGACAATTTTTTGAAACCCTTTTCTGTAATCATACTACCTGCACAGCCAGGCTAAAAGAACATTATAGTTAAGTACATAATTCGAGTACTTACTTGTAGAGTAGCTATTCAGAATTCCATTTTCGTTAATTAAGATTTGATTTAATGCTTATTTTTGTTTGTTTATTTGGTAGTCAAGGAAAATGCGTAAAAGAAAATCGATTGAAAATGAGAGAAACTTCATTCTTTCGGGCATGATACCACTAGTTTTAGTAGTATCATGCTTTCGGGTATGTGATAAAATGAATTTCAACTCTCTATCTTTAGTTGAAGTTGTTTTAAAAAGCGAAATAATTAACCTCTGCACAAATCCCAATGCTTAGCATTCCTAATCGGCTCAACTAAGCAATATGAATTCCAACAGCAATGACCGAAATCTGGTTGTCAAGCGAATATGGTATTGTTGATTTCACAGAAAAATATGTGTTTCTGCAGTTAAAACCGCAATTTTTAGTCAATTACGAAGTAAAAAGGATAATTAATTGAAAGAATTAAAAACTTCATCCTTTCAGACATTTAATAAAAAAATTTCAACTCTCTATCTTGAGCGGAAATAATTAAAAAAATTAAAAAAATGAAACCACTGCACAAAACCCGGTACGTACAGCGAACCACCTAAGGGCCCCTTTTTGGGCCCTTTATGGGCCCTTTATGGGCCCTGAGATCTTTTTAAAGTAGCTTACAACTTTCCTCCTGCCTTGAACTATTACTCGGCAAAATTTCAGAACGATCGTATTTTTAAATTTAATAGTAATTGAAAAATTAGGTTAGGATTATTAGCTTACCCGTCGGGCGTTGTTGCGCGAAAAGTATTCGAAAGATAAGAGGGCCTCGGGGAGGGGGGGGGGGCGATAGTTAAAAAACATTTCTACCTAAAACCTTAGAAACCTTTGCAAGAGTGTACTCAACAACTTCTTAAAGTTTCTTGGCGATCGGATCAACAGTGTAGTTATGCATACAGGACAGACAGACATACATTCGTTTTTATATATATAGATAGCGTTGATGTAGCGGTGGCCGAGAAGGACCAGAGAACTTATCGCAGGAGGTTCATTTTGGATGGAGGTGCAAACATTGGCGGCCTTATACACCAGCTAGGAGACGGCTGCAGTCTGCAGAGAGAGAGGTGAAGATAGGGGCCACGGTTCTCAGCATGCGTGCACGAGGAGAAGCAGAGAGAGACGGGTGACCGTGGAGTCCGTACTAATTCTGTTCTTAGAGAGGGAAGGAGGGGAAGGGCGATGACAGCTCCCCCACAAACACATTCATCATCAACTGGTACTGTGCCTACTGGCACGTCCCAAACACAAAATCTCTCTACTATTCGTCCTGTTCCGGGTATTTACCTTGGTTTCCTTGTCACTTCTGTTTATCTTCACTTCGTCTGTCATTTTCAACCTTCTTCTTCCTCTTCTCTTTTCTTCCTCCACTGTTCCCTCGACTGCTGAGTTTAAAATCTTCTTCCATCTTAAAATATGTCCGATCCAGTTTCCCTTTCTCTTATGTATTGTTTCCAGTAGTGTACTTTCCTCCCTCAGTCTCTCCAGCACCACCACATTTCTTACTCTATCAACCCATTTCACACTCTCTAATCTCCTCCAAACCAACACCCCAAAAGGTTTGATCCTATCCTTCTCTCTTCTTCCCAAGATCCACGTTTCGCATCCATACAACATAGCACTCCATACATAGAATTTTATTAGTCTTTTCTCCATGTATAAAATTAATCTATTAACAAATTAAACTGTCTAATAAGGATAAAAACGCAATAGACTAGGGAAATATGGCTACAAGAGGAATGTGATAATATCGAGTAACTTGAGAGAAAAGGACAATGTCACATGTTGTGTAAAAAGGTAAGAAATGTTACACTGGATGTTAAAGAAAGAACTAATATGTGAGTGATGATGGGCAAAGATGGAAAAGAGATATCTGGGGAGAAAGAAATAAGGGAATGATGGAGAGAGTATACGGATATATATAAGAACAAACACATTAGCAAAAGAAGAAAATAACTAATATTGCGAGTGAGCATCATAAGAACCAAAAAGTAACACTACAAACTATTATATTCGCCTTAATTTATTGTTCGAGGCACCTTCAAGCAAAATCTGTCAGAAAAAATAAACTGAAGATACGTCTTGGAAATAACATGTATTTACCCAGGACCTACCAATGTGACCTCAGAAGGAAGTGAAAGACATGGCTTTGAGTTACGCTGCAATATATTACAGTTTGAACATCAATGGGAACATGTTTCAACGGGTAAAAATGACCTAAAATCATCAAGATTAAAAAAAAACATTTTACTAAAAATATTATACCTCATTTAATTCTGAAATATGCAAGATATTGATATAGATAGATTTTTAATTGCGTAATTCAATAGATTTAAAGGCCAAAGAACGAACGTTTTAAATATTTTCTTTTGCTGTGATGTAACTTTCTATCGTAACTCCTGATGATTGCATAGGCAAAATGTTTCATGAAAGTCTCTGCTTATAATCTTCAATAACGTCCTATTAGGTATATGCCATTTAATTTTTCAAATACTGCTACGGAGCCGCTTTGTGTTCTTTATGAGATTTCTTATTACAAGGCAGTTAAATATTTAGGTGACATCATTATGTTTCACAGTTAGATCACCGTTATATGTCACATCATGAAATTTACTGTGTTCGATTCAGGTAGAAGTTTGAAAATTAATTTTTGATTTTGTTTAATGTGTCCTTTGGATGATTTTCAAAGGGGATACTAGAAAAATTAGTACAATCATAGGGCTGAATAACTAATAATAGAGATTCTTTTACTGAAGTTAAAATTTTTTACTATATCTTTGTCAGAAGGATTGTCGAACTAAATGAAATACTATGTCCGATTTCAACACACTCAGTAAGTGATACCTCTGCAGCAGACAAGCACTAAGGTAAAACTTTTTTACCGCTATCAAAAATAGATTCCGACACAGATAGAAATAATGATTTGATATCTTAAATTCACGGGTTCATTTCACTACCAGCACAATGTTAAACCCGAAACCCGTTTGAAGTTCCTCTGTCATTAAATGGGATAAGTTAAAAAATATAATTTTCACGAAATGTCATCTCCAAATCACTCCCAGGTTTTTAAAAGGAGAACGGTCCCGCGTGGCTTCGTGAATCAGGCAAATGAGGAATCCCGCCTCTTTGTTTGTGACGCTTGAATAAATTCTATTTACACTTCAAATATCAGTTTTGCCAAAATGATATTTGCTTAAAAGAAAAAAAAATCCCTAAAACTTGTTTTGGAGAAAAAACTCGACGTTGCAAGTTTTCAGGAAAAATTTTAATTCTTCGACCGCGATATTGACTTTCTGGTCATCATCCAGGAAAATATTATTTTTATTTCATAATGTGGTTCTAACAGGTAAGCTCTGAGAATGTTACATGTACACAGGATTTTTCTCGGCTCATTTATAACTGTTTTTCCTTTTAAGCTCGTGTGACTGCCAGTAAAATTATAGAGTAAATAAGATGGAGAAGGCTGGACGATGTTTGCCTAATCCACGCATTAAAATATAGAAAATAGTTTGAAACGTTTTGGTGTGATAGCTTAGGTGAATTTGAAGCCAGATAATGTGATATTTCGAAATCATATGAATTAATGGGGGCATTGTTTTGGGAGCGTCATGGTTCATCTATAGAATTGCAAAATGGAAATAAATTCTAAAACATTTGTTTACTAAATTATGCATATTAGCTATATCGGTGGATCATTTATCACTAAAGTTAAACAGGTTCACTTTCATACGTCAACGTTTTTCTTTTCTTTAAATTCGTGGCTTTATAAGATCGAAGATTCCACTTCAGTGAGAGCCACGAATTGAAAACACGTGATTTTTTTCAGATCGCCTCTTTTAGAATGAAAAGTGAAACATAATTTGGAAAATCCTTTGCCATTGTTTACCGTGTGAGTTACGGCGCTGTCAAATTTCTTCGCCCGGCTTCACAGGCTCGCGAGAATCAAATAGTGAATCGCAGGGGAAGCCGCAGCCGTCCTCCAAAAGGAAGGAGAGGTGAACGAGGCGGAAATATATTTGCCCCGAGTCGTCGATACCCGTGTTTCCTCATAAATCCGTAAATCCGAGTGTTTACATTTCCGTTCCCATGGAAATGCGATACCCACCTCCGCCTGTGTACTTGGCATCGGAGAGTTTGGGCGATAGGGAGCACATATCAGACGAAAGTGTGTGTGCCATGCGTGGGACGAAGGTATTCAAGGGAATAAGATGGCCCCAACGATGCTTGTGACCTTTAGTCACACTTTCAGCTAAGGGGTTTATGACTCTGAGGAGACAAAATGTGGCAGAGTGTTGATTTTCAAAATCCTGCTCACCTTACAGGCACCCAGACAAACTGTCGATATGAGGAATGTCTCTCAAGTGGTGCAACTGATTATTTTATATGGTAGAATTACCCACAAGCGGGATGGATTTAGTCGAAAGTGTATCGTTGGGAGCTTTAGATTACTTCAGTCTGTTAATCAGTTGTGGTTTTACTGCCAAGACATGTAAATTCTTGCACATTCTTGATCTTTTCTGCAAATAGTGATTACTTTTGTAATAGCAAAAACCTGAAATTGTATAAAATTCGACGATCGACTTCAATATAGATAGGCAGGGGAGGAAGTTTCGCTAATTTTGAGCTATATTACAAGCTACTGGAAATTAGATATAAGAAGTTTTAGTTTATGGGTGAAGCAAAAATAAGGGCAGTAATTTACCTTTGTTTCGGAAACTTTAACATGCGAGCAAAATGTAATGTGCATAATGCTTGGCATATTAGGATAAGTTGGTTAAGACATTACTTAGCTTGGCCAGAGGTTAATGAGACCCATCTATCTTATTTCATTGAATAATGCTATCATCCAAAAATTTTTCTCAGATTTTAAGTTTTTTACCTGGCCTGACAATTGCTCAGTTTTCACGATTTAGCTGGCAGGTATAAGTTGGAGTTTGTAAAATATACACCGTATTCTTTAGAAGAAAAATAAAATATTCATTATTTTAACCCTAGCTCTGAAAATGATGATAACCTAACTTCCTTGAATATAATTTTTACTGTTATTACCGGGGAATACCTTGCGTTGATGAGAATTGGAAATATATCTGGGTGATGCAGAGCAGGAGTGTCTCAGCACAAGTGACCATAATAGCTATTATTAATGTTGCTCTTTTCAGGTATTTCCGTCGCGTGTTTGGTTTTTTCGACAACAGTTTCTCCCCTCTTCCTGGGGGCGTCTTCAGGTCCGTTGGACATTTGAAAAATCTGGAAATCTGGAATCCTCTGAAAAATGTCCAACGGACCTGAAGACGCCCCCAGGAAGAGGGGAGAAACTGTTGTCGAAAAAACCAAACACGCGACGGAAATACCTGAAAAGAGCAACATTAATAATTATAAGAGTCGCGGAAGCCTTCAAAGAAACATAATAGCTATTGTTATGGGGATAAACCATTCATTGGATAAGAACAACTAAAACAAATATTGTTCTAGAATGTGAATATGCTGTAGAATAGTTAAATGCATTTAATTGAAGGTTTATTTTTTTATCCTTTTCCACAAAAGAACATATTTATAACGATAGGGAGAAATGGTTATAATATTTATAATGAAATTCAGTTTGTTAATTTCATTCAGAATTTGTAATTTTAATAGGATTGCAATTATTTTTTTATGTTAACTAAAATACTCAAAATATATTTACCGAGCAAAACATTGCAAAAAGATGTGAATTCAACAATTTAACATAATATATTTTCCCTAACTCATCAAGAAGTACGACATTGATATCGTTTGTAGAATGGTAGGAGTAAAATTACTGTGAAAACGTGCATGAATCAAGCAATACGTCGATTTGATTTTAATGCTAAATGTATGGTTTTTTAATGTATCATGGAAGATTAATTTGTTCATGAATACATTATGGCAATAACAACCATGCTTAAATCCACAGAGTTCTTGAACCTCTGTTTGAAAAATAGTTGTTTTTGTCATTATTTATTCAATAATAGACTTCCAAAAGGTTACTCATATAAGGATTGAATTAATTTGTTCATTTTCAATAATTGAGCTACGTGTCTAGCTAATAATCACATTAAATGACATACTTGTAGTGTCCTCCTGGTGGAATTGCATGACCTCCTTAATCTAATGTCGGTGAATAATAACGGTAAAATCAGTGTTATAGCAGAGTCTAATTATGTTGGCCGGGAGATTGCAAGATTCGTCAAAGTATATTCAGACCGAGAGAGAGAGCTTTCGTGATGAATCCAGCGAGGAAAGATCCGTGATCTCACCTCATGACGAACGTGAGCAATGATTGCTACTTTCCCGCAGGTTACCGCGCTCTTTTCCTTCGGACTGAAATTGCTCGCGCCGAACAAAAACATCACGTTCTGGAACACCTGACCACTTGGGCGAGGGCGGGCAGTGGAACGTGGTAGCGACGTTTATTCGCCTCGGGAGCGAGAGAGAGAAGGAGGCGTACCGGTAACCCAAGAAGGAAAATCAGAGTCAATTAACGGGCGTTCTGTTTGGTGAGAAAACCCAGCAAAGGGATCAAGCCCGGTTTACCTAGTGGGAATCCTCGCTGGATAGAGCGAGGCGCCGTTAAAGGGTTGGGAGAGGGAAGAGTTGCACGGGGGCGGAGGGGACCGGGTCGGGAGGGAGGGTCGGGTGTGAGGTGAATATTTGTCGCGAGTGGAGGAGAAAGGCAAAGAGGGATGTAAGTAGGACAAGGTGTAAGCGGAGACGAAGAGATGAACACAGGAAAGGAAAGAGACAGGGGTAAGGAGAAGAAAATATGTATTGAAACATTATACTCATTTAATAAATGCCACCATCTTTAGTTTATGGCTGAAAACTCGTTATAATATCCTGAGAGTCTCGGAATAAAATATTTCATACGATCCAACTTTGGAAACAGTATATTCAAATAAGTTAAAGTCACGGAAAAATAAGAGAAAATTCTGGAGAAGGCGTTGTTTTTACTACTTTATTTTTTTCTACGTATGATAGTAATTTTGTTTCAGCGTTTGGTGGCTGTAATTTTATAACCTTTATCGCAAGTGTTATATATATTTATGACTGAAATAAAAAACGCATTTCCCTTAATTTAGCTACGGTTGCATATTCAAACCCACAAGAACAAAATGATGATAAGCACCCGTGCTGAACATGAAGTTTCGTCCAAGTCCAGGACCATATTCTTCAAGCATCCGAAAATTTGCCTGTTACACCACTTTTGCTAGAAATGAAAACGTTGTTACTTGATTCGAGATTTTAATCAAAATGTTAGGGTTTAAGAGATAAAAACTCTCCCTATCGATGATCAACTAGATAAAGCATGCATGGCTGTCAAAATTTGTTTTTTTTTATTTGTAGTAATTATTGTGTTAAATTAAATTTGCAATAATTATCTTCTTGAAGATAAGCTTCAATCACTAGTCATATCGGTAAATGATATTTTATGTGACCTACTCGCAGAGCACCCCCACTTAGTAGTCAAGATAGGTTTTTTCCAAGTAAGATAAAGTTAATTGTAACTTTTAATCAAATCTAGGGTGTACGGAGTGTAATCAAACGACTTCCACGTGAATCCTGCCCAATGTGAAATTCCATCTATCTTGAAAACTGCCATAGAGTGCGTAAAAATTACTCCAATAAAAATATAGCTGGGATGAGTCTCTTCCATTTCTGCGCGTTTGCTCGGAAAGCCATAGGTCCGTGGTTCGATTCCCCGTCCCAGATTGATGGTATACCCCGTGGAAATGCAATGCGCATATCATCACTGTATTCAGTAGGAATGAAAACGATTATATAAGATAGCTTTCGGAAGTTATTACACTAACGCCATGTATCCACTTTGGTTAAACATGAAATCCTCAGAAAAATTCAAATACCTTGGAAATACCTTAACTTGAGGTATATCATGGAGAAGACATATACAACACATATGTGGTACAGCATTAAAGAAACTAGGTTTATCAAGCTTGTAATAGGAATGGTCTCGGTTGAAAAAGTAAAATAAAGGTGCTACTTTGATCTAAGGCCACACCTCCGATACGCTGTGTGCATTTGGGACTGTGGTCAAAAAGATTTAACCAAAAAAATTAATGAAATACAAAGGAAAGCAGCTCGTTCTGTTAAAAACTGTTACGAGCGTGCATATAGTGTCTCGAAACTTTTAGAGGGATTAATGTGGGAAACCCTAGAGACTCAGAGGCTACACGCCAGACTTAGGTTGCTTGAGAAATTCAGAACTGATATTTTTCAGAGCGACACAGAGAATATTATCATGACGCCTCACTACATCTATAGGCCCGACAAATGCGATAAAATAAGAGTAGGTACGAGTCGGTGCATTGCCGAACAAGTAGGTACGAAAATTTGTTCTCACCACGCACAATAAGTGGCCATTATGAAAACTAAGCTCCAATCGAAATATTTCCATATTATAAGTCACCACTTCACTTTTTAAAACCTTAAACCTCACGTTTTTATACGAATGGTGTCCTTATACCCTCTGCCACACCTGTAAGCTTGCAAATTTGTATGCAGATGTAGGCGTAGATAGCAAACTATCGGTCAGCTTAAGAAATTATTTTGCATCATAACTGGCCTACCTCCGTTTGTCGGAAAATAAGCAGAGAATCAACATCCATTACGTACTTTATGCTCTCAAGTCGAGTAGTATGTACTATGTACCTCATGTGGTCAAATTACATCCTCTTGAGTTGCTTCCTTCAGTGATGTTCTTGTACTCATTATGGTGCAGTGAAGCGCAACTATAACGTTACAACGTTATCACTTTTTACTAAGGTCCAAGACTCATTTTTGCAAAGATTCTTAGATTTTCATCAATATCTCTTGGCCTTAAAGCCAGAACTTCATGTAATACTCGTTCCTCAGATTAGTTCAATTGACTTCTAAAGCTTTCTAGGCACTCAGCTTTTAGACGATTTCGAAGTAGATGTATTCTCGGGAGGCCTTTATTGCGCCTCCATATCCTTATTCCTCTAGACCCAATCGTCGCTTCAGCAGATGTTACCTCTTACGCCATCGCCCCCAATCAACTAGGCTGTCCTCTCTCAATCCCCTTGAATTCCTTTCACCCTTGCTCATCGTAGCGCCTCACTGGTACCAAACGGACACCTCTTAACGTTACACAGCCTTACACAATAGCCTATAGAAACGGTCGCCTCGAATTTTCATAAAAATGAAGTCATTTTTATTATCGCATAAATCTGCATATACTATCGTGCAAGCTGCCGCATGGGTAAGGGGTAGGGAGTGTTAGGGCGCAGGCCATGAGAGGACAGAGAAAAGGCATTGAAAGGGCAAAAGGATGGGAGTGAACTGTATGTTACCACAGCGTCTTGGACTGTATTTTGTATTCAGGGCCACCCCTGGGGATTCCAGGGTCTCGGGAAACTGTCATCTACATGTAAATAATACCCTGCGAGCCATCGCATGGGCGTGTGGCAGGGGATTTTAGGTCACCAGTCGTGTGAAGATGTAAGTTTTTGGGAGATGAAATGGTGACATGTATCTATCATAGGAGTGTCTTTAGTGGAGCTCAATTTTTATGGCGATCACTTATTGTGTGCGGAAAGAACGAGTTTTTGCACCAATATGCTCGGCAGTGTATTTCTGATATATATGATAATATTCTCTGCGTCGCACTGAAAAATATCAGTTCTAAATTTCTCAAGCAACCTAAGCCTAGCGTGTAGCCTCCCAAGTCGGTAGTGGCTCCCACCTTAATCCCTATACCAAAAGTTGTGAGACACTATATGTACGCTCGTAGCAGTTTTTAACGAATCGCGCTGCTTTCCTTTGTATTTTATTAATTTTTTGGTTAAATCTTTATGACCAGGGTCCCAAATGGTCACAAGGTATTCGAGGTGTGGTCTGACCAGAAGGAAGTAGCATTTTTATTTGACTTTTTCATCCGAGGACCCTCCTGTTATACGTTTAACAAATCCTAGTATTCTTAATGCTATGCCACATATGTTTTGTATGTGTAATCCCCACGATATATCAGAAGTTATAGTCATGTGAGGTCCTATGGCAATTATGGTTTACGGGCCCTAAAATTATAGAATAAAATTCGATCTTCGTTGACTTTGTGGTACTCCATCACAAATTTATTAACTTTAAATTTTTGTATACCACAGAATGTTTAAAAAGTCAACATAACCCGGATTTTGGTGGCTAAGTATCATCTTTAGGTGATTACACAGGTATCTAATTCCCTTATGTACTACTTGTGCCAAACGTCTTATAATCTGTAACACCAGTAGTGATTTGAAAGTGAAAGTGCGGCACATAACAGACAATTGGGGTGAGCTAAATGCTTTAGAACAGCTAGAAATTTTGAAAATATGTGGTGATCCAGATTCTAATCTTGTAAATGAATGTTTGCTTCCTCACAATTCCCCCATCCTATCAGACATTGTATAACCTTTCCCTTTTCCCAAATTTGTCCTCTCATACAAGTTTTCACTGAGATACTTGTATAATCACCTGAAAATAATGCTTAGCCATCAAAACCCGGGTCGTGTTGAAGTTTGAACTATTCTGCGGTCTGTAAAAGTTTCAAGTTAACAAACCTAAAAATATAGCTATTCGAGCAAAATGTTATGCTATCAATTCTTGGACAAATTCATTAGCTACATCGCTTGATAGACAGAAAATTGATTTCGTCATACAGTCAGCTTAAATTAAGGGGATTGCAACTCCTGAGCGCTATACATTGCTACAAACTGTCATGGATGAGTATTTTCAATTCATGCTTATCATTTTGAAGACGCTACACAGTCTCATTCTCATTCCTTCTCCCTCTTACTCTTCCTCCGTCCGTCTTATACCGTTGCGGCTCCCTGTCGGGAAGTGAGACACTGAATGATAGGAGGCAAATGTGGGAGGGGTGAAAGTCAAATTACTAAGAGACGGAGAATCAGCTTGTCAATCACAGACTTGTGCTTCAATTACTCTACTAGAGATGAAGCAGCCGATTACTAACCATTGAAAGGTAACCAATTTTATATTGCGGTCGACCTTGATCAGATTCGAGGCGATTTTGGTGGCTTCCAGTCCTTCGTGGAAGCAAATCGAAAGCGTGACCAAATATGGTCCCAAGGTGACGAAAATAGCTAGTTGCGTAGTTGAGGAAATGCGTGAGTCTTTTACCGCAGAGACTTACACGTCGGTTCATGTTTTGCACTAGTCCGGATATTGCGGTCCGATGACTCGGGCAATCGAAAAATACTCTTTGACCCCATGCTTGGTCATGCACCGAGCCATAAAGATGGAGTGAAATGAAAAAGATAGAGTGATCTCTCGCTCAGTCGTGTGGAGGATTGTCGGGACGGCCCTGGGGACACGACCATATGCCCACGGTGGAGTGAAGAAAATTGCTGGCAATCAAGGAAATAGACGACTTGGCATGCTCTAAAGATTTAATTAAGATAATATTAATATTAATAATTAAGATAATATAATATTAATATTGCTTGTCTTTAATTGTTTAAATAGTCAATATTAATACGTATTTAAAGGCTCTTATGCCACGTTAATCAAGGATTTTTGCGGTATACCTCCACCTCTCACTATCCATCTACTCTACTATTTTACATCTATTTAGTCATTCGACTCTCATTCATTCTTTCGACATGGCTAAACCAACAATGAATATTCCTTTCATTTATGTCCTTTACTGGAGTGTTTAACCCATCATCCTTCATCACCCACTCATTCACAACCCTATTCATCCTACTTTATCCATAAGCGCCTTTCAAGTACCCAATTCCCATTGCATTTAGCCCACTCTTTGCTTATACTGATATACCCAGGTTTTACTGCCATATAATAAATTCAAAAGGGGAGCACTTCTGTACCCTGCGATTTTCGCTTACTTAGACAAACTTTCACGCTTTTATATGCTTCACTCACTACCAACGACTTTCCTACCGGCATTTTCCCGCCTTTCAGTCTCCTCAGGTATCGTTTCGTATTCCACAAACATTCAGCAGAGATAAGCCAAATCTTCGCTTTACTACAAACAAACATAAATAGTGTTTATAGGTTTTGAATAATTGTTTGATATTCAGGAATGTTTGCAGTTACAGAAAGTATATACTTTAATCCAATTAAGTATGTAGAACGGTATCACTGCAAGGTTACTTTTTATGTGCGGAACAGCTCTAGTCAGAGTCCTAGGTCATACTAATGTTCACAGATACAGGTTCATTGAGGAGCATTGTCGAAAATCACCCCCTGACTTATTATTACTGCTGTTATATAATGTATATGCTTGAATATATTAATTCTCCCATCGTTCAGCAGTCCACTTATAAATTTTTGTGGCATTGGTAGCAAATATCTCAGAATGCATTTGATAAACTGTGCTGTTTACTACAAATTGCAATAGGACGGATTTGAAACTGACTTGTATGTTACCTGTTTTGAGGCAGATGGAGTGGAGATTCCATCTAACTAATCATAGCTAAATCAACCTGCGAGAAATATTTCGTGCATCCCAGAGATCATATGGAAACCAGATATAGTTGAAATATTTTAGTTAACATATAAAAAATCGGCTGTATTTATTGATTTCCTACTGTCACACAAGTTTTCGGCCGTCTTGTGTAAATGTAAACTGTCCTACGGGTAATGGACCAGGAGTATAACACAATATGTAGAATTGAAACATTATTGGATACTTTGAACGATTGTCAGAGTAAAAAATAACATCATTGCAAAAATATCAGACATATTAGCGGCGTAGCAAGGGGGTACAACATACTGCAATGGAAGAACCTCGCGCGGAGAACACAATTAATATACGTATGTATAAAAAATTTATTATGTTTCTAGATAGAACAGAATTAGATGTTTCCCAGTAGGCTTCCGCGGAGATTCTGACTGTGGGCAGCGATTGTTCCGGGTTTCCATCCGCGTGTATCCATTATTTCGGACAATATTTCGCCAACGTTCCAGTTGGCTTCCTCAGGTCCACTGAAGTGACGATGCAGGAATTGGTCCTCTTAATATACACGTAGTTTGGCGCCAATTTTGTGGAGGTGTGCTCTCATTGGTTGGACTCTCTGAAGACCCGTTTCCACGCGCTGGCGAGGGTGTAGCCGTCTTCGCGGTTGAAATTCGCAGGTGTTTTTGCGATTTCAATTGCTTCCCTGATGACTCTTGGGTAATAGCGGCCTTCTTTATTCAATAATGAGGCGTTGTCAAAGTCAATGCTGTGGGTCGGTCCACTCCATTGATGTTCAGCCACCGCTGACTGGCTGAATTGCCTGTTTTTTGCGGCCCTTCGGTGTTCTTGCACTCGGCATTTCAGAGCTCTTGAAGTCTGGCCGATGTAGGAATTGCCGCAACTACATTTTATTTGGTATACTCCTCCATAGATGTCTTTAGGGTGGTGGTCTTTCGAGTTGACGAGGATACTCGCCATCTTGGTAACGCATTTAAATCTGGTCATGACGTTGTGTTTCTGGAGGGCTCTTGCGATTCTTTCCGTGGTCCCGGCGACGTAAGGTAAGATGGCGTGTGCCCTCGCCTTTTCTGTAGTACGGCTCTCTTCATAGGCCCTTTTTGGGGCCATCAGTTGCTGCTTCCGTTCCATCTTGCGGATTATCTTCAGGATGTTTTCTCGCCGGAAGCCGTTCATCTGGAAAGTTTCCATTAGATGTCGTTTCTCTTTTGCGATGGAAGCAGCGTCTGAGAGCGAGCATGCTCGGTGGAATAAAGTTTTAATTACTCCGGCTTTCTGTTGAGGGTGGTGATGGGAGTTCGCATGGAGGTATCGGTCCGTGTGGGTCTTTTTCCGAATATTGTCCGAAATAATGGATACACGCGGATGGAAACCCGGAACAATCGCTGCCCACAACAGAATTAGATAATCTGCTCATACTTTCAAAGCTGTCCAATCAGAATACAAGTTCTCATTTACTGCTCAAGCTTACTTCTACATCTTCATATTACCCCGCGAGCCGCCGCATGGGCGTGTAGTAGGGGGTGTTAGGTCACCAGCCGTGTAAATGTGTAAGTTTTTTGGAGATGAAATGGTGACATGAAACATCGGAGTGTATTTAGTGGAGCTTAATTTTTATTGTGGTCGCTTATTAAAGAACAAGTTTTTGTACCTATCTGTTCGGCAGTGTATCTCTCTCATTTTATCGCATCTGTCAGACCTAGAGATGTAGTGAGAAGTCATGATGATATTATCGGTGTCGCTCTGAAACACCCCAGAACTGAATTTCTCAAGCAATCTAAGCCTAGCGTGTAGCCTCCGAATCTCTAGAGGCTCCCACCTTAATCCCTCGAAAAAGTGTGAGACACTATATGTACGCTCGTAGCAGTTTTAAACAAAGCGCGCTGATTTCCTTCGTATTTTTTTATCATTTTTTTGGTAAGACGTATATGACCAGGGTCCCAAATGCTCCCGGCGTATTCGAGGTGTGGCCTAACCATAGCGAAGTAGCATCTCTCTTTGACTTTTTCATCCGAGGACCTTCCTATTATACGTTTAAAAAAACCTAGTTTCTTTGATGCTGCGCCACATATTAAGATTAGATATTATGGGGGCCCAAATTTCATGTTGCCCAGTGTAAATAAAATTATGGGCGGGTCCTCCCGATAAGTTAACTGCGCCGCAGATTGCCAGATATAGCCTATCATTTTTTTCGTATTTTTCACTTCCTCATCGAATCAATCCCGTTCGGTTTTCCTTTGAATTCTTATGGAATTAACTATAGCATAATGCGTACTTCTCTAAAGACAAGGGCGAGAGATTTACTCCACCGCCAGCAAATTTCATTTCTACATAAATGTGTTTCCTGTTTTGACGTTGTGGGTCAGAGTTTGGTCTCTGACACAGCTGCACTCGAATTCCACTTTATGCTTCTTTGCCAACGGATAGAAAATTCTGAATGATCCCATTTGTGTATGCATAATTTTATTTTACTAATTAATCGATTTTCTTGAGGAAACTCTTTCACTTTTCCCCTCGTCTCAACTTTCACAAACGAGAGAATCTACTGTTTTCCCATCATTTGATTCGTAATTATATTTGAACATAGCGACATCTTCAAATCTTTTGTAAATAATCGTTGGTTGTTGACTCGGTTGCCTATATGGTGGTGGAATAGCGAAAATTAAAAAGAATTAAAAACGGATTAGCCTAAAGCCTAACTTCACTCATCCATCGATATCCTCTTGAATTACTCCCCTTACCGTACGCGCATACTTACACGCACTCGTTGAAAGCCCTTCCTACGCATTCACCACTCTTCTTCCTTCCCAGAGTTCCCTTCACTCAAAGCAAACCCCTTCCCTCTCATATCCGCCTAGACTGCCTCAAATATTCGGTGGGAGCCAATGAGATAAAGACTCCCCGTGGATATGTTCCGTGGGAGGAGACATGGCCTCCATCAAGCTGTACAACGCCCCAAATATCTCTTCGTCTGTCGATGACATTGGGTAAATATCTTTTATTTATTGACTCCACGCGTGTTGTATCGTATTAAATCATTGGGTATGTCATCGCCTCTTATTTAGCTCTAGACAAAGAGGGACCTCCCATGAAATTTATAGATATAAATTTTATGAAATAAATTTAGTACTGTCACGCATTATAAAAGAAATGACAATTGCACTTTACCACTAGATTTTTAAATGCATGCGACGCGTTTCAGCTCACAGAGACATCATCAGGCTGGCTATGTGAGCTGAAACGCGTCGCACGCATTTAAAAATCTAGTGGTAAAGTGCAATTGTCATTTCTTTCATAATATGACGAACATCCACGATATCTCGTTTGAATCTGTTGAAACTGTCACGGATAATATTCATTCCAGATTTTAAATATTGCCAAGAATGCTACAGAACAGGTCAAGCTGGAAAGCGTTCATGATGAAAAAAGATGGGCGTAAGGGGAGGTAAGCAGTACTTAAAAACATTCGAATGGAGAGTGGTACTTTGGATGAGAAACATTCACCATTGGAAAGGCAGATTAAATAATAGTAAATGCATATAAAACCTGGCGTAGAAAGAGCATGTTGGCGATCAACTGGACGGATGAAATAATAAATAAAGATGTTTAGGGGAGAGAAAGAGAAGAAGACAATATGGAAGACAATGGGGAGAAGAAAAACCATATGGATATGGCACAACCAGAGGTAAAATGGGTTAGTGGAAAATTCAAATCAAGGAAAAAATAGGGTAAAGTTCCTGTAGGCAGGCTACGGGATAAATTCATAGACAAAATAAAGACATAAGTACTTATGAAGAACTACCTGGGAGAAATGTAACTAGCATTGGGTAGGAAAGGATGGACGGCTGGGGTCAATCAAGCGTAGATTGAATGACTGTTGATAATTAATTTTTACTACTTATTAATTGATAACCAGCAATCTTTAGCCTCACCTTTGCTCTGATGAAAATTCCTCAAACTACCAATGACCACTGTCAAGTTTAACTATGTTTATAAATAAATTCCTTTGCAGATAGTCCAGTAGGAAAGTGCTGTACATAAACGATGCAAAGCTACATATAAGTCATTGAATAGAGGCATAGAAATGTGTAGGGACAAAAATGAATATCACTCAGCTACAGGCGTACGTTCATTCGTGCACGACTACGGGCAAACCATCTTTCTGTGTGGCATTCAATCATATGTTATTTCATTGTGGTAATGTCATTAGCAGTAATGCTGTGCCAATGTTAACGGTCACTCTTAAAATTGCAGTCATTAGACGAGTCTTGGTATCCGTCAGAATCCGCCCCGATATGTCGAATAATGAGTACATATTAATAGTCGTCACAGTGAGGTGATGCTGACTCCTGCAGCAAACTAAGTATTGTGTGATATCCAATTCCATGTATGCTGCTCACAATGTGTGTAGTGCAGAAGAACGACAATCTAGAAATCTAAACAACGGAAGTACGTAATTAACGCTAGGTTGGTGTCTAAATAACGGATTCTTGAAATTTTACAAATCTCATTTCTTATGTTGTTCCATGATACTGACGGAAATTAAGCGGTTGCAAAGCAATTTTAAGCACTGATTGCTTTTTGTCAACCCCACTGCATTCAAGCATTCTCTTGTTATGACTAAAATTTTGATGATTTTTGAAAACTGATGTGCTATTTGTTTTTCACCTGCGTACCTGCTCATTATTTATATTATCCTATTTGATGACTTACTACAGTTTCTTCAGTCACAATGCCTACAAAAATGAAAGTGATCTAAATACCGGAAATATTGTAATTCAGGAACACATTCGGTCTTGAAAAATCCGGACTATCAATGCTCAATTGAATTTCCTATTTCTAGTATATTTCCCTCTCTTCTAAAGAAAATGATTGTTATGAGGATTTTTATGCATTAATTCACGCTTGGAAATGCAATCCAAATTATCTAATGTAGTTATGGGGTACTATCTATTGGTACTTTTAAGTTGGTCGTTGTTAGCTTAAGTATAAAAGCGGCTCGGAGATTAATTTCATATAGGAAGTCGTTATTAACTCGTATAGGAAGGTTGGTGACGCGTAAAATTCTGTGCATATTTATCATGTGCAAAATTCATGCACTAGTTTAAGTTATCTCCCTTCATAATATTTTACAGGAATGAATGCTACTGTACGTCAGTGATGAATATGTAACAAAATTCTGCTCAATTGGGCTCTGAGAGTCTCGGATAAAGTACTTCATTAAATCCTATTATCATAATTGGTTTCTGACCAGCACCTACGTAGAAGCAATTACTATACTATTTTACGTTCTATATACTTAATTAATTAGTACATTCTTTATGCAGACTTAATTAAACCTAGGTATTAGAAAGCATAACTGATGGTAAACCAAACTCAGGTTGCTCAGAGGGAAAAATATATTCCTTTTTATGTACTTAATATTTGACAAAATCCTAACTGTAATTTAAAATTTGAGTGAGATAAAACTTTCCTCTTCTTCTTCTTAAAACCTAGAAATGCTGGTTTTACTGTAAATTTTCAAATAATGTCTTTCTCTCTCACCGTTCTCGAAATTGGATGTGTATCACAAGAGAAAAAGATATCCCATCGTGAAAAGTAATGAGTCAACGTCACACATCATGCCACTGTATCTCTCCATGATAATTAAAGTTACTGCAAACTCCCAAAATTTCTAGCCGAACTTCGAGTCTCATATTCCCGCCCACTCGTTCGTATTTATATTTACATCATCGCTCATCACTCGCTGCTGCCACTCTCGTAAATGTTGACATCCCTTCCGCCGTGGAGCGTCCTCGTCTCAACCATCAATACAAGTTTCAATGATTAAACTCTTTGTTTTATCACGAAACTCCCAAAACGAGGGAACATTCTCAACATAAACACAGTCCCAAAGCATTTGGCTCGGCCTAAAGTGTAATGTACCCACCGTGGATGTGCTTTCAGTCTTGCTTTGCATGCAAAGGTGAAAGCAGACACGCCCTCTTACTCGAAATGAATGATCTCTACGCCACTCCGGGAAATCTCTATCGCCCCACTCACTAAGCACACACCCAACCACTGGCAGCATTTCGACGGCTTTTACTAGGGTTACAGTTATGGAATCCCATTCCAAGAACCATAGAGGTGAGACGGAGGGAGATGACAGACATCCTGGTGCGTAAAGGAATTAGAATCAAACTGTATAAACTACGTATGGCTGTTTAATTGTGTGCCCGCTTTTTCACTGGTTACGACATCACTAGTCTCCTGATGTTACAAATGATGACGATACCAGTCCAGTCTAACAGCTAGGTAAAGTTTATAAAAGCCGGACAATTTCTGGTATAACGTTAAAAATTCCGCCAAGTAACACGTGACAACTTTGGTGTACATATTTTGTTAAAAAAACTTTCATGAAAAGTGAATTTTGGATCGAATATTTTACTTCAAAGTTTCTCATTTTCTTCCTTTTAAAAGTGACAGAAATCAAAGGTTTAAACTAATATGGATAGGATTCTTCACGAAAAGCATCAATTTCCCTGGAATTTCATTTTTTAAGTTTTTTATTTTCATTTTACCCTTAAATTATAAGCATCGTTTTCAAAATGTTTTTATGATTAAACTTGCTTTTAATAGGAAATAAAATTCCTCCTGCTGTTTTTACAGAGAAAGAGACTTCGCATCGAAGAATCCACCTTTTCTTCGTAATACAGAAACGTCTTCCTTTTTTAAAAGGACAATGTTCCGAATGTCCTTAGACGGTGGGCTCATTTATGCAATAGCAAATGTACACATTGTGAATGGTTATTTGTTTTTCATTGGCCTTTCTTTTGGAAGAGCGTGGATCTAAAAGGATTGCCAGGTTTCATTGCCATATAGATATATGGCAATGAAACCTTAAGCTACCACAGAATTCAGTTGCATGGAATAATGACATTTCCAATTTTGGAACTTTTTTATATCTCAAGTCATTTGCTGATAATAGGGAGAGTGTCTTGCCCTCTACATTTATTTGTTAATAAAAATACGTAAGATAATAGCGGAGGGTACCATGATGGCACCCCTAATATTAAGAAGCTAAATGCTATTAATATTATTATGCAACTCAACGTTATCATTGTAATTTACCTCTAGTTACCAATCGAATCGAAGTCCATACGTGAGAGAGCGTTAATGTCTCTAGAAAATATTCAGTATACTTATGGGAAAATGAGTTTTTGGATAAACCCGTCGTTGAACTTCGGAATAAAGTATGGAATACATTTACATTCCTGCATGACTTTAGTCAACCGCGGCTGCGCTCCATCACGCTGTTAGCTGGAGGGGGGAAGATCAGCCGTGTTAATGAACCGGACAAGTAATCAAAATATTGTACAAATTTAGCTCTATTCAATTTTGTTATCATGTATATTTTTAATGAAACTTTGTGCGCTTTATTTCCATAAAGAACACTACAAAAATTCAGTCCTTGACTGACTTGAGGAAAAGTTTCATCCCTATCCTCCAAATTTGCATGAATTTGCATGAAAAATTGTTTACGTTTTGTTTCTTGTAAAGCCAAATCAGTATATTTCAAGTGTATCTTTATATCAAACAGGCTTTAAGTAGGTATATTTGCTATAAAATTGTTAAAAGACATAAGGAGATAATACTTGTAAGTCCATGGGATAATACTTAAACCAAAACGATGTCACAAAAACGATCAAATGTTAAAACTAAGCGGCATCTATTCCTTATTCCCATGAAGCGAGCTAGATGTCATTGCTTTTAGTAGATTAATACGAATATTAATCCCGCATGACCAATAGTTTCTCCAAAATATTTCCTTCGAGACACGACCCGTGGTGTGATTAGTGTAATGGCTTGGTGGGCCCGAGGGGTCCTTAGCCGGAACCCCGTGGTTGCTCAGTTCATGGCAGAGTGGCGGGGAGGCGAATTGGCGGTGGCGGGAGGGGTGGAAATGGCTTGCGGTTTCTCTCTTACCATTTGCGTGCCACAGTGACGGAAAGGGGTGCAATCCACATGCCAAGGGGCTCGACTTCAAGCGCTGAAGGCGGGGACGGAAACAATGAGTACTTCACCGTCTACTCTGACGGCAAGCTCACTGCCACTTGAGGTATGTGTCTCATTACGTCTTTTAACGATTTTCCAGCGAATATACCTACGCAGAGTCCATTTGATATGCAGTTGAAATATACTGATCAGGCTTTCCAAGGACCAAAACGTGAGCAATTTTTTCATAATAGTATTTCAAGTGTTTCCCTTACCTTGACAGAATTTGACGTTCTTATTGATTGGCTATATTTCTGTTAACTGCGCTATAACCTTCAAACTATAAAACTATAGAGTTGGAACTATGGTATTCGGCGAGTAGACGAAAGGGTGTGTATTAGCATGACACAAGGTGTGTAATACGGAGTGACATTGAGATTGACATTAGGAGAGGAATGAGAATGAAGACATTAAGAATGGCATTAGGAGGAAATAATATTTATTGATAAGTTAAAAATATTTGCATTTCAGCTTTAATTATAACTTTTAAAGCCGATCTATAAGAGTTCTGGATTAATTACATATCAAGACAAAAAGATTAATCTCTTGTACTTAGGTGCAATATTGGTTTAAAGAACAATGACTTAGTACGTATTTACCCAAAGACTTAATAATTTGTAAATGTGTAGGAGTGATTAAACTGATAAATGTGGTTATTTAATTAAGGTAAATATATACAGCGAGAAGAAGTGGAAGGTTATCATAGTATTTTTTCATCCAGATTTTTAGAGATCAATAATGTATAGGTTTGCTGATATATAAAACTACCCTTAGTTCAGGCATTTGGCTAAATTTCAGCAAGTATTTTTTGCAGAAAAAGTCTGAAAAGTTTAATTCCGAGAAATTCGTGAATTTATTGATATTTTGCTGAATGTCAGCGTTTTGTATGAACTGAAACTTTCTAGGTGTTGCAGTGCAATTATTACAGCTCCGTTATACATATAGCGGAGTGAAGACCAGAAAAGCGTACTTGGACATCGAGACTCATCTTGATATTAGTTGTCGTTGAAAGTGGCTGCGCTGAAGATATTGAAAATTTCGAAAAATGTGAGTGAAGAGTATTTCCGAAAAATGTAGACGTCCAAGAAGCTGTTTTAAGGTGCAATTTAAAGTAGGAACGGTCTACACAGAAGCATGTCCCTCCAAAGGTACCAGGCATCCAATAAATCATCATTTTTTTTTTGTCTAAATGCTCCCACAATTCTGGCTGGTAGAATGTTCCCAACTCCACCTGCGACACCTGCCCTCCATTCCTCCCTTAGGGCAGAGGAAGACCGCTCAGTGGGGAATCGAAACATATTTCGAAAGCAGGACGGCTCCCGAAAACGGTCGCAGGGAACGAGTTGAAAGTTTTTATTGCTCTCCTACACTCGCTCTTCTATCTGTCTGTCTCTCTCTCTCATCATACCCGTTTATGTATTGTTTCTGTAGAACGACGTCGCAAAAACATTAAATTCAACGGCCGTGGTGGCGTGTTTGTGTGATTGGGGGAAGGAGAGGGATTACTTTTAGTCCTTCCTACTCGCATCCAACGGAAGAGAGAGGGGAAAAGAGACAGGACTCTCATCGACGTCATCAAAACCCATTTTGGTTGGGGGGGGGAGGTTGGGGAGGGAAGTTGTGAACGGGGGAGAAGGGGTATCGGGAAAGGTTGCAGAGTTTGCTGCTGGTTGCTGCGCAAAATGGGCGAGTTTACGCGGAGAGAGTACGGAGGGGGTGGTTTTCGGGGCGGGGAATGGCAGGGAGTGTCGGGGGAGTGTGGAGACACGTGGGGTGTGCATGTGGGGAGGGGGAGGCAGGGGTGAAAGGGTTGGTGAGTTTTAAGTCCCGCGGCGTCTGCGGCGGCTGCCGCATCCGACGGTCAGACTCCTCCCTCCCGACCCACCCCCGTGGCTCTCCCCTCTCTGCTGCCACGGCAACCGTCTGCAGCCACCGCCCACGCTCTCCCCCATCCGCCTTAACTCCTCTCGCAACCCTCTGGGCATTTTATCTTACCCTCCCCCCCGCTCCATCCCCGCCACCCGGGGGGGACAGCAGCATACCGTCCTACGGCGGCGTCTGTGCTCCACACTCTCTCCCTCCGAATCACTCTCTTCGCCTTCCTCTCGCCGTGGGATATCCCCGAGTGAGTGTTCTCACTCCCACGGTACACTGTCACTCTCAATCGTCCTCTCCGCCTTGCTTGAAGATCTTTCAACTCCCTCACTTCTTGCAATGCTGCAAGCTTTCTCGAGGAATAGAATGAATAAAGAGCTCTCCGGTTTCACTCCGGGTCAGGTATTCCATAGCTCAATAAGAAATGTATAACTTTACAATACCACAATAGAAAGAAAGCTGGCACGACCCGGGTTTCAGTGCATGAGCACCATTTTCAGCCCCTTAAGAGAGCTGAAGATGGTGCTCATCAAGCTGAAGAGCTGAAGATGGTGCTGAGAGAAAAAGGAGCTGAAGATGGTGCTCATACACTGAAACCCGGATCGTGCCAGTTTTCTTTATATTGTGGTATTGTAAAAGTTTTACATTTTTTATTGATAAAATGCCATACCGCCAAGTTACCAGTGATCGGATATTTACTCCATAGCTTCCAACACTTCCAAGAGCTACTTACCCTTCGCCATCAGGGATCCAGGAATCCATTGCCAATCTTGATTATTAATTAATATTTAACATATTTCCGTTGTCACAAAAACATGGAAATATAGAAGAAACTTGTCCAACCAAATGAAATAACAGGTGTCTATACCACTAAATACCTTGTCCGATTCTTTCCACCGGTGGTAAACGCTAACTTCCACTCTCCTTCAGCCCCACGAATCGTCCTATAGTTTCTTCGTCTTTCCTACACTATTCTAATTTCTTTTTCCGCAATGATTTTGGCCCCACGCGACGGTCCTAGTGCTTTTCATTGTCGCCGTCAACGGTAAAAGTGATCGGGTGCAGTCAGGGATCAGACCACAATTTACTATTCCAGGGAAAATGGTGCTTTTCTACCCTTATGTTCTTCTGGCACTCCCAAGTGTCCTATCAGTGCTATATTTTTAATATTGAGCCCTGCGATAAGATAAAATATTTTTTGATTAATTTAAAGAAGCCGTCAGTGGTATTTTTTCTTATTTCTCACTTTCATGTATTAATGCAAGCAAAATGCTGTTAGAACTTGAGAACAGTGCGCCTAAATCATAAAAGGAACAAGAAACATAGTTCATAAGAAAAGCACACTTTTAAATTATAGTTTCATAGAAATCGCATGACAATAGCGTACAGTGTGTCTCGATTACTAAAGGGATAATCAAAGGTAGACGCGATCTCCGATTGTCTATAAGTCTTATTTTAAGGTCGCGGTATTCAGTCTTTAGATTTTGAAAATGAGTACTTTTACCAACGTGAGAGTTTTAGCCAGGATAGTTGCCCTTATACACAGTGGAAAACCCGTAAAAGTCACCAAAAGGCCACCAACAAATTAAATAATTTAAGAAATAGCCTACTTTTTCCTTTGCCCGGCATTTGCCTTGAGCAACGTCTGGAATAATAAAAATCTGTGACGAATTCGTGTGTCGCTAATATTTTCAGCGCCAATTGAAAACCATTTCCCTCAAATATTTGCGCCTTGCGGTGTGTGTCTGTGCAGTAATCGAGTAGACATGAGAGAAAGTCAAGAATTCTAGCGGCGAAAGCGGTTACAGCGGTTTGAGAACCTGAATGCGATGGAACTCTTTCGTCAAAACTTAGTAAAAATCCGAGTCTGTCCGGAGCGGGTGCGTTGAATGTGGAATAAATTCTTGCGTGCGTTGCAACATCCACATTTATCCAAATATCAGTGCCGGTAACTAAATTAATAATGTGTGTAGTATTCTCCTCAAGTTTTTACAGTCTGGTCAAGTCAAAATATGTTTAATGCCATGCTCCTTAGACTATACAGTGTAACTACTTTAACATATAACATAGCAGGTTGCGAAATACGATCAACAGGGGCCTCTGTTCGGCGGTTTTGGCCTCTGCTGTTGACTGATTGCCTCTTCCGATGTGGATTTTTATTCTTCTGGAAAAGACCTCACTACCGGGGTAGCTCGGCATTTCCCGGAGGGCGGAGGGAAACCCACGAAAGCCATTTGATAATGAATTAAATCTACCACAAAGCGAAACAAGTAAATAAATTACCATTAAATCAATTGGTACATAAATTAATAATCGGCGTATAAGTAAACTCTTTTCTCACTGGGTTTATCGGAAGTTTAGCCGTATTTGCTAGGCACATATACATGGTTCAGTGGAGTTTGTATACAGCACTAATATTCATGTCCATGGTCCAACACTGCGGGTAGGATTTGACGGGTATGTGACCGTAAATTATTGCGCCGGATGGTCAGATAATCGCTGATTGGTTCCGCGCAATATTGCTTTCGCGCCACCTCCTTCCCTCTCTTCTGTATTCTCCGGCTCTCTGTTTCATGAAATAATCCCACATCTTCATCAGCTTGTAGTCATTGTCTCTTTTGGGATTATCACTGTAAAGCTAGTCCTGAATAGCTTCCTTAAAAATGCGATCTCAATATCCTTTGGATTTGCACAGGAGACTTGTCTCTTCCTATTGCATAGGGTGGTTTTGAGAGGTTGAATTCTTGGATTCTTGATGAAGATATTCGAGTAACTCGTCGAAACATTGGAATCTATGGAGAACCTTACCTTGTGTGAAACCCATAGGCTCTTCCTCCATTATTCATTGCTTGGGTAATGTTTCAGTTACTTTGACAGGTGTGATCATATGCATAATGTTTTATGAATGAATTGCTGAATAGACAATTTACAAATAAAACACATTTAGCATACGATTAGAGACCAAATTTTCTATCTTCAAGGCTGCCAATGATGTCAGAGACACACATAGCGCTATCTTTTTAATTATCTAGTTTATTTTTTCCTTTTCAATTTGTAATTCTTTCATGAAAAATAGTAGTTTTATGCTTTGAGTTCTGTGATTATTTATTCATGTTAGCATGACTGCGATTAAAAAGTCTCAACTTTGAAAGCGTTTTTCATATTAGCATGACTGTAATACAAGAAATGGTTCTCATTCTTTTGTGCAGCATCCATTTCACATGTTCAATTTCATTTGTTACAAATGAAATTGCAAGCTAATTTTAAGAAAAAACAAGTAAAATAATAATGGTATGATTAATGGTTATCTGGTGAGCTACCAACGCCTAAAACACAGTCTTAAGGTGGTATTCATGCTGTTACATAGATGTTAAAAAGAGTTGTCCAGCTCATTGGCTTAGCAATTTGCAAATCGCCCACCAAACTTGTGTTAATCTGCCAACAATTTTTGTGGCTACCATTTGTATGCACTTTCACAGTGTGGTGATTAAGACATGACACTTCGTTTCCGGTCGTTTGAATGTACCGCCATCTCCACCCGATGGTCTGGGCGGCAGTCGCATTAGTGCGCCATTACTCTTAAACTGTTCTATCCGAATGGCGCTTGGGGGTACGAAATTAGCCCGCCTAACCCAATGGATAGATTCAAAGGAGGGTTACGGATTCCCCTGATCACTTCACAGATTCCAGTGGAAAATTTCACTGAAAATCCCTCTCTACCACCTGGACGAAACCAAAGGGTCGAGTTTCAACAATCTGCGATAACTATCGCATGTCATATTAGCAAACTGTCGTATGATATCCATTTTGAAGTATCGCGAGCTGCAAAACTGCTAAATTCTTCACAATAAATAAATATCGTAAGAAAACAAAATGTGACGATTTAAGAATACTGAATGGACGAAACCAAGCGATAAAATTTGTATTTTCACATGCACTTTTTAACGTGGCGTTCAATATTAGTGTCTCAGGCTCTCGGTATAAAAAGAAAAATCTCTAGTCTCGACGTCGATCTTGTCTCCAAAGTCTAGCCATGACAATGGGAGTAAAAACCTGTTGTGATAAATAGAGTTATCTCCATAATCAATTGAAAACATATGCAAGATTAGACCCTTTTGGAAAGCAGACTAGAAAAGATTAGGCCATTGGGAAAAAGACTAGAAAAGACAAGAAACTTGGTGTTGGAGAGGATCGGGTTGGTGTGGTGGCTACAGTAATAGCGAACCATACGGACGGCCAGGGTTCATGTTCCTGCAGAGGAGGATGTTTTTCAGAGGAAACTCGATCCCTACTTGAGTGTCTTGTGGAAGGAACTTCAAGTGCAGTACTCCGTCTGTCGCATGAGACGTTAAACCGTGGTCCCCTTGGCGTCTTTCGTTAAGAGCAAGCTTATGCCGACGCCGGGCTTCTATCCACCCTTCACCCCTTTCCTATCCCCTATGGCGCAAATGACCTTAGCTGTCGGTCACCTCCCCAAATATCCAATATCCAATCCAATCCTTGGTGTTGGAGGAAGTTATTGAAGATAAAATGAATGGATAAAATAAAAAGGGAAAGAGTTTAGAGAAGAGTAGAAGAGGTAAAGACCAAATGGAACTCAATACAAATGATAAGAGTTAGATAGATTGGAAACACCCTGAAGCACAACGGATTAATGAGGACTCTGATTAAGGGAATTGAGGAGAGGGGAGGGATACAAAGAAAGAGTAGATCGAACAGGAGGCGACCCGTCCTGAGGAAAGACTGCCTGCTGGAAAAGAATATTGGAAGGAAAGAGGAAGGAAGAGGGAAATCGGGGGAGAGGAAGTCGAAGGCAGGATATGTTGACTGATATAAGGGTGGGCCGGAGTTTCAGGATGATCTGAGGAAAGTAGTACAGGACAGAACAACATGGAGGAAGCAGTTCAGATAAAACCTATCAGAGGACACATTCACCCTAGAAGAAGAAGAATTGAGGGAATAATATAGGTAAAAGTCCAAAAATAATAGCCGGAGAATGAAAACATCGACCAAAGGAAAAGGAAATCACGGAATTATAACTTTCAGGGAGTAAGGGTTACTAGATAGGTGAGGGTGGAGGAATGCAGTCAACCAATCAATCATAATCCCACCAAATCCATCCCGTTAGAAGTAATGTTGAAGTAGTTTTCAGAGGTGGTGACGACCAGTTGGGGTAACTTGCACCCTAATGAACATAAAAGGGAGGAAGGATGTAGGAAAAGACGGGAGTTTAGACAGAAATCCGATGTCAGCATTAGCCCTCTGTCTGAAGGCTCAAAGGAGTCCACAGCTCAATGCTATATCCGACGGACGGCGTACTGTGATTGAAGTACCCTTCTCAAGGATCCCCGTTTGGGATTATGGGGCTTCACTGAGTAAACTCGGTCACTGCTGAGATTCAAGCACAGGCCCTTAGGAATGAAAAGGTAGTACTCTAGCCTCGACACCAACTCCATTCAGGAGAATGTTATTAGTTGCGTCAAAACGAGGTGGTTGGGGGAAGTGGAATGAGGAATACGGAGGTCGAGAGAGGGAGTCTTTCCTTGCTATCGATTGCAATCCAAAAAAAATTCTGGCGCAGATCCTCTTGGGAGGGAAAAGAGGTTGACCCTTCAGTGTTATACCTTTACCCCAAAGTGGAGGGGAGGCTTTTAGAACGGCGGCTGAATAAGAATTAATACAGAAGCTTCTAGCTTGAAATTGATCCTTCCACTTGACTCAATTACGATAGATACTTTAGGGGTATTCCATAGTAGAATACATTTGACTTGCCTGACTTTCCTCTCAAAACCAATTTGAATGTTAAAGGTCTACCTAATGTGATGGAAAATTAATAGAAGAGCAGTCGATGCATTTATGTATTTTTAAACTTTCTAATCTTTCCACAGGAGATCGATTTCCAGTCTTCTCAAACCGTATTTTTCAAAAGTTTATTAAAACTTCAGCTGGAGAATAATGGAAGTAATAGCATTTATGATGCTCTTTTTACGTAAGATATTCCATCCAATAATGCGTATCTATGACGTGAGCTTATTTCCAGCTTTTCATGACGTCGTTAAATTACTCTCAAACACGCCTGTCGATCTTTTTAAAAATAATAGTTGTGTAAAAGTCTTCTGACAAATCAGTGCTCTCTATCTTTCCTCATTACGAACTAACTGGTATACCGATGGCTATGCGATATTGCACGTAAGTACATAATAGGTATCCTCATATCTATATAATATCCTGCAAGTCACCAAAAGGGTGTATAGCAAGGGATGAGTTTTCACCAAATAGCACCATATGTAACAGTAACTTTCACCAACATGCATAACACTATATGTATGTTACCAATGCTACAGAAACAATTGAATTAATGTGTACCGCAAATACGTGAGCGAGATACAAGAGCCACTCAGGGATCATGCGAAACGTGACGTTAATACCAAGTGGCATATTTATAAACAGGCATCAGGGGTAAATCAAGTAGTCGGCCACAATACCTATCGACCAACCTCATTCTAAAAAGTCTCATTAGCAGCCATTACGGTCTCTTATCGATCGCGGGAAAAACGACATTTTAAATCTGTATATTCTGTCTATTACCCTTATTTCATTTTATGATCTGCACTACCGTACTGTGCTACAATTTGTCAGATATTAATAACTTCGTCAGAAAATAAATTAGTTTCGAATTTATATGAAAGATTAAGGGTAATTATCATCGCTTTTTTCAAAGCAATTCTCATCCCAGTTGTTGAAAGAGGTCAGTGAATCTTCCGAGACGGTTATCGCAGCCTATCACATATCTTGGTGTTCTTCTCTGCTCGAGTTCTAACTTTGTTTTGAATCTTACCTCATAAGGATCCCAAATACTGGCTGCGCATTCAAAAAGGGGTCTATTAAGGGAGAAGTAAACGATTTCTCTGACTTCAATATCGCTCTTTCCAAGTACTCCTGTAATTAAGAAATCCTAATTTACGAACAGCCTGACCAGTTATTTCCCGAATGTTTCCCACACGAAAGATCTAGAGCCCCTTGAGTGTAAGATGGACATAGGCCATGTGAGAAAAGCGTAGGGCCTCATGGACCAAAAAGGTGGCCTCCAATTTTCTTGATAAAAAACTAATCCATTGAGTACTTTTACACATACTCCCTTAATTGTACACCGCTAAGAAAAGAATTGTGATCGGCGAAGAATTTTCATCTGCTTTTCCGAACAACATCACATATAATTGAGAGTTTTGATCTATATCAGCTACAGCATCATTTACGCCTTCTTCACTCTCTGAAAGAATCGCTGTTATCTCTGTTTTGAAGAGAGTTCCTCCGACTTTTCTTGATCCACAAACAACGGTTTGGTTATCTACTTGAAACCAACACCTCGTTGCCGTCGAGCAACACTTGCTGTTCTTATTTCTGTCATGAGCTGAAACAACAGAAAATAAGTTTCTCGAAATGTCAGGAACGTACCACACATCTTGTAGCTCCAATTGCAAAACTTTGCCCTCCACTTTGGACAAAATCTTTATAGTCCCTTTTCCAACAGCCTGAAGCTTCTCTTTGCCCGCTGCTTTAACTAAATTTGGACTCTTGAACTCCTTAAATTCACTGAAATATGCAGAAGAATTTGTTACGTGCTTTGTTGCTCCGTTGTCAATCCACCAATCTGTTGAATGCCTTTCTGTTGCAAACATTTCGCTGCACTCTAGGGTTAGTGCACATTTGATGTCGACTACATTGCTGTGTGCAACCTTTGTAACCTTCTTCTTCGCCGGTCTTCCATCTGCAATCCACTTCTCACAATTCTCGACCCAACGGCCCTTCTTGAAGCAATAATTGCAGCAATCTTCTTTCCATGAATTTTTGTGACCCGGACCGAAATTACTTTCCCTCTTTTGTTTGTCCTTCTTGACCATAAGTGCCTCCTGGGAATTTTCTTCGTAGGGTTTTTTCTTGTAACTCCTTTCGAACATGCACAACTGGCTTGTGAGTTCCTCAATAGACTTGACATCGTCTTTTGACAACAACATCCAACTTGATTTGAATGTCTCAAATGTGCTTGGCAAAATGTGCAAAATTTTACACATTAAAATCACCTCTGGCATGACGTTCTCACCCTTCGCCTTTAAACCATTATTTATCTCGTTCCACAGGCTCTTTAACTTTGCGCTGTGCGTTAATACATCCTCTCCTGATGTCCAAACAAAAGCAAAGAAATCAGTGCAAATTTGAAATAATTGGTCCTTACTTGATGCTTCGAAGAGTTGTTTCAATGCCACCCAAGTCTCATATGCAGTTTCCTTGTCCATAATTTTTTGATAGACCTCATCTGTCACTGAGCTTGCAATCATTGACTTTGCATAGCTGTTTGCCTTACGGTACAAATCAGACTTCGTCTTGTGTTCCTTGATTTGTTTAGCCGTCGCATCTTCAGCCAACGCACCTGGTTTCTCTAACCTTTTGTCAATGACGTCGAGAGCACCTTCATGATAATCCAGCAAATCACGTACTTTCCTCTTCCACAGTGGCCAGTCTCTCTCACCCGCCAGCGGCTTGATGTGTTTTGCTAAATCCATCTTGAATTTACTTTTTAACTTCTTTGTTTACACTTTTAACGAAGTGCCTGCGAGCCCATAACCTATTGGATTTATTTCTTCTCTTGCTCCATAAATAACTAGTAGACACAGTATTAACGTAAATAATGATCTTATTAATCTGTAATTATACACGTCGTTGTTGTCTCTTTGACTGATCGTTTTTCTCCGGTAACTAATCAACAACTCTTAACCCTTGACAACCCTTTTGCTTTTTTCTTTTAATTTAAATTAGCAATCGATTAATTCATAAACTTCAACAAAATGTTCAACTGTAGTTTTGTTCCTTTAGCATGGATCAGGGCAATTATTTAAAAGCTCTCCGTTCGAAGCCGGATCCCTCTGTTATAATATAGTGTGTTTATTTATAAAGTTCATGTAAAAGTAAATATTGGCCAAAAATGCATTGCTATAATTAATATCTACATCTTCATCTACATAATACCCTGCGAGCCGCCACATGGACTTGTGACAGAGGGTATTAGGTCACCAGCCGTGTAATGATGCAAGTTTTTGGGAGATGAAATGATGACATGCATTATAGGAGTATATTTAGTGGAGCTCAATTTTTAGTGTGGTCGCTTATTGTGCGTGAGATGAACGAGTTTTTGTACCTATCTGTTCGGGAGTGTATCTCTATTATTTTATCGCACCTGTCAGACCTAGATATATAGTGAGGAGTCATATTAATAAATATTCTCTGTGTTGCTCTAAAAAATTTTATTTCCGAATTTCTCAAGCAACCTAGGGGCTCCCACCTTAGGCCTAACCTCCCTCTAAAAGTTGTGAGACACTATATGTTCGCTCATAGCAGTTTTTAAAGAAGCGCGCTGCTTTCCCTTGTATTTGTTTATTTTTTTGGTTAAATCTTTATAACCACCTACACCGTTAAAACTACCTTTAATTCCACCGTGCATTCCCGTGCAACGGTATTGTACCTCTTCGTCGAATTAATAGCTGCCAGATGTTGACTCAGAGATGTGATTTTTTCAGGCCATATTAATCCGGCGTTTTGGAATGAAATCACGTACCTTTCCCATGGGTTACTGTTATCGCCATCCGTTTGGCGAATGCAGCGTTGAATATCCTTTTGCGGCATATTGCTCGCGATCGCAGTTCTTGAGTTTCACTTGGCGATGAGAGGACGGTAATTTTGCACTCCTAGGTTAAAAGTTGAACTATATTCATCGCGATATCCTTATCCTTCACAGCATAAAGGATAACGGTTATGATGGCGTGCGCTTTGTGAAAGTCCGCGATCACGCCTTTAGCAGCCCATTGTATTTGATTGCCCCTCTGGTTCTCGCGGTTCGTGCTCCATCTAAATGATCGGGTCCTCGAAAGATATCACCAGGAAAGAGGGCTTAAAAAAATGAAAAACATATCTGGCAAACTATTCAGCAGAGATAGAAGAAGTAAGAAAAGATGAACAGTGTAGCTGATGAGATAATATTCTAAGCCAGAGGGCATCAAACAATTAGCCACTCTGAGTTGCGGAAAGATATAACTTTATCAACAAATACAGGCACAGCATGCTCTCCTGCTATAGCGTACCATGTTACTATAGCTGCAGACTAGGCAAAAATGTAAGTGATATAAATCTTGTTAACATTAAGAATGAAATAAGATACTAATGTTAAAGTAGAATTGCCACCGAGTCAGTCCCGCAAAGAGTTGTAGAATAATAAGCCGAATAAAAAGTCTGCGGAAATGCAGAGACGAGTAGATTACAAATATCCTACACAGAGACTGGATTAAAGCTGTAAAATGATTAAAAACGTACCAGAAGAACCACTGCAGACGACTAAGAATGGTCAAGTTAATTGTTGCCGGTTTTAATAAGTGAGATTGCGGAGGTAAGAAACGGTTAGTAAGGATGTGGATGGAGTGGAGTGCTACACTTAAGCTAAATCATCCCATATCACTCTATTTTGAAGTTATTATCTCATTATTATGTAGATGTAGATCTGTGATGGCGTTATTGTGTGGGTAAATTGACCAGTATTAATGAGAGTGACCCTGACGTCACAGAGGAGTCAGATGCCGAAAACATCGTACATGTCATTTAATTAACCAAATATTCTTGTCTCTTACGTCATATTACTCCGACTCGATGTTCACCATCAACTTCTGCTTGTCGCAAGTTCTTACAATGGCTCAGAGTGCAGTGTGTAGTAGCAGGCGTCATAACTCTTTCTAAAGAGCAGGTAAGCGTACTTTCAATTTTAGGCAGAATTTTTACGTTTGCCAGAGACAAGCTTCCTGGATGAAATGGTGGTGTGAGAAGATCAGAAAAGAGATCGGGGGCGATAGAGGGGTAAAATAATCTGAAATTATTGTGAGGGAAATAGGCACAAGCCTAGAAATAAATAGGGAGGCAGAAGAAAAATTTATGCCACTGGGTATCAAGTTGGAATGATTGATTTAGTGCAATTTTCTCATTCCGAAGGCAATAGTTCAAAATCCGGAAAAGGGAGAGATTTGTTACTTCAATCCTGACCCATTCTTAGGTGCCATATAAAGGACAATTCTGTTGTAGTATAGATGTAATTAAAATTCCTGGCGCCTTGCAGTACACGAGTTGGTGACCTGGGCTACGAGAAGTTGGAAGCAATAGCTATCGCTCCTTTTTGACTCATTTGACTACGAGACCTTAAGATGGGATTTCCAGCTTAGCTATAGCAACGTGTAAATTTTAACCACTTCTCCTGTATGCAAGTGCATTGTGCTCTTTCCACGAGGGTAGGTAGGTTCTTCTATCTCACTCTCTCTTTCCTCTCTCTTTTGTCTCCTCTCTTCCCATCCGTCCTAGCACTTCACTCTTTCAAGTTTACTCCCTCCTTGCCACTCAGGTCTGCACCATCAACTTTGACCATCGAATGAGACGTTAAAGTCTGGAACCCCTGTCGCCTTTCGTTTGACTGGCTAGTTCTGATGCGTAGTTTCTCTCCATCTTTCCCCACTTCCCAAAAAAATTTCCTTATCCAATGGCAGAAGCGTCAATTGCTGTTGGTCGTCTCCCCAAATAACCGACCATTCCTAATTCTAGAGTAAAAATGTGCGAGATATAAATACATCATAAACCACACATTTTTGTCGCTTCTTCCTACATACTACTTTTTAATGTCTCATCTTATTCCTGGCTGATGCACAAATACCCATTGCCACTGGCTCTTTCGGCAGTTTACATGTCAATATGTAAATGTAGGCGCTGAATTCCATTCTGACATCCTATTTGTCGCGGTGATAAAATGTCTTCTTTATCAGTCAGGAGGATAGATGGGTGGCGGATCATCAAATGGAGGATTTTTTTAAGGGGTTGGTCGCCACGTGGTTACGTTTGCGGGGAAGTTTTTTCTCGGATTCCCCCCGAGAAATAAAAATGAACTTAAACCCACTCCTCTTATCCCCACCCCTTTGTTCCCTTCTCCACCCTTCAATTCTTTTCTCTCGTTCCCTTGCGTCTTCCTCTTCTTTAACCCTCACACTCGCATCCTTTCTCCTCTCGACCCTCTCACGCAACCCTCTTGTAACCTCTTCTGCCTCTTCTCTCATCCTTCCACTCCACTCTCCACTTTCGCATCTTCTCTTTCTCTCTCTCATCCCCTTTATTTCCTTCTTCCCTCCATCCATCTATCACCCTCTCTCTCCTTCAAAAACCTTTCCTTCTTTCCAACCACCCTTTGGTGAATAAAAAAAACCGCCCTCCACTCCAGAACTCCACACCCTTTTTCCCACACTCACTCTCTTCATCCCCTTTCCCACAATTCCAGGCGGTTTGGAGACCTCCCCCTTTATCTCCACACAATCCTCAGAGTGGCGGCACAAGCCATCGAGATAAAGATCCAACCCCTCTTTCTCCCTCTCTCTTGGCTTTCCCACATACCCCCCCTCTCAATCTCTCTTTCTCCCTGTGCACCACCAACGAGGCATTTGTTGGGGAGCTGGGACGGGGGTGAACACGGATGGGATGGGGGAGGGTGAGAGGTGGGAGAGGGTGAGGGATGGAAGAGGGTAAACCACCATCACGCTCCGATCGATGGTTTAAAGCCCACATCCCCCTCGAAGACTCACTTTCTCTCTCTATCTCTCTTCAACCCCCTTTGCTACCACCACTGGCGATGGTCGGCTCGTGAAAAAAGTCAAACCGTTTTTAAATTTTTTTTTCAATTGGTCTTGCCGTCATGGGTGGACATGAATCCGAGGAATGATTTTCTGCAGCCCACCACGTCGCACTACTCTCAGGTAACCAATTCATTTTCCCCCATAATCCTTCATTCTATCACTTCAACCATCCTATATATTTTGCTTTAAATTTTCTCTCGTTGTCTTTTCCCGGTAATTATTCTTTTTTTACAATTCATTTCTCCTTACATTACTAATTTAAAGAGTCTGGCACGTCCCAGGATGTAACCCATAAATTTCTTCCCAGTTTTTTTATTAACTGCCCATCAACTCTTCCTAAGACTTAGTCCCTAATAATTGGCCTTATACTTTCCATTCTTGGAATTATTAATATCTTATCTTATTTTAATATCAGCAGATCTCTTTTCGATCCTATATAATAGAGTGGATACCTAGGTCGGTGTCCAGAGAGTTTGCCTGTTCTACTTCGCTCAATTATCATTTCATTTCTTTTACCTCAAGCTCTTCAAAGGACTTATTCATCGGCGATTATCTTCATGCGGATGATCTTCATCGTTCTTTGATGCACAGCTTAATCATCGCTTACAGTCTTTTTTGCTCTGTTGTCTTTATCATTCAAGCTTCACAACGATATGAGGGCATACTGCGAGTATGAATGCTCCCTTGCTTCCAAACTTCATTGCTGAGTGTTGATAAATTTTTCCTGATGCACGGTAATCTCTTTTGTGCTCTTCTGCTTAAAAATACAGGCAGGTAGAGGAGAAATTTCACAAATAAAATGATATATATCGTCCACGAACGATGATGAATGAATCGATGTGCGCAGTGAAAGCATTTGAGAACCTGCCGGTAGAAACCAAATCGCTAGGTCCACAATTACGGCTGAATATTTAACAGATAAGCAGATATTTCATGAAATCCATTCAAACAAAATATTCAAAAAGGTTATCTTTTCATTGTTAAGCCTAATGGACTTGATTTAATTCACACTTGACTCTCTTAATGAAAATCACCAAATACTGGTGATTGCGGATGAAGTTATGGAGAACGAGTTTCCGTCTAAAACACAACAAAGCTCGTTGAGGGTGATCACAGTCCCTTCCTTTAAATGGTCGTTTTCGTTTTTAAAAACGCAAAGCTCTCTCAAGGGAAATACTCAGATTTATTATCCTTGGAACGTACTCCATCAATTGAACTAGAGATTAAAAACAGCTGTAAAATATTGAAGAATGACAATCGCCTTTACTCTCTTGAGGGAAGTTGAATAATAACGAGAGCAGGAGAGCACGAGTTACACGAGACCTGTGATCGATCCCCTGCTATTTGGAAGTGCTCTACCTAATGTGCGGGTTACGAAAAAAATGAGAAAATAATTTTTTTATGGTACTAAGATGTTAGCAGCGCAATCGAACAAACGGGAAGCGCTCAACAATTTGAATCAAGTCGATTACTGTAGAGAGAAAGTATGACAAAACATTTCACTTGTGTTATCCACAGTTCCATACAATTTCATACAACCGAAAGTACGCAATAAATGGAAATTATCATTATGCGGCCCCACAAGTTATAGCCAGCAAATTTGATACATAAACGACATGAAATGCTTCACAATATTATGATAGCTCCTCACAAATATCAATGTATCATACCAAGTGACAATCAACTATTTAACATGGTTTTCTCTTAAAAAAATAAGTAGCAACTACGTTGATGCACTGAGAAGTTAGCAGTGTACTGGAGGAAAACAGAAAGCGCTCACCATTTTGACTAAAATCAATTATTGCAGAGAGAAAAAAATGTATTTAATGAAACATGTACACTTTTTTGCCCTATCTAATATCGACCCCGACCGTTAAACTTTATCTCCTCCGCCTTCTCACGCGTTTGTCTCTATCCCAGATCGTCATTTTTTCACCCTTCTTCGTCAACCCACTAACTACTCCTCTCACTCAGGAAAAAAACCTTTTTTTTAATCCCGTAGTTCTTTTATCCCAGAGCGTCCCGAGAAAATCTCTCCGCAGGCTGTGAAGCCTCCGGGATGAGGTCTGCCCTCACTCATTCCACGACTCTTCATTTTCGGGCGGAGAGCTGTCGTGTGAGGTAGTTTAATGCGAGATTTTTCTACAGCCTTAACAATAACCATACTCAAACTTAATTTTAAACTTTAATCTGTTTAAAAAATGTAAAGTAAAGTCGCAAAAGCGTTTTAATAACGATTAAACGTCTCAGTAAACAACTAATAATATACACATTAGATTTGCATTAGAAATTTTAAGAGTGAATATATATTACTGATTGTATATTCAATCCATGATTGAAATAAAACAAATAGTTATGTCACTCAGTTTTTGGATGATTAATGACTTAAACAAATAAATATCATCGTCATTTTCAATAATTTTCACAAAGCGTTTAAATGTGCACATTAACAGAGACTTTTATATGTGAAAACCGCTTATTACTTTAAAAAAAGTGGAATATTTCATTTGTTTCGTCTCTATCATCAATTAATGTTTTAAAATAATAATTAAAACTAGAAACTTAAGGTTTTTGTGACGCGATATATATGTCAGATTTGCTCAGCAAATAATCTCTCTTCATTAAAATATCCGCGCGGATAGAGACGAAACAAATGCAAATATTCCATGGAAAATTCCCATTTTTTAGCATGAACGTCTGAAAATAATCCAGTCTGAAAGTATTGCAGTTAGTGGTGGTCAATATTTATTTCTTTATGATGAGGCGACATTTATCGAATTTCATGGGCAATAATCTATCGAAATAATCATCTCAGTAGGAGGAACTGGATGAATGATATGAAATGGCGGGTGGTGCTTATCATTTGGACGCACACTCAAAGAGACTGAGGGATTCGTCGCGAGCAAAGAGAGGATAATTAGAGAAAGTGCAAGAAAGGAAAGTGGGGGAATGGATAAACGTAAAAGAATTTTTACGATTTCCGTCAACTTCAAATGTTAACTGCTCACTAGTTTCAAGTGGTCTCCGTTCTCTCCGTTTTACGATAGGCCGTCAAACTGGAATGAGCGTCGGAAATCATCGTCCATCCTCGTTAATCTTTGGCTAGAATCGTGTACCAAAATTTGAGAGCCTCTTTTGATAAATTTGGTTAAATATATAAAGGAAATTACATCCAAACATTACATCTATATTATACCCTATTGTCCACTACAAAGATGAGTGACAGGGTGGGTGGGCTTGCAATCACGAGCAATGAATATTTGTGTTGCATAAGGACTTGAACAAAACTCTGGCAGTTTTGAGGAGTGGAAAACTGCAAGTTTTTTTTACATTTTTATCATTATAAAGCTGTTGTACCAAATCATAAGTGAATCTGTAATTTATATTTTATCAGTCCAATTCATCAATATCTCTTGTGTAACTTATGCTAGAGTACAAAACATGCCTATCTACACTTCTTAGAGCATGGAGAATGGATGATGATAGCTATAAAGGAAGAAAGAGTACCCGAAAAGTGCATTGTTGTGAAGTATAACAAAATTTGGTGATGGCTGGCCATTGAGGTTGACAGCTAAAGTTCACTGCTCAATGTCGGTTCAAGATTAACATCAACGCCAAGAGTGAAGTGGGTTCGTGTTCACAGCTATGAATTACAAATTAGTGTCACTTGGAATGGGCGTTGGCTGTCATCGGTCTCTCTCGTCATTAAAACAATACAACTAATTGCTTACAGAATTTCCAGCGCCTCTGCAAGTTTCCATTAGTAACGATGGCGAGTGGGAGCGACATTTTTGACGAGAAAAACCGGAAATATTTGTTAAAAATCTAAGGAATGCCATGGTACTTTTCGCAGCAACATTTACGAGCACAAGGGAAAGCTACTACAGATTTCAATTTTCTTCGCAAAACACGGGCCGCCAGCAACGCTGTTGATGAAATACAATATTCAGGATGCTTTTTGCTCGAACGCTGGAGTCAGCTGTGAATGTGTAAGCTGGGACTTCCTGAACTTTGAAGTCGACGGTCGAAGTTCACGGGTGGATTCTATTCTGCGAATGCCATCACATTCATGATCACCTTTGGCCACTATTTGAATTTGGCATCCAACTTCAAGCAGATTCCTATCTATAAAGAAGATCTGAGAATGTAACTCTGAGAAACTCCATAAAGTCTATATGATGGGACATAAAGTAACATTTTTTGTCTACAATCTTCTTTTGGTCACTTAATATGGAACGCACCGTATCGGCATATAATTTTAGCATACATCATAATTTTCTCGCTTATTACATCTAGTGACCAAAGAAATATTTAAGAAGACTGTCCTGTCAGGCCAATATTAGCTGAGACCAGCGTTTTCAAGCATATTTTCTTTTCTAGTTGAATTTGTGTAGTCAGTGAAGAAGTGATTTTTTGAAAGTATTCTACGGGTAAAGGTAGGTTTTGTTGAATGTCAGTGAATCTCCTCCCGGTTTTATACACATTCAGGGGCCTATCTCGCTCTAGCATACCCTCTTTCGCCTCAGCATACGATCAACCCTTCTTCATCCCGTCTATGAAACCTATTCTATTTCTTTCCCTTCCCCGCTTGCCCAATATCCTTGCCTCTATCACACTTTTCAGCACTGTTACATAATAGCATAGTGTAATTATGAAAGGTGTATTTTATTCCCTGCGTGTTAACTGTTGAGTCGCTACTCAGAGATAGTAATGAGTTACCCAAAGTGCGAATAAACCTGAACTGAACCGCCAACGGACAACATAAATCTGTCAGTAGTACTAAAACTCAATGAGCCAAAAGCATGATCTTCTGTCAGTGATGAGTGGCATTGAGAAGTTTACTACAGCTCTTTCCCTCCTCGTGCAATTTGGAGGATGGAGGCTGAGAGTCGTCCCGAATGTATCTGCTAAGCGATATTTGAAAGAAATAAAAGCTCTCCCATCCGACCCCTCGTAAACTTTTCACTCTCGGTGGGCTGGGCGCGTGATCTGAATGGCTTGAGGTTTATCTGATGGGAGAGTGTTGCAGGGGGAGGAAAAGCAAGGGGGGAGAGATGCCCGGGCTAAGAGGAAGGAGGGTGGAAGGTTTTCAAGGCTCATATGCTCGCGCTCATGTTGATTTTTGGGTCAGAGATCCTCTTTGGGGATCCTCCTTAACGCTCGAACAAATGGGCGGTAGGGCCGAGCCTCTACGTTCCAAACTTAGGATTCGACCCCTCGGATCGTTGTGATGCTGAGTGTCAAGGGACTTTAAGCATAGAAACGAAAGTTAGAACATAGAATTACAGCATTAAGTGATTTTAAATCTTAGAAAACTTAAAAACTTGCGTCCTACAGAATACATTGAAAATGTAAACTTAAAATAGTTTCGCCACACTGTAGTTTCTTGCTATAATTTTCAGAGTATACTTCAGCAACAAATAACTAGCTGAAGTAATAAATACGTCCTGTGGAATTTATCATCAATAGTAATTCAATCTTAAGATTTGTTGATTGCAGCCCGTCGTTGGTTCTACTCTGGTTAGTCCACACCTCAAATTTGCCGCGAGCATTAGGGACCCTGGCCATAATGATTTAAATAAAAAAATTATAAAATACCAAGAAAAACAGCTGAATTAGTCAAAAACTGCAACGAGAAAATATATAGTGTCTCACAACTTTTAAGATGGACTAAGGTGGGAGCTCCTAGGGAGTCGGAGGCTACACGCTAGGCTTAGCTTGCTTGAGAAATTCAGGACAGGTGTGTTTCAGAGCACCACAGGGAATATTATCATGACGCTTCACCACATCTCTAGGCCTGACAGAAGCAATAAAATAAGACAGACACATTGCCAAACAGATAGGTGCAAAAAATCTTTCTTTCCGCGCACAATTAGCGGTCACAATAAAATCTGAGCTCCAGTTAATACACTCCCATAATAAATGTCACCATTTCACCTCCTAAAACCTTATGCTTTACATCATTACACGGCTGGTGTCCTAACACCCCCTGCCAATGCGGCGGCTCACAGGGAAGTATGCAGATATAGATATAAATTCTACCTCGTCTCCTCCTAACTCCTATATGTCCTTGTAGAGCTTCCCTTTCATGTTCCGTTTTATAAAGCCTCCCTATTTTTCTCTCGCACTTCCCGTCTATAATTTTTATTTACTTTAACGCAAGAATTAAAATTTGAAGTTACCTCAATTCGCCTTTGTATTCCACATATCTGTGGCACGAGTCACTCCTTAATTGACGAAACAAAGTGTATTCACTAGTGTCCTCATACCAACTATTAATAAATCTTACCTCTATCCAATAGATGACCAATGATTGGGCTTTTAATCCCAATACCTTTCGACTCCAAGTGTTGTTTTCAATAAAATACATTTATTGGTTTAAATTTGAATTCTTTTATCTCTCTTTTTCTCTGAAATAGTCACTCATGTGATGGCAAAAATGGTGAAATGGCATCTTAATGATTGGCGATATCACCTAAATACACGTTTGCTAACTTCTGCATTTCAGTCTTATTGTTGGTGGCGCATATGCATCCGTGATAGTGATTCCCATTGGTTAACTTAGGAATTCGCTCTTTTTTGTAATCTGTCAAATTAATGCCTAATTTCAAGAGATAAACTAGCGCATCTGTGTATCTCCCTTGACTTGCTCTCGCTGTGGTCGCGCCAAATCTGACTTTGACGCTTGACGTTGTTTCTCTTTGACTGCGTGAGTCACCACAAATACTTGGTAAAGGTTGGGGAGCATTCTCGAAAAGTTATTAAATACTCACAAAATGACTCACGATTACCGTCCATGCCACCGTAGGGGTAGGGTGTACGTAAGAAACGCAAAGGGAGGCGGAGAGTGTGCAAAATAGTCGAAGTCCCCTTGAAAATTCCACCGCTTGGTGGGAGAGGGCGAGTAAAGTTAAGCTTTATTTTTTCTTCTTTCTCCTCTCACGCGCGAAAGGGATTCACTCAACTTTTAACGCGCCGTCCGAGCGCTTCCCTGAAGCACGGTTATTCGAAAAAGCTCTCCCCTAATTCGACACGGACGAGGTGAGTGGAGTTTTCCTCGTAGTCGGCTTGCCTCGCACTTGATTCCTGGGGTCGAGTTCGGACGATGAGGGTGTGAGAAGCGCGGTTGCCAGATGGGTGAAGGTAATTGGTGTGATCTTCATTTACGCACAGGTTTGCGTTTAGCTTCCATTACGTGTAAGTTTTGGTAATATGTATGAGTAAAAGTGAAAACTAATGGATGTTACCGATTTGGTTTCTTGGAAAATAAATGCTAGTTTAACCCATTACCTCCCGGGAAAATTTTTGTTTGCAATTTTGAAGATATTTTTGGATTTTACTCATATGGTCACCTAAAGTATGCAAAATATTTTGGTGATCGTGACCTTGGACGGAACAGTGTTGATAAGTTGATTGCAATAAAGTTCGCGGTCCTCCTGCGGAACATCATATCAACGAGTGAGAAACGAGTGATAATTAAATTTTTACGCACATGTATTGGCGCAACAATTTATTTTTGACAGCCTTAAGGTATTAAGTTTAGCGTATCAGAATATATTTTGCGCAGATGGAGGACATATGCCATGATCTCAGAATAAAAGACGTTGTTCACTTTCCACAGAGTTTTATTCATACCGACCAAGGTTTTGACATAAGTTATGTTGTGAAAAAAACCTTGAAAATGACATAGCTTATGTCGAAACCTTGATCGATGTGAATAAAACTCTGTGGAAAGTGAACAACGTCTTTTATTCTGAGATCATGGCAGTCTTAGGGTAGTTTGACGAGATATTAATTCACATTATATTCGAAGTATTCGGCTTTTATGATAAAAATTAAGGTCTTATATTTCTAACTATAACAAAATATCAGCCAAGCGTGATAAATTTTTCGAGATATTCGGAATTTTCAGTTCTCAAGTCGTCCAATCTGTGATATATCAGCCAGCCTGGTGCTCGGGTCTGCACAATCTAGGGGCCTGTCTTGGTGTGGTTGGGTTAACAAGGGTTTATGTTCTCGCCTCTCGGTTTCTCTCTCACTCTCACATACACGCACACGCCTTGCTGCGATGACGCGTTCCCCGCAGCCTGGGAAACCGCTCTTGTCCCGACCCTGATCGCCCGAGCGGTCGCGGCGCGAACGGGTCGGATTCCGAGAAACGGGATCCTACTGTCATTAGCTGCCCTCAATGAGCAATTTATAATCATTGAACGTAATCTTGTGTCATCACATCCGTCATATCTTCGGTGCAATCATTCTCCTCTATCGTCCCCTGATCACTCCTTCAATCCCAGCCTTTACAACTGGGGAGTTACGGTTAAAAACAGAGCCAGAAAAGTGATGTTGTTAGAGATAAGAAATAAATTAGTATCTTGTCACCACAGTATTGGTAAGCAGCAAGGTAAGAATCAAAATTAGTGAAATTGCTATATATGTAGAATCACCAGATACAGAGCTTTTAAAACACATTGCTTAAATAGTATATTTCATGTCAGTTTTACAAGTAATAACCAGTACGTCATGGAAAATAGTTACGAAATGTTCATTGCTTGGCAATCATGATATAAATAAATGCACGGTACTCCGGTTCTTTATCTGTCAGGGCATATGGGATTATATGGTAACAGAATAATTACTTCCATTTTAATTTATCTTTATATGCACTCATAAATCAGTCTAACTATTCATCCCGGTCAGGTCAAATGATTTTTTCAAGGCGAATTTCAACCCTGGTTTAACCATTTCAGTGTTCACTAACTGGGACTCGTGTTTCAATAAAAGTAGGCAGGTAACGCTGTTTTGCGTGGATTTAAAAAGGAAAAAAAATTTTAATTCTCTTTTTTGGAATTCGAACCAGGGTCATCCCGAGTCACATCGATTATTTTATGACTCATCTTGCACCCAATGAGAAATTCTAATAAATGTACCTACGTCAGTCTTCCGTCTTCAAGTACACGATAGATGACTGGGTACTATGGGTATCACATAGCCAATTTATCACACGTTCAGTTTCCACCGCCTCAGTTGGAATGTTTTCGTTCAACTGTTTAAAATCAGTCTATTCAAGTAAATTTCCATTTATCTAGTTTCAAATAACGATAAGAATTGGACTAAAGTTTTCCAGACAGGAGTAAGTGAAATGAAAATCAAATAACTCAGTCGTCTGGATCGAGATACGAACTCAAATCAGTCCGAGTACGCACCGAGATCTTCCATCGAGAGTTTGTGGATAAGAGCAGATCTTAATCATTGGGAAATATTTATCCCAATGTGTAATTGCACATTTTTGTAACTCCTCAATTGGCGACTCCTACTGAAATTATTACCGAGAAAAACCCCACATTATGTTGTGCTAGCGTTATCAATGTGAATTTCGAGTCATCCCACCTTTGAGTCTACATTCTATGTATTTATGTATTCCTAAGAAAAACGAGATTAATGTTTAGCGTATTTCCACCGAGGGAAAATCATTCATCAGGACTGGAAATCCGCATCAACAACTGGAATACGGATACCTCGATATAACGCAGAGTGCGTTGTCCAGTTTAGCCAGCTAGTCGTCCTTCTCTCCTGTGGATGCCTAGGAACTGCGAAGATAAATTTGTCTGCTGCTAACCCTGGTATCCTCGACATTCAACTAATTGTGATAAACCCATAATAAATATCTTTATAATATTTTCAATCTTATCAAAAGGTTTTAAAGATAGTGTATTATTCTATTGTCGTCTCAAGAAGTTTTAAAGTTGTTCTTCCAAAAAGCCTTCATAAAAATAGGGAAAATTTCACATCATCTATGCGTAGTCCTTTCTTGATATTAGTTCTATATTAATTATATACTCTAAGTGTCACGAGAACTAGTGTGATCGCTCGATGGATTGATTTTCTCACCTTTCAAATTCCCCCGTTATGAATTGTATATTTCCTACTTATGCAAATAGCTCTCGACACGACATCCATATTCCGTGTCTGCGTGATATATTTAACTGAAAACGAGGTTTTTACCTTTGCTGGTACAGCCTTATCTGCGTATAATAATTCTACTACTTACAACTTTATCTTACTGAGTTTTTTATAAGAGGCTTTCTTATACTACGGAAATAAATAAGAACTAATGAAGAAAATCATTCATGCCATATGAACTGGGACGCTTCTGACACAAATTGGATATTAAAAAAACCGATTGTAATTATTTCCCGCTGGAAATAGTACTCAACTTTTTATCTCCCTTTATTTCATTTTGTCTTGTTTTATTCCGTTTTATTATTTTTTATTTAGAAGAGTGACACCTCTTTCGGCTCTTTGGTGCGGTAACACCAGAGTTTCTCTTTCTGCAACATTATTTGATGATTACATACCAACCGACAGAGGAAAGTGAAAAGTTTAGTTTTATTTCGTAATAAAAAATGATGATAATCATCAAGAACGGATTGGCACTTATTATTGCCTCTTATTTGGGTACAATTGTGCATGCAAAGGACTGTTTAACTCACCGTTTTACCGGTTAAGCAAACGGGAAATTCTATCATTAGTCTTCTAATTGAATTCAACTGTATGTATTTCAGTACATACTGAAAAAAATTATTTAATTATGTACTGAAATAATTCTATAATTTTCATGAAATCCTGGGTTTTATGATAACTCTAGCATATAAAGGTCTAGTGATTAGTAGAAAACGGCTATGTTGACCATTGATGTCCGTTTGATACCAAAAGCTTCATTAATTTACAATTGAAAAGCAGGGAAAACCGCTCCGAATCTCACCTAACTCCATGTGTGTTCTTTTTGTTTATTTAGTTGTTTTGTTTGCTTTGGCAAGATTATAAAAGCTTCTCTCACCATTAACCACTTCACCTCTCCGGAAATCAGTAAAGCTGTGAGTTACCACAGCTGCACTCACTAAACATTCTCACTGACAGCGATGATATTTTCTCGCACGGTCAAACGGCTATAAATTTCCTGCCGGCTTTTTTGCCTGATAACTAAACTATTCAACTTTTCACTGATAATACCAATGGTGCACCAAATTTTTCGAGGAGCGTCCCATATTTATCTGACAACTAGCTGTGCCCTCACGCGTTACAATGCCTCTATTTCTTTCTTAGTAGGCGCATATATATAAATCAGACTCATTTACATGTACAAAATATGTGAGATTATTATTTTTGTGTATTAATTTAAATTTAAAAACATATTTAAGTACATGGGAACATACAATACTTTTGGTCTTACTTTGCTCTGTAAAACCAAATAAATTTTTCGGATGTTCACTCTGAGCCTGCAACATATAATTGACCATTTGACAAGCATGGATTTACCAGATTTAATCCAATCACTTGGAGCAACTGGCCTTGTGCCTTGTAAACGATCCGCTTCGTTGCTTGCTTTTCGTTCCTCGCTTGTTTGAGAAACTCACGGTCCAACACTCATTTGCCGAAATGACTTGCGCTCCACCTATTGTACAAAGGATTTTATAATTCCGAATACTTCGCCGGCGCGCGCACAATAACTCATCAAAGTTACATTGTAATCTTATGAATGGTATTGGAACGCATAGAAGACGAACAAGAAATCGTCATTTTTATATATTAGAAAAGGATTAGCTGAAATGGAAGTTAGTGACCTGTAAAAGTCTCTGTAGGGCTGCTGGTCCCAATTTTCCAACAGTATCAGGAAACTTAACGCATTCAAGTTTACTAACTGCATATCTAGAAGTCTTTTAATACATAAATATTATCCCCCGCGGTATCTTACTTAAATTTAGCGTAATATTGGTAATGGTTGGCCATGGGGCATAGAGGTGATGTCTTCATGCGTAAGTATGGCAACAGCGCCCTCCTTTAGGCCCCCACTTTCATCAAAATGTGGAACGTTCTATAGTTCCCTTTTAATTGCTGGCCTTATTTTATCTAAAGGAATAAAAATTATTTATCCTGATCAAGTGACCATAAATTCCATTGTATTTTTAAGCAAAATTAGGTTATTCATCGTTAAGTTTTGCTAAATGACATTTTTCCGTCTTCATGGTGAGGCTATGATAGTTTTGCCAATCAAGTTTGATATTTGACAATACATGATTTGATGCTTTGCTAATAGTGAATACTATTTGTAGACAATAGTTAGAGATGAAGTATTTTGAGGATGACATAGATAAGAGGTACGGACTATGATTGAACTTTGTTCTGCCCTTTAATGGAAAGATTATTTTGATTAGTTGAAATGTTTTATTTCCTTCTCGCCTCATCCCATACTCTCCGAAAACTCGCATATGTTATGATATCAAACGCTACCTAGTCATTTACAAAGAGCTAGAAGCAAAGGCTTATTAGCATTGTTCAAACCCTCAGTGGTTATCCGTGCCTCTACCACCTTAAACGTTACAGCAGCTTAGTTTCAACGGGATGTATACAATTACTTTAAACTGTGAATAAATGAAAGCTTTATATAATTGGAAAGCGAATATTCAAGTCTTATTTTCAACAAATAGAGCTATCATTGAAAAGAAAATAAATGAAAGATACAAAAAAAGAAAGAATTTTCTGAGAAGTTTGCATGGCATTTCATATCACTCTAATAAAAGTAACAGGAGGATGATAAACTTGGAGTGGAGAGTTCATTTTTTGTGCCTAAAACTGCCTAATTGAGATAGAAAAATGTCACTAAATTTCGGAGAAGTGGATTAAAGATAATTTAGATATTTAAGAATTGTTTCATGTGCGACTCAGTCACAAAATTAAATAGAACAGATCATTCTTGAACTGCGCACAGTTATTTGATAATGTTTTCCTCTAATTAGCTCCAAATATTTGCTCAGTGAATTTATAAGTGTTGCGTAAATTCCCTTCATTTTATCTGGAAATATTATTCAAAAATAAAGAGGACAACTTTCACAAAAACCACTAGATTTATTAAAAAGCGACCCAGGTTTCGATGTGCATTCACATCACCTTCAGGTAAATGAAGACCGAAGAGCAGGCCTTATATAGTAAACATTACCCCTCCTAGCCCCTCCCCCTCCCGCGATCACCCTCCTCCTGAGTAAGGTCTCCTTCTCCCCCCGCTCTCCTCACCTGGTAATGTTTACTATATAAGGCCTGCACTTCGGCATTCATTTTCCAGAAGATAATGTGAATGCACATCGAAACGTGGGTCGTTTTTTAATAAATCTAGTGGTTTTAGTAAAAGTTGTCCTCTTTATTTTTTAATGATAAAATACCACCAAGTGAGACTGACTAAAGTGAATGATGTTGGAAATATTACGTAAAAGTAACGCGCCAGCCATCTCCGGAGGCAAAGGGTGATTTCATGTGATTAGATTTTTCTGAATATTTCTGAAAGAGCAAGAGAGCATTTATTAATTTTACCATCAAAATTGATTGAATACAGGCAGCTATCCTTATGGAGGACTTTAAGTTATCTGCAATTTGAGGAAGAGGTAGAAAATGAAGTAATTACTACGAGAAAAATACACGACTTCATATGCCATTATGAAGGGAAATGGCGTATCTCATATCAGTAGGAATTATTGAGGTTTCTGGGGCATAGTAAAAGATGGGAGCGGAATAGAAGGTCCACCCTGGATGGCATTCTTTGCAAAAAAATTTCACTTGAGTAATATTTTGAAGTAAAAACTAAAACTATTCCGAAAATTAACAAATTCAATTAATTACAAATAGCGATACAATCTCCAAAGAAATTAGTTATAACTACTTATTTATTTACGATATAACAAAGTATATAATGATAACTTCGAGAATGATTTTTCTATCGCGAATTTTCTATCAAGTATTTCAATTTGTGAATAAAATTATATTTTCTTGCTCTCTATTTCATATTCTATCTAAATAAGTTTTATTTGTAATATGTTCTCATAAATTCCTGCAGCATTGAATAGGAAGTCACGGATGGCCCAAAATGGAACCACGTCATTGTGAGAGAAAAAAGGCGCAGAAATATGAAATAAACGGAGGCTTAAATTTCTCTCCAAACTCAGCAGGTTTTTCTGTCGAGCTGTAAAGTATTTCCATCAATTTGTACTCCACCCTAGCCTATGAAATAACGTATTAAATGATTTATGCTAGAAATACATTGGAGTGAGCAGTGCTAAAATTGGTTTTATTTATAGAAAAGCTGCAGGTAAAGATTTATTGAACCAGAAATCGTAGTACAGGTTCTATTTCTGAGGAATGAAGCCGACAGTTGTGATATACCATATCCCATTCCAGAAGGCTAGTTCTGGATTCCAGAAGGCTAGTTTTAGGAAATCTTTGTCATATATAATTACTGTCCTTCAAGGCTAGATCTTGCAAAGCTCTTTTCATGTGGATAGATTTTATAAATCATCACGTTACACGCAAATAATGAACGACTTGATAATGAAGACAGAAATGAAACGGCTAGCTGGGAAGGCAGGAGGGAGGATAACAATTTCACTTTAGCACGAAAATAATCTTTACCCTCTGTCATATGAAACATCAGCGTGAAAAAAATACTTTTACCATCTTAGTTTTTAAAAAGTGATATTTAAGCTTTTATTTTAAGCAAAAAATGCAATTTATTTTCTAATAGCATTTATCTTTAAATGTGATGAATTTGTATTATATATTTAATTTAAAACAATTCTTTACTAAATAATATTTACATTAGGTATACTTCAAAAATACCTTCATAACGTACCTTTTTTAAAGTTTCCCTATTTTTCCTCACATGACAGCTGACACTATTCATTTCAGAGCTCCACCAGGCACGCCTTCGTTAGTGTATAGCGTCACACACTCATCTATTCAAATTGTTTGACAAACCCCCGAAAGAGACGTGAATTTCCACGCACCTAATTAATATTCCTTATTATTAGAACCGCTATAATTCTGTCTATCGCAGCAACTAAATGGAAAATCCTCTTAGAAAGCAGGTATTTCAATGATATTGAAACGTAATAAATTTGACTCGCTCGTCTATGGTCGGCTAGAATTCATTACTACCGCTAATGGAAATCTCTTAACTTTGCGGGATTAGTGACTTAACATGTGAATGTATTTATTCCAAATACAGGAGGAAGGTTAATCCTCGGTCTTTTCAAATCTCACAACGTTGTATAATCTTCGTGAAAATTCACTAAATGTATTAATTTCTTACTGGTTTAATGTGCCGAGTGGATTTTTCAGGGGCTTTCGTATTCAATGAATTAACTATGTGTCCACAATCAGAAAAAATTAAATATAAATCTTGTCTTCCCAACAAACATAAAAATCAACCTCGCTCGACGACTTTCTTTGGAAATTATTGCCGAACTGGCCCTTTCAGTTTAATCTAAGCCTTTAAAAGTTCCACGGTACATGAATCTTCTCAGTTATCCTACGCAAAATCTACTGATGCTTCCATCCATGGTTTGTCATAAAAACTGTTAGCGATACGTCCAGCGGGCGCCATAAATGGCCTCCGGTCCATGGCATAAAACGCCCCAGCGTATCCAGATGGACCGTCTAGGCCTAAATAATTATCGCAGCCCGCAGGGTGGAGGGATGGAGTGGGGTGGGGGGCCTCATATCAGCCGGGGGAAATCTCTTATCGCTCCCGCTAACTCCTTTCTCTCTTTTTCTTCTCCCCACAGGTGAGTGAGAGGGTTAAGTCTGGCGGACGGAATCGATAATGGTCCCGTATCGCCGGCAGCACGATCGATATCCGGCCGCGTGAGACCGTGAGTACCTACCCAACCTACTCGCGCCTTGTTTTTCTTTTGTTTGGACTCATGTGTCTCGCTTTGTTTACCCAAGAGAAGAAGGGGGGGGGACGAGGCAGAGGAACAGTAGACATTTTGCAATGGGCAACTGACTACAACCGTGCGCAAGGCATTGCTTCTCAAATTGGCGGGTACATGCGTTGTGCGGTTTATTGAAAATGGAAAAAAATATAGAAGTATTTTTATGTAATATTTTACCGAAAATAGTACGTACACAAATAACTAAAGAGGATTAATATTCAGGATCTGGTAACCTATTGTTTTTATATGACTAGTATCTTTTGTCACGGCTTCATTGTTCCACTGTTTATAATTATATTGATATGCTTTGCATCAGCCAATGAAACTGTCTGAAATATTGACTATATTTTAATATGAGGCAGCAAAAATTTACATTTATCTTTTTTTTGAGGGGTGGTTAATTCATATTCCTTTCAAAAGTCTGGTATTGGTCCGAAATCGATTGGAAGCCTTTAATTATTAATTTCGCTAACTTGTTTTAAAACTTCACTCACTTACACTGTCTTACATTGAATTTTGACGGCCTGAAAGTAGTTTGAGTGGGATATCACTTCACGTAATATTGGAAGTACTTGGCCTCGTAATAACGAAAAATATCTTATATGTCCAATGACAACAGAATATCAGCCACTCTTCTACATTTTAAGTAAAAATATACCAGCCATTTTACATTTAAATTGGTACGAGAGTGTATTCAGAGGGACTTTCTTTAAAACTAGAAATTCCAGACGTATGCAAACGTCTAATGTCAGAAATTTAACTAATAAATTAAAAATTAAAATCTACTCATCGCTGTCATTTTTACATAGTCACAAAAATATTCCATTTTGAAGGCTTTTTCAGCGGATGGCACGCAAAAACTTGACTCCAGTTAAAAAAAATTGTATAAAACAAAATTTTTGCATTAATAATGTTACATATACTTCATGCTTCTTACAGCAGCTTGAATTTAAAAATAATACTTAAATATGGTCTCTGTAGTACAGAGAAAAATCTCGCTAGGATCGCTGAAAACCTCCATCGTAGGCATACAATGCCCTATGGTTTACATGAGGGGAATTATCAATTCAAATTGGTTATCATGGTAACATTTAGAATAATTCTCTTCGTTAAAGTGTACTAATTCATAATACATCTCCGTATCATGTTTTGATTGATATATTGGATGATAAATGGCATTGGCTGTATTTTGAAATGAGGTACCTACATGGATTGTTAACCTTGGTGTCATTTGCACAATGTATATAGTGCCTATCAAAATCAGCAATTAAACTAAATAGTGAAAAGAAACAATTTAACTAAACATAGTAAACAAAAAATGAAAAAGTAAGTGAAGAGAAATATAAAAAAGTAGTGATTATAAAAAGGCGAATCAAATTTGACATGCTTCCAATGGTAAAATTAACACGGTACTCAGTGAATGTTCAGTGACATAAAGTGAATTAAAAATAAAATTCCTGAAAATTTATACAGCAAAAAATGAGTAGGAGCCATTGACAGCTCTGTTTAAATCCACCTTCATCGATATGTGTAGTATAGCTATGACATTCGCGTGCTATTGTTGTGCGTCTTTCTTCAGTAACGTTGGGAATTGGTAAGAGATGAACTTAATGTACATTAGGAACACGATATTTTCTCATTGACTAATCGTAACATTGCAGTAAAATTATCATTTTGTAATTGTAATTGTTAATTTGCTCTGTAATTTCTTTTCAAAATGCACATCTGTACTTCAAAAAAAACTAACCCTGAGAGTTTTGCACGCTAACACCCCAAGGTTTGCATATTCTTTCACTGCAAAATTTAGGGAGCTAAATGTCTTCTATTGGGAATTATAACGAATTTGCTTTTATTTTCTGGGATGGCTACGTGGAAAATGTTAAAGAAAGAAGTATTTTCATTCCATTTTTACTTTACTGTTTATTTTTTTCAGTTATTTCGAGAAAAATGGTAATGTGAAAATGTTAACGGGATCCATAAGAGTTAGCTACGATAGGTTTCTATCAGCCGTAGGTATAAATTTAGTTTTTTTTAAATCTTAAGCTTTAACCGTATCTATTGATATAAGGGCCGTTTTGTGAACCCCTGAGTGCAGCGTATGATTGGAATATTAGAATAAAATAAGTAATGAAAAGCAAAGATTTTTCCACTTGATATTCACGCTAGTCAATAAATAGCTTCTTATTATATTCAGTACTCTTTTATTACCGTCCATTGTTCCCACGTTCTAGCTACCACTGTCAAGACCGCGGGTGCGATACTAGCAATCCGTTTTAAAACCTTGATAATGGCAAAAATTGAAGAAACCATGGTGAGTAAATCCAGCGGAAAATAGGTGAAAAGATGTAATAATGTACTCTAATAATACTATTTTTTATAAAAAATACAATTTGTGAATTAAACTTGGATTTTTGTAATATCAATGCACATTTACTAGGTTAAAAATTTAGTTTTTTCCCAAAATATCGGAGAATATTGTAGCTACCTACGGATAACTGCCAAAATCAATTAAGCATGGATAATTATCTTGTTTGTCAGGTGGTCTATCAATGGAAGCGTTTATAAATGATTAACTTTTATCGTTATACAATGTTAAACCAACTGCACTTACTGAATTTAGGGGATGCCGTAAAAAATTGATTCTCAGTGCACCTTTTGAACCCAATCTTTAACACAAACTAAAATTTACCTTGAAAACCTTTGTTATAGTTTTAATAAGTGCATTTTTTAAAGTGAAAATTCACCTATCTGTGTAACTAACTTGGGGTAGCTTGCCAAATGTGAGTTTGGATCTTTTGAATGGGAGCTATGGATGCTTCTCAGAGCATCCTCTTTGGTGTATGTACATACGCTTGTCGTCTATTCCCATTTGTGCCCTACTCCAGAGTAATCGCATCGGAGAATAATGACGCCTGCGCGGCGTGAAGCGGATGTACGCCGGCTTGTCAAACACTACACGAGGCGCTCGTTATCAGTTGACGATGGCGCCTGGACGAGGTAATCTGTGGTGGGAGACACAAGTTCGCCGTGTCACCTCCAACAAAAATAATCAATGGCTCGCGCTTGTTAGGTGAAATATACTTGCGAAGCTTAGAACAAATCTGTTCCGTCCCAATCAAGACGGCTTCACCGCGAAGCGAAGTTCTCGCTATTCAATTATCATTATCCTGTCACGGATAGAAAACTGTGCTTTTTTAATTCACATTTAACCTAGCTGCCCATGATTTTTATTCTATTGATCAAACATTACATTAAAAGCGCTTACATCGGCAAAAATGTGGAAATTTAAAATTATTTACATTTTAAGCGACCTCGCAATGCAGTTATTCTATATATGCTGGAATAAGAAAGAAAATCCCTTGCGTTTTCGAATGACACAAAACCCACCCTGGATAAGAAGAAAATTTTGTTCGAAAATTGAATTACCCTAAGAAGAAAGCTCAAACATATACACTACATGTTTTCAAGTGTCACTCATTGGAATTTAATTGCGATGAAGTAAATAAATAACTTGGTATAGTCCACACTCAGAATTTATTCTCGACTCAGGTTTTTTCTTTGGAAATTAGCCTTGAAAATAGCTATGTAAGTTAAATCCTGAGTTCGGAACAAAATGGGAGTGTGGTCTATACAACTTTAAGGATTTACTGCGCCAATGCATCAACATTTCTGAGCTATTACCAAATAATTTTGATCACTCAAGGTCAAATTCATTACTTTATATGGCATTGCTTTAGTTTTGGTTCCTTGGGCTGGCATTAGTGATGACTTGTCATCTTTGGCTATTGAATCCTACGATTAGTTGACTGTAGTCCTCCATCCTTCCCCACCTAATACTGGCTTGCTTGTACTTATTCCTTGGTCTTCTTCTAACGACCTTTCCCTCTATTTTTCCTTCAATTACATTCTTCACAAACTAGTCCTGTGCGAATCAGGGACTTTCATTTTGAATCGAACCGAATCGAATCTCCCAAAAAATATTTCGAATCGAATTGAAACAAAGTTTTTTTAAATTTTGGTAGCAAATCGAATCACTCTAAAAAATTTGCTTACGAATCTAAATAAAATCCAAAAGATTATGCGCCCCTTAAAGTAATAAAGGTTTTCACAATATTTCAGGACCTTAAATTAGCTTATTTATCTATATTGGCACAAAGAATAGCGCACAATAACATGTGGTCGATTACATTTTTGTTTCGCGTGAGGAAAACATCGTCTAAAGGGTCGGGGCACTATTTTTGGAATGAGCGCCATGCTTGAATGCATGCAACGAAAAGAAGACGAATCTATCAGATTCGAATATTTCGAATCATTCGGTTTCGATGCATCCCGATTTGCAGGCGAATCGAATCAAGCCTTATTTGAGTCGATTCGAACCGATTTCGAAGCATTCGCACAGCTCTATCACAAACTCGTTGTGCCTCAGGGTGTTCCGAATCAATCTAGTTCTTCTTTGCTGTATAGTCAGGTCCTTAGGTCCTTTCATCTTCAACTCATCTGAACATTTCTTCAACGCCATATTTATCCCTCTATTTGATATTCAGCATACTGCTCCTGGTTTTGAAATCTTTTAAGCGTTTCTAGTCTTAATTTGATAACTAATCAACATATTCATCGAACAATGGGCCTTCATGGTACTTCCCTCTATTTTCATTAATTTCTTATATATTTTAACTAAAGTAGTCATAGATAAACCACCATAAAAATCTTTCCCCAAATCTTCTCCCTGTCTGTGATGGAATCGGATTTTAATTCAGTTGCGAAGGGGATCTCTTAATACTCCAAAATCTAGAGACGGATATCTGGAAACCCCAAGTTACACCTCTTAAGCCGCTGTACACCGTATAGAACGTGTAATTGACTTCTTGAAACTTAGGTGCTTGCTTTGCAAACTGTGGTTGGTTTAACTGCTAGAATGTACGTCGGAGTCAAAGTTCATTACCGACTGCAGCACAGTTCGGGTTGAGTTAAAGATTAGTTTACTCTTGTGCGGTGAAGGGAGAGATGGGTTGCATTGGCAATTAGGAAATGTAAAGAAAACCGGCTCTTGCAGTTAGTACTCTTCTAAGGGCTTAAAATACGGTAAAAATATGTATACACGAAAATTATAAAGAATTGAGGTATCATTAAAACGTTAAGAAAACTGGTTCTTGCAGTTAGTACTCTTCTAAAGAAATTAAATACGATAATAATCTTTATTCATTAAATTATAAAGCATTGAGTTATCTTTATGGCTACTTTGTCAAAAATGTGGTTAGATGAATTCCAAACGGTATTTGATAATAGTTATAAAGTTAGCATTCTTGTTTCCCCTTAAATAAGTATCTGGGTCATCTGTTTCTGCGGCAATTTCAATTATGTCGTATGTAATAATTGGAAATACGTATTGCCATATCTCACTTTTGAATGGATGGAGGAAAATCATGCCGTTAAGGAAAAGAATATTGAGATGAAAGACTTCATAGAGTCATCTGCTCCCTGAAATATCCGATGTCATCCATCCATCCATCCAATCATGGACTCGGTATCAAATAATCTTTGATGAATAGGGTTTCGTAGATGGCCTACTTATTCGGAATATGAGAGGAACGTGTTGAGTTTAAAGGGAAAAAACTCCCTGTTTTGCTTTCAAGGGTATCAATGTTTCATTAAATTTCATATCTAAAGGATAAAAAGGAGCATGAGGAAAAAGTCGTTTTACATGCATGCGTATATATATTTCCTGTCTCTTGTAAGTATTTTTAAGTAAGCGCCTTATCATTGAAGCATTTATATTTCTTCAATAGTTTTAACATTTCAGAGGCTGAGACATAAAGTTAATATATCCAGGAATATGAGTTTCTCCAGATTTTCTCCAGCGGGCATTTTCATCAACAATTATTTCCTTTAAAGAAATTAGGACAAGGAGTGTCTCTTTTCTCTCTGAGGCGTAGTTTTTTTAATTTGAACGAATTTAAAGGCAATTCAGGTAAAATTAGTCCTGTAAGAGCTCATGTGGAAAGAAAAGGACTTCCAGAACTCGAGGGAAATTCATGGGAAAGATGGAGGCAATTATTTCTTTTTCGCGACATTATAAATTGGAACGAATGATGAAAATTTAATTGTGAAATTTGAATCCCTGTATAAAAGCTCACCAATCATTTCTTCGATAAAGTCAGATGATGGAAATATCTCGGAATTTATTTTTTTAATTGATATACATGAGAATTTTATGGAATCTCCGTCATGAAGTAAATTGTCGGAGGTCACATACGCGAAAATTCGGATATATGGCACCAGCAGCAAACAATATGGGTGATATGGGGTAAAAATGTAGTGGAAAATTAAAGGTTGTAATTGTAAAAGGTTACTAAGGTAGTAATAAGAATGCCGCATCTTTCCTATAAAATACCTCCTGCTTTGATTTTTTCCATTTTGTCAAATAAATTCTTGAGCTTCCACATTTTGGAATTTCCAAATATACTCACAAAGATTAATTTCACCCCAAAATAATGTTGAAATTCTATTTTACGTTTGATAAACTAACAATAATGCGTAATATAGTGTGCCAGTTGACGGTTTTTTATTACCTCTGACCGAAAATTAAGGCATTGGTAACAGAACGAAATACTATTAATGAAAGATGCAGTGTTTTGTGGATTAAGTTCAATTTGGCAGCAAAAGTTTATATGAAGTTATCTTCTCCCGACGGAGATGACAGCATTAGTTAATGTATATACATAGACGCGACCATTACTCAGGACTTTTCTGATTAGGATATTTAGGTACTTGCGAGCTAATCTCAAATTTTCATTCATAATGTGGGAACCTGATTAAATTTAATTTGTTGTTCTCTCATTGGACATCACTTGGAGTATTGCCGGCATGAGAGAATGAAGTGGATCCTTCATCAGCGTGTAAATAATATATTTTGCAGGGAAGAGAAACAGCCATTAATAACTGTGAAAAAGGATCAAATTAGGAAAATAATGATAAACATGATCTGTTTTCACAAATTATCACTTAGATCAGTTGTGACTGAAGCTCAGGTTTGTGTAGAGGCTGAGGTTTTGGCCTCATATCTCGTGGGCTTGGGTCAGAAGCCGGGGAGCGGAATAGCTTAATTTTTCATTGGAATTCCAAGCCCTATTTCGGTACTATGTGGTGAGCTCTTCAGGTTTAGTATGTCGTTTTTCGGATGGAAGGTTTAACTGTAGACCCCTTGGCATCATTTCGTAAAGAGCAGGCTAACACTGACTCTAGGTTTCTCTCCAACCTTGCACCTTTACTCCAATAAATCTTTCCTTGCCAAACTACCAACCAATCCTAATGGCTTAATTAGCGTAATTTGTAGGTCAAATCCTCATAAAAACCTACCAACTACCATCTCAAAAATTTTTTATTTGTTTATCTCAAAAATTTATCCATAGTTCTAGATAACAGCTGGGAATGTGATTATTTTTTTATGATAGACTTAGCAATGACTGAGTTGCTATTAATAGAAAGACTACTGGTGGTTGAAGACTTATTTTACGTCTTATATATGACGGTTATTCTTGTTTAAACGAAGATTCAGACTTTATTCGCAAGAACTATACGTGATAAATGTCCCGGGAAATATGAACATAAATCATACGTCTGTTGTTCGCCTCCTTATACTGTCTTCGTAACCAACTACTGTAGAACTGTTGTCGAAGCAATTTGTGTTAACTATTTATAGCTGTTAGTTTCGACTTTCGTGAAGGACTTAATTTTGTATACCAACTACTTGTATAACTTGCCGGGTAAAAATGATTGAAGGTCTAGCGATGTATTTAGAAAGAAAAATTAGGAGTTCGCAGAAACAAACCGGCAATGCTTGAAGTACGGATAGTGTTGAAAGATAAATACATGTATTTATAATCAATCTCACCTGAAGTAATGAACTTGCATTCAAAGCTATAGTGCAAGTTTGTAGCAGAATGATATGGTGCAACTCCATTTTGTCGTAGAAAGTTGGGGTTGAGGTAATTCACCAATTTTGATGAAACTCCACCTTCTAACATAATACTCCGATTCTAAGACAATTACAATTGTGGATGTTTTCAAAACATGGCCATTGTGTTGCCAGGCCAAAGCACTTCTTATATGCATGCTGTTCCAATGTTGATGTCCAAAATATATCGTTGCATTTCATTTGCGTGTAATTTTTCTATCCTTTGCTGCATTTTTTGGGCATACAGATCGCACTGATTCAACGAAATATTCGTAAGAAATGGAAGAAATTTGCCAATTAAAATTTGTTTAGCAGAATTTAAAAAATATTTATGAAGTAAAAATAGAACTCTTTCAAAGCTATTTTCAATATGAAGGATCAACAATGAGCGTCTTGGAGGTCACAATTGTTCAGAATTCAAGCCAATACAATTAATACGACGATTAATGCTCAACTATGTCAATGCACTTGGATAAATGAAGCTTATCTGCCGTATCCTGGTCACAATATTCGGGTAAAATTAAAAATAAAACAGAGTGATAAATTTTTTACTATGTGCAGGAAAAATTTACCTCAAAATTATACCAGCCGACTAGTACGTTCTTGATCAGTACTTACCCTAACGTCCTAATTTCTGGCATATTATTGGGTACCTTTCCCCTTCCCCTACTATAAGGGATCCATCATAAGATCGCAGTAAAAATCCTCATATCTTCTTTTTCTTCTTATTTCGTTCAGAATTCCCATTCTCTTCCATTATTCCCCCAATTCTTCCCTATTATACCCTCTTTAACATTCCCTCTCTTATCAAAACGTCCCCTATCCATTTAATCTACGTTCTCCGAACCTTTGCTAATAGTTTTACAAGAAAAATTATCGTTGCTCCAATTTAATGCATTTTATGCGAATTTATTTTTCATGAACACGTTTGAAGGAATTAATTCAACTAATTTTCTAAGTATCCAGTACCACACAATACGCTCCTCAGTCCTTTATACTCCACAGAATTCAAGATTAGGTTAATAGCATTCTTTATGATACTAGACAGTCAAATGCCCTGGTGATTTTTCCAGATTCCCTACCGTGAAACTTTTCTCCAGCCGTTCCACATCTATCATTCAGCTGAAGTTGAACATTGAAAGGGAGGTCGGCTTCGAGGCATCACACAGCCTCCAGTCTTTTCCTCAAACTTCATCTCTCTAGTCGATTTGCCTTTTTTTTAGCAGTTCTCTCTCGGCTTTGCCAACGAATCCAATAGCACATCTTTGTATTTTTTCGCTCGCTTAGATCGGCACCGTATAAACGGTAGACCTTACTTTACTCATCCTTTGATCCGATAACTCCAACCCCCTGGAGACTGGAAAAAACTCAAAACTGTTTATCTGTTGCAAAGGTTTTCAGAAATGAATAAGTCGATTAGTAGTATTAGTATTCGCCTTTCAAATGGCAACGGAAAAGTTTATCGATGTAATTTATGTCTCTCTATGAAAATATCCGTAACACATTGTGGAGTTCCATAATGTGACGTTAATGCAGTAGCTTTAATATTTGTAATCTTTCCGTTTCAGGGCGAATGAATTAATGGTTCTCTACTTAGTGGACCCTTTGCGCCCAATGGTGCCAATGAAAGAAGTCGATAATGTATAGGTATTGAATAAAGCCATTTAAAATATTTACAACAAACAGTTTAGGAATTTATTGTTGGATATTGATACCTGATATACAAATCGGCGATCATTTCATTTAATAGTGGATACATTGATAGGTTTTTTAGACTATCCCGAAGAATTGCGATGGTACTACAAGCTCTTCAACTGGTAGGAGCGAAATATCAATCTTAACTCACCGTTACTTGTGCGGCTTGCACTTGCATTTCACTTGATTTTGAAAATGAACGCCAGTTGGCAGAATAATGCTTCGGAGTTTTCGGCTTGCGGGTCTGCTCTTTCGGATCGCATAATGGAAAATTTACGAAGTGTTCAGCAAAAATAGATTTTTGAGCCGAAAAGATCAAAACGAAATTATAGTGCTCTTTATCAGAGTACAGCTCCACACGAATATAGATTGATAAAACTGTGATGGTTAGAACAACTTTACTCCTTTATTTTTGATAAACATTAGCTTGTAAAAGATTTTATATGCATCACTTTGTTTTTGTATGCACCAAGAGAATGGTTTTAGTTGATTTCGTTCTGTATATCTGTGCTGTCCATATGTTAAATCATGTCCCCCGTACAGGTGTAAAGAACTATAATACTCTTGACGGCTTCTAATTGAATGATATAATCCAGAAATATATAATTTTAGTTTTGAAGGGACAAAAACTGGGGCAACGTAGACACGCTATTTATTTATTTAAAAAATGGGGCACCTTAATTTTATCCTGTGATAACAATTACAAAATTAAATCACAGCTTCCAGCTGCGGCGGCTTATCTTCATACACAACTCTGTACAATCATGTTAGAATCTCGTCACTGATGTTGTACCTATCCTGTACCCACAAAATTATTCCTCTACCCCCTTGACTAGAGTGAAATTGAATAATAACGATACTCTGTTTGGATTCTGTGGAGGAATCACTAGCATGAACCATGTTTTACGCAAATGAGCTTCAAGGCCGTTGTAAGGTCTTTGAAGGTGCGTGAAACGATTTATATAAGGTCTTGATTTTGTTAGTTGTTCAATCCTGAGATTGATTGATTGCAGCCCTCCACACTATCTAAGGGTAGTTCTCTTACCTTCTGGTATATCTTCCTATATACTTTCCCCTTTATTTGGTCCAGGGACTTATTCCTGGGTCTTCCTCTGGGGATTTTACCCTCTATTTTAACTTCAGTTATATTATTCAAAAACCCATTGAGCCTCAGGAAGCGTCCAATCCATCTTGTTCTTCCTTTCAGTATTATGTTCCATATGGTTATTTCCTCTTCTACTCCTCTGTACACTTCATCATTCTTATTTTTTCCGTCAATTTCATCTTCAGAATCCTCCTCCAGCACCAGATTTTGAAGGATTCTAGTATCTTCTCTAGTATTCAGCTTTTCCAAAAGTTCATGCTTCCAACCCATAGAGAGCTACGCACCACACGAATGTTTTCACATACAGTTCCCTGGTTTGTAGTCCTATCTCATTGGAGCACAGCAGCTACGCTATTCAAGCTTTTATTGTAAGGGTTCAATTTAACATTAGATTAACTCATTTTTCACCCTCCATCTATTTATCTATTGTATTTACCCGTCTATTTATATATTTACGCACATCTACGAGTAATGGACGGTTGACTTCTACGGAAGTATTTCAGGAAATATTCCGTGCCATCCGGGACAAAAATTCCAACCCCGCAAGTTACTGGGACTGGCTCTTCACACCATTGCTGTCCCGGCAAACCCGGAACGAGTGGTAAGCATTCCCATACCCACCCTTCCAGCCGCGGTTTAATCAACAGCCGAGAGGTCATAGGAAATGCAAGACGGTCTACCGGGTTGTTTATGGAGAGGATACACCACCACAAAGCGACTGATCCCTAATAATTCTCAAATGCATTGTGGCCATAGCATAAATATGAAATATTAAGCCTCTACCTTTTTTGTAATAATTTAATTATTGCCATAATATCACAGTGCCTATTCATGTGTGCTAGGCCCCGCAATTAATATTAAAATAAGTTGAAAAAATAATACATGTTGCCCATTACCTGCGAATTGCGTTGATTCAATGGAAATGGCGCGACAGTAGCCTCCTGCGGCTAAAATTCTTGTACTTCTACTTCTACATACTACCCTGCAAACCGCTGCATGGGGATGTGGCAGGAGGTGTTGGGATACCAGACGAGAATAGGAGTGAGGGATAAAGTTTTGGGAGGTGAAATGACGAAGTGTATTATATTATGGGTGTGCTTTTATTGGACCTCCGGTTTTATTATGGTCGCATATTGTGCGCGGAAAGAACAAATTGTTGCACCTTTCTGTCTGGCAATATATTTATCTAATTTTATCGCTTTCGTCGGACCTTAAAATGCAGCGAGGCATCAAAATGGTATTCTCTGTGTTGCTCTGAATCACACGAATTCTGAATTTTTCAAACAAAATAAGTCTAGCATATAGTCTCCGAGTCTCATAACGTATCCACTACACTAATGCAATTCTAAAGAAATGCAACGCAAATAAATTTAATTTACTAGCAGGCAGCTAGCCTGCTCACTCCGTGAGCAGGGGTATATACCCGTCCTAGACCTATCAGCTCTGGGGCTCTAGGGGTAAGTGTCCTAGTCTAAAAATAGCTCCTTGGTGAAAATGTTTTTTTTTCATTCACTGTTCTCCTTTGTGGTTTTTAAAGCCATTGGAATAGGAGAGCACTGTGGGTTTCTTTTGTTTCAACCTTTACACTCTTCCACTCTCCCTTTTGGCCTTTCTCCTTTGTCACTGTGTTTTCCACCATTTGCTTGTTGCAACCGCAACCCAAAAATGATCCATTTCACGGCTGGCAACATAACACCCCCAAGCAGCCGCTCTTTTGGATCTTATTTAAACTAACTAAATACACTCCTTTTAATTCATGCCTCCATTTCATCTCCAAATATCTTACACTTTGGCACGACTAGTGACCTAACACCCCCTACCACACGCCCAATAAAAATCCATAACTACTACCAAATCATGAAGACAAAGATTCCACATTCAACGCACCAAACTTCACTCTTCTAGCTCAAAACTTGACAGAGAAAAAAACAAAACGGATACAGAATGGCTGACACGCTACAAGATTAATGTATATAGATAGGATATATACGTAGGCTTATTGTTTCATAAATTGCGCATTTGCGGGGTTAGGCTGGCTGCCACTGGGAGGCGCATGTTGAATGGTAAAACGTGCTCACAAAAAATCATTTTGTTAACGGCAGTGATTGCTGTAAGCCGCTTTTGGCCGCCAAACCCCTCACGAGTTTTCCCATAGTGTGTGTTCCCCTGTATGAAACGTTCCCGGCCACCAAGAGGAAGGAGAAGTCACCGGACTGGACTTGTTGAGTTTTCTCTATTTAGTCACTTGTTCTTTCGTTATTTTCATATTGCGCCACAGTGAATTCTAATTATTATATTTTGTTCTTTCTGATTAATTCGATCATTTGGTCGTTCTCTGGTCCTTTGGACCCTTTAATACCGACTCAATTTACTCACCTATTATGTACATATTTTCAACTGAAATATAGGAAACTATGTAGGAAACTAACTAGATTCGGGAGTCTAATCCGTGAGCAGAAATTTTTTAAAACAAATATGTGGAATACAGTGAGAGTGTTGAATCACATCTATAAGAATCCTGGGAAGCCAGTACACCAGACACCTCATCAAACCTATCTGCCAAAGAATATTCATTTCAATCGAGGCAATTTTTATTCTGGAAATCAATGTTTATTTTCAAGTTACATTCTTTAAATGTATATTTTATGCAGTGAAAGTAGCACCATTTGGCTTCCTACCACGGAAAAAAATGGTTCCTCAGAATTGAGTCAACGTGACAACTTTCCTTGGCTCGAAAAAGATTGGTTTAGCTGGAGATGAATTTGTAGCCGAAGTCTCCGCAATATTTTCGTCCGAAAAAATACGCTCCCATTCTGTTTAAAATAAACTTCAAATTTCCTCGTGAGCATCCACGAAAATAAAGTGAATTAGGACGTCGAGGAAGGAAATGAAAGGGCCAACTCCAAGCCGAAAGTTAATTCAACCCTCAACCCTACGTGGAAGGTTTTAAAAAAAATAGAATTGCCATTATTTTCCGGAGGACTTTCTTTTTGTTTCCACGTATTTACATTTGTATTAAACTCCTCCCGTTGGATCACCTTTTAGAGGTCTCTGAGCATTTCCTGTCTCTCTTGACTCGGCCCTGGGTGGAAGGGCAGGCGTTGTGGTGGGAGCCTCAGGCAGGAGACGAAGACGAGGGTTGTGTGAAGGATTCATTTTGGAGAGAGTCGAGAGAGAGAAAGGGGAAGTGTGAGGGGCGGGGAGTGGGTGAGAAAGTTAAAAGCGAAGGAGGGGAGGGTAAGAAATGAAAGATGGGGTTAGCAATACAGATAAAATAACACAACGTTTTTGTCATTTCAAGGTAGTTTGAACGAGTTTTTCCCTAATCATATGTGGAGACCATATTCAAATTTAACGTACTAATTTCAACAGCTGTAGGATGTATGAAGTAAATATTGTGACATTTATGGTGCAACCATATAATTTCATCTACACTGTCGGTTGAGAAAGCATACTCACGTTGCTGAATACATGTTTTACACGCAATAGCATAATTTTCCGAAAACAAGGGACCCGTCACTATTTTATTAGTATTACCCGTAACTCTACCGATCAAGTGATAGATATTCTCTAAGCCTTTAATTGTGAATTCTCGTGTACCAAGCTACAGAATACATATTAAAGGGATTGAAACTTAGCCAATTCTACATTAAACATAGCTACATTTACCTAGGAGCACCTATACTACTAGAGAGCGGGTAAATTGCCCCGCATTTACACGACAAACTTCCGAAGAAGGTAGCATCTGACGAGCCATCACTTTGATTTCGTGATAGAGATTTTCCAAATGACGGATAATCAGTTAATCCTCATCGTGATTCAAATGAAATTCGATCGTTGTTTCGCTAATATAAACATTATGCGGTGATAAAAAACCTATTGGTGTCCTCTGTAGAACCATAGTGGCTTCTAAACATCCGTAAATCTCTATGATATCTTTGCATGAGAGCATTTAGCTTCTCAATTGTCTGGATAACCGCATCCCAACGAGCACTTTTTATATACGAAGGCGAAGATATCGTGACTTCAACCCTCCCACTCTTCAACTTTTTTCTTGACTCACTGTTAATATTTTTATGGCGCGCAGAAATACTGCATTACGATCATCACTCAAATAATATCTAAGGTGAACAAATTGCTAATGTTCAAACGTTAGCCGAGTCATAAAAACGGCCCCAGGTAGACGTTACATTTCAGTTAATTTCAGTTATTCGATCCTGGTGGGCTTTGTGGATATTTTTGTTGGAATTCTCAATCATGAATGGAGTTGAAATTTCAAACCGCTATTTAACTTTGAACGATTGATAGACAACAAGCCACAAGCACCGTGGTTAGTCAACACTGAAAAACTATACCTTTTTGTCATAAATGGGGCCACTATTTTGTCCTGGAGGCCTAAAGTCTCTTATGATCATTCATGATATTTATTCTCGCTCCTTTTCCTCACTTCATATCATTCATTTTCCTTCAATAACCCTGTTTTATACAAATACTCTACAAAAATGCTGAGCCTTGGTAATCAGAGAATTTCCAAAATTTGTGGTTCTCCAGCATGTCGATAATTCCCCGATAGCCAATCATTTTTATCTGCATATGGTCTATCATTCTTCCCAAATCATTTATCACTTACATCATATTGTTAATGAATTTTGTCACTCAATCTGATTCTTGGTCATCCATGAATCATATGGATTTCTTCCCAAATCAATCATTTCTTTCTTTTTTAACCAGATAAAGCATAGAACATGGGCTTATGTGGTTCATTTCAATGGATTCTTAATCATGAGAAATTAATTCAAAACAATTTTATAACTACCTTTTGATTTTTAACGAGTTTCATGGACGCTCTTGGAGCATTTAAGACTTACACTCATCATAAGTGCCATGCAAGTAGTTGAGAATAGTACATTAGTATTGATGCCTAGAATACATTCGAGATACTCATTTTCCACTAACTGAGCTTCGCCACTAAGTTTAATGAGAATAGCTGTAGACTGTCACACGGTGGTCATTAGATACTGGGCAAGCAGCTGCATCTGAGCTTCATTTACTTAGTTAAACTCAGATCAAATGAGATCACGTTTAATTTGATGCCACTACTGTTGCTCTCGTCTGAATTTTCGGGCTCTCCCTCTGGATACCAACACAAAACATGTTTTCCCCTAAGTTGCGCTTTGGGTGCTCCATTGGATCTGCCGTCAACATCATCTTATGGAAATTTACACGCAACATTATTTGGGATTACAAGTCCGTAGGTGGCGAAGGTTTAGCGTTGCTTAACAACATATTACAAAAACATTTAAACCAGTATCTTAAACTTTTACCGCGACGAGAATAGTACGGTATAACTGAGGAGTTTCAGAATACTATAAATTGAACATAACTTTTAGGACTTTATTCAAATAAAAAATGCCTCCATTGAGTGGATTCCTCGCGCAATCAAATAAGTAATCTGTTTATAACATGTATAAAATTTCTAGGTTGTGCGTTATTCTCTGAAATTATTTAAGCAATTCTAAACAATTGTATAAGTTATGATGATTTGTTGAAAAGATATGGATTTTAGACGTAGATCAGTGCTACTGGATGCCAAAAGGAAGATGCGTTCCACCCCAATTCCTAGCTAATGAATTATTGGAGTAATAATCCCCAACCGCCCGATTCAGCTGGGTATACTTAACTATATGTATGATTCCACACAATGCCCAAACGGCTTTCTGCAATTTGACAATCCAATTTACCACAAAGGATCTTAATAAATTTGACAGAGCGTTTATCTAACAATAAGCCTAAAATGTTGTGGAATCTGTCCAAGTGTAAACGCAGTCAAAATTAATTTACTCTTAGAGAGAAAGGAATACGAAATTTAGATGATTGGCCAGTGAAACAGCCGCTAAAAGTTCAAGCCTAGGTATTAAAATGATTTAAATGATAGGTGTGGCCAATATATTTTCCGTTACTAAATTTACTTTGCCTTTCACATCGAGTCCTTTACTGCAAATAAACCACCGCACAATACCGCTCGAAGGCATCACAGAAGCGCAATTATTAACACCACTGTTTTGCCAATTTCACAGTCTAATACGCAAAATGCATTAAATTCGATAATGCTTTTAACTGTGCTATAAACTCGACCTCTTTGGTGTTATAAGAGCATCCCTATGTAAAATAATCAGCAACCCCTTGCTATGTTGACATTCACCTACGAAGATAATACATTAACAAAACTTTACCACGAATAAGCAGCAACTAAAGGCAAATTGTCAACCACACCAATGCTTGATTACCATAGATCTCGCATGAGACCAAATATTACTGTATGAATGGAGTTGGAGGAGTATGTTGAGGATCAAATGACGGATAAAATTAGATATTAAGAAGCATACAGAAGAAAGGAAGAGAATAGAACCCTATGGAACATTAAACAGATAGGGAGAACTGGGGAAATTGGGCACATTCTGAGGCACAATGGGTCCGAGGAGAAAATAATTGAAGGAAAATGAAGGGAAAAGACCAAAGAAATAGGCCAAAGGATAAATGTATAGGACAAAAAATGAGGAATGTACAAAAGAAGAACTACCAAGGAGAGAGGGAGCTGGCATTAAGCATGGAAGGATGGAGGACAACTGTCAACCAATCTTAAGATTAAACGTCCGATGATGATGGGACCCAGCTCAATATGTGTCACCTAAAAAAAAACTGGACTCCAACCAAGGGAATTAAATAATTGTGCCAAATTGAAAAGGAAGCCTCTTTTTAACGGTACAATGTACGATAACTTCACGTGGTCCAAAGACAAGTAATTTAAGATTCCAGCACACAAGTAATTTGCGTATTATCACCATCCTCATTACTGATCCACTTTTCGTAGTTCAAGCTCCGGTGAGATGATAGGATGAAACATTAGCGGACTTTAGGGCCCACATATGGAGTTTAAATCCCCCTGTAATCAATAATTCAGTCAACTGTGCTGTTAAATTCATATGAAGAATACAATCGTTCCATTAAGTTCTTAAACCACCAATCCACCTCTCCCGTTGGGTTAAGGAACGTTTTCGAGCTGTCGATAAACTTTGGAGAACGGTGGCGCAACGAAGACGCCAGGAAAGACGCTTCCTGCGCTACGGACTATGGAAGTCCGCAGGAAGTGTTGATTCTGGAAACGCCCCCAGTACGCAAAGCTTGCGCGTTAAGTTGGTTACCTCTCTGAATGAGGCGTGATTGCGACAAATCACAAATGCACACGCTAGGCGTCTACGTGCGCAACAGCGCGAGCCCACTTCTGCATGTAACAGTTCGATAACCTAATTTTGAGTCGATGCACATTCATTGCTTCCCGCTCACTTCATCATTTGCAATTTGCATGCGAGCATCATCAAGCGACGTATTATGGACGCCGATGTACTCCAAAAGCAATCAATTCGTATTTTCGCTCATCGACAGCTGTCGGTTTTTCATTTCCATATCTCCGCCATGGCACCTCGTCCATCAGGAGTTGAAAACTAATCTCTGTGCTGAAGTTAAATTGCTAGTAAAATCGCGGTAACATAGAATACAGCTACATACAACCCTGCGAGCCACTGCATGGATGTGTGGAAGGGGGTGTTAGGTCACCAGCCGTGGAAAGATGTAAGGTTTTGGGAGGTGAAATATTGACGTGTATAATGGAAGTGTATTTACTAGAGCTCAGTTTTTATTAAGGCCGCTCATTGCGCGCGAAAAGAACGAGTTTTTGCACCTATCTGTTCGGCAATGCACCTCTCTTGTTTTACCGCTTTTCTCAGACCTAGAAATGTAATGAGACATCGTTATAATATTCTCTCTATCGCTTTGAAACACACCAATTATGAATTTCTCAAGCAACTTAAACCTAGCGCGTAGCCTCCGAGTCTAGAGGGGCTCCCACCTCTATCCCTCTAAAAGTTGTAAAACGCTATCAGCCATATTCATAGATTCCTTAGTGAGCTACTATAGGCTTAGTAGTGTACTAACTAGTCGCCAACTAACAAAATCGTATTCATAGACAGCTACTAAGCTCAGCAGCGCCAAGTGAGTCACTATTTTAGTAGCTGATTCTTAAATACTCTCTCGCCTTGTTTAGAGATGCTACTAAACATGGCAGCCTGTCACAAGCGGTTCACCTCAGCAGGGTGTCCAAATGATTTTACGAACGATCTGTGTAAGTTTGTGGTGCATTACTACGTGTGGCAAAAATAAAGCTTATGACAAGCATGTATTCCCGATTTCTCTATACAATAACAATAAATGTTTATATAATATTTGTCGGATTTATGATGGTAATGCTAAAATATTGGGGAAATTAAATTATGAAACGATAGCGCCATCGTAGCAATATTGATTCATGACTTACGAATTCACGTACAATGAAGCCAGTGGCAGTTTTGTCAAGCGTTGCTTCATTGTTTCTTGGGCAGTCGCTACCTACAATTATGTAGTCCGCTACGAAAGGTGCGATAGTAGCATACTAAGTTAGTAGCTTACTGGAAAGGATCTATGACTACCATTGTTTATTATGCGATTAAGTGCTCTTAGTAGCTCACTAAGTTAGTCGCCTACCAGCGCATTTTAGCTGAAATCTATGAATACGGCCGGATATGTTTGCTCGTAGCAGTTTTATACGAAGCGTGCAGCCTTTCTTTGTATTCTACTATTCTTTTTGGCTAAATTTTCATGACCAGGGTCCCAAATACTCGCGGCGAATTCGAGGTGTGGCATAAACACAGCGAAGTAGCATCTCTCTCTTACTTTTTCATCCAAGGACTTTCCTATTATACGCTTAATTAAACCTAGTTTCTTTTATACTGTGCCACATATATAGTACGTATGCCAGAAAGAGTAAATAGGAGAGGTTAAGGACTTAGAATAATTTAACAGCAGGTATAACAATCTTAATTTGTAGATCATCCAATTCAATGAAAATAGATATTAATATTCCATATTATCTAGTGAAAATAATGTCAATAAAATGTTTTTTTGGACCCTCCTGACAAATTATCAGACGGCAGATTATTGTTTTGACGATAACATCCACCGTTAAGTGCGTTTCCCCAAACATATTTCCGTAGAGATCAAAGACTGCAACCAACTGAAGGAATTCTAAACTAATATGTGAGTGAATGAGTTCCGGGAAAGCTTTACATTCAGTTCTTACTCATTTTTAACCGTTAGTTGCCACTTTTGACTACTATCTACTTTGCTCACATAGTTATCGCTGTAAATTTCAACGAGGCACTTATGAAGTTTTATTTATTTGTGAAAAATTATTGTGCAGTGCACAGAGCTCCATATTTGGTAAATGGGAATGAGACTCATGCACTTGATATGCACTTGGGGTATTTATACCCCGCTTAAAAAAAACAACGGATACAGATCGGGGTTCAATGAGAGAAATGTGAGAACAAACCTCTCTCGATAAATTGAAATATTTGCTGAGAAACCATCCATCTCGCTTTTTCATCATTTTTTTACACTCAGGAAAAGCATTCGGAATCCCACAATGTATTTCATTACGCTAATGGATATGAAAGCTTCTCAGTTTGACGAGTAAAAATAAGCATTGGCGAAAGAGATCGCGTGAATTGCGCGGGGACGTGGGAGTTAACGGGAAGAATGATTATTCGTGGGCTGGCTGTAGAGGCATGTTTTTTTCCAAAGACGGAAGGAGTGGTTTCTGACCAGCGAAATCCAAAGTAAAATGAAAAGGGGTACGATATACGGAAGGTGGAATTTAATGTGAAGGAATGTGCAGAATTGAATTTTTGGGAAACAATAAATCTCTTACATTTACTACTGTTATGGACGGGCCCCATCGTGGCACGGAGCTCGAACACAGTTTTATTTATGTCGTTAATTCTTGCCCTGGGGGTCGGGGATCAAATAATCACATAGACATTTTAAAAGAAAAATGAAAGTTGATTTAAATCAAGTCTTTGAACATTTAATGAAGGAAACCGAACTGTGCGTCTCGAATATCTAAACAAGAATATTATAACGTCTCGGGAAGGAGAAAATTTGTGGGTACAAGCACGGATGAATGGCGCTGCGGCTACTGGTCGGAACGGGCCGGATCGCCCGCACCTCAACTCCTCCGTATCGGCTTAGTCGAATTATGACCACGGATCAAAATGACCCACTTGGCTTGACAGAGCCCTACTTACCCGACTGGGCCAACTGATCCAACAGGGTCCAAGCGCCCCAATTACCTGACTAACTAACTAACTAACCACTAACCACCTCTATGCTACATGATGTTTTCGTCCAGATGACGATTGACGTCAAGGAAAGTGAAAGGTTATACTTCCGGGACCGTTTCTCTTTGGCTATTCTGAGATCTACTAATAACATAAAAAGAGAAATCTAGTGAATGCATGCTTCAAAATAGAGGAAATCCAACTGCTTCCATCTTGAAGACAGGGAAACTCGACCATCAGTATCCGGGTCACAACACTACATCAGGTATTACGAATACCAAAACTTGCACTACTTTTGGTGGAGAGACGTTGAGTTATGTACTTGACAAATCCCGGAAATTGCGGTGAAGTAGAGCGTGTTCAACATAATATCATAGTTGATCCATTATAGCTTTAGGGATAGCGTCCGCGTTGTGTCATTTTTATGACGACAGTTTTGCGAGCGTTCCAGTTTGCTTTTTCAGGTCTGAAGTGCTCACGATGCATTTTGGCCGCAATACATAGCCCAGCAGAGGGTCAAGCGCGATTTTTCAACGAGGGAGAAGACGAAAAGAAAGGCGAGAATATTCGCGCTTGAACCTCTGCCGGGATATATATTCTACATCTGCATCTACATAATGCCCCGCGAGCCGCCGCATGGGCGTGTGAGAGAGGGTGTTAGGTCACCAGCCGAGTGAAGATGTAAGTTTTTGGAGATCAAATGGTGACAAGTAATATAGGAGTGTATTTAATGAAGCTCAATTTTTATTATGGCCGCTTATTGTTCGCGGAAAGGAGTTTTTGTACTTATCTGTTCGGCAATGCATCTCTCTTATTTAATGCATCTGTCGGACCTAGGGATGCAGTGAGGAGTCACGATGATATTCTCTATGTCGCTCGGAAAAATATCAGTTCTGTATTTATCAAGCAATCTAAGCCTAGCGTGTTGCCTCTGAGTCTCTGGGGGCTCCCACCTTAATCCCTCTAAAAGTTGTGAGACACTATATGTACACTTGTAGCAGTTTTGCACCCAAAATGCATCGTGAGACCCTCAGACCTGAAGAAGCGAGCTGGAACGCTCGCAAAACTGTCGTCATTAAAACGCCACAACGCGGAAGCTATCCCAAAAGTTATAATAGATCAAGACCGCTCCGTGGAAGATTTCACAATTACATAATAGTGTAGTTGACAAAAATGCAGCAGGTTTGAAAACATGTCCCACGCCGTTTGGGGATATGACCAAAGAAGATGGTGACTTTTCTTGAAATTATCATTATCACCATTGGTCTTTCAACCCTAAGATTGGCTGACTGCAGTTTTCCACTCTTCCCTATCTGACACTAATGCTCTTACTCCCTGGTAGCATTTCCTTCGTAAATTTTCTCTTTCTTTTGTCAGTAAATTTATTCCTAGTTCTTTCTCTGAGGACTTTTCCCTCTATTTTACCTTCATTAACGTTCTTTAAAAACCCATTAAGCCTCATGGTATGTCCAATCCATCTGGTTCTTCTGTGAATTATGTGTTCCTTTCCTATTCTACTCTTCTATACAATTCATCTTCTCTTATTTTATTCGTCCATTTTATCTTCAGCTTCCATCTTCACCACCAGGTGTCGAACGCTTCTGGTCTGCTTTTCCAATAGTCCATGTTTCTCGAATGTTCTCACATATTGTATGCTAATCTGTAGTCCTTTCATCTTTCTTTACAGCAGTTGTCTTTATGAAATCATATGATTGTTAAATAATGTTTACCTTTCGTTTTCTTCTAAGCCAAATTAGTATATTTCAACTGCGCCATAATCTTGGACGGATTCAGAGCGCATTCGGGATGCAATTGATCCGGCTTGTTGTGCATTAGAATTTAATAAAAGGCTAGTTGGCATGTCCAGCCGTAAATTGAGGGGATATCGTCACTATTTCCTCGAAGAGGCCCGCATTTATGATGTTAAGATGATAATTTTACACATCACGTTAGAGCTACATGACATTTGATGGGAATCGCCACACGGGAACTTTTCTGGACCGCCTTTCTCTCGAGCACCCTCTTTTGTGATATGCTTCCTGGATCTTTCCTTTTCTACTCTGCTGTAAACCACATAATTTCTTATTTCGACCGTCCATTCAATCTTCAGCATCCTTCTCCATCACCAGTTTTCAAAGGCTTCTTGTCTGTTCTGGTCTGCTCTTTCAATTGTCAATGTTTACGATCCATAGAGTCCCACGCTCAAAACAAATGCGCTCACATACCGTTTCAATTCTAAAATTGGAAATGTATCCTTTAATTCATGGCTACTCACTTCCCCACCAGAGATTTCTCTAAACCACGTTATACTTCCTGTCCCCTTTTGCAATGTAGAAGCCTATTCTTCTTCTTTTCCTTCCTCTCTCCCCTCAAACACCCTCGTCTACGTATCAGCCTCTCTCAACCCGTCCCCAATCCTCTTCCGTCGCATTATCTGAACCACGGCGCCAATCCTATTTCTTTCTCCACCACCGAATCTGACAATTCCTCGTTCATCTTGCTCCCTCTCATTAGATCAACTTCCTTCCTCTGCCTCACCCTCCTATCTCGGTCTTCGCAAGTCCTCTTTCCACGATGACCGATGCCGTGTGATGCAACGCTACAAGTGGAATTTTTAGCTCATACTAACTTTAATTGGCAGCTTTGCTCCTTATTTAATTCTTCTCACGGTCATATTGAATATATTTGTTTCTCTCTTTTACCAGAACAAGCGTAAAACATGGCTAAATGGGTCGGATAATAGTAATAGTAGGCTAAAGTGCAGGTTTCGGGGTATCTTAGAAGTGCTTGCAGTAAGAGCAGAATGGATTGAGTTCAAACTGTTTTGGTATTGAAAGATGATGTGATCATAGAAATGCATGACGGAAACGTTCTTCTGTAGTTTTCCCAAGTAGAGACTATTGATGAGAGTCAAATGACGAAGTAGCTTTTATCACTAAGGAAGAAATGATGTGAGTGGAAGTGGTTGGAAGTGAAAGTCATGGGTAAATGTGTTAAAAAGATACTCTTAATAGATGAAATATTAGGTGCCTTCAAAAAAGGTGGGAATTTATGAAAAAACACATGAAGAATTGCAGAAACAAAAGAGGTATGGAAAGATATGGAAAAAAGGGGGAAAGATACAAAGTAAAGTCAGATTTACAGGCCTATTAATGATAATAAAAACTTTTTGCAGTGTGTCCATCCTGAGCTGTGCACATGTCTTGACCTGGAAACGTGATAGTACATATATTTTTGTCCTCTATTTATTCACCACCCGAACCTCACCTTAGCAGTTTGCCCTGATTTTGTATTTATATGGACAAAAGAAACCCTTGATAGGTTCAAAGAGATTTTTAATTTCTCGGATTATTTGCAGCATCGAAACCATGGTAGTAAGTGAAGTTAGAATTCTCGAGGAGTTTTAATGCTACTTTTGCCCTCATGAATGAGTTTCAACAAGTTGCGCCGAAGAGTATTACCGCTTTTGTCATATCATTGGTTGGTATGAGGAAGTGAATAATTGCAGCCTGAACCTAAGTTATGTTTCTCTATTTAATGTGTCCCTGCCTCTCAATGTGCAGATGCGTCGCCTGCTTTACCCTTACGATCCCTTTAACCTACCTCTCTCTCTCGTCAACATTCTCACCTCTGCGACCCTCGTAGGCATCCAGCATTTTGCCCCGTCTCCTGAGATGCCTTTGACACTTCTTTATTTTCTCTCGGAGTGCGCAAAAGGATTTTCTCGAGAAGAGAGAGAGAGAGGGGGATTTGGATGAGGTGGTGGGTAGAGAGGTTGGTTTGGAGAATGAAGGAGGGGTTCCGTAAGCGAGAGGAAAAGGGTAAGGGTGGGGCGTGGAGTTTGGAAGAGATGGAGCCGACACCCGCATCGCCCCCTTCAGATTCGATTCCGTCGCAGTGGTGGAGTAGGGATGGCGGATCAGGGGCTGGCCGGGGAAAATAAAATAGGAGAGGGAAATATAGACGCTGGTATCTCTCTCTTTCTCTCCCTCTCTTAAGCCGATGTCTTACGGTCGAAATTTTTGGCATAATATTTTACCAAACGGGTCGGAGCATAGCTGAAGTAGGTATTTTTCCAGTTTTTCTTCCACGTCTGATCAATCTACAGCGTCCACAGCTAAGCCGGCGTTGCTGCAGAAGTTTTTAGGTCCAAAGTGATTGGTGAATTTGGAATGGTTTATTTAGCCAATATCTATAGAGTGAAGTTCATGGTAAAAGGTAGATTCTCCATACATTTTTACGCAACAGTACAAATACTACAATATCCATGCTCGCCTCTATTTTATCCATGTTTGAGTACATACGGCAGTCTGAGTTGTAAACAATATACCCGAGGCACTCTTTTTTTCCGGAAAAGGCGTAATGTTATGGCAGCCTCACCGGAGCTTGTGAGAAGTTGGCTCAGTTCAGCCTTTTGCTGATCTTGCATAAACCTTAAGTACGCCTGGATCTTTCTTGACTAGTATATATTATAGCATTTTCATGATACAGAAAGCATTCATCAGTCTCCTCTCTTGATGATAGATTTCCTGGCTATTTTAATGGCCTCCCATATGAGTTCATTGTAGTTTTAGTTTCTTGCACAAATAAGAGAGACATCCGTCTATAGATTGGTACAAACATGTATTCTTTCCAAGCACAATAAGTGGCCATAGTAATAATCGAGCTCCAGAGCTTCGAGCTTTACAGTGCAGCTCACTTTCTTTTCACTCAAAACTCCATCCATTGTCCCCCTATTTGACCGTTCGCATTGGATTCCATGGGATACCTGAGCTTCCAGGTCTCCATTCTTCTCCAGGGTTGCTCCCAAGTATCTGCCTCTCGTATTCACCCGTAGGACTTCTTCTTGCAGTCCCAATGAGGCATAATCCTGCTGGTCATGGGCCACCATATACTTGGCTTTCCTACCAAATTTTCTCCTCTCTTCTTTAATCTTTCCAAGTTTCAGCTGTAACCTTGCTTCGCTGCCCAATCTACCCAGGCGGGATTCGAACCCGCGACCCTTGGGTTATCAGGCGAGGACTTTACCCCGCCGCCACCGGGGCCGACCGTTCGTCATATTAAAACAGAAACAACAATTTCACTTTTACACAAGGTATTTTATTTCGTACGACGCGTTTCAGCTCACAGAGCCATCATCAGGTACAAGACAAGACAAGACAGGCATCTAGACGTCAAGACAAAACGTCTTGTACCTGATGATGGCTCTGTGAGCTGAAACGCGTCGTACGCATTAAAATACCTTGTAGAAAAGTTCAATTGTTGTATCTATTTTAATTTGAGTTCATCAAAAATTAATTCGTGAAATAATCTTCAAATTTTGGTTGTCTATGGTATGTAATCGTCAAAATCTGGATTTTTTCAACAAATTAATAAGTAGAGTAGTTGGAATTAAGTATTTGTGCTTGCTTACACAGTCGTGGTGGAAGTGGTGGAACCACAAAAAGAGTTAAGTAACCAGTACGGACTCATGATGCCAATCTTTCCCAAGTTGGGGAAAGATTGGCATCAATGGCATCTTTCTCAATTGGGGACATCTGGCCAGAGGTCAGAAAAAAACTATTTTCTTCTTTCCTCACTCTCCCCTCTCAAAGACAATATTAAATTCCTGGGGAAGTAACTCCTATCATTGAAGCTATAAATAATTATAGCCTCTCTTCAGGATGCTTCAGTCTCTGGAGCTGTTTGGAACTCTTGCTTAGAACTCGCGAGATTTTTAATCGTCTCCATGATCATTTGTTACTTTTGAGTGTGCCTCCTAATTCTTGGTTGCTCACAACATAATCTCTACCCTGAGTGTGTTATTCCGTATTATATCTACCCATTCCCTCGACATTGGATTATAGAGCCTTCAATTTTAAGTTGGGCTAGTTCAACAACTTTACACAAAGCATTCGGCCGTGACTGTTGTTCAATCACAAATTTCTACCTACCGACTGTATACTAAATATTTTACCACATCGTTCAAGTATATGTCGGTCAAGTGGACCTGGTTGCACTGGTAAATTCCAATTTGTGCTGTCGTCAACTCCTGGAGTAGAAATCTTCCAGTATTAGGTAGAAAAAAACCGTTTTTTCCGATGTTTAACCCATACTTGCATTTGATATTTCAAGTTCAATTTGTTTAAAAAACGTGAGATTGGAATAGCTTTTAGCACTATCAAATAGAGAACAATTATTTCTTGAAGAGGTCTGAATATAACTTAAATAATATCCCAGCTGTTTTTCAGCACAACAATGCTAAGCTTTGCTTGTTTGAAATCTATTCTTTCAGTTTTTCTATTAATAAGTACCTTTTTTAATTTGATTTCTCAAACACTAACGGCTCACCGGGAATGGGAGAGTAGAAAACTATAGAGCAAAGTTTGGAGAAGAAGCAGCAAAGGAGACAGAAAATAAGCCAGCTTTCAGCAAGCCATGTGTTTTTTAAAAACAATAAGCCTCCAGGCCCTACGCCGTACGAGATTCGAATGTAGGAGTGGACATAGAGCGCTGTTTCTCCTGCCAGGAACAAAAATCAGAGTCACTCTCTTAAGACCTCCGTTATGCTCACTTGCCAACGCCCTTCCATACGAGAATATCACGAATGTATCCGCGAGGCGTTCTTCTTTTGATTTTTCCTGACTTACATGCTGAAAACAGCTGTGCCCTTCCTTTCTCACCAATCCTCCTGGAGACTTAATGGATTGGTCCTTGTGCACGGATATTTTTAATGCAAAAAGCCTTTGCGGTATGCGCCAATGACATGGCCATTTTTACTATTTAACGAGGAAAACCTATGTGATGGTTTTTGGCGAAATCAAAACATTAGAAAATAGGTTTATGCATACAGAGTTTCTTTGCCACAAACACTGGAGATACACTTAAGGACCATAGAGATATTTAATGACCTAACCCTTATGAATGCTTGCAATATTCTGGATTGTTGCAGTATCTCTCAAAATAAAAAGGAATCCTAAGAATTAGTTTTTGAAAAACAAATCAAAATGGCAATTTAATTACTATCTAGAAAATTGGAAGCAATAAGCCTAAATATCGGCCTGAAAAGACGCATTTAATTTTTTAATGCAACTGAGACCAGATTTTTCTGATATTATCGGTGCCTGTCACTGCACCTTGGCGTTACATGATAACTGAAGACATTTTCTGGTGATATTTTTGCTCTCCGACAGTTAGGTAATAAAGGAGTTGCGACCCCATGTTCATGTGACAAAAATGAATTTAAAAAACACTTCTTTTTTCCAGCAATAGACATGCAAATGATGTATAAATACAACAAGGCATGAAATATACAATGAAAAAAGTCATTTGCCAACCGGGTTTTGAAGCCGGATATCCCAATTACCAGTCACACCACAAAGCCATCTTTCTTCAATGCATCGAAACATTTAAAATTCGCCTTGAAGGAAGATTTCTTGGTGATGTAACTGACTAACACACCTGAACTCTCATTGGGAGATCCAGGTTCGAATTTTGGTTAAGTCACGTGATTTTTTTCATTTTGAATGTCATCCTTTGGTTAAATCATTCCCCTACCTTCCTTAGAAGTGATGCAGATCCTCCTGAAACTCTCTTTATACGATGACGTACGTGAAACCTTTTCAGTAGCTCGATATTATTCTATTCTTATCTATTCCTTTATTATTTTCACCGCGCCGAAGAAAGTTTTTCACCCGTAAAGCAGCTAAGTGATCAAGAAAAACATTGTCCAATGAAAATCCTACTTGTGAATTTGATGGAGTGTATTTTATGATGCTGCATTAGTATATTCATTCGAGAGAGTTTATCTGTAGCTTCTGAATATTTTATTTTAATAAGATCAAGAGATACTTTGAGCCATTCAATCCATGAGTTCAACTTCTGTGTAGCATTGATTCGAGAGATCAGTACGGGTCACACTGTTTTTTTCATTCATTTCACGTCACATTAAGACGCAGAGAGAAGCAAAAGGGTGTGTTTTCTTGGGAAACATTCGAAATGGAAACTGAGAGAGATTCCAGCATCATTCCGAGGCTCGGGATTTTTTTTCTCTTTGTCCCGTTGACAGGCAGTCCCTGCTCTCACTCGTCATATTTAGATAAAGGGAATTTCCGAATGGTAAAAAACAAGGGGATGGAATTCCGATAGTGGCGCTTTCTGTTTGGAGGGAGATATTTCGAGTGGGTCTGGATAAGGCCGTAAGCTTTGGTGTTTGAGGTCAATCAGATTGGGAATGTTTGGAAAAGAAATAAATGACACGAGAGAATGGAATAATTGTCTATCGAGGTAAATTTTTGATTGCGCTCCTAGAAGAGAAGGATCAACAGTGTCCTAATTTTTCACAATTTGATCGCTTTTTTAAGGTCAAAGTACTTCCCTTACTCCTGATGTCATTCATCATCTCTTTAATATTTGACTTATAGTTTTAAAAATGCATGTAATTGATAAAAAACATTATACAAAATATGCCTAGTAAATTTGTAAAATAAAACGTTAGTACTTATGCTTCTCAAACTTCACAAGGCAGCTCTCGAAAGCATTTATAAACTTCATCTTCGAAAAATTTCCTTGTGTATGCCAATTGGATTTAGTATTCCAAAATTCACATAAATAGAATCATTCTAAAAATATTTATTAATGCATGTGTCTTAAATTTAAGAAAAGCCAACATTCTATAATCAGCGAAGAGAAAATTTAATCTGTCCATTTATACATATTCCTACTTATAGCGGAAGACCTTTTATTCATTTACTTTTTGAGAAATAAGATTTGAGCAGAAGAGAATTTTTACGTTTTATTCCTAATTTATTTCTCAGAAGAGAATTGTCAGTCGCTCAAATTAAGGGTAAGGAGATGACCTCTTTCCATCTAAAAAGATATGGTTTTCAATCCTTTGGAGAATTAGGATGCTCTGCAATCTACGTAAAAAGTTTAAAGATTTACCTAGCTTTCATATCTTTTTAACTGTATTCATGCTGAATTGTATATTACATTTAATCATGCATGCATCAATATCATTTCATGAGTCAGCACTGTGCAGCCATTTTTTATCCTGACCATAAAAATTCATGGCTTGCATTACCTCTCCATACCTTAATCAGTGTAAATGATATTTTAACTTAACAACGAACATCATAAATGAACGTAGTAAATTCCTTTGAGATCTTAAAAGGATTGGTAATTTTAAAGGCAAACGTCCTCCTAATTAATATTACTCTGAAATTTCTTATTATCTTTTCCAGATTGGAAGAAACATAACAAATCTTGAATGTATTTAATTAACAAAAGGAAATAGATAAAAGTTCGAGATAAGTGCAAGTGAATAATAAAATGTAAATGCTAGGACTTCTCTGTTAAGGTTAAACGGCGATGTTTTCTAAATTGTGTTAAACATGTACATTTAAATGACGCCCGGTTTGGCCATTTTTATTCGGAACATTACAGTGACATAGGATATCCACAATCACACATTACTAAAGATGCAATTTTATATAAGCAATATGATTTATATTTGAGAGAACTACAGTTTTTATCTACAGCATTATTCCTTGCTTATTTATCTTATAGTAGCCAGACAGCGTTAAAATAATGATTTTCTCAATTCCGCTGGTAAACACCATGATTTTATTGAAAATTTCTAACAATATTATAGAAAATTGCAAACAGAGCCTCATGAATTCGTCTTTAACGTAATATTCGCATCCATAAAATAAATAAAATACCTCGTGATCTTTCATATTGAGATGTCTAAAGGAAAAAAATAATTCCCATTTAGCTTCATACCTAATTGGCGGCCAATTTTGGTGCTGTTATTGCTGATGTGCCTGGGCAATTAATCGAATCACTCATATGGCGGGGAAGACCTTTTTCAGAGATGATGTCATTAATTTTGAGGAGTATGTCCATGAAATCATCCATCTGGAAATAATTTTTGGAATCGAGAACGAGTTCATTAAAACGTGGAATAAATATGTGCATAATAAAGCAGTGATGGATCAATAGTCGAACCCTATCATGCGGCGCATAGTGCGAACAGAATCGGTAACATTGTTCTTGGAATACATTTGTCATCCCTCGAACATGTAGAGAATCACTAACATGATGCTAATGAAGCTCAGGACATGGCGAGAATGTTTAGCGGAATTTAAAAAGCTAATTTCAATTGCGTCATTTAGAAGAGTAAATAAAACTTTTCGTTAATTGCTAGATCTAATAATTTAACCTCACCAACCGTCAGTTGATGAGTTTTAATTTTTTTGTAAATGAGTTTTAAAATGATTTAAAGGAGGAAAAGAAAAACGTCACTCTACAATTTTTTAGGCACGCATGACTCATGCCTACGTGAAAAATTCCAGAATCAAAATTCATAATTCCATTTCATTAAACAAAATGAATAATTGATCTAATGAGAGTCTTGCTTCAATGCGTAAAAATGATTAAATGGTGTTAAAAAATTAAGGGTGTCCCTTTTTACATTCCGAATATTTGTCAAATTCCCAGAAACTTGTCCGTTTAAAAATTTTACCCATGGATCTCATCCAAATGACGTTATTTATATCCGTATAAAATTCTATCCAATAATAGCATTGTTAATTCAAGAGCACGGGTTGAATAGTTGGGTAATTCATTCTCTGTTTATCGAAAATGTTCATTCAAATTGCAGGAGAATTTTTAAGGATTTTTAATCTTTGACGAAATGGCGAGTGTCAATTTCTACCCTGACTTCTCTTGATTACTATTGCCATTTATTTTGTCTTCCATTTCTGTGCTCAATCGGCTATTATGTCAAAGAATATCTTCATTGATTAGGATTCTTTTATTCCGCAGAGTATTATTCAAGCATCATTTCTTCGCAGCGCTTCGTAAGGCCTCTTTATTAGCAATTTGATCCATTTGATATTCATCACTCTCCTGCAACACCACTTATCAGTTTCTGCGAATATTTCTCACCTGTCTTTGTTGAGACCCAATCTTCGATGCCTTATCGTTCGCACTACCTAATGGCACACTCTAACTACCAATGTTTGAATGAAAGTTTTCCGTACTTACGAGTTTAAATATTGTTGGCTGTAGGTGAACTATGATAAATTTATTCCATTTTCATTAATATCATGGTGACTATACCTATTTTTTCGGGTACTATTGATGATGCTACTGCTAATGTTTTTATGATGTTAAACTTTTCTTCTTATTGCAGGTTTTACACCCAGTTCTTTGGGTAACTTTTCCTACTAGTTTTCTTTCAACGGCCATATGCTGGTAATTATCTCATCGACCTTCGAGTTGCACTTCTTCGTGATTATTTTCTTTGTAATTTGGAATTTTCCTTAGGTTCCTCGCTAGAATGGACACAAAATATGTTACATGCTGATAATTACTTGTTTTATTTTAGACATAAAACTCATCCAAATCAGTGGACGGAATTCAATGTGTTGTAAACCATATTATAAGTTAATCAATTAAGATTTTTTTAAACTTATTAGTACATTTTATGAATCAAAAGAACTTAAAATTGGATTGACTTTTAGGAATACAATCATAACTTCTTACGATAAACAACACATCCCCTGGAGAAATGCTCTTGACATTTGTTTACTTTGTCTCTTATAATAGTCTAACTTTTAATTAAAATTCTTCTCTATCTTGTCTTTTCCATAGATTATATCTCCGGTGCACTAATTATCTCATATTTTTCTTATCTACGCACCTAATTTGCTAATTGTAAGTATGCATACTATCCTTATCAAAAGGAGACATTTTATAGGGTAAAAGGCTATTAACATATCTAAATATTTCTTGGCAGCTGTATGACTCGCAAGTATGTCCAATTATTTTGTTTCATGAATTGAATTATTTTAATTTTTCACATAACGACCAAATAGACGAGATTAATCAACATCTAACAAACATACTTGGTTTCTTGTATCCGGCCCTATTTGCGAATGGTTGGAGGCAATAGAATACTAGCCAAAGTTGTCATTTCTTGAGAAAGAGCAATATTTCTTTTCTAGAACTGCTTTATTTTAAAACTATCTTGTTTTCTGTTACTCAATAGTGTATCGTTGACTCTACCTTGGAAAAAATATGATCACACGAGTTCTAGAACAAAAAGGGTAAAATGTTTTAGGAGGAGAATCGGGTACTTTATCGGAATTTGACTCAATATTCCAACCCAATATTACAACTGCGTATAATATCATGCCTCAAAAAAGAATGGTAACGACTTGGGCTTTTAGCGCTGAAGTCGAAATTTAAGAAAAAATTAGATAAAGGTGCGTTAATTTGTTCTCAGAATGACACCTTGAAAAGCAATTATCCAGCAAATTTAGAAAAATCGACTTTCGTCACGCTTAATCGGCATTGTGCGACGGAACGAAATAGACATCGGTCTTAGTGATGAGTGATTATTAAAGTTTTTTTTCGTGTAATTGCAGAAAATACCATTCGTCATAAGAAATATTCTTCACAAAATTTGAGGAAATTAAGAATGTCTTTAAAAAGGCGAAGAAGAAGAACAGAAGCTTTGCCATAGCCTTTTGACCATATGACCTAAAGCTTACAAGTAAATCAGTGGATTGGTACTACCACTTCAAAGGCTAAAATGTAAGAACGAGGACGAAAATTTCGCGGGGACATGTACAAAATTTCTGACCAAAGTCAGAAGTTCAGTACTTGACGTTAATTTAAAGTTTTTTTAATAGAAATAAAATTCAACTTTACTACGGGTTGGTTCTCATCGACAGCTTAACAGCTATTATGTTCCCCAAAAAGTGTAAAAATGTCATTTTGAAGACGTAATAACGAAAGTTTTTTCAAGTAATTGGATAGAAAAAATGTAAAAGATAAAACCAATCATTAGGGAATGAATTGATTGAATGGCTTTAAAAAGGAAACGTTCAGCTTCACTAGTCTTTTTTAAATCGCTTTTGCTGGAAATAATTTCTTTCCCGAAAGGAATGCAATGTCAAACGAAAAGAAACGCTCCTTTTTTTGCGCGTCACGAGCCGGTTCCCTTTAATTTGGCGCTGAGTGCCACTCTATTCATCCAATGGCTGGCGGTTCCCGCGAATCGATAGCTAGTGGTTACCGACCCATGCGGTCGAAATGCGCCCGACTCAGTAATTGAGCCGGTTTGGAGATTCTCCACCCCAGTTGGATGGAGGGTCGGGCTTTGTGGCTGGAGGGCAGTACTCTCTTCAAGACCACGAGCATGGCGAGTGGTCAAGACGGAATATTAAGCATGAGGGAACACCGAGGAGTACTTAGAATACTAAGCAGTTAATTTAACGGAGTTTCTCACCGGAGATGAACGAGTTAAAGAGTTTTTGAATATTTTATATTCCCCTCATGTTAACGCCCTAATGGAAATGTCCAGGTTAGGTTTCGTAAATTTCACAGGAATCGTTGTCCTGACCCGGTAGAATTCTCGAAAAGTCTTCGTCAACAACACTTATGTGTGTGATTTTCGCCTCGTGAACCTCATGGTTGCATGCACGAATGAATGAGTCGCCTGCTTCGTTATATTGCGCGCAGGGAATCTCGAAATAATATCTAGTGATTACAAAAAACCGTGCGACATTTACAATGGGAGAAGTTTGTCCCAGATAATTATTTTAACAAAAGCTTTGTGTTTTTTAGAAAACGAAGTCAGAAGCTCAATGTGGATTTTAATGAATTTTTCTCACAGTGAATTTTGCACGCAAGTGTTTATAGATATTCGGTGACTCAGCTGGTATTACTATCGTAGTACCTCACTTATGTTTTTACAAGCGCGGAGGAAGCAAAAAACCATTTGTTTTAGAGTTTAAGCTTCAACATCACGTATGCAACTCCACGTATGCAACGTAAGGACAACGAGTTGATATTTTTACCATAGCGGAGCAATCAAAAAACCATTTGTTTTAGAGTTTAAGCTTCAATATCATGTATGCAACTCCATGCTCAAAAATGCGTGTATTTCGTGCCATCAAACTTGAGTACGAGGAAATAACAATGGAAAATATATATACAAGAGGATTTATTGTAAAAACTGACGGTAAATTTATTTTTTCAATTCCTGTATTGTTATTTAGGCCACTATACACGGTACATTTTATTTTAAAAACGAATGTATAAATTCCTTCATGAGGAAAATTGCACCGTGTAAAGTGGCAAATTGCGTGTTTGTCTTAATAACTGAACAGGAAATGGGGCCTGCTCCAATTCCATTAATTTTCTTCTACATTCTATGATACATTCGTTTGTGCAATAAAATATACCCTGTAAAGTGGCTTTTTAAGTTAAAAAAAAAGTTTTCCATATAGCGTGCGTATTGGAAGTCAGTGCTATTGTAGGATTAACGTTTTTTGCCCTCAATTTGCATGAAATAATCATGTAAACAAATATTAGGTTAGTGATTCCAAATGAACGTTTTTCATTCATTATTTAATGTGAATATCGCTCTCGTTTATGTGTAAAATTAGTGAAGGGTTTCTGTTTCAAACAATAGTATGCAATAGGTTTCTAGAAGTTTCGAGATACATTCCAGAGAATGCGAATAAACAATATAGTTTCATGTTTATATTCCGGTTTATGTTTTGTACGAGTTATTGTATACACATTGTACTCGTTGTCATGTTTTTTCTTCTCCATATGCTTCATTTTTGTTCATTATATTAAAAATTTAGAATACTAATTGGTTTATGTCGCCTTCACCTCTATTATTAAATAAATTATCAATTTAAAAGGTAAAAAAATATGATAAGCTTCTTTTAGATGCGAGGCATGAAAACTGTTAGGAACCACTGAATTAGTCGAATAATCTTTTGAAGATACTGCCATGACTAGGGCCAGAGTCTTCAGTGTGTGTCCAAAGCAAGGTGAAACATCGTGGGGAACACACATATAAAACATATGCGGCGCAGCATTAAAGAAACTAAATTTTGTCAAGCGTATAACAGGAAGGTCCCCGGATGAAAAAGTAAAAGAGAGATGCTACTTCACTCTGGTTAGGCCACACCTCGAATACGCCGCGAGCATTTGGGACCCTGGTCATTAAGATTTGACAAAAATTTTTATAGAATACTAAGAGAAGCAGCATGCTTCATAAAAAAACTAGTAAGAGCGAAGATATAGTGTTTCACAAATTTTCGAAGGATTAAGGTGGGAGCCCCTAGAGTCTCGGAGGGTACACGCTTGGCTTAGGTTGCTTGATATATTCAGAAATATTGAGTCTCTGAGCGACACAGAATATTATAATGATGCCTCACTACATCTCTAGGTCCGGCAGAAACGATAAAAATATGAGAGATACATAGCCGAACAGATAGATAGAAAAACTCGTTCTTTCCCCTAATAATAAGCGACCTCAATAAAAACTGAGCTCCAGTACTCACACTCCTATAATACTCGTTACCATTTCACCTCTCCGAACCTTACGTGTATACACGGCTGTTGTCCTAACACCCTCTACCGCACGCCCTTGCAGCGGCTCGTAGAGTAGTATGTAGATGTAGATGAGGGCAAACCCATTTATCATATTTATTTAGAATCCTTTTATTTAAGAGTTTAAGAGCGGTTTCTTCATGTGTCCCACAGTCTAGTAGGTATGTGGACAATATCTCGTGAGAAACCTCTCGTCTTCTTTGAATATATACGAGATACACAGTCGAATATGGTTTGTAGGTCGCACTGGTTCTGAGTGGTCGGATTTCTCGAGAAAGGTCGAATTTCGAAAGAAAGCACTCTACACGAATTGTTTTATTCACTTTCAGTTGCTCCCATCTGGCTCCCCTCCTACTGCACTCTATTAGGCATCGCATCGTCACGGTGTTACTAGCAGCAGCCACCCACTCACTGCGTTCGGATGTATCTAAAAATCTGTCCCGCTGGAGTCGGCATTTCAAACTGGGAGAAAATGTATTAGAATACGTGTGTAAGATGAGGAGATGCTATATGTCTTAACCAAATGCGGCAGGAAACCGACGTTTAAAGATCCAACTCAACAATCGGAATTCCTGTCCTGAAAAATCGAAATTCCTGTCCCGGGAGTCCTAAAAAGCTCTTGTTGCAGTAACCATGATAGAAAAAGTATTTTTTCTTAAGATTTTCTTTCGATCTTCTGCAGGACAAGTATGAATGATTAGCTGCCAGACACAATGAAGAAGGTTCATTTTTAATAGAACATACCTACCGATATCAGGCGTACGTGTATGATGTGGATAAATTTATCCTAGTAAGATACACCTGGGAATTAAAGAAAGCACAAAAAATAAACAGCTGCACAATGCATAGACATTGAAATATACCTTGAAGAAAACAAATTTTTGACACTGGTAAGATAAGATAGAGGATAAAACTGAGTATATTGTCACTTGGGGAAAATGGGTTTTAAAGGTCGCATGCTTTAAATATCTTGGTTCATTTGTAACAGAGCATAATTCAATGCCTTCTAAATGAGAATTCATGTAGCTGCAGAGAAAAGAGGTCTTTTTACACAAAGGCTTGTTTTCAAGTCCCAAGATAGGCAGCAGGACTACAAGAAGAAGAACTCAAGAGACAGTGAAACGGCAAAAGATATTTGTTTCATCATATCGATGGTTTATGTAGACCAGTTGATCTGCATGAAACTGAAATGTAAATTTAGAAAATATAGTACAAATTTGGGACTGGAGAAGCCTAAGAAAAATGAACGTTATAGCTGTATAGAAGGAAGTGCGGTGAAGAAATACTGAACATTGGCAGCTTTTTGGTGTTCTTAGAATATTGAATAATTAAAATTAAAGAATATACATAATTATTGTTCAACTATAGGTGACAATATTAAGGAGGGCTGGTGATTTAGAAAGAATGATAGGCGAAAGAATGGCCATAAGAATATTTCAGGGAAGAGAACAGAGGAAAACCTAAACATATAGGTATAAAACCTAACATATAGGTATAAAGAGAGAGTGAAACCAGAGAGGAAAACGTAAACATATAGGTATAAAAAATCTCAATGACAGCCTATGGAGATTTATAGTCCATAAATGGAGGAAATTGATCGGAGATGAAGATGGACTCTAGCTCAAACCCAGGCTCAGTCAACGTGTTGCTGACTGAGCCTGAGTCCGATCTGAAGCACTAAGAACTGTGTTGATAGTTTTCAGCGATCACCGGGAGGTTTAAGCGGAGTCGTCTTATTCATACATCTGGTATGAATATGTCCACCTCCCACAAAAGTTCCTGGAGCAGACCAGCACGGCTAGGCTTGGGAGCGGTAGGAGTGGAGGGTGTAAGCCAGAGGAAGAGGAAGATAGAGAGGCAAAGGATAGAGACAGGCAGGGGAACCAAATTACTTCGCAATAAAAGCTGTAACGAAAGGCTGCCATGCAAGTGGGAAAATCACTCATCGCCGCCGGGGGATTTATACACGTACATACTACCCCATGAGCCGCCACATGGGTGTGTGACAGGGGGTGTTAGGTCAGCAGCTGTGTAAAGATGTAAGGTTTCGGGAGATGAAACGGTGACGTGTATTATGGGGGTGTATTTATTGGAGCTCAGTTTTTATTGTGGTCGCTTATCGTGCGCGGATACTGTGCCGCATATGTTTTGTATGTGTGTTCCCCACGATATATCAGAAGTTAAGGTAATTTAAAGATATTTTACTGTATATAAATATTTTATGTTTACTCCACTCACCCTTCCACACCCACTTGGGACCCAATATTAAAGCCTCATTGTGTGACGACTCAAAACGGCAGGTAGATGTGAGCGTTTAGCGGGACAAGTTTGGCTGCTCAATTCCCAAAATGGTACAATGGGCAGCGCCCGGAACTTTCGCGAAAGCTGTACAAAATCTTCACCACAGTCGTAGAAAACAATTCTTCTTCTTTGCCTTTACCCTGTTCAAACGGAGTCAGCATTTCCTTCTTTCATTTTCTTACGCCAATCTTCTATCTAGGGCGTCTTTCCGTCTCCACCCTTTACATCTGAAAATTTCCCTCAACTTGTCCTTCCATGTTGTCTTTGGCCTCCCCTACTCCTGCCACGAGCCTCCATCTTCTCAGCTTTTTTCCCTACGTAGTCCTCGTTACCTCTTTTCACTTGTCCAAACCACCTTAGCCTGCTCTTTTGGATCTTTCTGCCAATAGACCACACCTCGACCAATCCTCTGATAGGCTCATTTCTGGTCCTGTCCTTCCTAGTCACTCCACACATCCATTGTAACATTCACATCTCAGCCACTTTTATTTTCCTCTCCTGGTACTTACTGAAAGTCTACGTTTCCGATCTATGCATCGTAGCAGGTCTCACCTCCGTTTTATACATCTTCCTTTCATCCTACTGCTCACATTTATGTTACACAGCACTCCTCTCATCTTTTTTAATTCATCCAAAAGCACTTCACTCTATATTGAATCCATGTTTCCTACCCTCCGTTTCTCCTCACGCTCGGCCCGAGGTAATAAAACAACTTGACCGATGACAACCGCTCTTCCTGTACGTTTATAAACATGCATTTTGCCTTCCTTGTTGTCATAAACTCTGTTTCTGATCCAGTGATCCTCAAATCTCTCTCTTTCAGTACTTTCATCCACTCTTTATTTTTCTTCTTGTTGACCTCTAACTAGATTCATAGAGAATTCTCTAATCTTGCAAAATTACATATTCAGCATTGGGAACATCCAATTTCTTTTCTAAATCCTCTTTTTCCCGTTCCATGCTTACCCAAGATCCTCCCCTACATCAAAGTCTTCAGTATTTACTCCTAAATCAATGCCTTTGTCACTAGTCCTCCACACTTTTTAATTAAAAGGTTTTATTGAGTTCCATCTGTTTGTCTGGGTCAAAGCTTGTAATTGAAATTTTACCGACTTCCTGATGGCATATAGCTCTGATATTATGTCCCTGTACCCACTCCCAGTGAATATAAAATAATCAATAAAATGAATGGCGATAAATAAATAATAATGCGTTTACTAATGGGTTTTCTTGAGAATGAGCTATTTCTCTGCTTCAAATTTGGTAACCAAAATTTAACCAACTTCCCGATGACTCTGAACTTTGCCATTAGACACACTTCCGGAGGCAAAACATTGATTTATTTCGACTGCGTTTAATTAACCACGCGCTTATATTCGAGGGATAAACTGTCAATTTCGGATTCCCTCTTTTCTACAAAGTAATCGTTCTCCTCGATTGTGTTTCTCATTCACTGACTGATCCATTCCCAGATCCGCTCAACAAAATACGTAGCGTTACCAACACTCCTGAAAACAAATTTAAATTTTTACAAATATTGGGGTTAGGTCATGGTTGGATTTGTTAAAAAAATAGAGACTAAATTTATAAAGCTAGAATACAATTGAAAGAATGCATAGAATGTAAATGAAAAAGCGGTAATAAGAAATGGGAACAAGTGGGAGGAAGCAGAGATCCAGAAAGGCGTGAGACAGGCTGTGCCTTATCACCTGTTCTATGTAACGTGTATATAGAAGAAGCATTTCAAAAAATACGCCAAAAGATAAGCGGACAACATAGTGACCTTAGAAAAAGTGAATAAGAACTACAGAGTATAGCGATAAATATGAAAGATATAATGAGAAAGGAATACAATATGAGAATTAACAATAAAAATACAAAGGGAATGGTTTGCAGTAAAGAGGGATATGTCAATTGTAAAATAAGTATACAAGGCTAAAGCATATAAATGGACAAGGAATCCAAATACCAGGAAGCAATAATATGTGACGCAAAAAGCAAAAGAGAAATTAAAAATAGAATATCCATGGCTAAAAGAGCTTTCAATAAGAAGAAAAACTTATTACTGCAAGGAACATCTGCATAAACATAAGAAAAATATTGATTTGAAAAATATTGAAGTTTTCATATGGAGCATTGCTCTGTACGGATTAGAAACCTGAACCATTGCAAAGGAAGAAAGAAGAAGACAGGATGCTTTAAAAGTGTGGTGTTATCGACGAATGCTGGGAATCAGTTGGATGGACAGAGTTAAAAATGAAGAGGTGTTCAAGAGAGTGAGAGAAAAGGGGAATGAACTATGGAAGAGTATTGTGAAAAGAAGAGCAGAATTGGTGAGGCATATATTGAGACACGAGAGTCTAGTAAAGTGTGTGTTAGAGGGAATGGTGGAGGGGGTACGATACAGAGAGAGGCCAAGGGAACAATATCTGGCGCAAGTGAGGAAGGATGCCGGGGCAACATCCCAAGAAAAATATTAATGGAAAGCTCAATAAGATGTAAATGGAGGTCTATATTCAAACCAATCTAAGGATTGATAACTGCAAGAAGAAGACCATTAAAAGTAGTTGAAAACTAAATAGTTTGAAAAATTACGGTAATAACAGACTTATGAGAAAAAAATTATTGTTTAATGAAATTCTCCTCAAATTAAAAATAAGGTTTCAGCAAACACCCGGTTCTATGCGCAACTAATGATAGATGAAATATGCAAACCCCACTAATCTGCTGATGAAACGGAGAGACAGATTTCAAATGAAATAAAATTTGAAATTAATTATCCGTGTAGCTGTAAGTGGTGAGGTGTATAAAGTATATATCAATTTTAATAATGAATACAATGTTTGAGCACAAAATTTTTCCACCTAATACAATCTAGGAAGCCATGGAACATATATTCATTTGCATGTATACAGTGAATAAATTTCAATCTACTTTTCTGTGTTACTCCTTCTGAGTATGCAAAATGGATTTTTATTATTTAATATTTGATGCGTTTCATATAATACATTGAACTGAATTGTAAATTTATCGATAAAATTTAAGGCACGCAGTAAAAATTGTCTACCACTACACCTCAATGAATTTTAAAATTGGTCCGATGTTTTTGTCAAAACTTAAGGCCATAGCCATTACGTACTTACTTTAACATATCAATTCATTCATTTGGCTTTATATTTATATGATTCTCAAATTGAAATAAAGTATTTCCGAAAGACTTTATTTTTAGTTGTAAGCAGAACCAGGAGTTTGCTGAAGTCATCATTTATTTTACTTATAGGAGCATTTAATTAAGAGAAACACATTTTTTTTCTTAAAGGTCTGTTCTTACTGTATTATTTCCCTAATTTCTTCAAGCAGCATCTCATCCTCAACCGCAATGTCCACAAACAGCTAGCATATCCTCGATTGTATATACTCCTCTCCATTGCTCCTTCTCAATGCACCACTCACCATCTCTTATTTGTTTCATGCTCTCTCCTCGTTGTCCAGTTTTATCTTATAGTGTAACTCAACATTTATGTTTATCACTATTTCAAAAATCTCTTTCCATCCACATAAATACACTTCAAGCCTGCTTAAAGGGATTTGAGAGAGTTTGGAAGTCATTTTTTGGCTTAATCAGAGAAATTAAAACAAAATACACGAAATTGTCTATAAAAACCGTCAAAGATCATACTAAGGGGATATTCTTAATTTACACAAAGAGCCCGAGAAATTTACACAAATAATAATTGAAGTTTTTAAATTTTGTATATAATTTTCTGGCAAGAGTTGTTTTTGCAACATTAGTAATTTTTAATCTCATTTTTCTCAGTTAAAACGTAAAAGTTTTGTACCCTTAGCAATCGCTGAGTGAGGATTGTAATGGAAAGTATATTGGAACCTAAAGAATCATACTTTTTGCCTCGTTTTATAATTTATGATTAATGCTACTCTCAAGATGACGTATCCTTCATGATAACTTGGAGTTAACTGAGGGGTCATATACACTTCCATTCGTCAAGTCTTGTCATCTTTCCTCATTCCTACCCAAAGATAACTTTATACAACTGGGTCTTTATGTAAGATGATACCCGTTGTATTTTTACCCCAATCTCTTCGTGCATGATTCATATTTTCTTTTTCACATTGGAGTAGTTCTTTTAATTCTATACAACAGTTTAAAGTTTTCCTTCTGCCCGTTCAAATTCAAAGGTAATTCTTCAAATTTTGCCGTCTCTATTAGTATTAGCATAAACAGGTTATTTTATGAAATGCGTCCGTCGTGAGATCTCTGCTAATTCTCATGTTTTTTCCGGACGTAAATCTTCTAATATCCTTACTCGGAATCTTGATACTTTGCAAAAAGTTTCGGTAACAAGGGGTTCAAACATATTCCTATGGCTGGAATGCCTCCACTCAAGCCACGGCGTCAATCAGACCACTTCCGCAGTGTCGAGAACTCGCTAACCTCTCCAGTCTATGCCATGGCGTCCTATTCCGAGCCGTGGGTACTCTCCCAGCCGACTCCAACTTCAATCAACTCACTAAAGAGAAAGGGCGGTGTCGTTGCTTCCATCCACCAAAGAGCGAGCTGCACCCTTGGATGATAATATGTGAGGAATGCCTCATCTGAGAGGAAATTCGCTTTAAAACGAGATGGGAGGTGGGAAAGGAGGGTATGACTGGTAGAACGTATCAGAGGGAAAGAAGAACGCTTCTTCTTTTTCTTCTGTTTTTCTCGTTTAATAAAACACCGAGCACGGGATGATACCCTAGTCGGCTCACTCCCGAATTATTCCGCAGCGTGAAGCGAGGTTAATCAACCGCGTTGCCCGGAATATTTTAATCTAGGCGCGGAGTGTGTTTGGTGCAGTTTGGCTGCGTGAATAATTATGAAGTTTTATTCTGGGAAAGAGTGATGTTCCGTGCACCAATATGGTAATCATTGCCTTGAAATTTAGATTTTTTTTTAAAATTGAAAACCCCGTATGGGGAAGTGCGCCTCTGGTGGATTCGCCCCTTTTTGTCATAATGAAAATTTCTCATAAAATTATTAATTGAAAATGAACGAAAGCATCCATGAATATGAAAATAAACTTCGTAATTCTGCATGGACTTTTTCATTCGGTTGGCCACCGTTGCTTTAAACGCCATCCTGTGGTAATACTCCACCATAGACAAAGCTAGTGGTGTAAAATAAAATCGTTCAGGAGGAAGTTCAAAGTTAATTTCCATATTTATGATGCTTTTATTAAATAGAAACGTCAACAACATTAATTTCACCATATTATCTTTTTACATGCGTGGTGCATGCAAAAGGGTTGGGAACAAAAAATAATAGTAAAGTTTTTCGTCAAAACGTCGGCTAACATCCACACGTTAACTCGGCGAGAAGCTCTTGTGACTTCTTTGTTCCTTACCGTGCTTGAACATCCACGTTTCTACGACTTATATAATGATTTTGTGCAACACTCATACGTGGATGGGATGTATAGTTTAAATACGATATTAATGAAGTCCTCTAAAGTTCCCAATCAGGTAATGAAGGCCATTGCTGCGAACGTTTCGGTGGATTTCTCTGCCAGGGTTAACGTTGGACGAAGAATGCCTTGATGGTGGCGGCAGAGAAAACTATCGTAATATTGGCAGCAATGACCTTCATTACCCGGCTTGAAAATCGAGAGGACTTCATCATCTGAGTTTTCTTCGAAATCACTAAATCCTTTATATAAGATATTGCTTAAATTTCGGTCTTAAAATTGCCTTATTTTAGATAAAAAATAAAGGACTACATTGCAATAATGAGAAGCCTCTCTGTGGTGAAGAGGGAATCAACGACCCCAAACTCTGACCTCTCACCAATCTCTAAAAATTGGCACATATAGATGCTATTGGTATACATCTTATCTACATATATCAAATTTTGTGCAATCCACCACAAGTGTGTGTGAATTGGTGATTCCACACTAGTCATGCGCTCATCCGAGTTCAAATCTGAACCGCGCAATTTGCCAGGGCCACAATGCGCAGGCCATAACCACACTGGCAAAGACACAACTGGTGGTTAATATTATTACAGAGATCGAAAAATAGTACAACACCATCATGCAGAAGGCTAAATTGTTCCAAAATTTTAATGAGGGGTGAGTTGTTAATAATGATGGGAAGGTAATAAGCACAAGTACAAAATCTAATCCACCTAATCAGGGTCAAAGTTTCATAGAACTTATGTATCGCAATTATTATATTCCCTAATTGTACGTGGAATAAATCACATTCTTAAGCTATTGATTCTGCAGGTATTCCTTCTATTTCCTTAGTCTTATGCCTGTGGTTGTTTTTACCTTATCAGTTTGGCTCTAGCACAATAAACTAAACGTCCGGCAAGCAATAGTCTACATCATACTTTCGTTAAAGATAAATCTATATTGATTCCTTTCATCAGATAGTGGTTCCCACCCTAATTACTTCAAATATTCAGGGACACTGCTAATTTTATCGCAACCATTTTTATCAAATCTTACTTCTCTTTGTTTTATTTCATCTGAAACTAGTTCTACTTCATAACGGTACGCCGTATGCTATCAGCGTACCCTCAGTGAGGTCTTCAATTCATTACTGCCCTCTAGTCACGAACTCTTGGTGTACCATGCTGTGGAAGTCATGAAAAATTTATCTGTAAATTTTTTCTCTACGCATGAATTAAAATTAGCAACACGGTTTTTTATACACTAAATTTAAATTATGCTTGTGTTCTTTTTTCATTATCGCATGTATTATAGTGTGCGATAACAATGTCCTTAAGCGATTTCATATGTTACTTTAAAAGGAAATTACATATATATCGTTATATCAGATTCATTGCCAAATGTTAACATATGTGATTTCATAAAAACTTATCGCCATAATTTACAGGGCCTATTTTTTCACTGTGTGATTTGCAATGTGTCATTGTATGTCATTTAATTAGGGTCTGTTTTTACCTACGTAAAACCCGTCAGTCCTTTTAAACCAAGGGTGTTCCTCTTATACTACTTTTGAGGATACGCTCTAGATATCTTGAGAAACTCTTAAGGTATTTTTCCTGTGTGCCACTCATACTGAATAATATCCTTGAGGATATTTCATGAGGCAGGGACATTTTAGATACGCTCATCTTCGAGATGGATCTTTGTCAGTCGTTAATGTAGTTTTCAGCTATTCTTTTCTTCCTGTGCCTCGCCTTTCCATGAATTTGTTTTATCGAAATTTTTCTGAGTTTATTTATCTAAGTACTCCTGTTTCAAATCATTGTTTTTTTGGTCTCTAGTAGTGATGAAAACCTTCGATAGAACCACTGAAAGATGCGTGTCTGGTCGTAAATTTTAATGTGATAGTAAGATTGTTTCCATTTCTTTTAGATTAATTAAACAAAGAAAATAACTTTTGCTATGAGGTATATTGAAAAACTTCTGGAGACTATGAAAATTTTAAAACGTTTCCTAATTGTATATCACTGAAATTTTCACATGAAGTAAAGACAACAACTGCACTTCAAGTACACTCATTTTTCCTACCCTAACTTAAGCTAAGATTAAATATTTACATATCAAAATTTAATCTCCAGACATATACTTCCGTCAAGTCATAACGGAGTGTGTTATATGCCTAAACTTCCAGTATTATGCAGTGAACCTTATACCGACCTTATTTATAGGAGGGTGTATATTGCTAGTTTATCTCGTGTCGTGATTATTCGATTAAGTTTTAATACCAGCGTCTCATTGAACTCTTAATTTCTTAAACCTCCCATTGTGCAACAATTCTGGTTGAGTCGATTGAAAAGACTTAGTGCGTTCATATTTATTTATCCTGATAAAAAAAATTTTAACATTTCAAATAAAAATCACATTGTTTTTCCAATTTTTATCGATATTCATCCGTTAAAAAATTCAAAAATTTATTAATTATTGTTATGCCTATGATATTATAAAATTGGTCTCAAGTCTGCCTTGATCCTGTAGCATTTAAGGCCTATATATCAGATCAGTATCATCGATGGCTGCTTTTTCGTTGTTCATACACCCCTAAAATGTTGATTTCAGGTGAGTTAATGATGAAATACTCTGGGGATCTAAGAGACTTTATCATTTTGAAAGGCAGTGCACTGAGACTTCTAGCGTTCACAATACATGATGCAAGCAAGAGAACATCAAGGCTCGCGAAGAGGTATGAGGTTCGAGATCACAGACTTGTGGCCCATAAAAAGTCTGCAGAACGCGAGCCAAAGTCCCTCCAGCTTTGAAAGCAACTGCTTTGTAAATCAGCTGCTTTGATACTATAAAACATGGTGTCGCAGGTCCTATCTCCCGCATTTTTTGTCATCTTGAGCACCAAATCAAGATGCCGTCATTTTCAAAGCCCCTTTGCTACGAAACCCATTAAATGAATTGTAAAAAGTGAAGTGCGTTCATACTTATTTCTCTGACTTTAAATAGGATCTCTTTTTAAAACAAGGATTTCATTTTTCACTTTTTAGAACATATTTCATTTCTTTTCGTCAAGAGATTTTTATCACTAGTTCCTTCAATACAATTTTTTATTGAGTTCGAAATAAATGTATATAAGATCTAGTTCATAGACTGTAATTTATTTATGTACTTGATATTATAAAATATATTAAACTTATAAACGTCTATGTACCAAATAGTAGTTTAGCAAATTTTGGGAAAATATGCATTTTTTACTAAAACAATTGGACTCAAATTTAATTCCAAACGGTATATGGAGAATCTTGAAGAGATAAAAATCGGTAAAATAAGTAGAGAAAGGTTCAATTTATTTTCTCTGCCAAATTAATGCTTCGAGGGCTAGGTAGAATTCGGAAGATCGCCACCTCATCAACGCTAAGCGTCTGCAGTCCCCCATACTTTGATTTGTAATATCACGTAATTCATCCCCAACCACGTGTATTTGATAGATAACATTTGAAGGAACATGGTTATAATAATATAGGCTGTGTTGGAGAAGAATGCTCTCAAGTTGAGTAATCAATGGCTGAAATCATGTGAATTTTGCTTATGCGATTCTCGCAATTACTAGTCTCAATGTCTTGGACCGATGAACATACCTTGCGGAGAGTAAGACATACGGAAAGGATGTTGCGATTCGATTGAAGCCGTTGGATCGGTGGGTACTCACGGCCAATGAACTTCTACTTTAAATGTTAACAACAACAATCGCACTTTTCCTCAAATTTTATTTATAAGTACTCCGCGTTTTGACTCATAGTATCATTATCAGATAAAAGGCAGTTTAGTATAAGGAGACGTCATGTTTATGAGTCTGTTAGGAGGGGTGGGTATAGGAAACAGAAGTGCGGTAATTGGAAGAGAAATGGTTGAACGATAATACGGAAAAACTAAAAAAACACAAAAAAATGGAAAAGAGGAGGATAAGGCCTCCTATGTTCTCTTATCCCAGTCTTCTCCTAGGTTTTCTGGTATTTCTTGGTTTGTCCGTTTTACACTTCCACCTTTTACTTCTCTCTTCCCACCTTCTTTCTCCTGTTTTTTGTGCCCACCCCTCCTTTCAGACTCATTAATATGATGTCTCCTTATACTAAACTGTCTTAAACCTGATTGATACTGTGAGGCAAACCGCGTAGCACTTAAAATAAAAATCTTTACAAAACTGCAATTTCTGTTCTTAGTAAGCCGAAATTCCTCTACATGGCGTCTTACTTTTTAGAGCTCTTTTACATGATCAAGATTCTGATTCGTTTTTAGACACTTTGAAATGCAAGATGAGGAAATGTTGTTGTACGTGTTGGTAAAATAAAATGAGATTTTATTAACTATCTAACTTTTTGTGCATTTTACATGTATCGTTCATTTATTTTGAGCATAGATTACTATGCATGCAACTGGGGATCGTTGCATTCGTTAAATAAATTATAATAGAATCACATTGATAATCTCCCACTTTTATATTTTGTTCTTGGTACCATTACAGTTGCATTGATTTGAGGCATTTGCACCTTAAAATGTAGGTATAGACAAGTCAATCCAATAACAAATTTTATTTTGCGTAATTTTTATGCAATATATGATATTGCCTTTAATATTGATGGCTGGCTCATTTCCAAAGCATAATATTCCAGTTTTACATCGTTAGATTGGCGTTTTCAAAACCTAAATATGATGGCTTGGTAGAACATAATAAATGCAATACATAATAAAGAAAATGTGTATAACATTATCCTAAAGATTTAAGTTTCTCCTGGTGAATGACATTTATAAACATGAAGCCAATCAACTGGTGCAGAGCCCGAGAAGAGTTTATATATTATCCTAAAGCTTTATATCCTTGATATTATTTTATTAACGAAATAGTCTTAATGTGAGACTTTACTCAGAGTATTGAAAGCCAACAAGAAATAGTGTTCTATGCTTGGTGGCGTGATAGATTATTTCAGAAAAGCCAAAGTATATCATATACTGACATTTTACATAAGTCTTTGGAAATCATTTCCACAAATGAGCATGCGTGCGACAGAAGTTTTTGTTATTGATTGGGAACAAGTCAATGAACCATTAGCATTGTAAATTAATGGAAGTGTATTATTTCCATGCAATGATGTATGCCGTATGTGGCCCGGAAAGTTATGCATGTAATTAAATGTATGAAACATCGGTAGATTAAAATTTATTAAGCCCTAATCTATATGATGACTTACGTGTATTTTGTGCAGTATTATTGTCTTTTACCTCTGTATTAACGTATTAATGGCATAATAATGATGATATATGGAAAAAAATCAGAGTTGACGACCGTCTTTCGTAATAGTACTATCAATGATAGCACATATCTCAGTATTTTTGCCAGATTTTACGGATTAAAATGTTGATACGCGCAACATATACAAATTTATTCCTTAAATAATAAGAAAATGATAAAATATCATCCATAGTATTTTAAGTTAAGGCTTTTTATAAACAGTAAAAATATCCGGAACCCTTTTTGCCTCATTTATATCTCTCAGTCTCTGCATTATTATACCATTGATACTAAACCTTGTGTGTTCTGCTGTATACATAAATGTGCAATTTTTTTAGGCCATTGAAGCTCTAATGCACACATCACATGAGCTGCATCAGGCGAAGTACGCCCGCCAATGACCGAGCACAGAAACTATTCGTGGGCCCTCGTTTGTACAATCGCCATATTCTCTCGACTTTTGAAAACACTAGGTGCAGTTTTTATTTTACACTCAACAGGTACTCTTGAAAAATTAAAAAAATAAAATCGACCATCCAGATTCATTGTTGCTGCAGGCGGACCCATGCAACAATGGAAAACGGATTATGCACGAGGGTTTGAAAGTGCATTCAAGATTTTTTTGATGGCACGCGACCGACAGAAATAGCGCTTTAAAAAAATTGAACGGAAAATAATGGCTTTCGCGGCGGGAATAGTCATTTTTTTCGTAGCCTCGCTTTGCGCAAAGTCGCGAGGCCCCCACTGTGTTGTAGAGGCTATTTTTTTATTTTTTTATTCCGGAAGCCGCTGGGTTTGGTGACCCTTTGTTCCAGCCTTCCTCTCAGAGGACTTGGTTTATTTTTTTCACGAAAAAAAAGGAGACGAGAGAAATAAAAGGTGCGCGTGGCCTGGTTTTTGCGTTTTTCATTTGTTATTGTTTGCCCGAGTGACTGAGTGAGGGCGACGCTTGAAGTGTGAGTGAATGGCACGAGAAGCTGAAGAAGGAAGGTTTGAGGGTGGGGGAGGTCTTATATTTTCTGACAGGAGAGCAGCGAAAAAAAATACATATAAACGAGCAAATGGTTTGTTGAGTTATTATCATTTTTTTTAAACGATAACGTTGGAGGGTTGGGTTAGGAGAGAGAGGAATAGAAAAAGAAAAATTTATTTAAAAAATTCAAACTCACGAGTCAGTGGGTCAGAAAGAGATGAGAGATTATGCGATTGGGGGACTTTTGGGATAGTAAAAAAAGAAAGAGAGGAAAGGATATTTCTTTCCTTGGGTTCGAGGGGAAAAGGCATGATGGAGGGGGAATTAGGGAATGTAAGGGTTGGGCTGATGGAAGGGTTGAGAAGAGGTCAGGGAATGTGATGGAGGAGTCATCTGGAGAGAGAAATAATGAGGTAGTCAAGATTAAGGAGCGGAGGGAAGAAGACGTTAAGAGAAGGAGAGACCTGGGGCAGATAAGAGGTTGAGAAATTAAGGAACAGATTCGTGTCACACTGCAAAAAGTGATTCATGCATAATCCACTGCGAATTGCGTTGACGTTTCTGTTATTTTAACAATCTAACGGTTCTTCCAGCCAGTTCACCCTTAGTTTAGAATGAACTCCTCAAAATGTGAAATTAATTACAAAATTACTCGGTAATTTTTCATAGTTTTTTATTCTTGGTCGACCGGTTTCGTCGCAAAGGTGACATAATCAGCTACAAGGATTGAGTTTATATAGAATATAAAATTCAGAAAAGGGGGGGAGGGAGGGATAAATCAAGGAATGATACTCCCTTACTTGTGTCGTTTGTAATATACTATTTGCAGCGAGAAGTAAAAAAAATATTTTAAAATGCTGATTACTCGACCCTAACATCTCTTGTGAATACTTTTATTCGAGTTAAAGGGTTCAATGCAAATACATTTCACCAAGACGAGCAAAAAATGACTTTTAACCTAGACTATTCGTGTATTCCAGTTTTTCGTTTGGAATATTGACTTTCAATATCGTTTGGAGTATGGTGAGTGGATGAGTAAATAGGTGTTTATATCTAGATCCCCCTTATAGTGGAAGCGAAACATAATGGTTTTCGCTTAGGTAACCATTTTCAGTAGAAAAGTTCATTGCCCAAGTACTGGCTGTTTACGGGTGGCTAAGGGCTACGGTATAGAATTCAATGGTTCCATGGTCGAAAATTTTGTTTACTATCTTCAAAATGCTCAGCCTACAATTCTTATTAACTAAAACGCTCTCTATTAACCATGATCTACTTTTTATGTTGCCCCCTCTGCCGTCATCTTTGGCCGTTCAGTGTTAGATTAGATGACTGCGGCCCTTCAAATTTTATCTTTGTAATGCAACTTCCCTTTATTCCGAGCAGTTATTCTTATTACTATTAAGTACTTTCCCTTTTATTTGGTCTATACATATACCTACCCCTTGGCCTTCTGCATGGGACTTTTCCATCTATGTTTCTTCCAATATAATTCGTCATAAACCCGTTGTCCCTAAGGGAGTAGACATCCCATTTGGTTCTTCTTCTATGTAAGCAATTTTATGGTCCTGTCCAATACTATCCTTCTGTATTATTCTTCATTTCTTATTTTGGCCGTTCATTTAATCATCAGCACAGGCCTCCAAAACCAGGTTTCCAAAGCCAAAAATAAGTTGACTCTTCTCAGGTAGCACACTACGTTAATGTTGACATTGTGAAATGTGTTGCGTTCAGATTTTATGTTAAAAATATGGAAACGTTAACCCGATGTGTTACATGAGGAGTTAAATTATTCACCAGATCAGAATTAGTTTTTATTTTAAACTACAAGTAGATTCACAAGGCTGTGACCTAATGGATAACGTATTTATTTTCATGGAGAAAAAATATTTAACTAGCGATTATATAACCAAGCCTTAAATGAGCGTTTTTACATTATTTAAAGCTACAAAACCGTCAACATTGAATAATGTACCTAAACGTATTCATTATTGGCAAGATTTAAAAAATATGTAAATGACATAATTTTCGTAAACTTCTTTAGCTCGGAAAAACTATTTAAATTGATTATTTCATTTTTCATTTCATAACGTCAGCAATTTAGTTGAAAAGTCTGTTTCTCTACATTTTATTGAGACGCCAGGCGTAAAATATTATGTCATACACGGAAATCATCGGCAAGTTTGGGACGGGCATTGCGTTTGAAAGATGAATTTTTATCTCGACTGAAATAATTCCACATAAAAATATATATTTTTCGTACTTCTCGACTTGGGTTAATCGAGTGTCGAGTGCACGCTCTTCTGCAAAGTGGGTATTGAAAAAAATATCATAAAAAGAAAGAGAGAGCGAGAAAAATGTGGATGAATACATTTTCTCGGCGTGCTCTGTTGAGTGAGGCGGTGGAGGTGGGGAAACTCACGTCCTTAGCCGTAGAGTATTGTTTGCGCAAATATTGTCTATTTATACAGAAGAGGGGCGGGGAGTGGGCGCTGTTTCCGAGTGATTGGAGAGAGAATGTTAGCAGGGGGGTTGGGGTGTGTTCCATGGGTGACGTGTTGTGACTGGTGGGTTGGGGAGGTAACGGTTTACAGGGAGGGTAGGAGAGAGGTAATCTGAAGGTTAGCAAAGTCGCGCCCTTCAACGGAAAATTGTAATTTTGAGCCGATGCACGCAGGGCGGAAATTGGAAAAAGCAGGCCAAATTTAATATGGTGCTTTTTTTCCGCAACTCGAAGTAAAAAGTTTCCATTGGTTGGTATTCTTAAGGTAGGGCATTGCGTCATCAAACTAGCAAGATTCTGAAATGTCAACCAAATTGGTTATCTCTGTTCAGTCCTAACTTCCCTTTATTTTTCGATAAAATACACAAAGTTTAGGATATTTTGTAGCAATAACCGCCGTGCATGTAAAAATTAATTTGAATGATCAAATTGTAGTAAAGTAATGCGGAAAATTCTGTCTTGTACGGAAAAATTTATCTTGTGTCTTCTGCGGAAAAAATGTCTTCAAAGTAATAATGTAATTTTGAGCCGATGTACGCTGGGCTGAAATTGGAAAAAGCAGGCCAAATTAAAAATGATGCTTTTTTCCTTAACTGGAAGTTAAAAGTTTCCATCGGTTGGTATCACTGAGTTAGATGGAAAGGGCATTGCGTCAACAAACTGTAGCTTGACAACCAAATTGATCACCAAATTGGTTATCCCTGCTCTGTCCTTACCTTTCTTTGTATATCTCGACAAAATAGGACGTTTTGTTATAAAATCCACCGTTTATTAAAAATTTTGGGCTAGTTTTTCTTGAAGCATGCATTGGATACGTATATCTATGGGTTCTACTCGATATTGGCATATTTTACACCTTACATTTGGGTTATTATTAATTTTAATGAATAAAATATCAATAAAGTCGCGTACTTCAACGGAAAATTGTTTTATGAGCCGATGCACGCCGGGATGATATGGGATAAAGCCGGCCAAGTTTTAAATCGTGCTTTTTCTCCTTAAGTGGAAGTTAAAAGCTTCCAACGGTTGGTATCATTAAGTTGTATGGAAAAGGCATTGCTTCAAAAAACTGTAGCTTGACAACCGAATGGATAGCCAAGCTGGTTATCCCTGCTCTGTACTTACCTTTCAGTGAATATCTCGATAAAATAGGACGTTTGGTTAAAAAATCCACTGTATATTAAAAATTTTGGGCTGGTTACTCTTGAAGCATACATTAAATAATTAGAGCTATGGGTTCTACTCGATTTTGACATATTTTACACCGTAAACTCGGGTTATTATTAATTTGAATGAATGAAATATCAGCAAAGTCGCGCTCTTCAACGGAAAATTGTATTCTGAGCCGATGCACGCTGTGCTGAAATTAGATAAAGCGGGCCAAATTAAAAATGGCGCTTTTTTCCCTAACTGTAAGTTAAAAGTTTCCATTAGTTGGTATTATTAAGGTAGATGGAAAGGGAATTGCGTCATAAAACTATAGCCTGAAAACCGAAATAACAACCAAATTGGTTATCCCTGCTCTTTCTTTACTTCCTTTTGGATAGCTCTATATTCCATTGAATACCAAAATCTTCACATTTTATGAATTTATGATGATATCGGATATGAAAGAGCGCCCCACGCTTTTCGTTGTGGTCTTATCATTGTGTGGCTGATTTCCTTGAATTGAATATAAATATTTCCAGTATTAGGCTAAATTTTCATTCACTTGAGAAAATATTATTTTTTCCTTTTTTAGTGCGATGCTAAGATTTTTCTTTTTTTCGTTTTTTTTATATCTTCTTAGAAAAGCATGCTTAAACATTCTTTTTTTTTAGTTGTAACTTGGTGTAGAGTTCTGGCATTGAATAGCTCCATAAAGGATGTATTTTTTAAGAGGGATAAGAAATGCATTGACGCATCCCAGGCTCAGGTGTACGAGCGTTGGTATGTCGGACTAAAGTCTACTGTTAGTGACTGGAGGCTTGCCATTTTGCTATCTGGCCGCTCCATTGGGCAAATGAGCAGCCAATACCGACTAAAAACATCTCTTTCGCCTTTCTCCACTCTTACCCCCTTGAAACCGCCCTCATTCATTAATTTACATGGGATAGGATCTAGCCTAAGCTTTCTTCCTATCATTATCTACGTCACAAGTGTTGAAGTGGGTCTGCCGTGAAGGAGCTAGTCGCCTCCCATGCTACTGCTGATGAAAGTATAGCATCCACAAGATTCTCGGGTTGATTACTCCGACCTGAGAATCTCATGGATCCATATTGGGGTGTGAGTTAGATTTTGCATCTGGCTACCGGGGTTTCCAAAGTCACATACCATAGTTGGTAACATATAAATTCTCAATGGGATTTTTATTTTAACTTCATAGCTCTCCATTTTTCTGAATGCATCTAAGTCAATGCTGGGCTTCTCTGCTGGGTTGCGAATTTTATCAGTGTTTTTCTGTACCTTCTTTTATCACCGTAAATGAAAATTTTGCCCAAGTTAAAGTGTAGTTGGCCGAGATTCAGCCAATTTTTAAACACATCCAATGTCATTTGGGGATGGGAATCACGTAACCAACGAGTCTAAAAAAAATTGTACAAAAATTTTCGGCATTCACATTTAAAGTTAAAACATAATAAATAATGAAAAATTCATATGCATATAAAGAGAAGCGTGTACATCATGGTTTTTTATAGCAATTTTGTTCAGCTGAGTCACGGTCTATTCAGACGGCCATGGCTGAGGAAAAACTGGCTTCTCTTTTGAAACAGTCCAGCTTAAATTCATTTTTTGCAAAGTTTTGGCACATTCTGTGTAATTTTGTGTTAGCACATTAGTTTGTATTTACATTGCTAAATTCAAAATCCCCTTTTAGCATTGCATTTATGTCTTTTACTGAAAAAAAAACTACTTATTAGACTAATATTTGACCCAGTATTAATTATATAAAAAAATGATAAATCCTATTTTCCGAGTATGAACTTTTTTTCTTTAAAATTTGATATGGATACTTTTCCATTAAATCATCACAACATATAAGCTTTATACCGGTCACGATATATATGGATCATAAACCATAAAATGAAGATACCCACGATCACGAAATTTTATTTATTACCTATTTATTTTATGCTATGAATATCACAGACTACAGCCCTTTTTCTTCAGAGCCTCTTCTAAACTCCAAATCCTAAAAAAAATAGACTTTCCTTTACTCCCCTTATTATTTAGCCTGAAAATTATGAAAATAAGTAATGGTATATGCATATCAGCGATTTTAAGAAAAATGTCGATTGCAAAATATCAATTTTCTCTCAATGAATCTGGAGTAAATTTACCTGCCTGTGGTGAATTTCAATATGCGATAGCGTACTTGAAAAAAAGATTCAATTGATTTTTTTCTCCGAATTTGTCCTGAAAAAAGAGGAAGAAGGGATATTGTTTTTGTTTTCGTTAGTACTTATAAAAGTAACGTCGAATAACTGCGTATTTCAGAGGTATCCTTTTTCATGCATGAATTTTTGAGTAAATGTTAATAAATATTTAGTTTTTTCACACACCATGTGTCTGTGTCAAACATTTTGGCTCATTTGAACAATGAAATGAGCAATTATCTGCTTAGCGCTGAAATTATGCCTTTCCAGAGAAAAATAGATATTGGTTTCTAATATCCCAATCAGCCACTTAGTTTTACTTTGCTTGGAAATATAAAAATTAAACGGAGCTACTGCAGAGAGTAATATTCAGTTGTTTTCAATGGGCAACACCAATAGGAAATGTAGTATGTCGTTTGACTTATTATACATGCATTTTATAAAATTTAAAACTTAAATATCTCCGTTGCACTCGAGAATGTAATTGAATAAAGTCAAGTGTCCCGTGTATTAGGCACAGCTTGTATGCTAAATGATTTTTAGAGTATTTTTTTTAAATTTCGAGGAAAACATGGACTGGCATTGTGTTTAAAATGTTATTTTATTTGTAATAACCCTGCGCATTTCAATGCTTTGATAGAAGACTTATCTCCAAATTAAATGGACTTATGTCCTCCAAAAAAATCATTATGCCGTTCCAGTGAATTAAATGAGAGTAATACTTAAACTTTTGCATTCTTTATTCCTATGTACGGTTTTTTAACGACCTTTATGAGTTGAAATAACAAAAGCATTTGGCTTCGGTAAAAACCTAAGTTCAGATTGATTTAAAACTCCACTACTAATGTCACAAATTAACACTGAACTTTGCCTTTGGAAAAAAGAGAGAAGGTGGAGAAATCTAAACAACTAGACCAGGAATAAAGCTCAACGTTCTCTGTAGTGATTCAGGAAATGGCATAAACTTTTACAAGAATACTTCTTCCGTTTCATTTAGGGTTAGGTGGCCATCAATACTTCCGAATCGCTACAAAACTGGTCTGCATTGAATTGGCATATCTGGAATGACAATTTTCACTTAAATTGAAAATTATGATTGCATTGAATTGCACAAAACCCAAATAAAACCCAAAAATAGTCCTTTTTTGTGTCCCTTTTCTATAGTATTTTAAAACGCTCAAAACTTCAATAATTACTCCCCTCCAATATTAAAAGTATTTAGATGATTTGCTGTCAGTCAAAAAAAAATTGAGCGTTTTTTGTCCCGTTGTGTCACCTTATAAGAGTAGCTAAACATGTTTGGATGGATTTGATATTTTTAGGCTGATAACTTTCTGCAAAATTCCCTCTCTGTATTTTCTTTTGCTGGTTATATTTTGTAACTCAAGCATACTCTTATTTCATAGGAAAGTATAATTTAAAAATGTACTAATAACAATACATTTTTTTAGGGGTTCTGTAAAGCACTGAATAGTCTATACCTCTCTCAGAGGAGTTTTTACCACAGCTTAAATCGTATTATTTATCCAATATTACTATCTTTGAGCAACACTTTGAGTTATCCACCATTTTGATACTTCTTTTTCGAGTATGGTTTTGAACTTCAGAGAATGGGCCGTAACTGATTGTTCTATGACCTCATTACTTTCCCATACTTATGATGCTCTATTACCATTAGTATCCAACCAAGCCTATTATACTCCAAACAGTGTTACTTCCTCGTAAGAATAGGGAATACCCACTCCCCCTAAGCTTTTATAAGCTCTATCTTCAGTCCGTCAAATTTTCGTAATTTTCTCCGCCCTCTCCTGCCCTTACTCAGTATTTTTCTTCACCATCATATCGTTACCTGTTGTCTTCACCGTCATATCGCAATACTGTCGTCTTATGACAACCACTTACTAGCTTTCCTTCTTCAAACACCGTATCTATTCATTTATTTTCGTTTTTCCTTTTCACACTGCTCAAGTTTTTCATCCTCTTCAAAACGCACGTCACTAATATCCTCACTTTGCGAGATTCACTCCTCAAACTTTACAAACTGTTTCTGGAGCATATAAACAATACTTCTCTCATGCTAAAAAAGGTTTATCAGAACTGTTCGTATCGTCGATATTCAAGTTTTTTCACAATATTTTCTTCCTTCTCCATTTTCCTCTCCTTGCTGTTATTTTCCTTTTCTTTATTTCTCTATCTAGAGACCTATTACAATTCTGTTAATTGTCACGCTCATTTGCCATTCTCAAAGTAGGCTAGGAAGGGTTATAGTCTGGAATTGTTGCTGTGCATGGGAAATAAGAAGTTGGAAATCACAGAGAAATGCAGCCTTCAATGACTTCAACTAACTTTCAGACAAATTGATCAACATAGGCTTAAGGAAAAGATTTCCTAATTGTTTTATTTTGAGTGATTTCCTTTATTGAGCAGAAACATGGATAGTTGGGAGAATGAGGATAAATATCTGTAGGGATTTAAAATGCGGCTATGAAAAAGAATGAAAAGATCAAAATGGAGTGATTAATTGAGAAACGATGAAGTGCTGGCAAGGATGAATGAGAAAAGGAATATTTTAAGAACAGTTAGGAAGAGGAAGGCGAATTGGAAGGGATACGTCCTGAGGATAGATTGCCTGCTGAAAAGAAAGCAGAGGGAAAGATCGAGGGAAGGAGAGGGGAAGGAAGATGAATAAATAATATGTCGACAAATATTATGAATGGCAGACGTTCCAAAGAGCTGAGAAAGGCAGCACAGGACAGGCGCAGCAGTTTACTTGAAAACTGTCCAAAAGACAGATTCACCTTATAAAAAGAGAGGTGGGCTTATTTATGTCAAGAAAGACAAGGGCAATGCGCAGAAGAGTGTTTAAAGATTGATCCTATTGTATGTATTTCCTTCGAAGTAGTCCTCTTTTTTAATGTTTTTTTCCGAATGGGTAATACACTTCCATAAAGTTTAACGGCATGAACTTTTCTCCATTCTTTATCCCCGACCTGGAATTCAAGAATAGCACCAACGGTATAAATGACGCTGAGGTTCGGAGTGCAAGGAGAAAGCAAGCACGCATCGTAAGAACAAAATCGATCGGCTTCAGCAGCACGTGACATAAATTTCTATGAGATAAAAAGGGATCGAACGAGCGCTGATTTAGTACTTCGCGGCCCCGGGCCCGGTGTTCGATGTTGATACGAGGCGTAATGACCAGTAGAGCTCTCGTTTAAGTGCTTTCTCCGTGACTAAGGCAGACATCTTTCCCTTGGATCTGGCACACGAGCAGCAAATAGTTGGAGCCAACGGGGTAAATGGAATATATTATACATACATTTGTATAATATAAGGGGAAAAGAAGGGATTAGGCAGGTTCTGAATTAGGCCCCACATTGCACAGACTTGTCAATGAGATACCTCGGTACCCAGATCCAACTGCTGCCCTTCGCTATCCACATTCTCCCTATCCTCAAAAAGATAGACGCTTCAAAACCTAGGATTCATTACTTTTCGTAATCCAGGGATCTCAAAATCCTGGAAAACGATGGTTTTCGAGAACGTGAACACAGGACGCAATCCAGGGTGGGGCTGCGTTTAATTCGGCAGTCCACCAACGATGGTTGAGGCGTCTCCTCCGAGGTGGCGCCCCTATTTTCTGTCGACGGCATTCCAATTTTATTTTTAGGTGTCCGAAATTTTTTCCGCTTTTACAGGGGAAGAATGTAATTGATTTGCAATTATTTATTTAAAATTCTAATTGTAACTCTTTTCAGTGTTATTTCTGTGAATATCAGGTATGAGGAGAAATTAAATGGTCATTTATTGCAATATGTTAGTACACATTTCTGCTATTTCATATCACCAAGCACCGCGAGAAACTAATAATTTGCTGTATAGTTAATTGGTGAATTTCTGGGTACGAATTTTTGAAGATGACAATAATGTTGTCATCACGTGAAGGTCATTAAACTGGTTGGGTTTAGCAACGCCCACCGATTTGGTTGCGTCGCTGGTGCCTTAAGTGCAAGTATTAATCCTTGTGCTGTGGAAATGCATTTGAATTGAACTTGAATGCAGCAGCCATGTAACTTTATATTAGCACTTTCCGCGAAACATTTCGTCATATTCCAAGAAGTGTAAAAGGTATGCATGAAACAAAAATTGTTACGAGCCTCTAAGATCCAAATACTAGAAAATTTAGTCATAGAAAATTGAGATGTTGTTGGCAGATGTTTCGGCGTAAATATTTACTTCGGGAAATAATTCACCATGAAAAAAATCAAGCTATTTTTTTACATTTATTCCGAATTTCATTAATTTGTATTTTTGTAAATGAAAAAAGGTTCGCACCTTGCATTTTTGTAAATGACGTATATTATTGATTGGCATTTATCGAGAGTAACTTCATGCTAAAATCAGTTAATTAGGACATTATTTGATGAAATAAAGAAGTAGTGAAAAAGGGCTTCAATAAATACCTTCATATTATTTATTTTCATTTCACGTTTTGTGTATACATTCTTATTTTAGATCTGTGTTGTACAAAGAGAATTTTTAAAGGAGATACATGACCGGTGGCTTTGTTCAGCATTATCTTCCATATGTGATATATTTCTTGTATTGTTTTTTGCCGATGATTAAAACCCCATCCTTCAGAAATGTTTTACAACTATTGTTGCTTAAATAGTGAAATACATATAACGGAATTATGACAAGGAAATGCATAGAAAATTAAATATTTGAGGCATTTTTTTCTATCGTCTTTCTATTTTCTACAATTATTTATTTTCTTTACCAAGAATGCAAGTGTATGACATCAAAAATTGTCGATTATGTTTGTTACCATGAAATATTTTATTACAAATGTGTACGGAATAATTTATTTTCAGAATTACGCCGTTTTTCAGCATTAATGGGAAAGTTTTATGTACCATTTGAAAATAATATGTGAGAGAGCCTTTTGATGTGATGAATATTATAATACTGTCTAAGCTACTAATCTGAATCCTACTTTCATCTTTTCCTTCTCACACTGAAGTGCATTAACCCCAGTCAATATCTTTGCCCAAGCTTCACTGGATCTCCGACAACATTTCCAGACTTCTGAAATTATTTGTTTATGCTGTGAGCATTTTAATACGCGCAACGAAATACATATGACAAAGTCCTTTCATGTGATACTGTAAACCATGTCATGCTTTAAACTCTTTCATTCCAAATCGGCCCAAAAATTTGCGCTACCTCCTTTATAAATTGCATTAATCGCATCGTCTTTGATGTTTTCAAACGATGATGTTATGATTAAATATCGCATCAACGGATGATCAATTTAAATATTGAAGCTATCAGGCGGAAATCTGGTACTCCCTGCAGGACATTCTGATAATTTTATTTTCGAAAAACTAAAGTTGAAAATAAAAATATATGGAATATATCAGATTACTGTTACGGCCTGGAGTCAACTGATCCTCTTGTTCTCTATGAACTACGCACGGTCAAAGGTTTTTTTTTTGGCCGACAAAGGGAGAGTCATTGATTGATGTTCTGAATTACTCAACCAGGTATCTCGCATTACTCATTGTATTTTCGAAAGCTCAAAAGAAATTTTTTTCATCTTTAGTCTATTTATTTTAGCACTTGTGCTAGAAGCTTTTGGAGTGGTATTGTATAACATTTAGTCATGCTGACTGGTTTTGCATGATTTCCCATTCTATCTGCATGGATCGAGATGCGCATCGAAATAAACAGTCCGAGAGATTAACTGTTCCTTTTTTCGGGATTCATTCCGCGATGTACGTTTTAAGAAAACAGCAATATTTCGCTGGTCCTCTTGCCAGCTTCATCAGGTTAACTGAACTGACTTCTTAAGGCTGGGACACAATCAACGTGTACGTGTAACGTGAGCCGTTAACGGGAATACGCTAAAAGATGGCCGACGGGAAAGTATAGCGAACGGACACAATCAACGTGTACGAGGAGTTCGTGTACGCGAGAGATGGGCAACTTTCATCTCTTCCCGTGTCCCGTACGCGGAAAACCAATCAGAATAGTCCTGAGAATCCGGGAATGGGAGCCATCTGTCGACAGATACATCCAACTGTTGAAGATTACTCTTGGCGAAGACAACTTATTTACTTCCACACTTGTTTACGCCGTGATCTCTTAGCTGCGCCTGCGTTATTTAATTGTTACTCCGGGCCGTGTTAATGTCGATTGTGACCGCTGACTTGCGTTCTCCGTCTCCCGTTGTCCCGTTAACGTCTCACGTCACACGTACACGTTGATTGTGTCCCAGCCTTTAGTCTCGCTCGTCTTTATATATATGAGTCTGCACTCCCATTGTTGCTGGAATTTAAATTTGAAAAAATTCGTTCAGACTGCTACTCAACTTGTAACCGTCTTCTCAGTTGACGTTCTCCGGTCCCTTCGTAATTTCTATAGCCTCCATGATTAATGTTGTGTAATAGCATATTTCCCTAGCTATTAATCATGTCTCCTCAAAATTGAAATTATGAGTGGGGCCGCTGAGATGGTGTTCGGCTATTGCAGAAATGCGGTAATTGTAATTTTTAATTGCCCGTTGATGCTCTTGGAGGCGTATTTTTAGGGCTCTGCATGTCTGGCCTACATATGGTTGTCCACAGCTGCACAAAACTTCATATATTCCTCCGTAGAGGTTCCGTGGAAGCGGGTCTTTGGCTTTCAGAAGTACGTCCCCTGTCTTCGTCGTGTCGTAATAACGTCGTCGAGTCAACACTGCATCCGTGTAAGCCTACGAGCTAATTTTAGTCCGAGAGATTAGTTTAAACAATCAAATGAATGAAATATATGAACTGCTCCATTGAAAAACAAAAAGGCATATGAAGAATTGTCCGATGAAAAGCGTAATTGAGTTTCAATTAAGCATATCAGATTTTAAAGCATTAATTTACATGTTTATGCTGCGGATTCATTGATTTTTTTCCGTCAAACTGGACATTTCAGTTATTGAGTTGGCTTTGCTTTGAAAGTGAACCGTTATAAAATGTACCACCTCTCTGCTCTTGTTAATCCCAAACAAGGTTATGTTATTGGAAAGGGCTAAATTTAGCACTGACTTTTATATAAAAGAATTACGGTACAAAAGAGCATATACAAAACTAAACTCCAATCTGAAAAGGTTGACTTCCTGCCATTTCCCGAAAATTAACCAATTTTTCCCAAGTGACCCAGAACAAAAAAAAATATATGAAATTTTAAACGCATCTATTTGAATAACAATGCCAATATCAAAATAATTCTATTTTACTTTCGGAATATTTATCGTAACTCTAATACCAGTCTTTGGTTATTTGGATAAAATATCTCAAGCTCAACCCTTTATGATTATTCTGGCAGACATTGAGGCGTGGTTTAAGTATATCAGTGTATATTGCTGATGATATTTTTTGTTAGCGGCTTGGGAACATGGATTGAATAGTTATAAATAAACGAAAAGATTGTCACTGATGACTAAAGGAGAAAGATGCCTTTGATCACACATCGATCCCACCACATCAAAATGACACGCTGAAAAGTGCTTCCTCTGTCGAGGGGTACACATTTAATACGCTTAGCTATCACCGTGCATTTGTATTCTGGCTCATAAGGCAGTTTGAGCAAAATATCATTTTACCTAGAAATCAATGAATTTGGTCTCATAAAAAAAAAATCTCATCCTTCCAATGACACCAAAAATTCAACCCCTTACCACATTACTTTCCGAAATTTTTTACAGAAAATACAAGCCCTTTTTCATGGGAAATGGTACGTGCATGCACTCCAGAGAGACATAATTAAAAAAAAGGAATTTCTAACTCGTAAATATCGTCAATAAATTAAAAGTGTGTATTTTTTGGTTTTTATCAACTATTTTTGAAAGTTTATCATATTGTCACCGCAGTAAATTCTTCGGGTTCACAATAAACCTTCCGTATTGAAGGAGTTTTAAACGCACCGCGTGAAAAAAGAGTCAAGTTAAAGACTTAATTAGGCATTTTCATTTGATTGCTTACAATTTCTGTCATATAAAACAATATTATTGCGCCATTAATAATGCAATATTTCACTGATGTGTCCTACAGCAAATGAAATTAAAACGTACAATTCGAGTATGATCTGTATTATGACTAGGGTACTATCTCGCTTAGACTACCTTAAGTTACCATTCCTCTTCATACCTTTTCTATGAATTGATAGTCAAATATTGCTCAAGAGGACATTTTTCCTCATCATTATGAGCAATCACATTTTCGTCAAGAAAAACTTTTTATGTCAATATGTCAAAGTAGACTAGTTAATAAAATTATAGCCCATTCTAATCATGTGTACTTAATTTGAATCTCACTATACTCGAATCGTCTCATACTATTCGATATTTTTTCTCTACGTTGCTACCAACTTGTATACGAAGAAGTTAGTACATGTTTGAAGGAGCACCTGTGTGTTTTGCATTGTATTTGAGTTTCAGATGCCACACCAATAGTAAAAAGTTGTCTGTCCCTACAAAAGTGACATGCTCTTGGGCTAATCCTTTGTTGGCTACTGTGGGAACATCCCCGAAATATATCAAAGCCATTAATTTGAAAGTTCATGCAAGGTCAAATCCTCCACTACAGCTGACAAATAACTTCTTATAAATGGTTGTGAAATTTGGAGAAGAGAGGAGGATTGACAGTCAGTTGTCAATTCACAATTATAGTTTTGCTGCAATGCAGCAGCTATCCTTATTCTTTATATCTTTGCCAAGCATTTTTTCATTTTTCCAAGCATCTTTACCAAGTAAATGATATCGTTCAAACATTCAATATTCAATTAGCAGGTCTAAATTAAACTCGGTGCAAACCTACGTTCGTAACATAGGTACTCACCTCTACCGGTATTGGGCCCCTATTGTCACTGGATTTACATTTTTTGCGTTCATTGACTTTTGGCTATACCAATCTCGTCCAAATTTCTATCATCTATAGCTGCTCCTTCTTATTAGAACAACAAATGCGTATTTTATAGATTTCATAATTGCAAACCAAGCTATAAAATTCCTAATTAGGCATTGATTAACGAATGTTTCGAAATATGATCATGTCTATCTGCCGTGAGGGTTGACTTAATCGCTTCAAATTAATCAAGGGGTGAAATCGAGTGACGTCGTGAAAGTCTCCAAATAACGTCAGAATATTAAGGGTGATACTTGTCTTCATCTTTCTCAACGTTCAGAAACACCTTTTTGCATGTTTTCAAGGTTGTGTTGGAACGCAGTGTTCTTGGTTGGAACATTGCGGGACGAAGCACCACTTATAGGTTTTTATTTTTTCTGAACGAACACCTCGGTCTTCCATATTTTCTTCATGATGATCCCCTTGCATCATAAAAAAATAAATTAACTCTTTAAGCCCGTCGTTTTTAGCTGGTTTACCGCAAGAGACTGCCTGCGCTACTTCAACAACACCGTATTCCTGTATCAACAGGCTTGTGACGTCACACATCAATTCCAGATGGAAGTAGGGCTTTCCGGCGTACTGTAAAATTTGTCACTCTTTAAACCCTTCCCTTAGGATGTACAAAGAAGAGAATACCACAAGATAATTGTCATTTGAATAAATAATGTGAAGCACGATCTTTTGATTTATCAAATAAAAAAAATTTTTGAACAACCCTATTCAAGCATCCGCAAAATGTTCTTAGGAAAAGTAAACAAACCTCGAGTTCATTCTATTTATCTCTTACATCGGGGTTTGTGATACCTGTCATACTCTGAGAAATTTCTTACTTTGTTTTTACTGAGATATTACCTCCGAATAAAGGGTCATACTTATGGGTACATATTTTTTAGTTTAGCTCAACCTCAAAATTTTCAGCCATAATCGCCATGAATCGCCATTAGATTTGTATGATATGTAAGTGCCTTCATATAATCATACCTTACTTGAAATCACGTCAAGAATAAAACTGTGGTTACTAATGATATAAAATCAGAGGTAAAAAATACTGAGCATCAGTTCTTAAGTCTAGCGGAAAAGGTTGATTTAAACTGAAGTGTTTTTCCTAAGTAAGTCACACTAAAGAAATTTCCTAGGTATAACAAGTAGGTATTATAAAACAACTCTAACTGTTATTATTCTGCTCCGTTATAATGTATGTGACTTTTTCCCACGTATTTTAATGGTAATTGTGGCTTACCACTCTCACAAGTATGTATGAAAATGACAAAGAAGTTGTTGTTATGACATTAACGACACACAAATGACATATTAAATAGATAATAGACATATGGATAGGAATTTCCTGGTAAGTACATTAGGGTAGTTGATGGTTATGATGATTAGGGTAATCAAGGATACTAATTTTTACGCCACTGAATTATAGCATTCCTAAAACGAGCGACTATTGGGAACTAATTTCTATACTCGCCGAGGAAATCGAACACATTCTCCCCTGAGGTTTACCCTTTCCGCTCGATACATCATAATTGGATTACAAATCTTGAGTATTAAAAATGTTTATGCCAAATTAATTGCTGGATCATGGAGGAAAAGGAATGGTATCGTATAAATCAGAAACAATGGCCATATAACTTAGATCTCTGCAAGTGCTATGCACCAGGGAGGCCAAGAGTATTCATTGGCGAGAATTTTTATTCCTGAATGTAAGTTGGTTCTTTTTCCAAGCATAGCGTATATCCTATTGAATTCCGCAGCATGGGCGGCATTTTAAGGTAAAAGGTGTGTTGGCGTGTTCAAATTTTGTAAACGATTTACCCTCCGACAGTAAAAGCGGAGCGATATTCTATATTTGAGCTGATGTTTATTCCATTTGGAATGGCAAAGAGGTTCCCAGGAATCATGTCACCGACAGCCCTCTCGCCCCGAATGTTTACTCTATACTCGACTTCACGTGAGAAATTTGATGCGCCCCTCCTAGATCCGTCCACTGTCCGGCGAGACCTTTCAGCCAGGGTAAACACCTGTGATGATATTCATCCCTTACCATACTCGGCTCCGTGAGATATCTCGCCCGAGTCAATCACGAGTGAAACATTCCACTAAGTTCCACTAAGCAACAGATTTATTCGTTCCCATCTTCCTCCCTCTAGCATAGTATTGCCAGTGTTTCAAATATAGAATCTGTTTTTAAGTTTGTGATTCTCCTCTCCATGTCCTGTTATTTATGTTACAACTTTTAATGTTTAAATCATTCCTTTGTTTTCAGAGCATGAAGGCCACAAATTGTCAGTTTCTAGCCATGGTTTTTCAGTGACGTCATATGTTATCCAAAATGTCTAAGTTTTGCGATGAGGTCATTTAGAGATACGGAATTCGTAAAAATATATACGCTACATGAGCCTATTTTGCTGACACACTGAGAGGCGTATATGGTTTCATCTTAAAAGACGATGTGAATATTAACGAGCAGTCAAGCTATTAGTTGATGGCCCAGATTTATCTGGCTGGTTTTGAATTATTATCTTAATAATTAAAATTGAATAATTACAAAAATGTCACAAAAAAGATTAAACGTATGCTGGATAATTTATTCAAGAATTTGCCCTCTCGTCTCGTTGAAAGAGAAAAAGAACCAAAATTATTCACCGATCTCAGAATAATTATAGAGCCTTTATTGGGTGATGTAAAGAAGAATCAGCAAAAAGGTACCCTACAGAGGTAGCCAACAAAGTACGGAACTAGAATGGAAAAACCATTTTAACATGTGAAGGTAGATGAAAAACTTGAAATATATTCCACAGAAATTTCATTGGGTGTACCACGGTTTCCACCACACGTACTTTTTAATTCCCATTAAAGTACGATGATAAATTTGATGAACTAAACAAATTAGGTGGAATTTCCTCTTTTCAAGTTCGGAAAAGTTATTAGTTCTTCAAGGCACCACATAATTACTGCTTAATGTGTGGTAAACAGGAGGTGAGGATCAAACGATATAGAGTGAAAAACATCAAAAGGTGCCATAGGTCACTAGAGTCGAATTCCATTGACTAAGAATAAACATATTCTCCAATTGTCTAAGGATTGAAGGAACTCATTACGAGGTTGTACACAATAGAAATACGATGAAATCAAAGGAAAGAAATTGAGCACACCATGCTGAAATCAGAATGTAATAGAGTTACAAAAATATTTCATACACATCATTGAGAGCAGCTGAGAATTCTGACCTTCTGTTCTGTCGAGAAAAGATGAGGTTGGTTCAATCTTCCACTGACTCTTGAATTCTATGAAAAGTCGCCAGGAAAAGACCCAAGCAACTCTAATTTTCTATTTAATCTAATCTTATTGAGGTTCGCAAGACTTAAGAAGGTAGCAATCTTGGCCGGTTCAATTTCTGAAAAAGAATTTCGGGGGACTCCCGTTTTGTTGGAGTGCATAGGATTCGGCAAATATATGAAAGAAGGCAATTGGTAGCCTTTTATGTTTCGCAAATTACGCCTGCCCATAATGCTCTATTATCCTTCGCTGGCCTGTAATTGATTTCAGATGAATGTTAAGAACCGTGAGAACGTGAAGCACCAATGTCAGAACCCCAATCAAGCCTTAAAAAATTCAAAAAAAGCGGAACTGCACTTACCAGTTAGTAACTTTGGAGTTTCAAATTTGATTTAGTTTTAGAAAACTAGTAGAGTTTATATATTTTGATATTATGGTTCTAAAAATCCTTCACAGTTATTTGGAATTTATTTAAATTGTATTCATTGATAATGCACTACTTCTTTATGAAAACCATACAAATAAATGACAAGTACTAAAAAAAATCACTTTTATCCATTTGAATTTTCTGAATGAGAATTTTTTGTCAAAAAAGTTCGATATTTTCTGATGAAAGATGGAGGACATAGTGCTCACGGAAAACGTTTTAAATTATATGAAAAAGAACTAATATTTATTATTCACCAAGATTTATTTATCTTTCGCTTGAGTTTATATTGTATAAGGGTTGAATAAATAAACATATGGTAGTGATAACAGTTATATCAACAGCAACCATATAAAAATGCCTCATAGTTGGGAATCTGGACAATTTTAAACTTAAACGTTAATTGACTTGAAATTAAGCAAAATTTCTCAGAAAAATATGTGAAGCATCTAGATCAAACAAAAAATTTTTAATTGATATCGGAATATGTCAGTTTGCTGATAAAACAGCAGGTCGAGGAAAATAATTTGGAAATTTTTAGTGGAGGCAAGTATGAAATCTGCTCATAATATAAAGATATTTGAGTCGGAGTTTCAAGATGTTGTTGCTTCCAAAAAAACTTTGGAAGGAAAATGTGAAAATGGATAGAGCTAACTTTGTAAGACCTCTTAGAAATTAATTAATGAAAGTTCTACTTAACGTTGATGAACAAGGCAGGTAAATCAACAGGGAGATAATCAAATGCTCACAAAATACATAGATACAAAAATAAGAGAGTGCGTTCAGAGTTTCCGTTGGGAAGTTGCCCTTTCATAATTAAAAGTACCGAAGATTTTTAAGCGAAAATGTGCCGGAAATTGTAGCCTTACGAAAGAATTCTCCGTGAGATACATTCAGATAATGCATGGATACGGTTGGTTGGTTATTTGAGGTAGCAACCGATAACTGAAAATATTTATACCATTATAATAAATTAATTTTTTCTCACGGCAACTTCAATATATTTTACTGCCGTGTCCGCTTAAAAACTTTGAAACCGGCATACATACTTGTATAAATACAGAATGACATACAGATACATCACACGAACATACACTGATCATACTCCATACATCCAGACTTGAAAACCGACATACCTACGCTAGCGCAGCTCATACGCTGGTCTAGGATTCAAACCTTATGTTTCGGCTTCCTTGAAGCCCTATATCCTTGCGTTGCCATCTTTGACGGACCGTAAGGGCTTAAGATCTAGTTCTTGCATATCCTACTAAACTGCTATGAGAATAAATCGCAGTGGTCTGCATATTTGCTCGGAAAGCCAAACGTTCGTGGCCAGTCCTCGCCGATTTATTCTCCTGGCAGTTTAAAGGTGTTTTCAACATGGAATTCAAGCAGCGTTTAAGATACCTTTGAGACACCTCCACACTGTCCGAATCCAATCCCGAGCGCGTCAATACGAGAAGCAATTACACCATCCACCACACAGATCCAATCTCAGGTGTGTTAATAGCATCCTTAAGATGCGTATATTCAATATCTGAGAGAGTTAATGAGAAAGCGTGCACAACATAAACAACGAGAGCTACAAAAAGTGAGTGCCTTATATTTTAGAGCCAAAATACATTAAACAAATGGCCATCCATTGCCTGTTAAAAAAGTGTATAGGTAAACAGTTGTAAAGAAAGTAGTCCTATAGGTAACAGCATTGACTTAGGACTCTGTGTCTGTTGAGGAAATGTTGACAAAATGAATAAATAAGAGGAGAAAGTCACAAAGAATGTTATAGTTTGACGCGGGTGAAAGTGAAACCTACAGAAGAAAAGTAACTTTCTGCCAAAAGAACAGTTTGATGTAAAATATTGATGATACTGGGGCATAATAATGAAACCGTGCCGTCAGAAAGACAAGGAGACTTCGAGGTATTTGTGAAAATAATTGGATAATACATTATGCAAAGCATGCTGTGAGTCGCCAAAAGAAAGTGAGAGCAAATATGCAGTGTTTTCACTAGGGGTTCTTCTCCGGAATAAAGTAGTGAAATTATATGTTAATTTTAAGTCAATTTAAATCGTTAATGTGAATCCGGGGTCATATAAATAACAAAACGATAAAGTATGCAAAATTATTAGTCGTGAAAATGCTATTTATGAAGGTGAAAGGGACTATATACCGCAAAATACCATTGTATTTATTATGGGTATGACTAGCAGAGTAATTTTTCATTGCTGACTGTAGAAAGATGATGCAAATTAAATGTTATAAAATACAAGTTGGATGGTTTTCTCTATATCCCACTCCGAGGATGGCCTTGGATGTATCAGAGGAGGAAATCGAGTTTCAATTTATAAATATTATCGCTTGAGTTCGTATTTTGTTCTATTCTTAGTTGTAAGTCAACAAAAATAAGCCCGGCTGATTCCAACAATAGCGGTTATCCTCGTGTATCTTCCATTATTACTCATAAAGCGATAAATTTCTCTTCCATGATAGCTTAATGTTTCTTTGTGATTTGGGAGAAGAATTCAATTGCACTGACGTGTATTCTCCTATTCGTTATTCGTCAAGAATCAGATGCCAGCATCTCGGCGGAAAAGATTTTCACATCTAAATTTCAATCGACCATTCCGATTCAGTCGAGTGTGGTGCACAAAGATCATAATTCTGGAAAAGGTTCCGAGGCCATGTATCACCTTTTGCATCATTCTACTGATACCATTAAATCCGAGACTGCTTTTTCTGTCATAATTTTTATGTTTAGGCGCATCATATCTTCACAAGGGAGTTAAATATTTAAAGAAATGTATCTGTGGGCTCAAAACGTTCATTTAATCGTATTTTATAAGTCTCCTCTTAAGATTATTGTACTTGATTCATAACGATGATATGATCTAAATTTGCGTGCCGAACTGCCGTACATGGCCATACATGGGCGTTCAGCAAGGAGGCTAAAGACCAAAGAATGATATTGAAAACTAAAATTGCAGGAAGGAGATAACGAATATAAAATCCATATAACCACTAATTCCCTGAGGGCAAAAGGAATGTTTTAATACATCAGTTTTTCAGTGTATATCATTAATTGTTCTTCTTTAATCCGTTTTGTTGATATAGTACGGGGCTAAAAGTATATCCAGCATGTAATATTGATACTCAGCCACTCGCGAGTTGTTCAAGAACTCAAACGTGTAGACTCCCGAGTCTCTTGCGGCTTCTGGTCTATTTCATTCATCAGCTGTGTTACATTCTCTTTTTACTTGTAAAACCCTTTTACGAAGCGTCCAAATTTTCTTTGTATTTTGTTGATTTCATGAATACAGTTTAATAAAGTAGGAAAAATGCATAAAATAATTGAAAAAATGTTCCAAATACCACGACTGAAAACATTGAAATGAGTATTTTTACGGTAATAATTTTAATATTGCCATTACAGCCCCTCTCAGTTTTACAGCCATTACACGGAAATTGTCGCATAATCTGTCGTTCATTTACCAGAAAGGGTTAAGGTGGTTGAGGTGAATTTCGTTTATGTGCTGGTTTGCCTGAAACTTTTGAGTACGTGTATTAACTAGAATTATATATAAATTAAATTGATAGAAATTGCATTTTCGCCATTTAGTATTTAGTCATTTTTGTTTGTAGATTTTCGCAGCGATTAGATGCACTAGTATCAACCATTTTCGGGTAAACTGCTGCGTGATGAGCTTTAACGGCTCAACGTTTCGTTCCTCCTGCTCCTCTCCTGTCTTCTGACGACGTTCTCAGCAGGAGGAACGAAACGTTGAGCCGTTAAAGTTCATCACGCAGCAGTTTACCCGAAAATGGTTGATACTAGTGCATCTAATCGCTGCGAAAATCTACAAACAAAAATGACTAAATACTAAATGGCGAAAATGCAATTTCTATCAATTTAATTTATATATATATATTTATCAAAAATCAATTTAATTTATATATATCCTCTCCTGTCTTCTGACGAAGTTCTCAGCAGGAGGAACGAAACGTTGAGCCGTTAAAGTTCATCACGCAGCAGTACACCCGAAAATGTTTGAGACGTATTTAGTCAGTTCAATTTTGTTTAAGCATGTGACCCCCTGGCAGATGGCACATACATAACTTTATAATTTGATTGCATGTGCAATGATTCTTTAAAACGCGAAATTATGCTATGATTATTATAAAAGCTGTCAAATAAAAATATGGCTCACCAATAATATTGATGATAATTTTATATAATTTTATTTGTCGCGAGCCTTTGCATATCTCATTATGTTTACACTTTTTATTATTTAGAAACTCTCTTATAAAATTTTACTGTCAATTTTATGCACACTTTTGAGATATTTTATGATCATTGTTAAATTATTTATTCACAAGCAAGAACTGCTTTTTCTCTCTTGTAAAAACTTGAAAAATGTATTAATACTGCTTTGAACGTTAACTCAAATTTATTTTTACTGATGATGGCAAATTACGGTATTTTTATGTTTTAATGTTATTTTATTGTTATTCTATAATTTAACAGGTATTTTACTGTCATGTTAATGATCTTACTTAATACTTTACCTGTCATTTTATGTGTTTATCAGAGCAATTTCTAAAATTAAAATGTTTTTAGATGAGAAAACAGTCAAATAAATCCCATTTGAAATATTTCTTCATATCGATTGAAAACTATCCTAAATGTCGTACTAATATTTTGCTATTTAAAAAGGCACCTCTAGGTAAACCTCTGGCTTTGAAGGACCAGGAGGTTTATGTACTATAAATGATGAAAATAAAAAAATTTAAGCTTCATGCCCTGATCAATACACGCAAAAATAAGCATTTCAAAATAATTTTGTCTAAATTTCTAAGTCTGTGCCAAAAACGCCAGTCACAATCTTCTTCAAATGATGAAAAATTTTAAGATATAATTCCTGTATAATTTACATTATGAGGCATAACAAAATGAAAACGCATGCACAAAAATATGTTCTAAGAAATTTGATTTTGTTATTTTTTAACGAATGTTTAAATGTGCACTTACGATTATCACTCCAGACACCGCAATAACCCGGTCTGTTCATGCGTCTGCTATCTTGTAGGCCGCAGGTTTGAGTTTCCTGTGCAGGTACGTACTAAAATTATGGTGACTAGAAAAAAATGTGAAAATAATAACAAGATAATCGTTCACCATAGTCTTAATTACACAAGGGACCACGAGTAGCATCCGAGATAGAGATTAATAGAAGTGAAATTGTAATTCTGTTAGGTCTCAAACTGTGTTTCCCCTCTAACTGTGCAGGTGAGAACTAGTCCCTTTTATTTGCGTCCCCAAACCTATTGGGGACCGATTTAATTAACGGAGTGAGCCATGAAGTATCAATAAACTCATTGAGCTTCAATGAATAAGCGCTCTCAATTTTACCCACCCGATCGACTCTTTGGGAGGATATTTTACGCGGAACGAAATAGCATTGCTCGGAAATTAACCCAGTTAAATTTTCTGATTGAATTTCTAGTAAAGCGGGCATGATTTAACACAAAGATTGGTAGATGCTCCTCTATGCTATTCTCCTTTACAGATAATCCAAACTTGCGTCACTAAATGCTTTGATCGCGGCTCCCTTGTTTAATTTAATAACTCCCAAAGCGATTCACCTCTTCAAATGAGTTTCTTTCTTTTCCAGATGATTTGAGAGGCTTGTTTTTGACGCTCTAAAAGTGTATTAGTAATTTGTGATACTCCAGTCATCTAAATATATATTACCATCAATATCGTCCATGATAGGAGGGATCAGATTGGTGTGGTGGCTAGAGTACTGGCTAACCACACGGACGGCCAAGGTTCGAATCCCTGCAGAGGAAGATGTTTTTCTGAGGAAACCGGATCTCTATTTCTAGTGTCTTTTGGAGGGCACTTGAAGCACAGTACTCCGTCTGTCGGATGAGACGTCAAACCGTGGTCCCCTTGGCGCCTTTTGTTAAGAACAGGCTAATGCCGACGCCGGGTTTCTATCCAACCTTCCTCCCTTACCAGTCCCCTATGGCGCAAATGACCTTAGCTGTTGGTCGCCTCCCCAAAAATCCAATCCGCCCGTGATAGGCTGCTAGAAAACCGGCATCAGGGGTACTTAAAACTCTTGCCATGTTTTCCTGTAAACCCTCACCATTTTTCTTTTTCGCTTTCGAAGTTCGTTTTCCCTTCTCCAGCCTCTCTTTAAAGTTATAATTCCAATCATTAGCTACCATGAATATATTAACTTGGATGTATATTTATGGCTTATGTAGGATTCTTTAAAATTTCTTTTTTTCCACAGTATACGATGACCTGTTACTGATAAACCTATTTCTCACTTTTCCATATTTCTCACTATACCATTGATAAAATGCTTTAGTTATTTTAGCCAAGAGAACTTGTTCCTTCAGTTCAGCCATCAATTCATTAAAAAAATCATTGCACGAAAACTAGAAGCTCAGTGGCAAATGGATGTGAAACGAAAATTCATTCAAGCATTTTATGGAACAATGCATACCAGTGTCGTTATTTTCTCTAACCAATGGCCTATATTGGCGCTTGTTGGAATATGTTCTTATTGGATCATTCTGTGACCTTTCATCTACAGTAAATTTTTACATTAGCCGTAGAGTACTCGTTTCCCAAACATGCAATCGCAATGCTTCATTTAATCGAATAACTCCGAACGGGAGTAAGTTTCTGATCAAATTGTCTAAAACCTAATTTTAAGATAAATCTACTCACGTAACTAATAATAATTTTGTGGTAGTATTTATTTATTTTCTCAGTAGTTATTCGATTTAGATATCTCGTAGTTCGTAGTAGATATCTCTATGATTTATTCTAGGAAAAATGATATTCGAACTATGGAAAACAAGAGAGAAAAGCACTTTTATGAATGACTAGGGTAGTTGAGGTGTGAAAGCATATAAGTAGCGATACATGTGAGCGAAATTACAAATGAGAGGAAGGATTATGAAAAGATCATTCCTCATATTGTTTAACCACGATTTGATGCACGTGATCAACGGCGTACTTCTCTGGTGGAGATTGAGGAATCGATAATTTTTACCATGAATTTCACTCTTTTGTCCTTTCTCTTCTTTTTCCATTTCTTTTCTCCAGCGCTGGGATGAAAAAGAAAGATAAGAGAGCAAGAGGAATGTTTCCTTTTCCCAGTCGCTTCCGACTTTTTTCACCCCTCTTCCTCCATCCCCGCTTCCATCTCCCGCCGAACGACCCTCACTTGTTGTCTTTTCCCTTCCGAAACCAAAACCACGGCCCGTTTGGAAATCATTGTTCTGCTCGCGGATCAATTGCAAGATGGCTCCCTATAAACTCATTCGATCTCTTTTCTTTTTGCTCGTTTTCTCCTCGCGTGCTCGTCGCCATCGACCCGTGCAAATGAGGTCTCTTCTCCTCCCCCTCCCACCTTTCTCTCACTCCCCCTCTTTGCTCCACCTTCCCCCACTTTTCCAAAACTCCCCCGCCCCACGCCCCCCCGACCCTCTGCCTTACCCCAAGGACTGAGCCCTGTGTGATCCTGAACCCGCTCGCGCATAAAGAGAGAAAAGAATTCTATTATTCCGTTTCGCTCTCGTTTCTTTTTCTTTTCTCCCGTTCTCTCCGCATTCGTCAATTCCGCCGCTTCCACGCGACCCATTTCCATCCGAGCATATTTTGTAGAACGGACCACGGTTTTACAAATAACCGGAATTATCGATCTTTTCTATTCATGGGCGAAAGCCTTTATTTTATTACCTAGGTGATGGGGTGCTCGGATGTGACGTTTTTGACCCCAGTCAGCAGGTCCCAAACAGCAGTTTCATCACCAAGCGACGGTGAAATATTTTCCTGACGGTGGATACAAGAGTTTTCTTCTAAAATTCGAAGGTTTTTGCGATATTGAGTGGATTTTATGCATGATGCAGAAAAAAATATTTGCAATTATCCACAAAAATAAATTTTGCTCCGACCAAGGTTTCTCTGCTCCGACTCCATCAAGTGATGATAATGATGTAAATGATGTATCTGATAATGATATAAAACTATGGAAACCTATGTCGGAGTAAAATTTACTTATGTGGATAACTGCCATTTTTTTATTTCTGCATCTGACTTGTTTTCATTCCATCCAAATTCACCCCACTACTGAGAGGCAGCGTATGGCATTTATTGCGCAGATCTAGAAATTTTGGCCCGGTATCTGCATCCATAGATTCGGCCAAGATTGAAGGTCACGACATCAGCCGGCGATTCGGAAGGCAACGTGGAAACCATCAAATCAGCCTCTCTAGAAGATACAGCCTTGCATTTAATCAACTATGTGCATTATATGTTGGGAAGTCAACTATTGTGCTCAATAGGGAAACAAACAATGATACAATTCGTAAAAATGTGCATCTGGAACGTGGAAATCTATGAATTGAAATCTAAATCACTAACAAATTAGACAAGAAAAGATTAGAGGCATGTGGATCATGGCCCTGGAGGAGAATCAAGTGGAGGGATAAAATAAGGAATGAAAAAGTTTACCCGTTAAAGATTAGACGAAGAAAAGACTGTATTATACACTTAGAAATAAGAGCTTGATGAACAAACGAAACTGTTTCAGGCGTTACTTGGTGAAAGTTTTGGATATTCATGATGAAAAGATACAACTTGGTTCACTTAGTTAATTAATTCCACACTAATTTATTAAAACCGACCCGGGTTTCAGCAACTGAGTGCCATTTTTAAGGTATAACTGACTTCGGCACAACCCGGGACGGTTTTAATAAATTGGTGTGGAATTAACCAAGTGAAACAAGTTGTATCGTTTCATCATGAAGAGCTTGATGGATTGGGCACATCAGGACAGGCACAATGGATTTGTATATGGCTGAAGAAAAAATAAATAAATAATAATAATAATAACTTTTATTGAGATCCTGAGACTTTATGTACCCTAGGTTTTAATGCCAATACACATGACAAAAAAAGAATGATACGAAATTCAAAGAATTTTCACACGGAGATTAGGCCGGGAGTGTGACAGCAATGGTACCAATATGTACTTGAAACCTCTCACAGGAGGCTGTAAAAAAAACAATGACGTAAAAACATTGCTGAAGTTACATACTTATAGGGTATATGATAGATACATGTAGAAATAAAATCATTAAATACATGGTAGATAAAAAACAGGCGAAAAGTAATACAATATAAGACCAAAATTTATGATACATTCATCGCTAATTTATACTCTCGTCAATTTCAGTAACCTTATACAAAGTGCTGAAATGTAATGTTAACAATATTAATGGTAGGAACAACACAGTACAATTTCGAAAAAATGTCGACAAATATATTAACATATGGCCTTCGAAATAGGAAGAAAAAAATACAAAAGAGAAGTAAAAGGAGAAGTCTAAAAAGAACGGACAATAGATAAATAATTAGTGTAAATTTCTCGGGCTCGCCACCGGGTAAGATTTTTATATCATACAATAGATAAATACATTTACCAAATAAAGAGAAGATAGCACATAAGGAGAAATACCTTGGAGTAAGGGAACTCGTATTAGATTGGAAAGAATGGATAGCTGCACTCATCCAATCTCAGGATTGAACGACCAATTATGATGTGCAAACAAATCTGAAAAATACTATGCATGCCACTTTCAGAGTGTGTGGCAGAGGGTGAGTCCTCCCCATACAATTGTCCCAGTTAAGAGTCAACATGTACATCTACATAATACCCCGCGAGCCGCCGCATGGGCGTGTGACAGGGGGTTTTAGGTCACAAGCCGTGTAAAGGTGTAAGTTTTTTGGAGATGAAATTGTGACATGAATAATAGGAGTGTATTTAGTGGAGCTTAATTTTTATTGTGGTCGCTAACTGTTCGCGGAAAGAACGAGTTTTTGTACCTACCTGTTCGGCAGAGTACCTCTCTTATTTTATCGCATCTGTCAGACCTAGATATCTAATGAGGGGTCAAACCCATCACGCTTCTATTGCCGTCGAGCGCGGACCAAAAAGCAATCAGGAGAACAATTCATGTCTAAACAGAGGTTTAGAACATTGCTACGTTAACAAATATGCCAACATCCACAAAACGATTACGGTACTAGCAAAAATAAATTTTATTAATACTGCTAATTATTGGATGCTTTTAGATGCGATACTATATATAGCATATACTATAAGAACTAGTATATAGCATAAGTGATAATATTAATTCCATTCACACATTTATCAAGTCTACCTAATTTGAGTGGAAATTTCATAAAAAGAGCAATTACAACTATTATGATCAATCGTCATTGGTCGTTCAATCCTAAGATTGGTTGACTGCAGCCTTCCACCCTTCCCTATTAAATCTAGTTCCCTTACCTCCTGACATCTCTTCCTATTTAATTTCCTCTTCACTTGGTTCATGAACTTATTACTAGTCATCCACTGGGGACTTTTCCCTCTATTTTACCTTCAATTATGTTCTTCACAAATCCATTGTGTCTCAGGGTGTACCCAATCCATCTTGTTGCTCTTTTCAGTATGGTGTTCCATACGGTCCATTCCTCTCCTACTCTCCTGTACACTCCATCATTTCTTGTTTTGTCCGTCCATTTTGTCTTCAGCATCCTCCTCATGCACCAGGTTTCGAAAGCTTCCATTTTTTTCTGGTCAGCTTTTCCAATGGTCCATGCTTCCGCTCTGTAGGGTACCACGCTCCATACGAAGGTTTTTCACATACTGTTTCCTGGTTTGTAGTCGTATCTCCTTTTAGCACAGCATTTGTATTATGGTCCATACTGTTCATGAAAATATAATCATTTAAATCTGTTCACTTTTATGTTTCCATTGCCTCACCTTTGAAATCGTTTCTACCGCCATTCAATACCTCCAAAAACCATTTTGAGTATTTTTGGGAAAATAATCTACTTCAAATTTGTACAAAATATTCACTATGCATACTGAGACTGCCGGTTCAAAGATTGGCTTTAACTCTGGGAACTAAGGCGCAAAGCGCGCGATTTGGACTTCTTTTCCACATTGTATGCGAGGTATTCTTAAACACCTAGTTCCCTGATGGGCCGTATAATCCACAGAAAAGGAAGACTCTTCGGTAGTTTTGGTGGCTAACTCGATGCGATATCGATGAGTCCGGGGTTTAGGTCCCGGTCTAACTGAATGACTTTTCCTCTGCAGAATTTTGCAATTATGGGCACTTGCAGCGGACTCCATAAAAGTTGAACCATGGTTTGTCCCGTTCCTTTCCAATTTCATTCAACCTATTAATTTCCCTTCGTACAGAAATAGATTCACGTTGTAATTTACTTGACGATTCGATGACACTGTTAAGTTTATTCTAACGAAAATGATTTTACCTAGCTGCTCTTGGAGTGTCAATCGATGTCGATGCGTCGGATTACTTAATGTTTTTCAGCCGAGACATCGAAAATATCGAGTAGTAAAATAATCCGATGAAAATTGAGTGAGTGGTGAGTACTTTAAGAAATGTCGACAAATCGACTACTCAATGTTTTTTGTCAATGTGGCACCCCTAAGCTACACCTTGTTATACTGGGGATTTCTTGAGATAAATCATTCTTCGCTAGGGTTCCATACGTTAGAGGTGGTATGTTCTAAGAGAGAAACATCCAGAAAAAAATAACATGTACTATTCATCCTCGGGAATTGAGTCTGAATGGAATCCGCATTTATGAGAGTCATCGGTCATGCCCGTAATTGTCATATTTGCATGATTTACTATGACTTTCAGGGATTATTACTGTCAAAATGACTTCATTGTCCCCATTATAGTCGAAAATATCGGCGTAATCAGGTTACGTGATCAGAGCACGCAAAGTGATCGCCTACTGCAAAGTGAAACGCCTACTGCAAAACTATTGACGGATGATGAAATGTGATGAGTCAGAAGTCCTTCTATAGAGTTCAATTGTGATTTCACGGCTATTGATTTGCTCTGGAAAATGATTCTGGGTACTGCTGCTTCGATAATCATAGTTGCTTTAGATTAGCATTCGTTTTATTTACGATTTGCTTAGAATTTGAACAAAATACTTTTATTTTGTACAAGCAGAAATATTCCATTACTTTTCGGCAATATGATCTGGGAATTTAAATGCAAGAAAATAAACTATTACCCAGGACCAGGAGGGAAGAAATATCTAAACGTAGTAGCAGTTTTAAGTTACTCAAACCAATTAAAAAGGCCTGGTATTTAAATGTCAGTTAAATTGCTGGCCTATTCGTGGCCTATATATTTACTCTACGTTAACTGAGAGTTAAGATTTAGTGCGTTACCGTTGGTTAGTAGACAAGTGCATCGTCGATGGGAAAACGTTTTTAACTTCGGTTTCCAGGCCGATAAAATATTGATCGAGAGATTCAGAATCGAGAATAAATTAAGTATATTAATGAAACTTACCTTGAAAAAAGATAGCTTTTATTATCTCCAATCGCACCATACCATTGTTCCAAGTTGAAATATTTACGCCAGGAGTAATTATCCCGAGTTAGGAAGTTCCTTAATGTAAACATTTGAGTTTCTACATTCTGCAAACGATAACTCTTATGTCAGCCCGCCAACAGTCTGATATATTTCATTAATCCTCTCTCAGCTGACATTGGGTCAAAGTAAAGGCCAAACAACCTTACAGTTGACGTCAATCAGATATCATAAAGCCATTCTTAAGTATTATCTGGCATATAAATAGAAGCAGTCATTTTTTAAATTTCCAATACGTTTTTGAAATCGGCCGAAATTACGACCGACATTGAAGAGAACACATAAATTGAACTTATTCATTTAAATAAATGCTTTTGACGCTAGTTGTGCTATTGCTTCCAGAGTAATTTAGGGGGTAGAAAAGAGATTAAACTTAAGTATTAAAAGATCTTCCTTCTGATAAAGATTAAAAAAGATTTTGCTGCCAAAATGAGAGAGAGGTTATGACTTCGATTCCATTCTCGAATCTTTTTTTCGCGAGATTCGAGGAGTCGAATGTCCCACCCTTGTAATATTTAATTTCCTCCCCAGCCCACCCATTTCAAACCCACCCCTGTTCGTGACCCAATTCCATCCGAGCATATTTAGCCAGTGCCGGAAATTCCAATTTTTTAACGAAATATTTTTCGTGGACGGTGTAAATGTGTTTCCCCTTTCCTCAAAAAGGAAAGAACCTCTTTGTATTTTTCTACCCCGAGGGGGATTTTCGTCGCGAGACGCCCCTTCCTCCACACCCTTATGCCCTTCCTAAAGCCTCTCTCTCTTTCCCCTGTATTCCTTTTATCCCCCTTTCCCAAACTCCTCACCCTCCACCCCATTCACCGACCTTCGACTGCTACAAGAGTCCCTCGGGATAATCTTTCCCCAACCCTCAAGAATCGCTTGTTTTCTGCCGTCGAGCTGTTGAAATAACTTCCTTGTCGACAATTTCAATAATTTTGGCTTTTTTTATTGGGAAATTCTTTTCACCCTTCTGATCCATCAAAACGGATTTTTTGAATTGTATCGGTTCTTTGTGTTTCGAATTAGAGAGCAATTTCAAGGAGTCAAGGCTTACCTCAGATGGTGTGTAAAGGCAATATCCGATATTTTTAAATCCAGTCGATCACGTTTTGTGTATCTAAATCGCCATTCATTGACGTCTATCATCGAAATTTATCACGTTCTTGTCCAACAATAGAAAATTAAAACATAGAAATTGTTAGAATGATCACCCAGAACCAGTGAATTTTTAAAATATACCTTTCTTTGAAATTGATTCTAGTTAGGTTCAGAAAATTTATTATAATCTCCATTTTTTATACATCATCTTTTTGAATTGTACTGAGTGATATTTTTGGGTTCAAATTATTGGATTACGTTCTCTTTTGGTTTACTTGTGAATAAATATTGACTCAGGTGTTTTAAATATCAACTTTGAAACTCTTCTAATTAAAAATCGACTTTAATACCTCAAAACAACTCACATACGTGCATACCCATCTCGTTACTTCAATTCAGGATAGGCGAAGTCTAGAAGTATAATTATTGCCTTAAGCCTCAAAAAACCATTTCATCCATTCTCTTAACCCATTCCTTCCAATATAACGTAACCTATCATATAGTAGAAGTTTATTATAAGTGGATTCTATGAGTTTCATTCTAATAGTTTTTAATGGGAAAAAATGCTGCTTAGGAAATATGTTAGGGAAACATGGATGAAAACAGACGAATGATTAAAAAATAAAGCAATAAAACCAGCTTTTCCCTCTCTTTCCGTAGTTTGGTCAGCGAAAAAACTTTGCAATACAATCTCAGTTAATTTACCACTCCATGTTTTAATATATTACTATTTATATTTGAGTTTCCGTTTGTTCATGTCAACATAATTTAGACAAGTTTTTCTACTTTCAATTCCAGGGAATAACACCTTCTGAAGAGAATAATGACCCATTTAATTTTCAGAGAGTCTTATTACTGTTTTTTTTTGTTGAGATATTAAATGCCTTGCCAGCATTTTTGAAATTTTGCAGAAGCTCAAGAACTCAAATGTTAAAATGCAGACCTAAGGGTTCTTATGGGGAGATATCCGCCGCAAGTGTAAGCCAGAAGTTTTATTATTTCACTATATGTCGTCTATTTAATCACTGACCTTCGGCTTTTGCTTTATTTCTCCATTCTTTGGAACAAGAAGTGTATAATGCATCTAAGTAGCTATGTATGAGCCATTGTAAAGATGTGCAGCAGTGGCTGAATTTTCATGTAATAAGCCCAAAACTTAGTGCTCAAGAGACCATATGGTCCGTGGCGCTCCTAATAATGTAAGTACTCATTTGCAGGTCATTGTGTCTTAAACCGCACTTAAATTTTAGATATACTCTAAGGTTTTAGAACAATCCTCTCAACACTGGTTCCTTTCCCGACTAGAACTCAATTTTTAATTTATGAACTGTCTCCAAGCTTTGATCTTTACAAGGAAGTGTATTTTTATAAAAATTTGTATGATACCAAATTATAAAATGGATGTAAGTTCAATCGTTTTGTTGAATATATTTTTTATGATTCTAGCACAGTTCCTTCCAATATCCTCGTGCCAAGAGTACAAATGGAGGAAATTGAGTGTCCGTAGGTTTTTTTGTGATCTTAATCTTTCAGTAAATCTGTATGCTGACAGGTCTAAATAGAACTGTATTCTCCTGGGTCTGATACATTTGTCAGTTAAAGTTGATTACGAATGTCAGTTACTGTTAAGCTATACAAATGATGGTTAATTTGGTTGGAAATTTAAGCAGGACATTAACATTTGTCGATCCACATGCTTTCTGTCTCTTTTTCACATTCATCGATAAATTGCAGAACGGCCGCTCCTACGATCGGCCTGCAGAGGCTTTTACCCACATCTCCCACGTCTTGAACCAGAACTGCATAAATAAACGTAGTTAATGGTATGTCAAACCTAATGACGAGCACTGTGATAGTCAGATCCTTCTAACTTAAACTGATGTTTAAGCCGTGAAGATTTTATTAATTGTATTAGACAGGAAACATAAAAATCTTTTGCGCAGCCATTAATTTGTATGAATGGGTCCATTGACAATCACCAAATCGGTTAAAAAGCTATTTAAAATGAAAATACTTAGGCATTAACATTAACATAATACGTTACACCAACTTTTTTAGTTTAGGTTTGTAGAGAAAAAAACTTTGCAGCTATAAAAATTAATAGACTGATTTTTGAGGCAGTTCTTTATCTTATCTGAATAACAGATGTATTGATCCTTTGCAATTGATCCAAAACATAATAATCATTTCTTTTGGTAGTTAGATTATACAGTCGTATGCATAAAATGTGTTTCATCTAGGAACGTCCAGGTCAGCATTAAGTTTTTGAACACGTGGAAGAAAATATGTCACATATTAATTTAACAACACTATGAGAGGTATTCTCAACTGTGCGGTAACCGCGAAATCATTTCGACCAATGCTAGAATGAGATCTTAATGCTGAACTTTAGATCAGCTGCAATGCCAAGTACACGCTTCATCATGTTCATGAATTTCCACTCGTGGATAATACAAAAGATAGGCCTTTCATTCCATTTTTGAGTCTTCCGTTATGATTACAAAAATATTTGCCAAGGCTAAACGAACGCATGAAAAAAGTTTATTTAAAAAATACTCTCCGACTAGGAAAATTTCATACACTTTGAGACGATACAAAAAACTCGTAATAAAGGAGACTGCTTGAACAGGCGCATATTAACTGGTAAAAAGAAGCATAGAAACTTCTCTATTGCTAGCTTGGAATTGAATATCACGTTCATGCCCCGAAGGAGATTAAATTAATGTCGAGACCAGATGCCAAGCGAAAGGCAGCGCCAAATGTTGAAAATTGCGTGAAGTTTTGTGCGAGTTAATTAAACGGGATCTGAGACATGAGTGACGATAATTTTCAATCGTTGGAACCCTTCGCTTGCCTTTCGCAACGAGGGGTGACACTAGAAGACTAGTTGAGGACAAAAACAAAGAAAAGTAAACGAATGGTGCTAGAAAAAAGTTCGTAGGAATTTCAACGCGCCAAAAAAACATATTTGAACAAAAAACCATATTGTTTCAGGCTCAACGTTGGGCTGACACTTGAATGATCTTTATATCAAGTATTTTATTTAGGACCTAATTTTTGCAGTATCTACTCTTTCCAAATAATTCGCCTTTTTTGTCTTTCTCAATTACTCCTTCAGCATTGCTATCAGTCTCGCTATCGAACATTTTCATCAGCTGAGAAGAATTTTGCGACTACGTTGGCACTTATTTTCAAAATTTAAAAATTCATAGATTTCACCTTCATTTCAACTATACACCTCGGTACGGGGTACAATTTGGCTGGTGAAATATCATTTACTGCACCCATTCTTACTTAAATTCTAGGATACCGACGCCTGCTTTTGTAATCCGTGGTTTAATATATTCTAAATATGAAAATAGAAGTCTAAATGCTCTTAAATTAAATGAGCTTGAGTTAGTTTATCGTCTGATGAAATTTACACACCTCTCAGTAAACATCAATTTTACATAACCTGCGCCATCCTGCGGCTATTGCTATTTAGACATTATAAATCTGGTCCTAACTATGAACATTTTCTGGCATAAAATTCTGTATTATTATCTAAATTGTAATGGCAAATTAAGACTAGTGCAGGTTAAGTCTCTCGTTTTTAAGAATCTGTCCGCGTTTCTAAGATCTCCTTCCGTGTGATTCGAGCCTCCCTCTCTGTATTCACTGCTCATAAAGAGCTAAATCCTCGACCATTGGCTTACTTTTAATATACTTAAATCGTTATTCTCACCATGCCTGCTCACCGGTTCAAACACTTGTCTGAATACTTAAAAATTACTTTGAAAGTTATTTCTTCCGACTTTTCTACCCTTATTTGCTTGCAATAAACTGGAAATCATACCTTATTGTTCGTATAAGTTCTCATGAGTATCTAGCGTATCATGTCGTGATGTATTCCATAGACTTTCAGCTTGACGAGTAATTTTGAAAGCGGCGCTTTATCGGATGCTTGTTAGAAATCTAAAACCTTCGCATCTACCTGGAAGAGCCTTTCTTCTGAGAAAACTCAATCGCGAAGAAAGACAGCTATCTGGGTTTCGCAACACCTGCCTGGCCGGAATCCGTGCTGATTTTGTGTTGTTGAGGATTAAGTTTGTGTTTCTTGGTAACGGTTGAGAGAAAGTAAATACTGTTGATACATGGCATTGTCTGTCAAGTAATTTTTTAATTAACACTCGCTAATAACCGAAAACAACCAAGAGGTTATGGTCCCAGGGCTACCAGAGCTTGTTAGAAAAAGGAAAATAATAACGTTGGAATTAAAATTAAGAAGAAAAACTGTAAAGAAAAGAAAGAAAGACGTAAAAAATGGCAGCGTCGAGTAACGATGTCACGCACATACAGAAACTGAAGGACGCATCTACCTACGCAATGTGGTCCTTTCAAATAAAAATTCTGTTTAGAGCAAAGGAAATAATCGAAACAATAGAAGATAACGACTTGTGCGAAAAAGAAGAAAGAAACCCTAATGAGTTACGAAGATGGAACACGAAGGACGCAAAGGCTCAACATTTCATAGTGTCCACAATATATAGATCCGTGGTCCAACACATTATGACCTGTAAAATGGCCAAGAAAATGTTCGAGAAACTGAAATTAATCTACGAGAACGATACAGAAACACAAAAGTACCAGCTCTTGCAGGAATTCTACGCATTTAAGTACGACCGATCGAAGGACGTCATGTCAAATATAAGCAATCTCCAGAACGTTGCACACCGACTCAATGGACTCCAACAACCCGTAGATGATCTGATGATAATAGCTAAGATGATTTCCATCCTTCCAGAAGAATACAGACATTTCTCGAGCGCATGAGATTCAGTAAGAGGAGCGGACAAGGCATTAGAGGACCTTTGCGCACGACTACAAAGCGAAGAAACAAAGCTCAAGACGGAGAGTGGCACAGGTGTAGTATCTTTTGCAGCCGATCACAAAGCCGGTAAAAATAAGTATAAAAATGAAATGGTATGTTTCTCCTGTAAGGAAAGAGGTCACGTAAAAGCTGCATGTCCTAACAGAGGGTGTACAATATGTAAAAGAACAAACCATACAGATAAGGATTGTTTCTTCCGAAAAGAAGTTTGTAGTATTTGTAAGAAAACGAATCACAATGAGTAAAAATTGTTTCTTTAAAAATTATAGTAAGTCGAATGAGAAAGGCAAAAGAGGTAGAGCACAAAAAGAAGGCACAAAAGTAGCATTTTTAGCTGATACAGAGGCTAACTTAAGCATAAATAATACTTTTGAATTTGTGGTAGATAGTGGTGCAACAAAACATGGTAAATTCTACTGAGTTAGTAAAAGATTTGCATCCATGCGATGAAAAAGTTAGGGTTGCTAAGAAAAATGCAAGTATGTCTGTTGCAGGAGTAGGAACTCTTGACATGAACAAATGTAAACTAAAAAAGGTGTTATATGTACCTGATCTAACCAAAAATTTAATGTCTGTTTGTGAAATTACAGAGAACAGCGGAACTGTATTGTTTACTAAGGACAGTGTGAAAATCCTGAAAGGTGATGTACCTATGCCAAAGGAACATTGTAATAGAAGGTAAAAAAGGAGAAAATGGAATGTTTGTAGTTAATCTTGACGGGACTAATGAAGTCCTATTGACGCATACGGATAATGTTGGTATGGAGTGACAAAGAAAAATGGGCCACATACATTTCACAAATCTTAAGAAAATGGCTTCAAGATGTGATGGCGTACCAAAAGAAATTGCTAATGTTAAAGACAATACTTTTTGTACTGTTTGTGTTAATGCTAAACATTAAAGGTTAAAGGTACTGTTGACATATAGAGAGATCATGGAAGCAGAAGACAAAGAAAAATGGAAGCAAGTACTTAAAGAAGAAAAGGAATCGCTACTAAAAAACAATACCTGGGAGATTGCGGAGAAAGAAAGAGCTGCAGGAAAGCAAATCTTAACAAACAAGTGGATATTTAAAAGGAAAGATGATGGTCGTTACAAGGCTAGGTTGGTGGTGAGAGGATGCCAACAGAAAGAAGGAAATATAGATTTTAAGGACACTTTTAGTCCTGTGATTGATATATTAGCTAAAAAAAAATATTGGATTTGTGTTGAGGATTAAGCTTGTGTTCCTTGGTAACGGTTGAGAGAAAATAAATACTGTTGATACATGGCATTGTCTGTCAAGTAATTTTTTAATTAACACTCACTAATAACCGAAAATAACCAAGATGTGTTAACGGGTTTTAAGTATCCATATACCCCGCGATCTGACGATTATGTCCCAATACCATGCATAAGGTAATCCTGGGGGAAAAGGTTCTAAACTTATTAGGCTTTTCCTTATAATATTTCCTACATATAGGCGTAATTTTTGCGGTTTTCCAATGTGACACGATGTGAATGTGAATTCGTGGCACGATGTTCAGTCAAGTTATTTTTCAAATACTATTTTCAAGTACGGTGCTATTTCAGATACAAGCTCTGGCGGAAATTTGTTAGAAACCGGGTAATTTCTTAGAGTTAATGGATTTCAAGTGACATTCAACACCACTGCGGGAAATATTAATAGGCTGCATTCGATTTTTATATAGTGTAGTTGTGTTATGTGAGAGAAACTTGAATAATACTGAGGACATTTGCTTTTTCTAATCTGTTGACCTTTCCCCTAGATCGTTTTCTATTGACGTTACCTTAGATTTACTACCGTGAACCTACCTTTTGTAAGACGAAATATCCTCTGGGTTATGCTCCAAAATTTCTTTCAATATTTCACTTTAGAATACTATAGTTAAGTGAAATGTGAATTCTTTGCCGATTTTCCATTGGAGAAGATGTTTGGCTGCCGACTATTTGATGGATATTCCAGTCACCTATTCCTCGGCGTTAATTGCCAGATAACTCTCATTTTAATACATTTTCAATTCCTTAAGGATGGGTATAAAAGGGATTCGATTGTAGAAAATAGTTCTATTTAAGGTACTTCAATAAATTGTACCGCGGTTGAAGAAACAGTTATTAGGGCCAACCTTTTGCTTGAAAGAATATTTATGACGATAACTGGTAGCATGCTTGTCGTAAGATACACCATTTATATCCAGTAGTAGAAGCAGTATTACTTGGGACGGTACAACTGTAGACATTTTCGTCACGAAAGGCAATTTAAAAAGTTGGCATTGAATGGACAATTTGGGAAATGAAAGAGTATTTTGAGGAATGAAGGAGGGAAAATTTGGAATCGGCTTGGTTTGGCTACCCTTTTTCGAGTTATCATGTTCAAATCTCGGCAGTGGCGATACTTTTCATGAGATCCCAGTCCTTTTTGCTAGCTTTTAATATGGCGCAGTTAAATTTCAATACTTTGTGCGTCAAATGAGACGCTAAATTAGTCTCCTCGGCGCGTAGATCTCCTCAGAATAGGCTAATTTTTTCGCCTACATCACCTTATCTCATCCATAAAATAGCAAAGGGAATGAATAAACATGGTATCATTATTTTATCTGATCCATAAAATTTCACGAAATTTTTTCCAAAAGTTAGGCAAGAGCTATGCTACTTTGGTATTTTACGATCACTTCACATTCATTTCTAACACCCTTGCTAAAATCACTATGGGGGACTCATAATTTACACCCCGTTATAAGACTCAACCATCCTTAAAAAGGAACGCTTTACATTTAGCAACATTTGAATTTTTTACTTGCTGATGAAAATGAGAAAATAAACTCAAGCTCCCAGTAGTGTGTCACCAAGGTGACGGAAATCCTGGCATAGGAATCAAGTTTCCTTTGCTTCCATCGACGATTCGGTAAATTATTTAGTTTAATTGAACTACACAGCAACAGAATAGCTTGAATCTAACACAAAACGTTTATAGTAAGAGAAGGGCTCTATACCTCGGCTAAACATGGAACTTTTTGTTCTGGTTTCTACCGCAGCCTAGGAGAGATCTCCGCCTTCTCCTCCATTACCCGCCCCGGACTATCGCGCCCCTTATGGCGCAGAGTAAAATGCGCTGCAAGAGTTCACAAGAATATTTACAGTGTCCATATTACATCTAATTTTCAGCATTTTTATAATTCGACATAGATTTGAAAGATTATCTTTTGCAATAAGTGCAGATCATTTTAGAAATATTCGTTGTACGCGTCATGGCAATCATCTGATTTTCGACAAATTCACGGTTAATCTGCGGGTGAAATAGTCATCTGAACTGCGAAAAGTAAATGGTTACGACACTTAGTGTAACTTACTTACTTACTCCCAGGTCAATTTATAACCAAGCTGATATTTATCCGACAAACATATCCCCTACATCTCTTTCGGTCCATCGCATTTTCCTCTGCAGCTCCAACCCTCTCCAAAACTATCTTTACTTGGTTCCACCAACTCTGTCGCGGTCTTCCCCGGGGTCATCTAAATTCTGGATCATCCTCTTTTCCTAACAAGTGCCCATCCCATCTCATTCTTCTGCATTTGATCTCCATTATGATGTCGGAATTTTTATAAAGGTCCCTTATTTCCTTACTGTTAATTCTCCTCCACCTTCCTTGTTCATTTTTAGGCCCGTAGATCTTTCGTAACATCTTGTTTTTGAGGTAGTTAGAACGAAATATTATTTTACCCAGAAATCAATGAATTTGGTCTCATTTTAAAGAAAAATGTATCACCCTTCCATTGATATATAAAAGTTAACTCCTCACCACACTACACTCCGAGATATTTTCCAGAAAATACCAGCCCTTTTATACGGAAAACGGTACGTTTTTGCACTCCAGTGAGACCTTATATTAAAAATGAGGAATTTCCTACACTTAGATTTCGTCAAAAAACCAACAGTTTGTAGCTTGTGTGTTCTCTTAACTGTTTTTTAAAATTAATCATACTGTCACCACATTAAATTCTTCGGGATCACAATAAACCTTCCGTTTTTACGGAGTTACAACGAACTGCGTTAAAAAAATATGTCAAGTTAAAGACTTGTTTAGATATTTTCATTTCATTACTCACAATTTCTCTCATATAAAACTATATTATGTCACCATGAATAAGCCAATGTTAAATTTGCGTAACTCAGAGCTGGTGAAATTAAAAAGTATAATTCGAATATGGTCTCTATTATGATTACGGAACTATCTCGATCGTACAACATTAAATAGGTACTATCAATTTTTCTCGAATAATATCAACGTAGTGTAACTATTACCCTTTATTCTTGATCTTTGTGAAAATAGACTTGCTTCAAGTGGCGTAGCACAGCCGTATAGCTAAAGCGCGTGGGCGTTTATAGAAGCGTTTTTGGCCGTGGTTATACGGCCCCCTTAACGGGCATTTTTTGAGGGGGTGGGGGTTAAAAAAAGAGCAGACGGAGGTAGGCAGCTTGGGAGGAGTGGGGTGGGCTCTGGGGGAGGTGGGGCAGTGAAGAGTCTCGGCTTTAAGGGGGTGAAGGGCTCCTCAACCTTTCGTTCGAAAGGGTCGAATTTGATATTTTTTCCATCCTCTCTCCTTCACTCTCTTTCCCGTGGGTCAGCGAACACCTTTCGGAAAGTCAAGAGCAGGACTAACTAAAAAAAAAGACTGAATATAACATCGTGGCATCCGAGGGCTTACTTCCGGGCGCCGTTTAAATCTTTGAGCAGGATTAAGGAATCGGCGACTTCTCTCTAGGCTTCCCTGTTGATGTATTTCTTCAGCCACCTCCTCAACTCTCCCCCTTTCCCTCCACTCCACCCAAAAGCTGCTGATTTACTCTAGGGAATCGACCAATGCATCGCTTTTTGAGTGGAAATGAAAGCTTTGAATATGTCTCCTTCCCATTCCAGTCAAAAGTTCTGAGAAATGGTTCATTTACGGCTCATAAAGTGCTCGTGTTCAGTATTTATGGATTTTATGGATTAAAAATTTTCAACTTTCACTTCGAAAGGCTTTTCAGATATTGCGACCAGCAGCAAAATATGGCCTTGGATTCCGGTTATGATATTGCGGAGGCGTACATAATTCAAGTTAACTGACAGATGATAATTTTTCTCCCCTCCTGTGGCTTTAGTAATTATTATGCATTCATCACAGCCAGGTTAGCTAATGGAATGTATATGAAGAAGATGCTTTCTTCCGTTTAGATGAACGAAATAATTCAATGTCTTAAATATATGTAATGAATGTCTTATCGTATGCTGAAGAACTGTATTTCAGCCTTTCACAGGCTGTAATCTAGTATTATCACTCGAAAAGATTGTACATTTCTGTAATTTTGTCAGCAGCATGCTTTGAGAAGAAAGTTAATATCAATTATAATTATAATGTTAAGAAATTTCCTGATCAAAATTTGAGTGAATGTGTATAATTGTATAGGTTGGACAACTTTTACCTTCTACCAAGTGATATTTCTGATTCAATGAACATTACGAGTAGCAGTGAATTCCAGAGGAAAAAAGCTTTGTTATATTTGAGTCGTGTATTAGTTATATATATTTTAATATTCTTTCCCTTGTTTGCCATTAGTTCCCCATTTTTGTGATGTAGGCAGTTAATTGTAACCTCAGCCCTTCCTTTAAAATATTGGTTTTATTCTAGAGCCCGCATATATCTTGCTACGCATTATTGAACGGGAGTTTTTAATTTTATACTGTTTTGGACTTCTTTGAATGAATGGAGCAAAAGTTCATGCATTAAATTATGATCTATCAAATATTTCAGTGCCTATTATGCATTTTCATTATATTTTTGCCCAAATTATTGTTACATCTTTATTTTTGGTAAAGTTACGGTAATTTACTGATGTCATTGAAGTCAAAATGGTGGTTATACTCCCTGGAAGAAGCTGGTCGATCTCCCACAAAAAAGCAGTAACGCTCACTTCTTGATGATCAGAAATAGCCGTTAATAATAATGACCGGATAAAATAATGGTGTAGACATATCGTTGAGTAAAAAAACTGCAACCATCGAATGCCTTGTTCACTTAGGTAACGGAATGAGCTTCCCTTCGTACCACTAACACCCACTCCAAAGCAAATATCTACAGCATATGTATAATTTCTGATAAGCTGAATGAAATGTAAATTATAAATTCCTTGTCATTAATATGAATCAGCTGTAGTCCAGATTGGGCTAAATTATTTTTAAGGAACGCTGATAATTGGGAAAATAGCATAAATGTTTTAATCAAGACCTGCTTTCTCCTGAAAAAAGATAGGTATATTCGTTGAACGCAGTGGTTAAGAAAATATAACCATTCATCTAATTATATTTTGGCTTACTTACTCAACACTATATTCATCTCGGAAAATTATATAATAGTTCGAGTACGTTATTTTGGTGATGTTCACTGACTATAGTACTGTGATTCCTGATGAAAAAATGATGAGATGTTTCGGGTAGCAGATAGAGAGCCCAATATTGATCTACATCTACAAACTATCCTGCAAGCTGCCGCATGGGCGTGTGGCAGGGGGTATTAGGACACCAGCAATATTGAAGGAAGAAGGTTTTGGGAGGATAAATGGTGACGTGTATTATGGGAGTGTGTTGAGTGGAGCTTAGTTTTTGTTATGGTAACTTACTGTGCGCGAAAAGAATGAGTTCTTGTACCTATCTGTTTGGCAATGTATCTCTCTTATTTTATCGCTTCTGTCAGACCTAGAGATGTAGTGAGGCGTCATTATAATATTCTGTGTCGCTCGGAGACTCAATATATCTGAATATATCAAGCAACCTAAGCCAAGCATGTACCCTCCGAGACTCTACGGGTTCCCACCTTAATCCTTCGAAAATTTGTGAAACACTATATCTTCGCTCTTAGTAGTTTTTTATGAATCATGCGGCTTCTCTTAGTATTCTATAAATACTTTTGTCAAATATTAATGACCAGGGTCCCAAATGCTCGTTATCATCATAATAATATTCATTGCGTCGCTCTGAAACACAGCGGTTCTGAATTTCTCAACTAAGCAAGATCTACTGAAATGCATCATATAACATCTCGTATTTCTGCGTACAATACATGATAATTCACCAAAATTTAACGGTGCATAAAGCTTGCAAACAACTCCCACGGGAATGACAGACGCCAATCGCATTAGGTAGGTATTTTAGGATTTTTAAGGGTACAAAGAGAGCCATTCGAGAGGAGGAGAGACCACTTTAGATGAAAACTTTGATGATAATATTCCCTGCTGCATTTCATTCCATGACAGCAGATGATTGAAAAAAGTTGATGGCAGCTTGTGAAATACGGGAAATAATTAAAGATGAGGAGATTTTGCTCATAACTCGATTCAAAATCGAGCACCATTTCCTTTCCACGTGTTCCAGTTTGGTAGACGTAAATATCGTCCAAAGTAAACTGTTTAACTTCGAAAAGAAAGAAAAAAATTGAGTCATACCGGCCTGCATGTGTGGATGAATGTTCCGTCTGGAGGTTTTCTCAATGCAAATGACGTCTTGACTTTGCAGAGCCAAGTGGAGTGCCACTGTTTTGAGTCCAATTCGCTCCAGCGGCGGCGCACATATGAGTTTCCATTCCAACCCATGCAAGAGCTAATCCAAACTCGTCCGTTCTTTCTCTCTTTAATGAAAAACACGAAGAAAAAGAATACATTTTGACTCATCTCCGAACTTTGTGCTCCCGGCACTGCTCACAGGGGGCTTCCCTCGCATCGCATTCTGCAACCGTGAATTAGAATTCGCCCGGACGGAAAACATTGACTTCACCTCCGCACTCCAAAAGAAGAGATACGAGGAAAAAGAGAAAGAAACGAATCTGGACGAACGTATGACCATCAACAAGCCTCCCTCCATCTCTTGATGCAGTGTGGAATAACTTCTCCCCAGTGGTGCGATCGGGCACTCAGCGTCTTTTTTTCAAAATGAATCCAATTCTCGTTGTTGGTCATAGCAAGTTTTTGAATATTACACTTCCACATATCCTTTATTTTATGTGCAACTAAGATTTCTCACCCTTTTCCAACAAATTTTCTTGCACATCTATCCCAAAAAGTCATAAACGTCTCGCTATTTCTCGTTTAGCTTCGAATCATAAGGGGGATGAAGGAATAACTTGTACTAATATTTTCAGCAATGTTTCTTTGTCATTTTACCACTACGGCCATGTCTATTTGTGTTGTGTGGGGTTAAATATTATTCCCTGTTTCTCCATGAAACTTGCGCAGTCCGAATCAGACATCCTCCCAACCTAGATTTTTCCTATAATCGCATGAACATAGGATACGCTACGAAGTTACTCGCTGGAGTGAGTATTCACCGAGGGATGAAATTATCAATGGAAAATCATTTCACTTGACCGGGATTCGAACAAGGATCTCCCAAATTCCGGTAGGTTGAGATAGTCAGTCAGCCTACTTTCTTGGTGCAGTGGCTGGCTAACACACCCGACCAATTTGGAGATACGGGTTTGAATCCCGGTCAAGTCAAATTATTTTTTTAATTGCGGATTTCATCCTTTTTCAACCTGGTGAGTAACCCCAGAGTCTCTTGCCTAACCGATGCCATCTGTCAGCTATCTACAGATCAGTTAAATAGCTCCCTGTCAGTTAGTTAGTTTTATTTTCTTAGACAAAACTGACTCACGTGCCTTTATATTGAAGGTTTCTCTTCCAGCCATACATTATAACGGACTCTCTTTTTTGTGGCTAAAATAAAGTTGAATGCAGGAAAAAGGATTTGGGAAAGCGGAAGGAATAATTGATCAGAAGAATTGAGTTCCATCATTCTATCTATCCTCGACCTCACATCAAAGAACATTTCTAATATATTGCCGTTTCAAATTCGAGATATATTCACACTGATATCTCCCGTCCACGGCATAGTTAAGGTGAAGTCCCTCTTGAAGGAGGCCCCTTGAGAACTTATTCAGGAAAGACGCGAACAGTAGACAATATCGAGGTTGAGACACCTCAGCCTCTGTGACTGCCCCGAAGTTGTAATCACTAACTGTGCGCGGGTTGAGAGGATTCTTGACCCTATCTGTTAGATATGTTATTCTTTCTTTTTTTCGCTTCTTTTCTTATTTTTTAGTTTTGTTATACTTATGTTGTACGTAATATACAACAGCAGCATGGTATTTTTTCTAAATATTATGCTGTTGAAGCGTATTGTGTGGCCTCAATAGTACTACATTATACTGTTTTGATTGTATTTTTAATATACTTTTTATTGATTTTGTAAATGCTGTTAAATATTTTAACCTAATGTGACAACCGGTTTTTTACAGATTATGATTTTATGAAGAAAAAAACTTCAACTGACATATATGTTCATTAAAATTGTACTTTCAACTATTTTATTTTTATTGTCATTTGAATTTTTACTGTTTTAATATTTGTTCATATAACAACTGTATGTTTTGTAATGGCACCTCCAGACAAGCCTCTGGCTTTGGGGGACCTAGGTGGTCTATGTTAAAAAAAAAAATTTCTTATACTTCCGCGCGGGCTTCCACCAAATCCTTCTAATTCCCGTTTGTGGCCCCGGCCTGTGGATTAATTCTTGGGGTGGTAAAAAAATGAATTGATTGAGCATGTCTTAAGAAAATTTTCATGATAAAAACGATATTCGTTCTTATATATATTGATTTCAACCAAGAATTTTATATTACATTAAAGAGTGAATACAGCAAATCTTGGTGCACGGCCCAGGTCATAAGCTAAGCTGTCTGACCTTTCGTCTTGCTTCAGCTATTCTATCACTAAAATATTTACAAGAGTGGCTTCTTTAGTATTTCATTAAATTGGGGAATTTAGTATGTATATCCCTGGTTTTCAAGTGCAATTTACTCATGATGCGGCCAAACAAGGTTGATGCAACAGTATTACGTAGTTCATTTCCATTAAGCCAGTTTTTTTAGCAAAACAGCTCACGTGCATTGGAGTGTGATCTATAAGAAGCTACTCTGATATCAAGGTATTTACTACATCCCTTAAAAGGGGTACCACAGTGTTTATTTGACTCGATCATTATTGAATTCTTTCCGCGCTAGGAGTGAGGAGCCTTTATGAGCTCAAATTTCAGATGTTTCAAGAACCAGCTATGATTCCAAAGCATGTTATTGACCTCTTGCAGCAACGAAACGGGGGTGGGGATCGTTTTCAGACCGTCAATTGAAAAGTAGACTCAAATTTATATGTAAATTTAAAATAAAAATTTATTTTCTGAAGGAGTTTTTTTATATCTTACAAACTCCAACAATTACAATCTTATCATGAAAATAAAATTGAGGAAATGGACTGAAGAATGGACAGGTTTAAAACGTCATTTTTTCCGCAAAATGTGTGCTTTTTTCGAAAATTTGGCTGGGAATGACACCCTGATATTTGTTAGCGGCATTGATAGCAATGAAAAATACACCATATCGTGTATGGAACAAATTATGTACGTGCTTAATCGTATTGTTAGTTGAATTGGCATTGAATTGCCACAATGCAAAATAGGCGTGATAAAAATATTCACTTTAATCGGTAGGCATCCATAATGAGAGCACGAGGTTATCTCACATTTGTTCATAAACAAAAAAACGCTCAGACCACCTTTATCTCAAATCTATGTTAATTCATGTATGTCATTCTTTTCATGTATTCTTTTCACGTGAATTCATGTATTCATAATATGTCATAAATGGAGGCGACCCAAACATGAGTTATTGAATACAGGTTCAAACTTTACGGTCAGCGGGCCCATATACCCCTGTCGCAAGTCAACAGGGAAGGAGAAGACGTACGCTGCTGTAATACAGGATAATGGCCGGAGTGAGAGAAGCTGATAAGACTTAGGCCACACTTAGTGATGTTCCCGGAACGAGTACTTTTTTATCACCATTATCGGATTCAATGAAGCCTCAAACGCTTTGACCAACTTCTCAGGTTTATCTCCATAGTGAAACACAGCCAACCGTGTAATTTACTCCTATTTGTGAGGAATATATGTATACTTATGCGTGTTCAACAAAGGCTACCAAAAGATCGCATCCTTTTAGGAGAGACCATTAACTCCACGCCATCTCAGATAATCGATTTTTGACTCCGATGAAAACCTTCGCTCGGATTTACGTTGTGGACAAGGAACTTGACTGATTAGAAGTGTGATACGATAGGAGAAATATAAGGCGAAACCCTTTCACCTATTGGATCGATAACGAAATAAGAAGCGGACTTAATCTCAATGGAATATTTCATAATTCAGGAACATCCATCATTTCATTTGTTTCCTGGAAAATGAGCGCATTTTTCATAAGATAATATGTAAAATAGACCACTTCAAAGGCAAGCACTTTATTATGCACCGGAATAAAAATAATGCAAACGTCAATATAGCAGAGTGGATTGAATTATGGGGCCAAATGATCATACAAGAAGGGCAAATCTACATATTATTTTTAAAAAATGACAAAGCGGCATTTTAACAGCCTCTGAATTCACTTATTTACAGATAATCGCTGTTCGCCGTAAAATTATTTTCTAACTCTATTTCGTCAAAATTTTGTCTATCATTTCAATAACTCTAGATAATGCCTTCGTGTTTGTTGTAATTAGGCTATGTGCAATTATCTTAAATTCATTAATGTAAGTACATATTTTAATATAGACATGAAAGTTTTCAAATTTTCGGCTCTAAGACCAAATCTAGGGTTGTAGCAAAAGCTTATAGATAATCAGATTAGATACCTTGGTGAGGCATTAAAATATAGTCATTGCCTTTAAATTCAGAATGACTACAGATCATTGATAATAGTGGAAAGTGTTTGATTAGGTGTGATACGCAATTATTTTTATAGTGAAGAGACGAGTTAAAAATTTGGTGTACCGGCAAGAATGTGTTGTAAATATTCTACTGATTGAAATGATAAGTCTGTCTTATTATTTTATTTTTTCCAAGCATTTTCTTATTTCCAACCACACGACTTGCTTTGGCGCCAGTGAATGAAATGTTTGTAGCAGTCGGTGGTGCAATTCTCTATTTTCCGACAAAATTTCTAAATTATGCATCGCGCCGAGGTTTTTGGACCGTAACTGTGGAGAGTCTTTGTAACATCTAATACTTCATATCCATACCAAGTATATGCCTCTCTCATAGATGCTTTTACTTAAATTTGACCTTCAGTTTGTTGCTTTGCTCTTTTCCCCTAAATATTTGAACAACAAGCACTCTTATCCTGAGTCTTATGTTCAGCATGGTTTAACATCTTGCCATGGGAAAATGTACCTCTAATGAAAATAAAACGAAACCATAAGAAAAGTTCGGGGTGTCTGGCGATAGAATAATTTTGAAATTGAAAAGTAAATTTGTATTACATTCATTCCAATGTGCGACCTCTTTACCTGGTCTTTACCTGGTTATCTCTTCTGGTTAGGGTTTTCTTCCAAACTTTGTCACAGGCATTTTTCATCGCGTTCTTTGCCACTCATCTTGGTATTTTAGAATTCCTCTTATTGGACCACTTTCAAAGCCTTCTTTTGCATGCTGGGAGCTATTATCTTTGACAACGGCTTTCTTTGAAGAAAAACTCTGTCTTTTTGGTCCATCCTTGATGGATCATTCATAAGCATGAGATAGCTAGTTCGCATAGATAACCAACAATTTTCCTTTGGAGCTTAGAATATTGGGTTGAGTTGCGGTAAGTCCCCAGGCCTGGTAAGCCGAAATTTTTATGTTTGATTTTAGCCTTGTTTCTTTTCCTGATAGTTGTCTACGTTTCCTCATCGTTCTGTATAGGCTCTTATATAATAATCCATTTTATCTTTTAATCAGATTAAGAAGTATAATTTTGTAGGCGTTCATAGTATCCATTTAGCGAGCTAAAGTATATACAGCCTGCTTCTTCCTCTATATTTAGAAAATTTTTAATTTGAGGCAAAATAAATTTTAGGGGATGCCGGTATCAATAAACTTTTTTTAAACACACTAGTAAAGATATAACAGAGGCTATTGTGGAATTAAAATAGTACATGAGAGATTATACCGATGGAAACCATGAGTATAAATGAATCTACAAGATTATTGAGGGCGTTAAAACGTCTTTGTTTGGAATGAAAGGGCTGTTGAGAGGATGGAGGTATGGATATTTTCCTCTCTTTAAAGATTTAATTAAAGTTTTCTCTGCAAGGCTTGTAAAAGTGTACGATATCATAGGAAACAAAAAAGGATAAAAGCTTAGGTAAGATTAGATTGCTTTTTCGTTAGAAAAATAACTTTCTTTCAGATGGAGTCAAAAGAACACCCCACTGGCGTTCTTAAGGGTCACAAAGTCAGGAAATTCTAGGGTTAAGACGTCAGATAAGAATTGCCCTTAACATCAAGAGTTATTGTCAGTGACTGTATGTTCATTAGTTCTGGTCACACACTATCTCAGTGTCGATTGCTTTAGATTTGTACCAATCATTAAAATTGAAATATCAAATGTCACAAAAATATAAGGGAATGCGGAGGACAATACTATTTCTCTAAAATAAAAGTAAATTTGACTAATCAAACCATTTCTTAAGAGCAGGTAACCATTGCTCAATGTGGAGTCTGCGTTGAAATTTCTTCATAGATATTATGGCGATAGCCTAATGTATACATAAAGGAAATGTTTTTTATGTATGATTTTACACTTTCCCGACGAATAACATTTGTGTAAATTTCTCGGGCTCGCCACCGGGTAAGAAATTCATAGGCAGCCGACGTTTCGGGTTCCGACTCGTTACCCATTTTCAAGGCTACTGATGCGAGCTTGAAAAGACCGTTTAATTTGGCGCTAGGCGGGGCGGGATTGGTCGAGCTCCGATTGTTGTGGTGGAGGACCGTTGACCATAGTTCTGGCGTTCTGAATTCTTCTCAGAATTCTATTCCAAGAGCTGCTGATCGTGTAACCAGTATCCCGGTAGAAATTCTTCCTCTCCAACCTTATCTCTATCGCCTCTTTGGTTAAGCGATCCCAAAATTGGCCGGATCGCCAAAGAACAGTCGTGTTATCCCAAATGATCCTATGGTCCCGACTCAAGCTATCCTCAACTACTGCTGATTTTTCCGCTTGACCAAGCCGGAAATGCCTGCGGTGTTCCTTCAGACGAGTGGATATAGTTCGCCCAGTCTCTTCCACGTAGACTCCACCACATTCGCATGGGATTTTATATACCCCCAGAGTCATGAGGCCAACTGGGTCCTTTGCCCTCACAAGGCGGTCTCTTAAATTGGCCATAGGTCTATGGATGCTTTTTTGGGAGTTTTTTATGTTTTGAAAGGAGGAATGGGAGTTTTTATGTTAAGTGTTACGTATTTTCAGTGTTTCAAGAATTGACCTTCAGAAAAAACATTAAGACATTTTTACTTGTAAAAATGCCGCAACCGAATTCACAATAAATTTATAAGTATCCAAGGAATTAAGGACTATAAACCCTGCATCTTTGATTCATTAAAATGTGGACGATATCGTAATATGAAAATAATTGCGATTCATGCGTTTTAATTAAGTCTTGTGTCCTGCTATTTACAACCATTTTCTCCAATAATTATTTTTGTTACATAAAAGAGTTCACTATGCTGCGATATCATTTTCTCGTCAATAAAGCATTGATCTCTCTGCATGTCAACTTTTTCTCCCTCTCGGGTACCTATGCCTGCTATGCAACGATAATGATGTGGCAAGTTACTATTTTATGCAAGAAAAATAAGTCACTTCACTTTCTGATCCACAATTTGGTCAACTTGGCAATTTAATCGTTAAAAAATGCTATTTAGTAAACATTTTTGGACGAAAAATATTAATTAGGTAAATTGCGGTCATAATATTTCCACCTCATTTAGATTCACTCATCTTTTTCTTGTCAGTGGTTTCCAGGGTAGTGTTATCATTGTCAGCGTCGATTATAGACAATGGAAGAAAACTTATAACACAATCATTCTATCTATTGCTTCTTTAAAAATCTAAAATGAAAATGTAAATTATATCCATTATGAAATACAAGATATTCATTACATACATTTTTAAATAACCCATCCGTTGTGCGTGGTATAGACGCATAATTACATAAAAATCTATTACATTGTTACAATTGTCACAGTAAATTATTTAACTATGATGTCCATTGGATTTTTCATACTCATTGATATAAAGTTAGTACAATTATTTTTCTGCATGTTATTTATCCAATGATTTGAAATTTTCCAAATTAAGTAGTGGCTGGAATGTTTCTTAAAATATAAGGTTAATTTCTTTCATATTGCTTTATATTTCGTACAAATACACATTTGCCGCTATCATGTATCCTTGATGACACTAAAACTACCACATGGTGGGATTCATGAGGTCTGTACCATCATACGAAAGTATCTTCTTCCATTGATCCCATACTTAATTTAAGACCTTGATGACATCAAAGTTGAAGTAAAATCAAGAAAAATAATGTTTTTCCCGTAATATTGTCCTCAGTATCATTTTTATTGCATTAGGGGAATATCAAAAAATTTAATTTAATTTAAAATGAAATAAGATTTTTCCGTTTTTGTTTAGAACTGAGCCAAGATGCTTGTTCATTCTGCATCGTATACGAATATTAAGGTCAGTTTGGGCGAGACCGAGGAGGAATTCTGTGAAAAGAAATAAAGGGGACCTGAGCATCTCAGAAAACTCTTTCGTAAAATATTGAACAAAGAGAAAAAAACTCATTTTCGGAGAAAAGAACCTGTAACTTTTCTCCAGGACTACAGTTGTTTTTATTTGACCTAAAAGAGATTTTTTTAGTTTTACCAACGTCTTGTTTTTCCCCCCATCCTCTAAAAAAAGGTTTCGTGATGCCTTCGTTAAAAAAGGTATCAAACTTCGGCATCCGTGTATGCTTAAGTTTGCGACTGCGCGAAGTAAACATATTGACCAGTTAAAATTCATCTCAAAGGATCACAGTTAAAAACTCCAACGCGAAAACACAAGTGTCACTCAGCTTGGGAGAAACAGAGATGTATCCGCAGCAACGAAAGGTTAGATTTCAGGAATCAAGCCAAGGGGAGAATCCAAAGAATGAAAATTAGCGGCTAGTATGAAGGATAAAATAATATTTTTACAATGCATCTGAGGATATTGTAATACTGTGGTACATCTCAGAATATAAAAGTATTTCTGCAATACCTCTGAGGATATTATATGGTTTCTACTATACAACTGAGGATCTAATAAATAACAGAATTTATGACATATTCATTATTTATTTTCTAAGTTAACGATATTCTTTGCCAAGTCCTTTAGATTTAATGCTTTGAGCAATTTTTTTTTAAATAGTGCCGAGAAGAGGAGTGGTGAATTTATTTGTTAACGAAGCGGTGGCGAAAAAGTTGGCAAAAATCCAGTGAGCGTATTCGACGTGATTGGAGGAGACACCGATGTTTTACTGGGAGCTGAAACCCGTGATGTATGTGATATTCCAAATGACATTTTATTTGGGGAAGTAAAGATATCATAGGTAGTTAGTGCGTTAGAGAAATAAGTAATCGGATGGGAATCTGTCGAAATAAGCATAGTTGTTTGTTCTCAAGATTTTCATAAGCTGTAGATCAACAAAGAGGTTTGATTTCAATTGATTTTCCGAAAAAATATATCCTATGCACTTAAAGCACGAAAATATCACGAGTGGCGCAACCTCACAGTTTTTTAGGGAAAATGACGCGAAATATTGCAAATCTAGGAAGCCGGAATAAACAGGATGGACACTGATAGGAAGCCGTGGATGTTTGCATTAAAACTTATTTTAGAGGAAGGTTAGATTGACCTAATACCCAAATCAAAATGTTTATCAACACACTTATAAATATTAGTTTTATATATCTCGGAACTTTCATTTTTGCGGATGAAAAATGTGCGTATACTTTATATCAATGAGATAATACTATAGATGATAATATGGAAGTCGATCTGGTTGACAAGGAAAACAAAATAATTTGCGATGAATACAGTACGCAATTGCAGAATATAGATGACGGGAGTAACGTGAGCTAGGGGGATGTTGAATAAGGTGATACGGGGGAGAGTATACGGCAAGTGAGGAAGAATAAGGAAGAAAACCGATGTTTACAGGGCTGAAGGAACGAGGTGAAAAATAGGGGTCGTGGTCAGCAAACAGCTTTGTCTAAGACTTTCAGAAAAAATCGGATATTAAATAATTATGAGCATTGCTTACCTCTGAACAATCAAATCATTTTGAGATCGTCATGCAGTGGCGGCTGGAGTACTGGCTTCTCATCCAAATCTCTAAGGTTGCAGAAGTTCATGTTTAGGGTATGTAAGGAGAGGAGTTAATATGGTTGGATCATATTGTGTTTGTGTGCGGATTTGCATGAAACTTTTCGGACACGGTCTTGTCAGTAACATGCAAAGGTGAAAGTGAGAAAAATATCTTGTTACCGGTTTGGTTTCCTGGCAATTTAATGCTATTTTAACGCATAGCCTCATGGCTTATGGCATACATTTCGAAATAATTTGATTACGAGTGAATAGATTTCCTCCTAAACGCGGAAAAGAATGTTTCATTTTAATATAATGGTTTTTGATAACTATATATAAGGTTTATGCTGAGTAAAAAACACGAATATACATATGATAAGCTTTTACGTATGGCAAAATGTCGAACTTTCGCGCCGTAAACTGAATTCATAAAAATGCTTAAATTCAGGCGTAATTCCTATAATTATATTATTGCATAAATTAGACTACCAAATGCATGGTTATTTCCACCGTATAAACGGATGTGTTTTGGTGTAATGTAGTCGAAGATTTTTTTTACTTACTAGAAAAGTTATAAAATGTGCACTCAACGATTCTATATTACCATCGTAAAGGTATTCTGTACACCGAATTGGGTGTAAAAACTACTTCCGGGATATACCATATTCAACGTAATGATGAATATAGCTTAAGTGATAAATCGATGAAATCCAAAGGAAATATGACGATTCACAACAAAACAGTGACGTACCTGAATTAAAAATATGTTCAGAGAGGCATACGAAGCTGCTAACCAGCGATATTTCACTTGTGTTTTATAGGCTTAGTCATGATGATGCAATATATCATAAATGTGCATTTTGATGTTAGAATTGCACCAACCCAAAGAGTCGTCATGCGCTAGACTTATTAATATGACCGATTTTAATCTATCCGGGACTTGCCACGGATTCGCACATATTAATATGACCTACTCTAATTGACCAGAAAAAATTCCAACTGAATGCACTACGTATGTCTGACAGAAGAGACATTTTTTATGACGCATATTTTTGCTATTTATAAAAAACCATCACTTAGTTGATTTGCTTTCCCATAGTACAGAGCGGGTATAAATGCAATCTTTTGTCTGTGTAAGGTTGATAGTGGACGCACAGCCTCTGTCGTAGTCTCATAGAATAGTCTTTTTTTTTAATTTTGTGTCTCAACATGTAGGTATGTTTGAAACTGTTTACTTGGTAAAAGCCGCGGTAGCAGCATAGCTAAAGCACGAGGCGTGAATTTAGAATGCTGGATATGGATACTAGTCCAGGCAAGTGATTTTTTTTCGAGACGTGAGTTTTGAGCAGCAATGCATTTCTTCAGTGGATGAATCAATTTAATTCACTGATGCGTCTTCTCCCGGAATACTTTGAATAGGCATGATGTCAATTTATTTACCGGGATAATTCGTTGCTTTATTTACACTTCAATAGACGCCTTACCCTATGGCGCAGATGAGCGCGGGTACGCCGCAGGTATGGATTTGCTCAGTGAGTTGATCGTGTCATATCACGGATCGGATTTTCACTGTAAGCTTGTTTTGTGTTTGCATTACTGCCATCTTTTGAATCCTTTATCATTGAATATTTATTCAGCAAGGCTGGAGTTTATTTTTTTGTTTTTTACGGCCCCTACCTATAATATGAATATTCTTATTGCTGACGCGACTGGAAAATATGACGGGGACACAATGGAAACTCAATTTTGCCATAAATAAAAGCAGTCCTTTGACATTTCGCCTCAATCCATCCTCACGCATCATTCCCTCAAGAAAGAGGACGCATGGCAGGGGCTGAGAGAAGGGAAATATATGCCGTGGGAAAGATTTAGAAGGAATTACGGGCATTTTTCTGCCTTACAATGGAGCCAAGTTTTTCAGAAATTTCCATCCTCGGGTTATCATAACAAAAGTAGCAGGATTCGAAAAAAATCCCCTGAGAGAGAGAATTGACTTGATATTCTTTGTTGACTCTGATTCCCTTTTGAGCTTATCCTCTCCTTTACTCAACTTGATTTTTGACAGCCTTCAACCTTGACGTACAAACTTTATTTCCTTAAACGTAGTTAGATGCGGATGACTTTTATTGATTAAATAATTTAACCGTTAAATTTGTAATGCACCGAGGATAACTTTAAAACCAAGTCTCAAAATGTGTACAAGGCACCGGGTTGAACAATGAAGCGTCATTTAGAGCCTTGGTTTTTCAACTAAAGAGTTTTTTAACTAAGAAAAGCAATCCAACATTTACAACCGGGAGGACGGGTGCAATCAATACTCCGCCCGGGAGAATTTTCAAAGCGGAAGGCGCGGAAAACTAGTCAACCAATCAGGACGAGCCATCGGTCTGAACATAACAAAATAATGAAGGATCTGGTGTTTTCCCAGGTTGTGATGAATGAAACCTCTTCAAGGGCTTTCAACCTGACCTTGAGTAAAGTCCTTGAGGAATTTACATTCATGGATAACTTAAGATGGAGCGAGATTTGCATCATTACTCCTTACCTGAAGAGGTCACCTGGATGCCAGCAGCCGCAGTCAGAAGTCAAAAGCTGGAGAAATTTTGTCCGGAAAAGACTACATGCAGAGAAACACCAAAAATCAGACATCCATCCTTTTAAACATAGCGGAAACCTTAGGATCAACTAGTTTAGTTTTGCCATAACGAAGAAGTGAGCCCTAACGAATAAATTTATACAGTAAAGGTAATGAATCCAAGGTCGTAAACGATATGTTCACGAATAAAAAGGTTGAATCAACATATTCTGATAGAGCCGAACTATTATGGTAGAAATGGCCAGAGGTATAAAATAAAGAAAATAGACTGTAGAAGCAAGAGATTTAAAATGTCATTTATTTCACGTACAATAAGGGACCATAATAGTTGCGATTGATCTGTTCTGGAAAACTTTGACTCTCACTGGGTAAAGTAGATTTTGTACTTGTGCTAAATGTCTGACCATTATTATTAGCTACTAACCCCGCATGAAATATCCGGCAAGATGTAGCTCCTGCATGACTTAGTGCCTTGTATTACTATTCATTAGTCGCATTAATGATACTGACCAGTAGTTGTAAATAGTATACTGCATGGTACCATGTCCATTTACGTACCACTCTCCTAGCTTATGATCTGACTGCGTATTGTCATCCTGACTGCTTTTGGCCGGCGCACAGTGGTCCGAAATCGGAAAAAGCCGGACAAAAGTCCAAAATGGCTTTTTTTGAGATAGAGACTTGAAACTTGGCGTAAATTCTTATAAATGATTACTAATTATAGATTTATATGCCATTTTACATTAATACGACCCGTTACTGAGATAAAGTAGCCCAAACATGACCAATTTTTCAAAAACACGCGCGATCTCATGGGGGCCCTTCCCCAATCATTTTCCTTGGTTGTTTTCATTCGCGTTTTGTCTTTCGCCCTTCCCCCCCTCTCTCTTTCCCTATTGGTTCTCTCTCCCCCCTCCTCCCTAGTTCACCTTTATTAACAACGAGGATGTCTTGACCTTTCCTCACTTCAACCCTAAGTTGAAGTGACGCGTTACCTTCGGTTCGCTGAAGAGGGCTACTTGGTAGCCGAAATACGCGTATTCGACCCCCACCATCGTCCTGTTGTGTCGATTTGACCACGCTCTTTTTGAGCTGATTCTCCCAGAAGTTGGGCCCATTTGCGTGTGTGAGTGAGTGATTTTTTGTGCTTGTGTGTGTGCTTGTGTTTATACCAGGCATCCTTAGCGGGGTCTCATTAGCCCCGTGAAGGATCCCAGGTCAAAACCCAAACATCCTTAGCGGGGTCCCATTAGCCCTTGCAAAGGATCGTATTTGGTTGTGTGTGTGCGTCTGTGTTTGGTCCCTGGCGAGGAAGTAACTTTCCCGTAAACCAACACAGGAGGGTATTCTTGGTTGAGAGGCTGTGGTTGGCCTCTGCTGTGGTTTTCCCAGCATCCCAAGACAGCAAATTTTGGTGTTTATTGACGAAGGGTGCCAATTGTTTACGTCTTTTGGAGATTTTCTGTTTTTATTTCACGCGCGATCTCGTTTTTCTTCGAAAATCTTTGAATTTAAGCAGGTGGTGTTGCGTTGGTATGATTTTTATGGAATAAAAAACGCAATATTCCTTTGACCTGGTGCTTTGTCTATATTTTCAGTGACTTTTGAAGATTTTGGCTCTCATCTGTCTGGTTTTGCAGCGCAAAATGGCGTACCCGTTTTTCACGTGAAATTTGACATAAAGTAGGCATTATCTTTTGTTTACGAAATATATAACTCGGGAAATTTACATCACAGTGTAAAGTAGAACTTTTTTAAGAATACTAAGCAGAAATATTGGAAATAAGTTTGCGACCAAGGAAATGAGAGCGATTTTTCGATCGCGCGTCAAGGATGAGCTACACGACGCGGGACCCTGAGGCTCGGTAACTGCGGTCGATTTTTCAAGTTTTTTGAAACTTTATTCTTGAAAATCGTCATTTAAAGCACGGCGCGTAGTCAGTATGGACCTAAAACACTATACTGAGGATATTACCAGGATTATGGATCGATCGACTACACCATTTAACGCATTACTCTAGTGAAGATGCTAGGGATTGGATATTTGTCGGAATCATCCCACGTGTAAGAAATATGCTTCGGGTATGAAGTAGGGTTAAGAGATTAAGTCGGCATGCTAAAGAGAGAGAAATAAACTGTTTCCGGGAAAGCAACAACCGATACTCTTTTTCCCTTTCCACCCTCGCCGAGGTGGGTCGCGCGGAAAGGGGCGTTTTATGACGACGCACAGCCTTTGACGGTGTTTAACGGGTTCTTTCACAAGGGTTTTTTCCTTTCCCCGGCAGAAATGCATGTCAACTTGCAGTTTTATTTTGGAATCGGGGAAGAAGTGTCGTGCTTGTTGTCCTAGTGTCGTGTCGTGCTGTAGTGTAATTCTCAAGTTCGTGTTGTCTAGTGATTTTGTTCGGGCTTTATTGAATTCCCACTACCTATTCTCGGAGTTGGACAGCGCAGTGATTTTCCAGCTTGAATTTTTGCAAGGTGAGTTTTTAATGATTTCCATTTCAAAGATACGTGTGTTTGCATACTACTTCAATGAATGTGTTAAATTACTTATTGATTTTTAATGTTTTTATGCCTCTCATAAATCATGGCGATTATGATTTTTATGTCAAATTTCACGTGAAAAACGGGTACGCCATTTTGCGCTGCAAAACCAGACAGATGAGAGCCAAAATCTTCAAAAGTCACGGAAAATATAGACAAAGCACCAGGTCAAAGGAATATTGCGCAACACCACCTGCTTAAATTCAAAGATTTTCGAAGAAAAACGAGATCGCGCGTGTTTTTGAAAAATTGGTCATGTTTGGGCTACTGTATCTCAGTAACGGGTCGTATTAATGTAAAATGGCATATAAATCTATAATTAGTAATCATTTATAAGAATTTACGCCAAGTTTCAAGTCTCTATCTCAAAAAAAGCCATTTTGGACTTTTGTCCGGCTTTTTCCGATTTCGGACCACTGTGCGGCGCCTGGGATACGAGCGAGCGTGCCCGGTTCTGATTTCAGCTGGGATGAGTGTTGCATGCCTGGTGTGGCATCACCCCGTGCCACATACCCCAGTGGTTGCCCGCACGATGATTCGTAGATGTGGATGATGTAAATAATGAATTTGCGAGGCATTAAGTCGCGCCTGTGATTCACTTAACAGACAGACACATTCACCATCGCTGAGGCCGGAAAAACCTTTTAGTTTATGGTAAACTACTGAGAACATATCTAAATATTCCCAGCAGGCCAACTCAAGGGTGCTCGGCTGGGGGTGAGTTATCGCCAACACACTCTATTGTTCTCACATAACTTTCACCAAAATGCTCTACAATATAGTATTTCACAACTTTTAGAGGGATCAAGTTGGGAGCCCCTAGAGACTCGGAGGCGACATGCTGGGGTTACCTTACTTGAAAATTTCAGAACTAGTGTGTTTCAGAGCGACACAGAGAATATTAACATGATGCCTCACTACATCTCTAGGTCTGACAGAAGCAATAAAATAAGAGAGATATATTGCCGAACAAATAGGTACATAAACTCGATCTCTCCGCGCACAATAAGCGACCACAATAAAAACTAAATTCCTCTAAATACACCCCCATAATACACGTCACCACTTCACCTCCCAAAACCTTACATTACACGGCTGGTATCTTACCGCCCTCTTCCACACGCCCTTATGACGGCTCGCAGAATAGAATGTAGATAAAGATAGGTATGCTACCAGTGCCACAGAATCTATTAGTATTTATGCATATTGTAACTACGCAAACGAAATACTCGAGTCATAAGGGGGTCATGTAAAACCTGATATTGCTGCTGCAGGGCAGATGAAGAATCAAGCATCCGGGACTAAATCAACTAATCAGCTACAATAGCTGTCGACTACCAAAGTTCAAGCTATCATTAGCAGGATCAGAATACACGGGAGGTGACTGATTGAGTTCCTACGTGGTTAATTATTTTAGCGAGAAAGAGAGAGTTATTCTGTAGCAAACCAGTCTTGCCGAACAAGAGTGTGAAGTTCACCAATCACTATGGTATTTCACTCAAGATTGATGACGATATATTTTGATTTTTCCACTGTGAATTTCACACAATTTTGTGATCACTCCATTAAAGTTACTGCTCGTCTAGTTCCGTAGTTCTTTGAAAATGCCGACAAGTAACATTTTTGTCTTTAAAGTTGGGATTTACCCCGTGGACTGTGGCGCTTAGAGCTCGCGTAAGGGTACCTCTGGCATTACATGCACGGTACCTGTGAGGACAACTTGCTCCTAAAAGCCCCCATGAGATTCACTGTGGAAGAGGACTCCTGGGTATCTTAACTGGCTAGAGTGCTCGGCAAAAAATCGAGGGATCTGGGTTCGATTCCCAGCCGGGCGAATGATTTTTCCACTGTGCAATTACCACAATTGTCTGATCACTAGTGGGTGACTCCATTATAGTTCTGCGCGGCCAGTCTTGCCTAATTTATTGCATTTCACTTCTTAGCTACGTCACTTTCATCGAATTCTTACATATTCTGACCGTATTTTCCTTTCTCTTCTACAGATGGTGGACCAGGAGCGCATCCGCCTCGTGGTGCTCGGAGGCGCGGGCGTCGGGAAGAGCAGCATCCTTCAGCGATTCCTCTTTAGGACCTTCCCCGAGCGCCACAAACGCACCGTCGAGGACCTCTACACGCGGGATTTCAAACTAGCGCGACACCTGCCACCGATCCAACCAAACCAATCGGCCACTTCCGGTTCGTACCACTTACATCCCCTACGCGAATTTCTTGTATTTTAATCAGAAGGAGAGAGTATACACCGGCGATCGGTTAACTTGAATACTGCTAGATTTGTTGCAGGTGTAACAGAGGTGGAAATGAAAATTCCTTACATCATGTAATTTTTTTCAGTGATTAAGTTCCGTAGGTAAATTGCAATAGCAATACTTTTATTGAACTATTTTCTCCCATGGAATTGGTCACAATTATACCACTGCTTTAACTCCAGACAAGATATTTTTCAGCTACAAGTCAGAAATGGTATAAATCATTCCTGTAATGGTAAATAACGGGCCCCATGAGATATGACTAAAATTTTACAAAGGCTCAATTCCTCAATAACTCTAAAATGATCGAATTTATTTCTTTATCACAAAGTACAGCATTATATAAGTAGTGCTGTCATTAAATGGGTAGATAAATTCAGTAAAAATCTTAAAGAAACATCTACCAAATCCTGCAACAATAGTACTTCTATAAAATTTACCACATTTAATTGACATAATGGGCTCTAATAGATATTCGCTCCCTGAGTAAATATCCATGAGACCTTAAGCGCGATTTTGCGAGTAGCATCAGGAAAATTAACACGTTTCTCTGCACATTATGGATTCTTCTAATACGCAAATATTAACCCCTAAAGGAACGTCTCTAAACTTAGCGTGGTGTTGGATATGATTGCATACTTGGCCCTAAGGTGAGCACAAGGAAAAAGTTTGGAAACAGCGTACCACAGAATAGAATGTTTGTTTGATTGTTGAATTGAGCAGGTCTCAACGGATACTCTAAGGAGTGGAAATTTACTTAGAAAATAAATTAGAATAATCACCGCTAGTGTTTTATCAAATAAAACATTGCATAATCTGTTCAGCTTTTGTGTTTACACTATTGTGCTGTTTAAAAAGATCAAAAGAGTCATTTCAATGAATGCTAAATGTGAAAGGGATAAAGACTAAACCCTCGAAAAGGTTTGAGCTCTCTTTGACTATTTTTTTAGTCATTTCTTGCTTCTGGTTGCAGAAGATTATCGCTCCGAATGTGGAGGGTAATTTTTGTCATGCAGGAACTAAAATATCTAAATAACGAACGCTAGATGAGCTTAATTAAATATTTTGGGTTACATGTTCCTGTTCCTGGAAGTATCCTCCAACAAATAAATTCGCAATTTTGTCATCCTCTCTTTAAGAGTATGCAGCTGGTTAAAAAAAAAACACCCAACCTGCCCCTTGTCAAAAATTTCTTATGTTCTTAGTTAGAATATTTATACCGGGTAAAGGCGTTTTCTATAAATATTTCTCGAAATGCAATAACGTGATCACAGCATTGAAACCAGCCGTTGTCGATAAAAAAGCACTGTTTTCACGCATACCATGGAATTTTTGCATATTCCCATATTTATTAACCAACCCATTGTCACGATAAATTTTAATTAATGTAATGACGGTAGAGTCTTAACGTCTCATTCTGTTCACTGTTTTGACTTCATCTATTGCCTTCTTTTATTCCCATGGTGAAATAATCGTACCTGAAGCCTAGATGTGTCCTACTGAAAGTCAATTCATATGTATCTCTTCATTCATGTGGAAATGGTGTGAATGTACGTGTCAAGTACATTGCTTCCTGCCGTAACGGCCAGCTCAGTTGAGCGGTCACCTTTGTGTGTGGCCGATTTTTTAGGAATGAATATCTCATAAAGTGTAGAGCGTAGCCTTGTATGGGGCAGAAACATACATCTTCATAAAGGAGAACGAGAATCGTCCTCAGGCATTCGAGATGTGGGTGTGGAGAAGTATGGAGAATGTAGGTAAACGGAGAGGTAGACTAACGAGGAGGAAGTGCTCAAAATGGTGGGCGAGGAAAGGAAACTACTGATTGAAATTCGAGACTGGCAGAGAAGGTGGCTGGAGCGTGTAATAAGGGTGTATGAAAGTGTAGAAAACTGGATGGGAATTCTCTGATATTTAAAGACACCTAACTTAACCGGTAGAATACTTTTTTTTTAAATCCAAAAAAATAAATATAAATTTTATCTCCTTACAGTGGTGACCGCTGGTTTTAACGCGCTTGGATAGTATTTTGTCTCCTTTAGATAAATACACAGTTTTTTATTATTTATGCAATGTTAAGCATAAGGATGAATTTTTTTAATCTCCCAGATAACATTTTTCCGGTGGTGATAGTCCGGTGGTGGCCGATTAATACAGATTTCACTGTATTATCTTAAGTGTCTCGTATAAATAATATAAAGGCAGTTAGCTATTATTTTTTGGCCTCTCATATATTGTTTACATCTAAGAAGGTAGTAATAGTCTCTATAAATGTATTCCCTAGCAGTAATCTGTAAAATTCTTAGCAGAATCTATGCTAAGTCATGCCTATGCCTATTACGAAATAGCCCTGGGTATTCTTGAGTTCATATCTCCAAAAGGCCCTAAAAACATTCCAAAGGTCATAGCTATCCTGAGAAAATTCACTTTCCTCTCATTCTAAATTGAGACCTGTATCCGGAACAAATTCTCCTGAAAGTCACCTGACGCACTTCTTCATCAAGTTGAAAAACATACAACTATTTAGGAGTAATCTTCACGATGGATAGGTTTTCCTAGTTGCCTACTTTCATATACCTCCGTAGTCCTCGCTTATGGCATAAGAGCATTGCAAACTAAATTAGGTATTACATCCTGAAATTGAATGATTACTTGTCTCTTCATATTCCCCTCATCTGATACGTTTTCTTGACTCAGAGGGATTAACAAACGGTTTATCGGCTAACCTATGGGGAGGTATTCGGAAAGTTCTCTTGATGGCTTTTTGAGCTTTTTCAAAAGTAAACGAAATGCGGGAAGATTGTCTCCAGTTACTGTTGTTCTATTCGTCAATTTGGATGTTCTCAGTAATAGGCTTCAGCCTATCCAAAAAATTTGATAATTAAATCTCCTCAGTGCTATCAAAAACCCATGTATTATTCTTCCTTTTCACTACAAAGGACATCCTTCTGAAAAATAAAACCATTTAGATAATTAATCAATCCCGTGGATATTATTTCCTTTGATAGATTCACAAAGATATTTGGGAAATCTTTTTTGTTCTAGCGTGTGTCATATTAACCTTTTCCGCAAGAAATCGTCGCTCTGATTAAGTCAGCATTCGCAATATTCGCTTTGCATTCTGGCCTCTTGATTCCGTTTTCCTTCTACTGCGAGATTTCCCTATACTCAAACAAGTTGCGAAAAAATAAGGCTTTGGAAAATATAATTGAAATGTCTCAGACGCAGTTACCTCAGAGTTGATTGGATTTGATGACAATTAATTTTCAGAACGCCCTGTGTAGTCCATCTCATTCAACTTTTGACTACAAAGAACTTGTTGATAGACACTTTTCTATCTCTAGAGAAAAATGTTATCTGGAAGATAAAAAAATAATTCATCCTTATGCAAAACATTGCATAAATAATAAAAAACCGTGTATTAATATAAAGGAAACAAATTACTATCCAACCAGACATGGTTACCAGAGGGGTGTAACCTTGGCTTTGTCTTTCACCACATTTTAATTGGTACCCACAAGAGCCCATTGTGCTCAGAAGCAAATACACTTAATAATTAAATTTAAAGGAAGTTTTGTTAATAAAGTATCTAGTTATTAGAGCGGGAAAAGATGGAGACCTCTTGAGAGGCCATTTAAAAAGGATGAAACACTGAATCGAAATCTAAATACCATTATATGACAGATGAGTCCCGACGAGAGAAGCAGATTCTCTAATTTCAGCGCCAATTAAAATTATTTAGATAGTGTTGCAAACTCCCTTCAATCCCACTTCAATGGCCCACTTACTGTAGGAGTGTTGATAAAAATATATGGGATTCAATGTAGCGCTCTGAACTCTATCGATTTAAGTTTATAAAAATGGTTCTAGATATATATGCGGACAGTATCTACAAACAAAGTCGTCTCAAATGTAATGGTATTTCCCAGACCAATGCACACTCGTCCATAAGCGAGTGATTGACTGTAATTAAATATATGAAGAAGTAAAGAATATCAAGCATTATCTCGGATTAATGTGCTCTCGGATTAGATTAGGTATATTTCCGTGTTGTCTGAGCTTTCATAAAGAAAAATATGAAGGGTCATGTGTTTTTTAAGCAGTATCCTGTAGTTCTTTTGCGAATTTCGATTTAAATTTTTGTTATAGTTCTAAACGTTCATCAAAAGATTTATTTCATGTTGAGTGTAATCAAATAAGAAGCATAGATTCTTTCCATCATCATTGGTCGTTCAGTCCTCAATTTGGTTTACTGCAGCACTCCACCCTTCCCTATGCAATGCTAGTTCCCTTTCTTCCTGTGCGCTCTTCATATGTTCTTTCCTCTTTATTTGGTTTGTACCTGTGTCTTTCTCTGGGAACTTTTTACACTATTTTCCCAAGAGTTTATTTTTGGAAGCATTGCAGTGAATTTTACATTAGTATAAGTTTGCCTATTTATTTTAAGCATTTCTAGTGCTTCTGCGAGTGTGCTGTGAAATCATTCTTTATATCCTAAGTGGTACGTACTTGTGTATCGTACTTGTGTTTATGACGCTCTTACGATTCTAAACCTCAATCTTCCTCTATCTTTCGATTGCTCATCTTCAATCCCTCTCTCTCTCTCTCTCATCTCTCAATTAATCCCTTCTATTCAGCTCTTATACATTTTTTGCTTTTCCTTTTCCCTAAAGGGGTCCATACCAGTATTTGTTTGGTTAGCCTCTAATTTTTGGTCATGTTCATACCATTCCAGTTGCTTTCCTCTTATTTTATCGATAATACGTTGCCAGTCAATGTTATATATATATATATATATATATATATATATATATATATATATATATATATATATATATATATATATATGCTGTCCAGTGTCAGATAAGAGTTCTTGCAGCGTTCCAAATATGAACATGTACTATGACTTTCTAAAATTAACTTCTGGCCCCCGTTCACGATATTCCTCAATTTTCCTACAGGTCGTATACAAAACGTTGTCATGATCCTGCGATATATGCATTTGATCGTCCGTGAAACAAAGAATAAACAGGTTCTTTTCTTTCATAGAGATTCCCTAGGCGTCACATTTTCTTTACTACGGTTTGAAAGCTCACTCTCAGTACATCTTAAATAGTATTGATGAGAGGCCGCATAGCATCCCTGTTTAAATCCCTTATCTATTTTTAAATCCTGACATGTTCTAGTTTCCAATTTATTCACGCTTTCCTCTATTCATGTAAGTTTGTAGTGTCTCATATTAAGCTTTTATTAGCCTTCCGAAAATGTAAACATGGCATTTTTTATTGTCATATAGAACATTTTCAGGTTTTCGGCTACGCAAAGTGAATTTTTATGTACAATTGTTAAATATATTTTAACTGTAAATATTAATTCTTCGCAGCCGAAAGCCCAGGAGTGGTTCAAAGTGATAATACACATCGCTGTGAAAGAAAGGAAACAAATATGCTACGTTTTGTGTCTATATAAAATTTATGTCGGTTACTTCATTACTGCGCCTGTACACAGTCTCTTTCGTGTAGGTATAAAAAAATGAAGGTTCTTATGAACATGGACTGATTGGAATTTGTGGTTTTGACCAAAGTCTCTTGCGTTTAAAAGGGTTTTTAAACTGTCTGCATCTGTATAAAATAATGACAAAAATTTATCACTTATTACAATTTATCACTCACAGTTTTAGTACTATATTTTGTGAAAATATATACCTATGAGCTTTAGGCAGCCTCAAAGGTAACAGACATGAATGGAGACTGCCTTCCATAAATTGAATTCATTGCTGGCATTAAACAAAAATTTATATTAGCATATTCATTAAAGAAAATAATATATAATAATAAAGATTATTACATTCTAGCCTAATTTCGAACACGGGAAGCAGAGACAGTAATAGTAATTTAACTTGCAACAGCAATAAAACACTAATTACTTCAAGTTAAAACACAGAGTACATGTACGTAAATTACAATTCTAGTACAAAATATCTATATTTCTTTGTGCTGGTATGTATTCCTTAGTTAAATTTAAATATAACTTCCTCTTTTTCAAACTGTTAATGCACTTAGGTGGGATGTTAAAAACTTTAGGGCCCAAATACACAAAGGATCTCTTAAACAATATGAGAGTAGGTTTTAAGGAGCCGCATATTTAGCTTCCTTCTAATTTATTATCATTGCTAAAATTTCATTATTGCATATGTGGGATTATTAATAAATGAGATTTGCCTGTAAACAGAGGTTTAAAGAAGAGTATGGATACCCATACAAAAATGACTTGACAAAATTGACTTAGGTTACGGTCGATTTCGCCTTCCGTCGATTTTTTCCGCGACAAATTTGTCTCGCTTTCCCTAGGTGCCTCGGTTTATAATGGCGAGCTCACGTGACGCCGCTGATAATTTTGCAAAAAACAAGGGGGAAACTCACGTGTTCTCCGGCTCAGTGTGGTGTTGTTTCCCCATTAGTGCGCATCACCACGCGCGTCTCGTCAAATGAAAAATGGTTTATTAAACTATCAGTCGAATTATGGCCCAAATACAGTAATAATAGTTTTCTGAAACACTTATCGAAGAAAACCCTTGATTAATATACTTCATAACTCATTGATGAGGAGAAATGTTTTCTGGGTGTTCTTTCGCGTTTATTTTTTTTTTTGGGGGAATATTTCGCTAGCGTTCCAGCTGGCTTCTTCAGGCTCGCTGAAGAACCGATGTAGGGTCCGGTCCGTTCTTTAATGTTACTCTGTTATCGCGTCTTTGGGTAGAGGTGTGTCATGATTGGTCCATTCCACTGAAAAGCCGTTTCCACGCGGTTGCGGGGGTGTGGCTGTCCTCTTAGTTGAAATTGTGTGGCGTTTTCGCTATTTCTATTTCTTCACGTATGGTCACAACACTCCTCACCCGAAGGCGCGAAAACTGAGTAACATAAAAGGACGGTCCGAACCCAGCATCGACACTTCGGCGGATCTGAAGAGACCAGCTGGAATTCTGGCGTATATTGTTCACAAAAATGTTTAAACACTTTAAAACACCCGGAAAACCATTCCATTCATCACAAAGACTCCACAGAAGTCTTTATGGAAACTTCATAACTCAATGCAATACGTATTCAATACGAAAGTATTTTTGAGCCACCGACCTTGTGGTAACCAAACCCTTTTTTATATACACGAATGAATGGATGCATAAGTGATATGATGAAACTTAAAACTTAAAATGTTTCAATTCGCAGTGGACTGTAAATTTCTACGCTAACTCAGTTTACCACTGCTTTGCATTCTTTGAATTAAAACCTCCTCCTGGGAATAACGGCATTCGGTGATAGGAATATCGATGCTGGTTTAATAAAGGCGCTGAAAGAAACTCTTGGGAGTGGATAACATATCTGTGAATTTAATCATGCTCAAAAATGGGTTTTGCTGCGAGAAGTGTGGTGCGAGAAACGCGTGACATGATACGCCATTAAGTTATAAAGTTGAACGCAAAAGGGCAGTGGTGTCTGTGTAAAATTGGCATTTACTTGAGTTGTCGATTACATATTCATTTTTTATTGACTGTCAGGCGTGGTTAAAAGCGTCACCTCGTTGCTGGTCCGTTAATAAAGCATCCGGAAAATTACGCGTGAAAACCAACAGGGGGAATAAATTGGCTGCCTGCTTAATTTCATTTCACATAATAAATAAAGTCGAAGAGTAATTTTCCAGGTGATAAAAAAGGTCATAGGCAATTAGTTGCGTTATAACGTGAGACACTCCTCTTGGGTGTAAAAAATTTAATGAAGTAATTAAATAATTTTCATCAGTACTCTACTCTCGTTTAAGTCTATTACTAAAAAAATTAGGAGGGAATGGGACAACCTCGCGAGCCCTTTTTCAGGACAAATCAAACGGAGTTATTTCGGGTATTCGTGAAATGACCAACACTACTCACTGTAACATTTTAATTGCAGTTTAAATATATGAATGGTTGGAAGAATGTCAAATGTTTACTCTAAATCTATGCAATTCCCTGAACGGTATTTTGGCGATGAATTGAATAGAGTGACCCTACAACTGGCGTACGCTAACCGCCAAACACATTATTCATTTGTTTCTTGGATAAGCATATGCAAATCAAGGGTCAAATGCCCAAAATTTCAAAACGAGGGACATAGGTTCCTCTTAGTACAACATCCTGTTAGGGGTTGGACTCTTCTTTATTCAACAAAATTACATGATTATAGAAAACGACAAAAAACAGCCACTGTGCCACACATTACCAATCACTTTACAAAAAGTGTAAACAATAAAAATAAGATTAAGGAAAAGCATAGATAATGCCGTAATACACAACATAATTTGATTTGGAACACTGTAATTTCAAGGGATAGTTATGGTTTTATAAGATTGTGATGCATAAATAATGTAAAATGAACTTTTAAATTGGAAGTATTGCAAGTTGCACGTCCAAAATGTATCGTAATCATCTAAATACGAGTCATGGAGTAGGGTATAGGAGGGCGATCACCACAGTGAAATTTTGGGACGGGGGATCAGCAAGGAACAGATGCCTAAAAAAAATCCGCAACGCGACGCCACTATGCGGCGGGCGGTCCCAGCAAGGCATTGGGCCGTGCTGTACCTATAATAATTATATCACCGATTTCTATGCACCAGACCAGCGGAAACGAAATTTTCGCTCGGTAGAATCACCATAGACCCTTGAAAAACAAACTCCGAAGATGTCTACGAATGTAAATGCAGGAAAAGGCAGCAATCGCAGGAATACATTCCCAAAACAAATGGGCCACGTCCACCCGGACGACACTGGCTCTAAATGAACATAATGGACACCAAAGAAGCTGACATATCTGGGCAGATAAATGCGAATACAATATAAAACTGTGGGATTAAGTAGTAGCAGATACAAATATACAAACACTGCCTCCTACTCCGTGATACGAGTCATGTATGGTCTTGATTAGGCCCGCCATTTTTTTGGAACAGCACAGTCTTCGTTTAGGTATATCTGAGTAACCCATCCGCCTTGTGAAAATGGTCACGTGACTTGAAACTTGTAGACTTGTAGCTCTGAGAAACAGTCCCAAGGTATTGGAGGAGGATGTTGAAGATAAAATGGACGGATAAAATAAGAACTATTAAGAGTACAGAAGAAGGAAAGAGGAAAGGACCAAATAAAACACCATACAGAAAAGGAGAAACAGATCGATTGAGCACACACTGAGGCCCAATGGGTTAGTGAAGAATATAATCGAAGGAAAAATAGAAGGGATAGCCCCGAAATGAAAGCCTAGGAATTGAAGAAAGCCAAATAAAGAGGAAAGTACATTAAAATAATTACACGGGAGTAGATAAAGGAGGATTAGATAGAGTAGAAGTAGAGTAGCCCTCCAGCAGTCAACCAATCCTGGGGTTGAACGATCAATGATGATGAGAATAAGCAGAGTTGGGTGAAAATGAGAAAAATTGGTTTGTGGTAAAAATAAACGCATACGAAAAATATCACGTATAACCGCATAACCGAAAACTTGTCAGGCAAAAATGTGACCCACAGTTCATTAAGAGATGACGTGAAAAAGTGTGGGAAAAACTTTTCATGTCAATAGATTCATGCCCGCAGATTCCTTTCACCCAAGAGCCATTTTTTTCAAGCTATTTCTTCTCATTTTTTTGCCCTTTAGATCTCAAAATCGTTCCATTTATTTCCTCTAAAGTGGAAAAATCCAATTCCGGACTCAATTCCAACGCCCTCGCATCCCTTTCCTCCTTTGTCTTACTTCTTTTGGAAATGGAAGCCGACTTACTTACCAAGCTCTTACTTTTTGCTGTGTCCGTGAGAAACAGGAGGCGGCCCCCTCTGTTCTACATTTAGCGGTCCTTTCTTCTAAAAAAAAAGAGAACTACATTCTCGATTAATTAGAAGTCGCCGGAGCCTCCCATTCCCCACCCCCCCCTCTTCACCTCCATGGGTACCGACAGCAAATCCGTGCCGGTCATAAAGGACTTGCATTCATCGACCTTGCCGGAAGTTTCAAGTTTGGTGAGGGGATGTGGCAAGGAAAGCGGTGTTCTTTCCGGGGACTTCATTGTTTGATTTTTACTCCGTGCGTTGTGTCTGATTCATTCCAAACCCAACCTTTCTATTCCACCATTTTTCCCTTCGTTGCGAAATGAAAGCTGTAACTTATTAATTCCACAAAAACTTTATTGACGATGTATGTTTCGACTTATGAGGTCATCTCATGCATAGAAATGAATGAATGAAAAGGTGTTTGTTTCCGCTTATAAATACATTGGAGAAATAGAAACAGGAATAACAAAAATATTTAACAGTATAACTGTCCTTGACTAAAATCATAGAACATGTAACATGCCTGGAAGAGGTAGGCCCGATATTTGCTTCACGGACGATGGGAGACCCGCAAAAACCGTCGCCAGGCAAAAACAGGAAATAAATAAATAAAGAGTAAAGCAATAACAATCAATAAAATCGGTAAAACATTTGCAAATGAATAGATACTGAATGTCATAAATAGTCTTTTAATCCTTTGGTATATAAAACGTCTTTGGCTGGTAATCATCATTATAAAGCCGGCTGCATCTAAAATGTCAAAAATAGATCTCAGGGCGAGGGTTATTTGCATGAATTGAAGACTTAGCCAACTTTATACTTGACCTCTACACCTTTCCCCCAATCCAATTCTACGATTTCCTTCTACACCACTGCACGCGTCCTCCCTGCATTCATGCAGTTCTAAATATATATACTCAAACCTTCCCTAACCTCCTTACCCAAACGTACTCCCCTCTTTTCTGCATGCATGGTATGTATAATTCGTAGCGAAGTGTACTGCCATGCTCCGAGGGCTAAAAAGGGATAAACAACTATGCCATTTTACCATCGCAAAACACACCTCAATAGAACTAACATAATTAATTCTGAACAGGCTGAATCAATCGCGAAAAAAACTTCGTTCAGTGAATTATACAATGAGCCGTTAAATTCGCCACGCTCAAAAGTCGCTCAATAATTTATTTCAACAGTGAAGACAGTTAATTGTGGCCCAATACCTAGAAACAAGGGCTTTTGGAACTTCCATTAAAGAAATAAACATTCAGTATAAGAAATAATGGAGATGAAATAAGTAAATATGTGAATGCATTAAGTGGGGATATCATCTACATGAAATTATCCTTAATTTAAGAGAAACAATTGGACTTTTCCACAAAATTGTTTTAATGCGTACAACGCGTTTCGGCTCACAGAGCCATCATCAGGTACAAGATCTTGGTCATCAGGTACATCAGGTACAGGTCTTGTACCTGATGATGGCTCTGTGAGCCGAAACGCGTTGTACGCATTAAAACAATTTTGTGGAAAAGTGCAATTGTTTCTCTTAAATTATGAATAACTTCCACGATATCTCGCCTAAATCTGTTCAATTTATTGGAAATTATCCTTGTTTTCTACACATGATATGCATTGTCACCAATAAAAGCTTAAAAAATACAACATCCCATCATTATTCAACTCATGTTCAGTTCTCAAGCACATACTCATTGGTAAACGTCCTCTCTTGTGTTCGCAGGGGGACCAGGGTCCAAGGCATCAGGGTCATGCCTCATAAGGCAGGGATTCTCGGGCTTCACGTCGGCCCCGGGGGACCCGCTCCTGCTCAAAGTGGACCTCCTGGACACGGCCGGCGATCTCCAATTCCCGGCCATGCGGCGGCTCTGCATCGCGACCGCCCACGCCTTCCTCATCGTATACTCCGTCACGGATGCTGAGTCGCTGGACCGGGCCAAGGGCTGTCTGGAGGAGGTGAGAGAGTCATAATTATGGTCTCGGGCCGATTTGCGCTCGAAATGTATTACTACACAGCTCCTCGACGACTTTCTGCAACTGAGATTGGAAAATTAGGTATTATACGCGAGCTGGTATTAAAAAGCTATTAAAGTAATAACCTGATAATAATCTAAAGTTTCAATCCTGAATAGATATAATGTTTTGTGATGGGATACAGCAAAAACATCAGTAATTATAATTAAACTCTAATAGCTAGTCAGTAATCAGGATGAATGGTTTCACTGATTTTGGCACATCTATACATATTATTTAAACAATTATATTATTAAATCAAAAAGGGAAGCTTTCACTCAGTGGAAGGACGTCATAATGACGAAGAAAAAGTTTGTTACTTCCACAATTTATTATTAAAAGTTACCGACCGATTTCAGCTATCAAGCCATCATCAGGTGATGGTGTGACCTGATGATGTCTTTACAGGCGAAACCTGTCGGTAACTTATAAATAAATTGTGGAAGCCATAAACTCCTTCTTGATCATTACCCATTCTATAATTTTTGTGTCCATGTTGTATTTGTAAACATTTAGCCAAGAATAGGTGTCCGTGCCAGCGCCTTAAGAGGTAACTGGCTTAATTAGCGGCGCAAATGTTATACTTAACGGTTCGAACATTTTTCATACGGTGTTGTTTTATCCCTCTTTAATGAAAGAAAATATTCCAATATACGCTACAAAGTAAAAATGTACATTTCATCTAGCAATTCTGTTTTTTTTTTACACAAGGAATGCAAAATATTTGTCATTATTTCCATGGCATGGTGCAAACCATGATATTTATCCCAATAGTAGGCAAAAGATTCACTCTGGAATGAGCGTCGGGAATTCTAATCACTGTCATAGTTTAGAGTATCAAAAATTATGTATTGCTGTAAATGAGAGTTATTACATTTTTTTAAACATTAAGGAAGAAAAGTATTGCCATAATTTTGTAAACTATCCTCTCATTGGTGGGACTGTATCTGAATATCAAAATATAAATTATCTTTGACATTTTTAGTTAATAATATTGCTGCGCTATACGAATGCATAGTTATCACCGTTAACCTAAAAAACTTCACAGAATATTTTAAACGAATTTATTTACACTAGACTTAAAGTAAAAATTAGTGAAAATGTATTCACGTTTATATGAATGTGGTTCACGAATATTTCTGTTTTTTTTTCAATCACTCTTTTACTTCTTTTTTTTATCAAAATGGTTTCCTGAGGTAATTTTATTGAAGAAGATAGCATTACTATAACCGAGGGAATGAAAGAGAAAAATAAAATAGAAAGGATCGTTATCTCCTTCCTCGTTGCATTGTAACTTGTTTAAGGACGCCGTTAGGTAGATGGCAATGAAAATATGCTTCAAAAGTTTGAAATTTTCCTGACTTTTTATGAGTAATTTGTATTATTTTTGTGAATATAAATGATATTGTTAGAATGCGCATATTTTATATGCCGTATTTTTTATTCATTGATTCCATAAATTTAAACGAATTTTGATAATTTTCCATATTACCCGTTGTGTCTCCTACTCCGGAGTCTGTAATTTTCAATTTCATATAGAATTTTCCCGTTTTGTTTTTTTTAAGTAACCTATACATATTTATATACGTAGACACTTTTACTTTCTGAATTTTTTAAGAAAAAACACCCCGATGTTTAAATAAGAAATCTATCTCTAATGGGGTGAACCCTCGAGACTTGATGTGTTATTATTTCGCGAAATTAAGCTAGTACTAACAACAAGTGTCTCTTCCGTCACGAAGACTCCCTAAATGTTTTTTTTTCAACTCTGACGCTGAAATTTGGTTTCTTTAGTTAATAAATTGAAAATTTATATTTTTTATCTATCATAAAATTATGAAATTAATGCATTGAAATCTATTTTATAAGCATAAGATGTTTGAATATTTGGTCATTCATGCATTTAACTCAAAGCCAAAGTTTCGTCAAATATATATTGGCATCCACAGGGCTTTGAAAAACAAACAAGAGACATACAGCCAGGTATTTATTTAAATATCAGTACAAAAGCTGAGAAATCGAAAATTCACCTAACATTAAGCTTTACGTTGAACAATAACAAAGTAAATAACAACTCGAACAGTAAATAAATATGTAAACAACCAACAATAAAATTAACATAAACCAAGTTGGCCGTGAGTTACGTGCATCAATAACCAAATATTCAAGAATCTTATCATTATCTGTATTACATAGGTTGAGAAGGTTGTAATTGATTGAAATATATCATCATTGGTCGTTCAATCCTAGGATTGGTTGACTGCAGCCCTCCATCCTTCCCTATCTAATACTAGTTCCTTTACCTCCTGGTATCTCTTCCTATGTACCTTTCTCTTTATTTGGTCAATGAACTTATTCCTTGGTCTTCCTCTAGGGACTTCGCCCTCTATTTTGCCTTCAGTTATGTTCTTCACAAATGGATTGTATTTCAGGGTTTGTCGAGTCCATCTTGTTCTTCTTCTCTGTATGGTGTCCCATATGGTCCTTTCCTATTCTACTTTTCTGTACACTTTATCATTTCTTATTTTGTCCGTCCACTTTATCTTCAGCATCCTCATCGAGCACCAGGCTTCGAAGGCTTCTGGTCTTTTCTGGTCAGTTTTTCCAATGGTCCATGCTTCCGATCCGTTGAGTGCTACGCTCCACTCGAATGTTTTCACATACTGTTTCCTGGCTTGTAGTCCTATCTTCCTTGAGCGCAGTGGTTGTTTCCCATGAACGCCTTCTTAACTTGGGGTATTCTCCGCTCGATGTCCGTTGTACTTCTTCCGTCTCACTTGATGATACTTCCGAGATAGATGAAGGAATCCACTAGCTCTAATTTCTCTCCTCTCATAATGATTTCCACATTCAGCATCTCTCTTCCGTATACTATGATTTTGGTCTTCTTCTTACTTATTACCATGTTGTATTCCTGAAAAACTTGGTCCATTACATTTAGTGACCTTTGAAGATCATCACAATATCCAGCTATGACTGCGATATCATCTGCGAAGCGGAGTATACTTATTTCTTCACCGTTTATCTTAACTCCGCTCAGTCCAATTTCTTGTGCTTCATGTATGGCCTCCTCCAAGTACATGTTGAACAGCGCTGATGAGAGGCTGTATCCTTGTCTTACTCCTTACCTAATTTTAGCTTTTATGTGACTTCCGTCACTCATTCGTATTGTGATGACTTGCTTCCTGTATATTTGGTAGATAATTCTTCTATCGTCGTATTCCATTCCGAGTTTTTTCAGCAGTCTGAACACTCAACATTCTCGAAGGCTTTCTCCAGGTCCACGAATGTGACATACAATGGCTTGTTCACATATATCGTATTCTCTACCATTACTCTGAAGCTGAGTATAGCCACTCTGGTACCCCTGTTCTTTGTAAATCCAAACTGGTTTTCTGAGAGGTTTTCTTCAAATTTTCTTTCCATACTTTGGCTTATTATCGTGTGAGTATTTTGGATGCATGTAAAAGTAGACTCAAGGTTCGGCGCTCCTCACATCCCTCAGTCCTTGTCTTCTTCGGTATCGCTATCATTACACTTCTTTGAAAGTCCTCTGGAAGTTTTCCGCTTTGGTAGCTATTTCTAATTATCTCGTATAGGTTAACCTTGGCTTTACTTCTGAGTGCTTTGATGATTTCTCCATTTATATTGTCTTCTCTCGGTACTTTTTTATCTTTAGGTCTTCTACTGCTCTATTGAATTCACTCCTCAGTATGATTGGGCCCCAATCTTCCTCTTCAACCTCGCTCTTGTCCCTTATTAGGTTTTCTTCCAGTAGCGTCGGCCCTTGGTAGAGTTCTTCGATGTATTGCTTCCATCTATTCGCAATATCTTCAACCTCCATCAATATTTTCCCATTCGCTTCTCTGTTGTTGTTGGTTCTCGTTTTCCTTTCTCCGAAGTGATTCTTCACTAGCTTGTAGGCAGTTGTTGTGTTTCCCTTCTTCACATTTTCGTTGACTTCCTCACAGTAGTTTTCGATCCAATCCTCCCTAGCCTTCTTGCCTTTATCTTGATTCCTATTTATCTCTATTTATCTTGGTTCCTTAGCTTCTTGTAGAGGGTTGCCTCTCCTTCGTTTCTGGGGTTCTTGTGTTTTCTTCTTGCTTCTATTAGTTTTCTGATCTCCGTCGTTATCCATGGCTTCTTTGTTTTGGCAGTCTTACTCACCAGTTGCTCCTCTGTTACTTCTGCGATTGTCCTCTTCAGCTCATCCCATTTTTCTTCGATGCCCATTTCTGCCTCAATTTCTAGTTTCCTGTCGACGGCTGCGGCGAATCTAACTCTATTCCATTCTTCGGCCAGAAATTAACTAATTCGGCCAGAAATAAAAATATAACGCAGGTTAAAAAAAACCCCTTACTTAAAAGTCTTGACATATTTATAAATATATATATATATATATTTTTAATGAGACATTATATAGAGATTACCTCTTTCAGGATAACCGGACCGAGTAATTTTTTTGTTTTACAATTTTTTTATATTCCAGATTTGTAAGAATTAAGCTAGGACAGTTGATTAGGCACTTAAGTCTTTTTAAAGGACATAATAAAAATACGAGATATCCCTGACCCATAAATTTACGTCTATATAGAGCCCCAAAAGCGTCACATTTGACTCCTGGATAGCAGCCAAGAGAAAAGGGTCAGCCAGAAGGAGGATCGTTTGTAATTTACTTGCTATTTGAGTCAATTTCTGTTTTGGTAGCATCGTAAATTTTTCTCTCTATTAGCCGTAAATTCTTCTCTTTTGCTCGAGAAAATTCATACCCATGAGTATTTCATTCCAATGAGTTTAGTGGTTTAATTATTTAACTTCAATTGAATGCAGGTCTCTGATAATTTCTTCGTTAAATTATTTTAAGTGTGTGGGTGTGCTCCCGGGTGCCCTGGGCATAAAATTACCGGTTCTTATTTGACGTTGATGCCTATTGCGGCTTTAATAGCAAATTACCTGCAGGAATTACCAAAGAATTTTTATCAGCACTTGAAGTAGTCTATTTAGTAGTAGAAGTAATTTCTCGCTACGCATTTGATTTTTAGATCACCTGAAGGAGGTCATCAATTTTCCTTGACTTTGCCTTATCGTATTGCACCCTCTAAAATTATTTGACATCCTCACTCAGACCTCATTATCACAGACGGTTGTTCTAATGAAAAGCAGATGCATGCCAAATGAGGTCCAAACGGAAAAGACGGAACAAATTCAATGGATACGTGTTTTTCGTAGACTGGCTGGAAAAAAGGGTGTGAATTATTTATTTTCCAAGCACAGATCTCATTTTGCATATTTCAGACTCTTTTTTGCACGTTTTCAAATGTATTATTGAGGACCGTAGAACATTTTATCTCCAAGTTTTCTTATTATTAGGTTGTTTACGCCAAATGATTAGACACTTCTTGCTAGCTAATAAGAATGGAAATATTAAGATTAAATTCGTATCGACATTTAAATGTGATAATTTTAAGATACGCGAATGAGTTCAGCTTCCCCAAAAAAAGAGATTGAAAGACAATGATATCATTCATGCTTCAGTTTAGACGTGTATTGACTACAATAGTAATATCTTCTTGCCACTTATTTTAAGACGGATGCTAAAATACGGAAAAATATGGTAGGATCACCCTTCCTAATTCTAGCTGAGCCCAACAACTTGAACGACTAAACTGTTCTGCCCCTTTCTGGCAGACCAAGGCAAACTAAAGCCTCTTTTAATTAATTTTACGGCACAAAAGAATTTTGCAGCAACGAATTTCACGGATTTTTACACGGTTGGTCTTAATACGGCCGTAATTCAAAGTAGAAGCCAGTCATTAGTTGCGATTAATTTTAAATATTTATTAAGAATTATTTTGAAGGGCTAAGTTTTAATATCATTATATATTACGTGAGTGGATAAGTTTGTAAGTTAGTCCAATTTTAATCTTATGTGAAAAAAATTTACTTGTAATTCAAACTTTTACTTTATTAGAAATTTCATTAAATATTTTTTGTGATTCAAGCCAAGGATTTCGGGAAGGTTAGCTGATAACAGAAGGGAATGGTTCATGTACAATTGTGTATTTTTCTAGATTTTGGTAGAGAATTTTGATACTGATGTTAGCCCTTCATTTCATATTTTGTATATACCACCTCTTCTTTAGCTTTACTACTCCTTGGACGAAGTACATTCGCTAAACCTGTTTACATTTGTGGTGATCGAAGCATTATTCTGATATCCATTAGGCCGACCATCAAAACTTTCGTGGATGATCGTATGTTATTTACTGGAAGAATGATGAATATATGTGGTACTACATTATTACAACGACAATTGTGCTATTATCATTAATTATAACTAATTAAATTTAAACCAATAATAATATTTAAATTGTAAAAATGACTATTAAACCAATACAACTGAAAACAGTATGTTTTTTGACAGGATACCAAATTTAAAAAGACTGAAAATATTCATAATTGCTTCGAGAATGGAGAATCAATGGAAAATTCCGACAGCTTTTAGTAATTTGGAGTGACAAAACAATATTGATTTAATATATTTTACTGACCTTATTCAATAATCTAATCTGTAATGAGCAATCATTTTTTCAGCCGGCATTGCCAGAATTACAGACTGTATAGGTTTCCATCAAGAGAAACTCAATAAGTATGTTAAAATTTATCACTTGAATCGAATATTGGTACCCTGTCACACATATGACTAGGAAAGTTTCTAGTGTAAAATTTCTATTTCTTGAAGCTTCAATTACATGAAAAAACTGGGGGAAATGATATATTGACCACAATTGCAAATAAAAAACTGTAGAATTCACCATGTTTCCCATTGATGGTACATAGTTAACATTATGAGAGAGAGTGCAAGATAAATGAATTTTCATTATTCGATATTCGACATGGAATAGCAGGGGAAACATTATTGGAGAGAATGCAAGATAAATCGTTATTACGTCGTAAAATTCAAACGTCTTATAGCAACGCAAATGATAAGGTAGAGGGAATGATGCTTTTAAATTACTAAACGGCATTTTAAGTACTTATTTCGAAACAAAATTTCCAACTGCATTATAAATCATATAATACTTTTGTATTTTTTGCCAATGTTTGATGAAACGAGAGCAAGAAAAATGTAAATATTTTGTTAACTAATTCGCTAAAAAATCAATTTAGTAGTCCAAATGATGAGATATCAGACCACAGTTCGAAATAATAACAATAAAATAAAATAAATATTGCAGATCCTCTCCCAAATGGTGGGGAATACGGATGGCTCAATATGCCAAAATACTCGAAACCTTTCTGACTTCAATGCTTCAAATAAATTTCAAGCAATTTTCACGTTGTAAGCAACCAATACCATTAGTTTAAACATATTTACTCCATTTTCCATGTCAATGCCCATATAAACAAGGGAGATATTGTCTCTGACTAAACTCCTCAGGCAAACCTCGCTTCTCTTGCACTACTGCCGCTAATGTTAAGAAAGAATGAATGATACTTTCATAATACTAAACATATTTTAAGTACTTCTTTCGAAACAAAATTTCCAACAGCATTATAAACCATATCATAGTTTTGTATTTGTATGTAAATATTTGATGAATCGAAGGTAAGTAATAGAATAAAGAGTAATTAAACTAATTAACTAAATAAAAATAGAGAATACACTTTTCCTTTTAAATTAGCAGCCTCGTTGCTTACGAAACTTATTTTATTTCATGTGACCAGTCTCTCTTTTTCTTCAAGCGAAAACATTTATTTCCCCTTTAATTCCTTTGGGGCATTTTACCATAGACATCCGCCACTGATGGCACTGGTTGCAAGCGGGAGGCTAATCGTAAAAACACTGAATTTTAGAAAATAATTCTGGAATATTATGTAAATGCTCTCTCTACTTCGAGTGGAAAATAAATTCAGTCATAGTAATTAAAGGTTTTTCTGATTTCTATTTTACGACAAAAATTCCTAGTTGTGTAATCATTTGTCTTATGTACGTAGTCTGAGAGACAAAACATACATACATACATACCCATCACGCCCTTTCCTACCGGGTCAGGCGCAGTCAAAATGTTTCACTCATTAATACATAATTGTACACCTAACTCTGCTTCAATAATTTAATCCATACTGATCAATCCTTGCAAACCTCTTTTGCCTCATTTACCCCCATACACTATTATATACACGCCCTCCTGTTTTTAAAACCCCTCATATTCCTCCTCCTAAGAATTTCCTCAATCACATTCAACCACAAATTTCTCGGCCTACCTCTACCTCTCACACCATTCATTCTACTCTCATATATCTGTTTCGTTATTCTACTCTCATCCATTCTCTCAACATGGCCAAACCAACGCAGCACACTCCTTTCATACACGTCCATTACTGGAGCATTTAACCCACATTTATTCATGACTCACTCATTCCTAACCCTATCCATCCTACTTTTGCCGCAAATACTCCTCAGATAACTCATACCCACGGCGTTTAGTCTACTCTTATGTCTATCCTGACATACCCATGTTTCACTACCATATAGCAAAGTGGGAAGAAGTACACTTTTGTAAACGGCAATTTTCGCTTCCTTAGACAAACACTCATTCCTTGATATGCTCCACATGCTACCTCCCAATTTCCTTCCAGCATTCGCACGTCTCTTTTATCTCCTCATCTATTCTTCCATCTTTCGCATACATCTTACCTTAGTACACAAAATCATCCACCTGTTCAATTACTTCACCATTCGCCCTGATCACACAGTTATTCTCCCCACTCTCCTTATCAAAAACTACTACTTTTGTCTTGCACGCATTTACCTTCAATTCCATTCTCTCCGATGATTCATAAAACTTATCTAGGAGCTTCTGTAATCCCTGTTGACTGTCTGAGATCAAAACAGCATCATTTGCATATAGAAGAACTCGCACGTTTACATTTCCAATAAAAACACCGTCGTTTTCACTACTTTCGTCTCAAACACATTTATCCATAAATACATTAAACAGCCATGGAGACATTACGCATCCTTGCTTTACACCCCGAGTTATTACAAACCAATCACTCAGAACCCCGTTAACTCTTACACTTGTCTTACTGTTGTCATTTATCGCTATCATAACATTCAATAACTCCCCATTCACTCCATAGTCTCTCAAAGCCTTCCACAACTTCTTTCTATTTACGCTGTCATATGCCTTCTCTAAATCGACAAACACACAGTATACTTTCTTTCAGACACTCATACATTTTTCTATCACTTGCTGAATTGCAAAAAACTGGTCACAACATCCTCTACCAGCCATAAACCCGCACTGCACACCCTATATTTTGTTGGAAGTAATATTTCTCACTCTTTCGATACTTATTTTACAGAACACTTTTCACGGGACACTCAATAAACTAATGGCTCGATAATTATTACATTCGGTCTTTCCTCCCTTCCCTTTGTACAACGGAACAACGATAGCATTCTTCCAATCCGCTGGGACAACAGAAACCTGTAAGCATACATTTTATAGTTCACGCAGCCTACAAATTAGTAATTTACACCCACACTTCAACATTTCACTGGATATCCCATCTATGCCTGCAGCCTTCCCATTTTTCAATATTCTCACAGCCATTGTGGCCTCCTTCTCACTGATACCCTTTTCCATCATCACATTCTCACATACCACTTCAGAAGGCTCATCCTCAACGCCTGCAATATTATTGTACAATTCTTCAAAATACTCCCTCCAGCAGTCCCTGATATTGCTCTCGTCCCACATGATCTCTCCACTTTTGTTCTTTACCGCATTCATTTCCCCTACCTTCACAAATTTTAGCTCTTTTTACCCACTTCCAAAACAGCTTTTTATTACCTTCAAAATCACTCTGCATTTTGTCAGCTTCATCCGCACACATTCTTTTTTTGCTCTCTTTCACAACGATTTTGCATTCATTCTTTTTCTTTCTGTAAATATCACATGCCTTAGTACGCTCTTCCTCAGATTTGGCAGTAATCATATCCTTGTACGCCTCTTTCTTTTCTCTGACTGCAATTTTCACTTCTTCATTCCACCAAGCATCACCTTTCGTTCTTCCCACTATTCCTTTTCTACATACACTTTCAGCACATTCTACAATCACTCCTTTTAAACACTCTCACGTATCATTTACGTTCTGACATGCTCGTCCCATTCTCTCTGCTTCAACGATAGAGCATCCTCAAGCATGCAACCATACCGCATTCTTACCTCGCTGTTTAGTAACCTTTCCACTTTTACTCTCAACTGCTTACGCGCAACATTCTTCCTCGGTACCCACTTTCTGCCCAGATTCACTTTGAAGAGTACCAAATAGTGGTCTGTTCCACATTCAGCACCCCTCATCACTCGCGTGTCCCACACTAACTCTCTCAATCTCTCATCATACACAATAAAATCAATCATGCTTTTACAATCGCCCCTTTGCCAAGTATACATATTCTTATGTTTAAACCATGTATTCGACACAAACAATCCTTTTTCCAAGCACACACTCACCAAGTTTTCACCATTATCATTCACTCGGGGGTCACCAAAAGGCCCAACCACTATCTCAGACGCATCCCGCCTCACACCAACCCACCCATTCATGTCACCTAGTAAAATTATTCTCTCACCAGGATCATATTCATTCACAACCTCTCTCAGTTTTTCTCAAAACTCATCTTTCACGCTGTCACTCTCTCCATCCACTGGTGCATAGCACGCCACAATCACAACTCTCCTAATACCTACTTTCATGCGAACCCAGAGCAATCTAGGGAATACTAACTCGTACTTTCTTACTAGCAACTTAGCTCTCTCATAAAGAATGAGTCCTACACCTTGACTGCCGTGTACATTATCTTCAACTCCTGACCACAATTCCAGACTACCGCCATTTAATGTAACAGCATCCCGCCCCTTACGCTTAGTTTCACATACACACAAAATATCCATTCGTCTCACTTCCATTTCATTCAGCAAATTATACTCCTTTCCATACACTCCTCTCACATTCCTAGTACCGAGAGTCCAGTTCGTTTCCAGTCCGTCTCTTGATGGGCCAATCTTATTCAGCTTCCGCTGCCCATCGTGGCTTCGGCTGTCCGAGGCAACATTTTGACGTTTAGCAGTAAGTTGTAATAGAGTATGCAAGGTTACCAGCCTTCGCAGTACCCACACCACCTGCAGCTTTCCCTTCTAACGGTTACGGCGCTCTACCGGTCAGTTTTGGCACATTTTTGCCAGTATGCCACAAGAGAAACCAAAGCATAGTAATACCCTAGGCCCGCTTTCCCTATTCTGCTCAAGCTAGAATCCCTTCTGAAAGGACTACCTTGAGAACCAGCATACTGTTGCCCGCGACCCACCACTAGGAGGTTTATGCGGTGTACTGACACACCGGGTAGCACAAAACATACAAGCCATAAAAAGTTTAGTTGGCATGAAATTATTATGAATTATGTTTGTACCGTCGTCAAAGTCAGCAATGAGACTTTGTGTGCAGAAAGTAGCCTATTATCTAGAATTCCAAATAAATGGCGCTGCAGATGACTCCTAAGGGTGGACAAATGTGGTCATAAAAATGTATATTGGTGGAAAAAATTTAAATATTTTCTACCTTAATTTTGGTGTTCAAAAGTTAGCCAACATCATCAGCGGGAGCAGGATTTTTCAAACCAAAGATAAAAATACGTAAAGAAGTATTTTTTTTGGACTCGCAGAGTCAGGCTAGAGCTACCTAAGGGCACCCATGTGTTTCATTATACGCAAAATGCAACACCTTGGACGGAAAGACCGCCATGTAGTCAGTCAAGTCTATTAATGAGAGAAGAATGTCGCCTAAACGTTTTGGCTTGGGCGTGTTCATTGGCGTACATCTAAAGCATTAGCCTTGTTTCCTCCGCTGAGACTCAAATGTGTTTAAATAGCTACAGTCGGCGGCTAATGAACGGCGGAGTACCGTTATCGAATCCCCTGGCAGCTTTGGTTCGGCACTCCCTATTAGTGGGGACGAACTGGTGATAATCTCATGCTCCATGCCCCAGCGTCGGAACTTAGGGTTCGGGGTGAGGCAAGATTGTAGGCAAGCGAGACAATTGAATTTTGTGGGTATGATGCAGCTACACTCCTTATGTCACATGGATACATCGCCAGAATAGGGGTTTAGAGACCGATGGGGTTTTCATTGCCGAGGTCATAGATAAGTCGAAGAAACATTTTTGTTTTCACCACGAGGCGTGCATAAGATAATAATAATACTGTTTATTACTTAAACACAAATTAAATTCACAATGACAAGTAGTGAGTAACTTAAGGTAGCCTTGAAGGTGAACCTGTTTAAGGCTACCATCAAATAATAGCATGTTATGCTTACACTTAAGCATGCATATAGCTCATTTAGTGAGACCAAGACAATTATTTAACAATGTAAGTGCATACCTTTAGAAACTTTAAATTGACAGTTTATAGAGTTAGGTACTTCGAATCCGTTTACAGTAAATCTTTACTCTCTCTATGGCGAGAAGGTAAGACTACCTTTTCCGATAGTATTTTTACAGATTTGGATTCAATGCATGGAGTAATACATTGTACAAGCTTGGTCCTACATACAAAAACTTCATTTAAATATCGTCAAAGTTGGTTTAGGTTAGGGTATACTGGTTGTACGCCGGGTAAATGGAGAAGGCAGGCACAAAAATATTCCAGAGTTACCACTTCTAACATAAAAACGCCGTGGAACCTAATAAACATATAAATGCAAGTGCAAGCAACCCTAGATGAAGAAAGAGTGGGAAGGATCTTTCGAAATGGCTCTTCTTCATAAATAATCGGATAATTATTTTTAAAGATGAAGCAATGGTATAGAGATTTGCATAGGAATTAGAAAAAACTGAAAATTTTACCCAGAATTTTCATTAGACGGCCGGTGTTGTCGAAGAGTTGCCATCTTCAGGAAAATTATACAGAGCTCTCAGGCATATATACACATAGGTGATGGATGGGGGAGAAGCTTGGAAGACTAAGGCGAGAGGGGCGGGGTAGAAATGAGTTTATAAAGTATATGACGCGGAGAAGAGAGGAAGATTGGGTAAGGGGAGTCTTTTAAGGTTCATTCCCCCCCACTCACCACCTATGAATATTTTTTTTGGTGAAGAATGTCTTCCTAACCCGTAAATAAAGAATTATTATTATTAAGTATGCCTGAGAGCTCTATATAATGTTCCTGAAAATGTCGAATATTCGATGAAACTAGTAGTTTAATTAAAAGTTTGCGTAAAAGTCACAGTTTTGTTAATTTCTTAGCATTACGGAGAAACTTTACAAAGTTAAGGCTGAAACGATTGAATTGTGCATATGCTTGTTTACGAGGCTTATATCAGTCATGTAGGGAGGAAATATTTGTCGGGATTAGACTACTCTGCAATTAAAGAGGTCCATGGTTTTTCCGTTTCATGCAACAAAAAGGGAATTGTAGCACTAAAGTAGTTAATGTACTTTTGCTAAAAAGTATTTTAGCTCCTAGAGTAGGGTGCTGGGCCTTTAAATGGAAGATCTCTTAGTTTTTACAGCTGATCCTGCCTTACTTTCTCGAATTGCGGTCTCAGCTTACCGTGGTAAAGCTGTAGAGCTCATGGAAAAGTTAATAACCCCTGCAAAATGTATCGTGAATGGGAAAGGGAAAGATTTTCATGCAGAAAGTGTGGCTTAGAAAGTGTGGTCTCTAGTGGCAAACTCTTCCCAAAGTTCGAGTGCGAAAATCATGAATATAACAACTATATTAAATGAACAACAAATAGAAAAAATATATTTTAGCAGACAACCGGATTAAAAATCAAGTATTTTAGGGTCAGCAAAACTGTGTTATGAGTTCATAACTCCAATTCAATCACAAATTTTACTTGTAACAAATGCCAGTCTCTCTCTGTCAAAATCAGCTGAGCAATGTGCACTCCACGCCGTCTTAGGGTAAAAGAGAGGGAGGAGTAAGGCCAGCTGCTGTAGAAGGGTAGGTTTCTGCTCCGTTGAAGGTATTTTGGTTAAGGTATGGGGAATATAGGTGATTTGCAGCCTTGAAGGAGAGAAATATTAGGATGAATACATAAATGCGGTGGAATTCTTCAATTGGTGCTCAGGAATCTGCTTTTTATTTCCAACCGCGGAGTGGATTATTAGGTCTTTATGCCTAAGTCAGATGTCCCAGGTTTCCTCGAAGTTTTCCTGCACCGACCGCCTTTTTATTGAGGGTGGAATACACTGATTTCTCCATCTTTCGGGTATTCGCCGCGTTGCTTGTCATGATTGACGACAGTTTCGCCCGGATTCCACCAGGCGTCTTCAGGTCGAAGTGCCGCTGTCAGCGTTTTGGCCGTGCTTATATAGCTCCTCGAGCTCCCGCGCTGTGCTGTGATTGGTCGGTTTTGGGAAAAGTCTCTTCCATGTGTTTGTCAGGTGGTATCCATCGTCCCTATTGAAATTTCCAGGCGTTTTTGCAATTTCAATTGATTCTCTTATCAGCCTGGGATAATATCTTTTTTCTTTTGCAATTATCCTAGCTTTGTCGAAAAGAATATCGTGTCCGGGTTCACTCCAAGCATGCTCGGCGACTGCTGACTGGCTAAATTTCTTATTGAGGGTCGCCCTCTTGTGCTCCTGCAGGCGGATCTTCATGGACCTGCATGTCTCGCCGATATATGATTTCCCGCATGAGCAAGGGATGCGGTATATCCCTTCATGGAGATTCGGCGGTATCTTGTCCTTTGGCCTTGGAATGATTTGGCTTATTTTGGATACGCAGTTGAATCTCGTGACAATATCCTTCTTCTTCAGGACTCTGGAGATCTTCTCGCTTGTGCCGGCGATGTATGGTATGATGGCATGAGATGCGGACTTCTCGGGTTGTCGTTCCTCCTGGTCTAGCGTCTGGTGGCGTTTTTCTATAATGGCGGCCCTTTTGAGGACCATTTCTTTCTTGTACCCATTCATCTTCAGGGATGTCACGAGGTGTTCCTTTTCCTTTGTCAAAGATTCTGCATCCGATAGTTTGTAAGCGCGATGCAGGAGAGTCGCCATCAGTGAAGCCTTCTGAGATGGATGATGGTGTGACTCGGCGTTTAGGTAGCGGTCAGTATGCGTGGCCTTCCTGTGTACTGCATGGCCGAGACTCCCATCGATCCTCTTCTCAAATCATCGCATTCAAAACGTCGCGGGAAACTACGAGACAACATTGTACGCCTCTACGGGGAGGATATACACAGGAAAATACGGAGATTTGAGAAGCTGCGCAAGAAGAAGGGGAGGCTCCTCTCCTCCTTGGCCTTCCTCCAACGCTGTCGAGACACCAACACTCTACCTTGCTGTGTTGAAGTAAAACATCACCAATGTATTTGTGGAATGAGCTAGATTTTCAATTTGAATCATCAAGAAACAATGTTGTGACTGTAAATATATCAGTTTTACTGATTTTCGTACATTTTTGTAACGAATTAACCAAATCAAAATATGATGAGGATGTTCATTCCTTTAAGGATCTCTAAGCTTCAATGAAGACCGCAATGAATAAAAATGAGGATGAGATGCTGAAAGAGTTCGCCCATTTTCATAAGGAGTCTCGTTTTCATTTTTAATCTCAGTGATTACGCGCGCCCTTTCCAATTCTACCCTTAGGCCTTTTCCCTCTCGTCCATTTAAGAGCGTGCCACATTTCTTTTTTCATTTTGAAAAAAAAAAACTTTCCTCCTCATCTTTCCAGACCCGGTGGGGAAACTTAATCAAGCTTGCGCAGTGGGAGGGGAAGCAAGAAAGAAGGTCAATGACATTTTAACGCCCCACGTCCGGGTTCAACTTGATTCGTGTCCACGGCAGGGGAGAAGGGGGGAGCGGGAGCAGGCGAATGATGTATTCTTTCGATTAAATGCACGACGCCGTAAAATTTCCATCCAAAAAGGATTCTGTGATCCTGAGTGATGTTGGATATCAGCAGGGGGGTGGCTACTAACCCCTACCTTAACCCTCATGGGGAGGTTTTCCTTTTTAAGGGTATACGTTTCTACCCACACTCCCACCCCTTGAGCCTCAGAGAGAATGAGAGTGGCAATAATCCGCTCATCAGAATGAAATCTCCTCGTTTAAGAGTCAAATCCCAGCATCGTGAGAACCACCTGATTCTTGGTCGAATGATTTAATCGAAAGTTCTCCCGAAGATGTGCTTTTTTCCCGGTTTCGATGCGATAATCCTCAATTTTCGAGGAGAGCGTAGAACGACTATGGACGACAAAGTAAAACGACGGTGCTAACAAGTCTGTTTATATACTCGTGTTTCGAATGTAGGAAATTCCACTTAATCCATGATACCAGGCTTTTGGAATTTCTGCGATAGTCTCCAATTTATTTTATTCGAATGCAAAGTTATATTTGTTTTCATTTATTTCTCCGAGGACCATGTAATTTCAATCGTAAATGTTTAAGTTTTGAACGGAAACAATACATCAATTTCTTTTACTTTTTATCTAAGTATTCACCGCTAAAATAAAAAAGATATTTATAAATAACGTATATTGTTTGTAAACTATTGGTAATTTGATAAAACAACTTTTGGCCCTTTTTATATTTTAATTTAAGTTTTCATTTCCACTGCATTTTCGTGTCCTTACTTACTTACCTTTGTTTTTTCTACATCTACTTCTACATACTACCCTGCGAGGCGCTGCATGGACGTATGGTAGTAGGTGTTAGGACACCAGCCGATTAAACATGTAAGGATAAGGTTTTGGGTGGTGAAATGGTGATGTCTATTGAGCGGAGCACAGTTTTTACTATGGTTACCTAATGTGCACAGAAATAACGAGTACTTGTGCCTAGCTGTTTGGAAATAAATCTCTTCTATTTTATCGCTTCCGTCACACTTAGAGATGCAGTGAGATGTCATGATAATATTCTTTGTGTCATTCTGAAACAAACCAGTTCTGAAATCCTCAAGCAAGCCAGGCCTAGAGTGTAGCCTCCGAGTCTCTAAGGATCCCCACCAGAATCCCCTTAAAAGCTGTTAAATACTACATATTTGCTTTCGGCAGTTTTTAACGAATCGCGCAGCTTTGCTTTGCATTTAATTATTTTTTGTTAAATCTTTCAGTCCAGGTTTTGGACCCTGGGTTTGAAAAATTAGATATATTTGAAGAATATGTATTTTCTCTTTCTTTGAATGCTCAATTTCGATTAAATTTCTGTATAAAATAAGTTCTAATTTTAGGTAATCGCTGAATGATAACGATTAATCGCTAATGTCCGAGGGAATAAAGTACGGATATAATATATTTTTCTTTTGAGCAGCGTGAGTTTCATTTTTCTCTTAAGCGCGTTTCGTTCTGTTAACTTCGCATAATAAAGGATTAAACATGCATATGTACATTATGTCGAAGCTTCTATGCCATGAATAAAACAGTTAAGTATTAATAATTCTCATCCATGTGAGCATCTCATGTAATAAGTATAAGGAATTTTCAACTGGCAAGTAAAAGTGAAAATTCAGTACTCCAAATGCTTTATCCTTTGCAGAGAAATTCCTGATCTTAAAACATTGAAGCAAACCGCTCAATTTTTTTTAACATTCACCACAGCTGAGTGATTTCAGTTTTTTGTTACACTCTGGATAGTAAATAAATATGTATGAAGAGTCTTGTAGACTGCCGTCACCAAGAATGGCATTTCCAGGCTCTGTATTCATGAATAAATCATCACTAAGTAAAGAGAATACTCGATGCAAAAACCCAGATTTTAAACAGTGCCCTACTATTTATCTAGCGTAGCGACGACAAATGCTTCGGAGGAGATGTTGACGAAATGAACAGTTCTCGTTGATCCTGCTACATAAAATAGAGTGAAATATGTGATATAAGCAAGAGACTATGAATGAGACAAATATTCGTAGCTTAGGCGCGTGAGGTAGAATTAAAAAAAAACCATCATGAGCTATCATTAATCCGGAGATTGGTTTGCTGAGTATCTCCACCTCACTCCCCTATCAGCAAACCTCATCATTACTATATAATTCTGCTCTTCAACGTCCTTCATAATTTTATCAATGAATTCCAACTTATTCTTTCACTGTCGTTCTTTTTCCCTTTCATTATTGTTTGTAATAGGCCATAGTGTTGCAAACTGTGTCCAATAAGAATTTCTTTTCCTATTATCATGGCTTTTACTGCACTCCTTTTTGCTTCATCACCACCACTTTTCGCCACCACCACCACAATGACACCACTTTTTTATTCCTTTAAGTCTTGTTTGCTCTGGAGTTCCAACTGTGCAGGTTTTACAGCCGTATTATAGTGTGCTCCAGACATATATTTAGCAAATCACTTCCTTTCTTCCAGGGCTGTGATGCTAGCAATCATTAGACTTTTCTTTTGATGGAATACCATCTATACTTTGGCTAGTCTACTTTAGAGATTGGAAAATCGATTTCGATTTTAATCGAAAATCGATAATCACACTGCGATTTTCGATTTAATCGTAGTCGGATCTTTGGTTTGAAAAATCGTTCAAAATCGATTCTAGCCGATCGATTTTCGATTTTTAGCTTGCTACAGCATTTGAATTTTGCCGTCTCGCTTTACACCGCTGCGCGCTATTTCACTCTGCATCGCTGGTGGGGGAACCTCGGTGGGGAGGCAAAGTGCTTCGGACACCGGCAAGTTGGAGTTGCCAACTGTGGGGCTGCAGATTTTTGTTACAATAATTTTAGTCTAGGCGGAGACTCACGCTCGGAAGTAATACATTGTAGACCGCGAGACAAAGATTTGAAATGATAATACGCGTTGACATTGTGCCTTTTTTGTAAACGTTTTCTCAATAAATCGCTTCAGAGAACTCGTCTTCAAAATAGATTCGCCCAGTCCGAATATCGTCTTCTGCGCATGGGCTACTAAATTAAATATAATTTGCTTGTTATATTACCTATATGTATATAAGTATCTGGTATGGATTATTACTTTCCTGCATACCTTATTAATATCTTTAAAATAATAAATTGTATTAATAAATTTAACCGTATTCAGTTCTTATCCCAAGTGCTTCCATTAACCCATATTACGAATTTTGTTAGAACAGCACATCCGTATTTCAGCAGACAATTAATTTACTATTGAAAAATTTCGATTTCGATTATTCGATTATTTTGGACAAAAAATCGAATTTTTAGACAATCGATTTTTAAAACCGAAATCAAAATTTGATTAATCGAAAATCGATTCTGGATTTAAATTTCCAATCCCTAGTCTACTTCCTTCTTTCAATGCTAATAAAATGTTCCATAAGACAAAACTCTTTTGTATTCAAAGTGTTTCAGTGAAAACTTTTGAATTTTATGAATCGCATGAATAACGTTTAGCCATGCCTCTGGATGTGCAGAAGTTATCCCTAAAACGACTTTTTTTCTGATCCCGTTATTTACCATTGAATAGCAGCGTCTATTCCTACATATGGTGGGCTATTTACGGGAACTATCATTTAAGATACAAGTATTGGTGTTCAAAGATTGGTGTCCCACTTTCAGTGCCAACACCTAGGGCTTCTCATAAGTTATCCACTGACAAATTCTCCCACAAAAAATTTTTTTTCAACATTCAGTGACTTTATCTTAGGACACAGCAGGATAGAAGTTAAGCTTTTGGAGAAGTTATGATGCCAAAGATAAAAAACCCTTGGATTGGAACCAGGAATGGTATGCTTTTTTTCGTAAAATAAAACTTCGTCATGAAATAATGGACTACTGGGAGTAGGTTGATGAAGACTAGCGGGATGAAAATTGTTTTTCGAGGCACAACGCAAAAATTAATGTGATTTTAAATAATACGAAAGAATTGCTGTCACGATGTGTTTAAATCACACTGAAAGAAGTGAAATTTACCACCAAATCTTTCTTTCGTGTATGAATAAAAAAAGATGAATAAGTTTCATAATTGATGAGACAGTGGTCTCCTATTTTCATTCATACATTAAGGCGACAATTCATTTTGAATTTCATGCCAAACAAAACTTGCATTAAGGAAATTAGACACACATTTTAGAAATACGGGGTAGTGAAAGTCTTCTTTTTGCCACAAAATCACGCACAAATTTTTTACCGCACCAATTTATGGACTAAAGAAAACATGCTACCAAACTGCAATAGACGGTCTTATTGGAGGTTAATCAAGAGGTCAACGCAAACCATACGTAGCAAAAAATAAGTATGCGCAAAAATATTATTTTAAAATATTACATTATAAATTGTGCCCATACTTAAAGAATACAACTAATGCTTTTCTCCGGAAATTTATTTAACTGGTTCAACGCATTTCACCGTCTTCCGGCATCATCGAAAGTTGTATTGGTAGCATTCTTTATGCATGTTTAATATTAAGTTTCACAGAGTAAAGCTTGAATCAATAGAAGGTAAAAGAATACGACAATTATAGCCAATAACTAACGCCACTTGATAAGATATGCTTTAATCCGATGAAGAGATGTCTTAGAGATGCACATTTCTTTTTTAATACGCATTAAACGAGAAAACATTCGATCTTTCACTATATTTCCTAACGTGTAAAGTAAAAAGTTATGGGTAAGTTTAAAGTAATTAGTCCAGAAAATAGGTGAAGTTGCATGATTAAAACAGAAATAACAATTGCACTATTCCGCAAGGTATTTGATATCTCGCCTGAATCTGTTGTAGTTGCGTGAGGTAACATCTGTTGAGGGCATGATAGGAGAAGATAATGCCTGGCAGACCTGTGAAGAGGAAGGAAGAGCGTTATGCAATATTACTCAGTCATCTAACTGCATGGATTTAGCGACACATCAAGTCAAAACGTTCTGCTGAATCCATCTTGCTATTGTATCATCTCAAGCTGCAAGCTATTCTGCAATCCACCAATTTTTCCCGGGCTAGTATACCCACCTCTGAACCAGCCGCGTGTAACATGAAACATATTGCGAACATAGAAGATAAAAAGGTGCTACAGGGTAAAAAATGAACTAACCATATTTGATACCTAGGTACCATTGATTTCTTGTATCAGATATCAACATTTGTGAATCCTCGTCATTGAAAATAAGGAAAAAAAAGTCAATGGGGGAGAGTGAAAAAGAGATAGAAGAATAGCCGATGCCCATCTCACTTTTTTAAACATTAAATCTCGCATAGTGTACTCGGACTACCTTGTCTTTTCGGGCATGTGGAATATAAAGCTGAAAGCCCTGTGAAGGGGACGATAGCACAATGAAAGTAAATATATCATTTCCTTTCCTGAGATAAGTTTGTTGACCCCCGTGTGACGTTCACAATATGAATGTATGCCTTACTGTAAAATGAGTATAATAAGTAAATGTTTAGGCTTCTGGACTGGTGAATATGGTCATGGATATCTGGGGAAAATTAGGCTAATATCCAACGCATCTTCAACAGCGTCTCATTGATCTACACAGCCACTCTGATGTTCTTACCAATTGATCTATTTCACTTAGCCTTGAGTTGGCCGCCGGCAGCATGAATTACGCTGTGATTGTACATATTTCATGCATAAATTGAGGGTACGGTATTGTATCACACATCCCTAAACACCATCAAACTTGCATTATTGATAACAAAACTGTATTTTAGACTCTTTGGCACATGTATTTTAGACCTTTTAGACCTGTGGATTTGATAACAACGAACAAATACAAAAAATGTTGGACTGATCTTCATGAAGCAATGGGCTGCATTTTAACGTTCATGCATTCCACCAAATGGATCCTGCCCCCATTGAGCAGAACATTCTCTAAAAAGAAATACAATTTGTAGTTGTTACGACAGAATAGTACAAGTGAAGTACCCATATTTCATTCACAAACATCATTGGTGCCATAAAACCATTTACCCAAGTATTATTTTTGGGTTATATGAATGAGTTCGTTCATTGGCTGTTCAATATTAAGACTGGTACACTGCCATTCTACAACATTACCTGAATAATTCTGTTTACCATACTTTCTTGTAGTTCTTCTTATATACTATCCTCTTTGTATGGTCATTATATTTATCTCAAGTCCTTCATCTAGGTGCTTTTCTTTATATTTTTCCCTTTAACATATTCTTCACTGACTTATAGTCCCTTAGAATGTGGAAAATTCATCTGGTTCTTATTTTCTGGTGTTTAATGTGGTCATTTCCTTGTCTACCCTTCTGTTGGTAAATTTATTCGTTTCTCATTTCATCCATCCGTATGATCTTTAGCATACTCTAACCACACTCTATATATATATATTGCTTCTAATCTTTTCTGACCTGCTTTTCGGATGGTCACTAATGAGTGCTCTAATGAAGGATGAGTTAAATGAAACAGAGTTTTAAGAGACATCAGCAGTTATGGTAGACTGGTCTTTAGATGGTAGGCCGGCAAATTGGTTCTGCAGGCCCCTGTCTCCTTACACGGTATCATTTATCCGCATGGTATAAATCATACCGCGCCTCACCCCATCTACCAAGCCAACTCTCTCTCTTTTCCCTATCACCCAAATTCTCCACTCAATCATGGCCTTCAGAATCCCCTCGCCCCTAAACACCCGTTGCAAACACTTTCTCTGCTTTCCCTTAATCTCCGCCAAAAGTTTCCTCTCCTCGCCACAATGCCGAGGACTTATTTGTTCGTTTCCCTTTCTGTTAGACAAACTTTGCCCATTCTCCTCCAGGCCCTCATCTCAAATTCCTGCAGCCTATTATCATCCTCTTCCCTCAGATTACATAGTATTAAGTCTTTGTTTAGGCTCATGGTGGCAGAAAAGAATTGGAAGGAGCCTATTTTTACTCCCCTATCCTCAGAAATGAAGTGTGACAAGTTTATTTTTTTCAGCTCTCGTTTCGTGGGTTTCATGTAGATATCCCACAGCAGAGAAGTTCAATGTTTATTGTTACTCCCTCATGTTTCCCCGCCTTCTAACAATCCTCTCAGTTGGTCATGTTTGGTCTACCTGTCATGATGTTATAAAAGTAGACTGCCTTTGGTTGAAGCTTAGCTTTATAGTGTAACGAGAACCATTCCACGATGCCAAACTCCCTTGACCCTTCAGAACCAATCACAACCTTCTCCTGGCGAGAAGGGAGAGGCGAAAAAAGGACCATCCTAGATCCTCCCTCCTTCAGCCCTGGGGGGTAGGGGGGTGTTCGACTCGGCCCCCCGGAGCTGTCCCTCAGGGGGCTATAGGGGTAAGAATGGGGGCGGGATCGATCCATCGGAGGAGGGAAGTGAAGCGAACCCCTATCCGAAACCCCTTTTTCCTTTCCTGTGGAAAAGGACTAGGGCGGTCGGCGGTCCAGCATCATCATCATCCTTAAAGAATTATGGAGAGTTTGGAGGCTTTAGGAAGGAGGCGGGGGAATTGGGTGGGGGAGAGTGGGAGAGAAATGGGATTGGTGGTGGGTGGTCGGACGGTCGGAGGAAAGGTCCCTCAGGGGAGCGCTGACTAGGAAGGGGGGAAGGGAATATCTCGGGGATAAACACACTCCCACGTCAAGGGAACCCGGCGGAATCCACAGGTATTCGGCTGCGTAAAGGGGAAAGGAGGATTCGACGGGCCCCGGGGTCATCCAATACTCAGTTTGTGACATAGAGCCTCGATGAGAAAGTTATCGGAGATGAGTTCGACTGCGATGAAATAATATTAATCATTCTTTGTGAGGAAGTTATTTTGCTATTTAGTGGTACGCTAAGCATCTAATATATAAAAATGAATGTTTGTTTGTTCGTCTTCTATGCGTTCCAATGCCAATCATCAGATTGCGATGAAACTTGGGTGAGTTGTTATGCGCGCGCCCGTGAAGGTTTTTGAATTATGAAACTCATTGTTTAATAGGTGGAGCGCGAGTTGTGTCAGAAAAAAGAGTGTTGGCTCGCGAGCTTCTCAAACAAGCAAGCAACGGCAATCAAATCAACGAAACAGATCGTTTACGAGTTGCTCAATCACGTGCATCAGAATCGTACCAGTGAGACATAACATTGTATGCATCAGAATCATATCAGTAAGACCTAATTTGTGTTAAAAGGTACGTAATTTATTTGTACGTAGAATAAGATTTGATGCAGTGGTCCCTAAGTTTCCTTTTTTTTAATTCTTGTATTCGATTTTCGTACACACTTCGCTTTTCCCTAAAATTGCATTTTTAAGCTCCAAAATCGGAATTTTTACACTACTTTAACAATAGAATATTTCATTTACTTGGAAACCGTAGCATGGGCAAGGTATGGAAACTCATGCCATCATTTGTGTGTTACGGATTCCTGAGTAGGTATGTGGAATTCATTGGACTAGGTTACAAATCCGTTTAGGGACCGATTGTGAACCCAGTAAAAGCCATTTCAACGCATGCCGGGCACAGCTAGTAATATATAATTGAAACCCTCGAGTACATCTATAGTACATACAAACCCTGTTAAAGCCATTGCAATGCATGTTGGGCACAGCTAGTAATATATAATTGAAACCCTCCAGTACATCTACAGTACATAAAAACCCTGTATTACCGTGTTAGCTAACTCATGGGCTTGGGATGAGTTATTACCGACATGTCCAATAATTTTCCATAGTGAACTTAACGAAACTAAGACTAGTAATGTATTTGCAAAATTTTGTCATAAGAGAGAACTTTAGCCAACATGCTCTACAGTAGAGGTATGCTATCAATATAACGGACATTATTTTCAAAGGTAAATTTTGCTACTACATGAGCGAGATACAAGCTGGAATTATGTGGAACGTGATGTTAGTACTACGTTGCAGGTTAAGATAAATGCATTATGGAGAAAATCACTATTCAGATAAAATACATGTCGACTTACCCACATTAAAGCATATTTGTGGACATAATGGTCTCTTATCCATCGCGAGTTGTGGCGACTAACAATATGTAGTCATAAGGGTAGATGCAAACGCTATCAAACCACGGCCATTATACATTTAAAAATTATTCAAATAAGTATGTATACTTTATATTCGAGTAGTGGCGATGACAATAGTCTTCAAGGATAATGTGAACAGGATCAAATCACGACATTTATAATTGTGGACTCTGATCCTCGGTAGATACGTACCTAAGTGGCGTAAACTGCAGTGACGTAGTTATAATGACCGTGAATGCTATATCAATGATCCTACTCTCGCTTGCCATTCAATTGTTAAAAATACAGAATTGCGAAAAGATCGTCGCAAAATACTAAATGTTAACCTTGCCGTGTGTTGTTTTTCTTTGTTTTTATAACTAAATATTTATTTCGGGAATCTATCACCTAGAGTTTCCTCAATGTATCTGAAGAATATTTTATGCATCAATAAGTACCTAAGTTTTATTTAATAGAGTATCCTTGTTCAATGGAAATCAATATTTCCGATAAATCGCAAATTACCAAAATCAGGTCATTTTTGATTAAACTTACCAGTTGTGTCCTTGATTCGTAAAATTCTTAACGGTTAATGGTAAGATAAAAGCAGAACAAATGTAGAGAAATTACCACTAAAACAATATTTTAGACAAATATCGTCGATAGAAGAAAATCGAAGCTTTTTTCATAAAATAATAAATAATACTTTTCCTTATATAGAAACGATGCGTGATCCATCCGAACTGGATCGGGCTGGGTGAGTGGGTTCCTTATTTCCCTTCCTGGGGACCCAAATTCTATTTCTTGCAACAAATTTCAGTGGATTCAAATCCTTTGTGTTAGGACATCGTCGTCTTTAGCTTTATCAATCCAAGTTGTAATTAATCAGTGTGAATATTTTATTTGATTTGGTCAAAAATTTTCATTTAACTCAGATATGCGCTTCTATTAGCAATAAAATATATTTTAGAACCACCATTCTTTTTTCGAATTTTAGGAAATTTTTATAAATCTATAATGATTTTGTGAATTTTTTGTTTTTAATGCCAATAAATCATGTATAGTTATGTAAATTTGATTTAAATCAAAGAAATATAACACAACTTATGAAATTAATATGTATCCTAACCAAATATTGCATTAAATATGTTGGTTGTATTCGTCATATTGGCGAAAACTATATAGGATATTGTCCACTTGTCATGAAGCAATTCTATTCTGGCTTAGTTTTAGTTATAGTTTATCGTTTTTTTAAAACTGAATTCTTAAACCGTAAGACTTGAAAAAACCTGGTGTTTAAGTGTCTATCCATTGAAGCAATGTACAACCCTGGAGAAAAACTTTATCCATCTATAATGGTTTTATGAATATTTTATTTCTTTGATGCCAAAAAGCCATATATAGTTCAGTATATTCGATTAAAATCGAAGAGAGTATGATTTGTACGTATAAACCAAAAATTGCTGTGAAATATTTCGGTTATATTCGTCTTATTGGCAATAGTTATTTATGATAGTGCCCACCTAACATGCCAAAATTATATTCTAGCTTATATACATCGTCTTTTATTATTAATTTTTTCTTGGACCGTTAGACTTGAAAAAGACCTGGTATAAAGGTATCGTTCCATTAAAGCAATGTACAGCCCTGGCTAAGGAGTCCTGCAGAGGTGGGTGATTCAGAGTTTGATTAAGGGTCGTGAAGAGGGTAATTGGTAGGAGGCCTTTCGAATGAGGCTGGAATCATTCAAAGATGGAGAGGGGAAACGGAGCCAGATTGACAAACAACCTAGTTATGACGGAAGTCTGGCCATTAACTCTCTCACACCATATTCAGCCGTTCACCTACGGATGCGTTAACAACCATTAGGAATTCTTTTCCCATTCGAATCCAAATATAAGAGAAATAAGGTCACGTTATTTGTTGAGCCCTTCAATCTTCAATATTTTTAACATTTGCGTGCTGTTTGAAAAAAGGAGAGCCAAGCCCAATTATTCCGAGCGTAACGAATAGTTGTATGGAATGGCTCGTAACAGTCACTTATTTTTATTGTATGAGAGGACCTGGTCCAAATATCGAATATTTGCCTTTGTGGCAGCAGCTTTCGGATAGCAGCAGATAACAGCTGATTTAAGGGAAAAATATCGGAATATTTCAAAGCCTTTCCCTCGAAATTCCTTTCATAGACTTGTCCCATTTCATTACTGAGCCTCTTAGTATTAGATAATGCTGATATATTAAAGACCTAATTCACAGTTTAGAAGAATAATGCCATTCGCTGATGTTTTATTGACCAAATTGTCACTCATAATGAGGAAGTTTCAGATAAAAAGAAGAAGATATACAGATACAATGCAAGATATGAAACATATATAAAGACAATCGCAAACCTGTCAGAAATTGTCAATTTTACGCCTCATAAAATAGGTGAATACCAATTATAAAAAAGTATTCAAATGTATATATATATAAATAATGTTTTATGAATATATGAATATATATATTATTAAAAACTATAAAGAAGTGTGGATAGTGAATAAAATATTTATTTAACCCACTTAATTTCGTAAGCAGAAATGTTACAATAAAATCGATTTAAGCAATGTTTGAGCTGTAATTTTACTGTTTCATATTTTTTTCGATTGTAGCAGTGAGCTAAGCATCCGACGTTCCTGAATTTGACGTAACATTAAAAATCTGTTCCAATGATAGTTTCCGATTATTTCCTTTCCCTATTTTTCGACTCTTTGAGGAGTCAATTGTAAATTGTCGAGATTCTTTTATTTTCAACATTTTTATTATTTCTTTGAGTATCCAGAGTACAGATTGCTTAAAAAGAGGCCTAAAGAGGCTGTGACGGTTAGTAAAAAATATTTACCCCAATCCGTTAGGTTCTACGTCATATTCAACCGGCTCAATCGCTAATGAAGTACTGGGGAACTGAAAAGTAAAGATTTAAAGCTCCAATGGCCGTTTAAGTATTAGCACCACACTTCAAAATAGGTCCCGTTTTTATACACCACGCACTCTTTCTATGACGGCTTGCTGAAATGGTATCCCGCACTTGGGACAACCACCGATTAATGACACTTCAAAAATATTTATTAAAACACTCACACAATTATCAGCCGTACTTTGGGCATCTTATGTCTTCAATTATCTTTTTTACTTGAGTAACACCATTTTTAAGAAATAAAATATCGAGCCATTACCATGGATTTTGAAAATCAAAGAAACAGCTCATTGCATTAGGCTTTTTGGAAGTGAGTCCCGAGCGTTGATCTTTTAGGATCCGCTGCACTGTTTTTTATCCCTCCTTGAAGAGCCACGCGACGAATTTCCCTACTCGTTATAGTTAAAACGTGACACTTCCAGGAACTTAAAGCTCTTTCAAGACTTTTAAATTCCTTTTTACTAACTTTTTCCTTTTCCTTAACCCATTTTCTATTTTCTCTTTCGCCTTATTTTCTTCTCTCGTGAAAATTAGGACCTGACGACCTGGAGATCAATTAAGAGTTGGAAAGAGAATAATGACTTTGGGTGTAAACAGCGCTGTCTCTGAAATTGAGGGGAAGGGGATGAACTAGTACGAAGAAAAGGATTTAAGCAGATTCCTTCGCCTCCCATTAGTATGAGTTCCACAGTCTCCTTTTAGCACGAAATCCGGTGATAGGGTTCCATCAGCGACTTAATGCACCTTTTTTTCTTTTAAGTATGCGTTGGGAAAAAGGATGGTCAACCCTTTTCATTCCGCTGAATTGTTTTTGGCCCACAAAATACGTCCTTGCAAAATTTGTTTGCAATTTTTAAGAGGGATACCGTTGAGAGTAGGGTACAGTCTTGGTATGTGCAAAAATTCCTCAAAAAAGTCAACATCCTTATTTGGCTTTAAAACCGGCTGCGTTCTGGGAGCGGTCAGTTGGCTAATCTTGTCTTAGTTTTTTCATTCAATCAGTTTTACATGATTTATATAATCACTTAAAAATTAAATATCGAGATATCAAATATTATATCCTCAGCAAATTTAGGTTAGCAAGTGAAAAACTTTTGCCCTCAGAGGTTCGTCCAAATTTTGGATCACATTCTCAAGAAGGTTGCTCGCCCTTACTATAGGCGTTTGACCATTTTAAGACGTCTAATTGATAATTTATACGGGCACAACCATGGTTCTTCATAACGTGTGCACTCGCGTTATCGTTTTTTTCAACAGCGCTCCTGAGAGTAAAATCGTGATTGACTTTCTTCAAATTTTGGCCGTCTTAAATCACCAAATTATTGTTGAAGTACGTTTTTGGGACAGTAAATGTAAAAATTTCTCTTCTACAGTGGTTTGCATTTGGAATTTCGCTAACGAAAAATCGAAGTTAGAAACCATGACCCCACCCCAGGTCTGTCAGAATTACACGACGGTCGATCGCAATTTTGCTAGAACTGTTTTATAATCCACCTCTCAAGTAATATCCTATTCAAACATCAGTGCAGCGTCAAATAACTGTCCAACTATCAGCGTTTTTCTAGAAGTATTTCCGATATGGCTTATAACGGCGTTATCTAAATATGAAGCGTCCTCTTCAAGGGATAGTATTTTATTAGCATTGGAGCTTCGTATATAATTGAATCTTAAATATGAGAACATTTAGCTGAATTTATGCTTAACTAAATAAGAATCATACGCTACTCCTTCTAAATCATAGGTTCTTGACCAGTGGAAACATTCCTTCGTGAAGGAATATGGCAAATAATGGGAGCTTATTGACTAGTTTGACACCAATATTCAGTGTTCATTTTTTATTAACGTAAACATGAATCGGTTCTTTAACTGCACATTGTTTTCAGTTGAGGCTTTAGATAATAATTTATAGAATTGAAGGGCGAAATGGGTAACGATAATCTGAAATATAGCAAATGAAAGTGCAAAAAATGTTGAAAATTTTTTAATATCATAATTTCCTTATCATGACTATGACTGCGTGAATCATGGAAATGTTTAAACTCAAAGCCCATCTTGTAATTGACCAATAAAATGGCAATTTACCACCGTAAAGTAACGAAAATCTCATTTGTTTCGTTTGCGTGTCAGTGATCCGATATGATGCTTCAATTGCACCATTACAGTATATCACCTCATTGTTCTTTACGTTTTTATAATACACACACACACACACACACACACACACACACACACACACACACACACACACACACACACACACACACACACACACATATATATATATATATATATATATATATATATATATATATATATATATATATATATATATATACACGATGTGGATAGGATGGAGGAGATAGACACACAAAAAAAGAGACGATCACACTTACATAGCTAGCTTTCGGAACTAGTCCGTCTTCAAGGCGTATCACGGAACGAAACGGATTTTGTTCCGTGATACGCCTTGAAGACGGACTAGTTCCGAAAGCTAGCTATGTAAGTGTGATCGTCTCTTTTTTTGTGTGTCTATCTCCTCCATCCTATCCACATCGTGTGTTCATCGCCGCATGGCTGACTCCAATCCATCAACGTATTATATATATATATATATATATATATATATATATATATATATATATATATATATATATATATATATATATATATATATATATAAATAAATGCACTTAGGATCACTTAAGTGACGAATATATAAAAGTTTGCCAGAGGAAGGCAGACGACAAACACAGAAAACAAAAAAATGATGAACACACTTACAAAGTTTCTTGATATTTCGGTGCCACTAGCACCTTGGTCGCAAGAGCGAAGACTCAATTGCACCATTAAAGTCTTCGCTCTTGCGACCAAGGTGCTAGTGGCACCGAAATATCAAGAAACTTTGTGTGTTCATCATTTTTTTGTTTTCTGTGTTTGTCGTCTGCCTTCCTCTGGCAAACTTTTATATATATATATATATATATATATATATATATATATATATATATATATATATAATTCTTAACCCTTATTTGATTCTTGTATCTGACGAGGGGTTATTTTATTAGGGGTTATTATTATTTAGGGGTTATTATCATCACACCTGAATCTACATCATTTCCAAGAACTGGGAACTGCTTAAACGGTGTCACCCGTTGGTGGTCACACACGCGTAAAATTCATAGTGAAAAAAATCAACTTTCGTTCACACACAGAAATCAGTTTGAGATAATTCCGATCACGCAAATAAGAAGCCAGGTGATAAAACAACAACCTTTTTGAGATCTCGGTGACTTTTGAACCAATCGGGTGAATATTAAATGTGCTTCATGCATCGCTGATTCCGTCTGAAAAACGTTTAGCACCATGAGAAAAATTCGATCGGGGAGGCTCCTTGAAATTTTTACTTGTCGTTTAAAGACACCAAAATCTCGAGCCGATTTGTTGTTGTACCACGTGACCATTCTGTTACCCAATCCTGGAATTATCTCGAACGGTTCAAACGCAATCCCCCTGGACCAGGATTTGAACCTAGACAACAAGATTTCACCCCGAGTTCATGAGATTCACAGTAAAAGAGGACGCAGGAGTAGCTTAACTGGTTAGAGCACTTGGCCTGAAGTCGAGGGTTTGGGTTCGAATCTTGGTCCGAGAGAACAATTTCTGTCACTGTGAACGTCATAAAATTGTGTCTCTACCATTTTTTAAGCACATCTTATTTTTCGTTCTTTCGTCTTGTACAATTCTCTCACCATTTTCCCTTATTTATTAATGTTTGGTTATCCTGACAATCTCTGCCGCACGCCCTCGTGGCCGCCGGTAAGGTCCTATGTTGTTAATGTGTTGCTGTACGTGACTCCTCAGTTACCCGATCCCGAATTTTGCGATTGTGTTTTTTAGTGAAGTTTAGTTACTTCTGTTATTTTTTTGTTAATTCATTCAATCGACTTACCTTCTTTGTTCACCTATGTACTGTTTTTGGCCTGCCTATATTTATACTTACAATTGTTTGGGGAGATTAGAAAAAAATTTTGTTTAGATTGAAAATGTTGACATAAAAATGTTTTTATTCAAGACCATATTTTTTCAAATACCCTTGATTTATGAAAGAACTTCGTGCCCTCATAAACCTGTCATAAAAGATAAGGTACTAAACTTGATTTTATAGAAAGAAATTTTAAGTGGAATTTTTCCACCCTCGTTCCTATTGGCTATTATATTATACGTTCGCTCCTCTCACTGATACAACCACCGTGATAAATTCGACACGAGTCAAAAGAAATTTGGGTCAGCACATTTGTACTTTACTATTGTAGTCCTAAGCTCATCTTATTCTTCTTGACTCGATTAACTAAAACCAGCTACAGAAATAAAGTTTGAGCTTGGTCGTTACTGGCAATAGCAATTGGTTACGTGACTGAAGTCTTTTCATTCTTCAGTTGATATTAGCCTCGTGGGACAGAATAATGTGAAACAGTAGTATGATTCGGGGTCGAAGAAACAAAAAAATAAAGATTTTCGTCCAGCTACACTTTTTGAAAGCGTACTATTTAATAAGATGGAAAAATACTCATAGTGGTGTAAATCTGAGTCATATTTTGGTTAACCTTTAGCCCTGGATCTACTCATACCAAGCTCTTTTTCCCCACCATCCTCCTTCACCCTTAATGCCATCCTCATTTGCCAGTGAAATACAAACCATTATGAATGAAAAATGTACTCTTAAATTTTCTTTGAAAAAGACTATTTTCCTCCATAAACCGTCGGAGACTTGTATAATTTATGAGTGAAAAATGACTGCTTCTGAGTGCTTTATTTATGCTGAACACAATAGGGTTAGTAGGAATGTTATGAAACATATTCTCCATTCCTCGATTTTTAAAAGTGTCTAAGGGGATAAAAACGTTATTATTTTCGTTGAAATTTGCTATGAATTTTAATATAATTTATGGTATGATTATATATATATATATATATATATATATATATATATATATATATATATATATATATATATATATATATATATATATATATATATATATATATATATATATCTAAGTGAAGCGAGGCTGTATTTAATGAACTGGCAGCCTACTATTATCGTGCTAAAGTTATTGAAATGGAATTCCTTATATCCCTTTGCAATTTTTACTTTTCTGCATTCAGTATCTAATTTAATAGCTCAATTCGTACACATCAACCTTCCCCAAGATATCCTCTCTGCTAACCATCCTCCTTATTTTTCACACAATTGTGTGAAATTCATAGTGGAAAAATCATGAACCTGGACTGGGAATCAAACCCAGATCCCTCGAATTCACGTCGAGTGCTCCAATCAATTAAGGTATCTGGGCGTCCACTTCCACCGTGAATCTAATGGGGGCTTTAAGGAGCAAGGTGTCCTCACAGATACCGTGCATATAATGCCAGAGGTACACGTATGCGAGCACTAAGCACCGCTCCACAGGGTAAAAGCCCAATTTTGAACACAAAGGTGTTTACTTTGCACATTTTCTAAGAACCAGGGAACTAGCCACGCAATCACTTCAACGGAGTCACCAGCTAGTGGTCACAGAATTGTGTGAAATTCATAGTGGAAAAATCATGGTTCTCGGTTGGTTCTTTGAAAAAAAACCCTTATTTTTGTTTATGTCACTAAGAAAATCAATCCAAGATAATTAAAATACGTTACAAACAAAAAATTAAAAAACAAAATCAAATTAACTATTATACAAATGAATAAATGAATTCATATAAGTGATTATGGGTTATCGCTAAATTATCCAGTCATACAATTGACAGGCGTCACAATGAACTTATGTAAGTCTATCACAGGACCTGAAATGCATACATCCTAAAACTAACTTCTGTACAATGCAAATGTATTTTCAAAAATAAACATTTTCTTAATGCAATCCATTACAAATTACCCATCCTCATGAGATCAATAGTATCTCCAATTCTTTTGCAACCCATTTTCTTCCCTTAAACCAACCTTCAATCCATTTGTAGGATACGAATGGTGAAACGTGTTCGTGCAGTCCAAAAATAAATATATCTCCGGAAAGATCAATCTTTTTTCCTTTTATTCTGTTTTCTCTGGGTTTTTTCCTCAGATAAAACCATAGGATTACTTGCCAACTCATGAGTTTGCTTGCAGGGTCTGTCGATTTCATCTTACTGGATTTCCGTGAGGAGGCATTTTTTATGTATGAGAAATCCATGCTGATATGTTCCTTGCAGCATAAAGAGTAAGAGATGAAACAATCTCTTATCTATGCATACTAGAACCGACATTTCTATTTGCTATTCACCTTTATCTACGAGAAAGAGGATTTCAACCATTCCTTAGTTTTTCATTTTGTCCCTGCTGTCGTCTCTTTCCGAAGTTTGATCAAATCAACCTGAATATTTCAACTCGTAAATATGTTGCCTCGCTCTTTTCCAACTCTTTGTCGATGCTGGAAGAATACAATACGGTCTCCAAGGAGAGCTGTTTAGCAGTAATGTCACGCGGAGCACTTCCTGAGCAGTAAACACATTGTCACAACGGAAGGCCATCTTCTTCGGCGGCTGTTTTCTCTCTAGACGCCGAGGTGCTTGCTGAAATTCGGTCATTCAATGGAATAAAATAAAAGAAAACAAATACTGATCGACTGTAACCTATATTTTTCAAGACGTGAGAAAGCTTCCTAAGCGTGGAAAGCTGAAATCATATACTAAAAATATGATGAGGTGGCGTGACTGTCTAACACACAAGGCCCTCGAGATGGAGATCCGGTCAAGTTGAATTATTTTTTATTGCAAATTCCCTCCTTTTGGCGTATTTATTTACACAGTGCTGTTTGTCAAAACATCCTAACCGCTTTTGTGTATTTATTAAATTACATTTAGCATTGCATGAAGGCATATGCCGGGTTAGCGATGCAATGAAAAATAGAAGAGTATAATTTGCAGCTTTTAAAAATTAACTTTAATCTTAAAAAAATCCGTTTTCAGTCATCTCACTCTGGTTTAACTCATAAAATCTCCCTTCTTATGAATGTATTTTTATTAATGAACGGGTCCTCGATTCCTAAACTCTAGATAAGTTGTTGAAAATGCCACCTTGATATGAGACCCTCATAATATTGGAAAAATGAAGAAAATAGAACGAGTGTAATGGCAGGGTACGTGCTGAAACTACTTCCATCCTCAGTCCCCCGAGACTATCTGACATATGGCGCCGAGTCTGTTTGGTTACCCTTTCATTTCAAGTGAGCTCAATTCTGGTATTTTTAGCATTTCCTTATCAACAAGATACGTTTTGAGTCGGCGCAGGAGTAGTAATATCTATAAGGAAATGTTTAAAATACCAAAATCACAACATCTTTACGAGTTGAAAGATTCGGGTTGATTTGATCAAATTTCGGAAAGAGGCGACAGCAGGGACAAAATTAATAAATCAATCGGCACGCATAACTACAAATTATGGCTAAAGTTTAGGTATTGCACTTTTCTTATTTTCTCTCCATAGATCTAGGAGATTTAGGAAAGGAATGGAAAAGGTCATCAGGTAGCCGGTTCAATATTTTAAACCTCAAGTAGGAAATGAATTCTTGACCGCGTCGCTCTTTTGACTTCTTAGTTTGATTTTATGAAGGTGGACAAATCTGACAATATAGTTCAAATTGACCACTCCCTCTTCTATTCCCATCCTCAGTCTCCCGAGACCATCGTAAACACGGCACCAAGTCTGTTTAGTTACCCTTTCATTTCAAATGAGTTCAATTCGGGCACTTTCAGCATTTCCGTATCGATATCATTTCTCCTGACTTTACATTCTTTCTACTTTATTTATTTTTCCAATATCATGAGGCTCTAATACCATGGTGTCATATTCAACACCTTAACTAGAGTTTAGGAATCGAGGAACCTTTCATTAATAAAAATACATTTATTAGTAGGGAGATATCATGAGTTAAACCAGATTGAGATTCCTGAAAACGGAATTTTACAGATCAAAACTTAGTTTTTTTTATGTACATTGCAAATTAGGAAATGCACTAAATTTAAATTCTAACGCTTTGCATTCTAGGTGATACCAGAAACGAGTGTCTCCCACCTGGTTGCACAAACCAAAGTCGACCTTTCCGTATGGCGAATGTAACTGAAAATTAGATGGCCTCTGAAGCGATAATGGATAGAGAGGAGGGAAAAATTGATATTCTCAACCGTGTACGAATGATTGGTTTGCAAGGAACTTATTGAAACAGAAATATTTCCGGGAAATTTAATGATACTACAGAGAGGTGAGACTAGATTATTTTCTTAAGAGCCAATATCTACAGTCTTGGACATCAAAAGGCTTTTTTCTGTTTAAATACCAATGATGTGAGTTGACTAAAAGCGTTTTTGTAATCAAAGGTTAGCCTTTAAAGGACATGTTTGGAATGAGGAAGTTCTGCCGTTAATTCAAATGTCATTGGATTCTTATTTAAGGCTATCTTTGAAAAACGTGTCTCCTATTTGATAACACGAGCACAATTTGAACTTCCCCAATGTCTCTCCCCACAAATTAAACTGGAAGATAGAAAAGCTATAATGGCTGGAGCAGAAAAAATAGTCTTCTACCACGTTTAATGAATAATTTGAAAATAAACTTATAAAGCGGCCAGAACTTTCATAATATTAAACGTTAATGCAATAAAGGCACTAATTCATATAGTTTGTTGAAGCTAACATCTGCAATTATGGATGTGATTTCACAGTTTGTGCGACAGTCACGGCTTCTTGTGCAATGAAAATGGACAGTAATTAAAAATAGGGATTCATCGCCTCATGCGACTTCAGGAATTGAGTCACTACATATTTGTTCCGTAGAATCAGAAATAAAATTCCGCCAGAGGAATATCTCATATCACAAAAACCAAAATGCACACCACAGGTACACTTTAACAGTATTATGTCCGTAAAAATATTATAATCATTTCACAAAGAAAACGATTAGGATTAGATTTTGCTGACAAATGAACTAACTACAATCAGAAGACATATGGATTACGCACGATAGTCACTTATTATTTTTAAACAGCTCACGCAACAGCAGATTTTCCCATGAACTTATAAACACAACGAATTTATTTGCTTTACCATGTCTGTGGATGGGCGTAATTTCAAGCATAGATGGTTTTGAATTTTCAGACACTGAATCTATCAGAGTTAAGGTGACTAGTAAAAGAAATCGATTGTCCGTAGATTTCATTTTTTTAAGCAATAAGTGTCGGTCACTTTGACGATATACTAAGGAATGTCGTTTTGGATGGTAATGCATGCAGTATATTGCAACCACTTTCCGATTTACATACTTTCCGTCTCATTATCATGCTTTCACACACTTATTATAGGAAACCCATCAAAATGTAAAATTATCGAGGGCTGAAACAAACACGCACGCTTAAATGCGCGAGGTCATTATGGGCAAAGGATTATATATTATATAATCATCACCACAGTTAATATTTTAAAAGTAAACATCAACGCACTTACTCATTCATAAATCGATAGTAGGGCCATGAAAAACATCGCGATACGTTATCCCATTAATGACGGTATTGCATAACCTGCGCGTCGTAAAATTTTATGCAAAACTTAATTGACCGCTCAACTGCCACATCGCAGACTTTGACAGTCGCATGAATCAACGCAGCCAAAGGCAATGTCTCTCAGGTCAGTTAATTGTAAAATTTGGACCCGATTAGGAGCAAAATCTAATGTGCATATGTCAAAGCGTATTCAATTACAGTACAAATCATTGGCTATGACCATCCGAACGATTTCGGCGCTTGTCATCATTCACCAAAGCAAGAAGAGCAAGAAGAGATGTAACGTTAAACTTTGGCGTATCGGATGGGCTGAAGTAAAAGTAACTTAACATCAAAAAAGGTCGAACTTTCACTAGATGCACCAATATATTTAAAAAGCAGTTGCTTAGGAACATATGAGCTTTGAAAAAATGTATCTTTTAAGCTCAGACCAAAAAATAGTAATTTGGGAATAATATTTTGTATGTTCCACCAGCAAAAAAACAATTTTGATGTAATGAGTGGATTAAGAGAGTGAGATATATGAAAGATCCGAATTTCAAGAGCTTTTTTGGTATATATGTGACAAAAGGGTCTAGAAAAGAAATTTGATTAATATTTTCTCTTAAAATAGGCATCTATACAACTTTTTGAGGAATTTATAAATGTTCTTACAAAATTGTCCATTTTTGAAAAGATCAGCACTCTATCACATCGCAGTATCGAAATATCAAGTAATACTTCGGTTTTACATAGCATTCATTGATAAATAATTTAATTAAACTTTGAGTCAGTACTTTGGTTTATCCGGTATTTTAACAGCAATTGAGTTAATTCTGAATGACTAACCGGAGTCCTGCAAGTCATTTATTTAGGAATTTTCATCGACAAACAATATGAACTACTGTAAAAATGAAAGAACATAAACACTGAAAGTGTAAGTTATGCTCAATTTACTCTTATGTCAAATCTATTGATGCATATAATCATTCTCATACACATGCAGTGCAAAATAGGAGCTCAAAACTCGTATCTAACTTTCAAGTCGTTAATCAAATCATCAGAATTTGGCGATGCAATGTGGCGACTTGTGATTCTACACAAAAGTCTAAATATGTTTTGTTGGATTCCTCATAAAAAGTCATTATTAATGGCTTGAGATAATAAGTTTTGCTGGATTCGAGATAATTTACACCATATATCATGTATCTCAATTTCTCTCCATATGATAGAACCAAAAAATAATACTTATTTATAGCTTGATTCACAAAGTAAAGATGCATGATAGGAGCGATTAATTTTACTTTCAATATGACAAACTGTTACCGCTGATGCTTTACTCACTATTTATTCATTTGAATGTATTATCTTACAGTATATCTGAGGTTTTGTAAACTGTGGTACTTCTATTATTTCCAACATAGTGTCCCAGCCCATGGTTTGACATCGCATCGAGTACCATTTCAAAATTTTCCCGATTGGGATAACGCTGAACGCCTTACATGACGATTGTCATTCTTCGTGTATCCCTCTGCGTGTGGTATTTTTGAGACAAAAATTTCTCCAGCTATTCTGTTAGCCTCGTCAGATCAGAAGTATCACTTCAGATTAGAAGTGATACTTCAGGTCACTTCTGATTGAAGATACAATCAGGACGGCTGGAGAAACTGTTGTCTCATAAAGACCACACGCATCGTGATACCCAAAAGCTGACCACGCTCGACATATAAAACATCGCGGAAACCTTTGGATCAAGGCTCACATGGTTCTGTTCCTAAAATCATTCCGTGAAATGAGAATTGCTTGAAATTCATTCTCCTAAACGCAATTGGCTATTGGCAAAAGATAATCAATTTTTCTTGTGAAAAAAACCCTTTTCTGCTGGTAAAGAAAATTTTGAATAATTTCAACAGCACAGTCATAAGATATCTAGTGTAGAATGAATGAAAAGAATGTAAAAAATTCTTGCTACGGGGACTATATGTACATGCATAATCGAATTATTTCAAAATCTATATCATGTGCCATAACACTACCTGTCAAATAACATTGTATTTCTAAGAAACTAAATTTGAAGCATGCAATTGTTTCAACTTTATAAGTATAAAATACTAAAAGTGCCCATATGCAAAGTTTCACTCAAATCTGTACTTCAAAAAAATCATTCCAACCACCTTAAAGCTCTCGTCCTTTCGGAAAGATTGGAAGCATCTCACATGATTCTACCTTATGCTGCACAAATTTTACGCTGATGGCGACGCGTGATTTTATGCCTACACTTATTTTCCATTTTCTTATGCATCAAAACCTCACCATTTTCTAAGACGTACACTTAAATCGGTTTCTTAACCCTTCTGTTTGGAATGACACATCACACTTTCAGATATCTCTAATGATGGTACGTAGTCTTCCGCGGTGATTTTATGAGATCCGTTTATTCGGATTTTTCCCGCGTGGATTCATTTTTAAGGACAGAATTTCGCTTGTGTTACAGCTAATGTCGTCCTTCCTGGCCAGAAGGCAGAAAATTTCAGGATCTGACGACGCTGGCTACAACACAAGCGAAACCGTTGTCCATAAAAATGATTCAATGCGAGAAAGATCCGAATAAACGAAACTTATCTCTAATGCTTTTCAAGTTAATAATATTTTCAGTTTTTGAATGCACAATTGTATCGCGTCACCACGGCAATAGATATCCTCCACCCGCCCAGATTTATTACGCATTTCACGTCAAAAGCCTGCGAAACCAATTCTTACGCTTTTCTTCTTCGGTGACAGTCTTCCGCAGTCGACAAAGGGCCTCACTCTTCCTCGCGCACGGATATTCTCCCGAATCGATTCATTGGACTCTGGATACAATCCCTGCAGCCTCCGCCCCTGCGTTCCATCTCTTACTGCCCTACTCCCATTCCTCCAGTTGTGACTTCCCCCTCTCCGTTCCTCCCCCACCCTCCCCCTCCAACCTTACGGCTCGGCGGAATCCGGAGAGAAGGAATGAGTTTTAAAGGAACCTGGTTTATCTCGCTCCCCCCATCCCTCCTATGGAATCGGGGGAAGATTAGTGGGCAGGCCTTGTGGGGACAACAACTTGGGAGATTGGCTTGGAAGATTGGTGTTGGTTGGTCCAAGGTCGAAATCTCTCCCCGCCGTTTCACCTGCAAAAGCCGTAGCCTGACAACTCGGAGTCCAACTTGGTGGTTAATTGTGTTTACCGTCGATCCGAATAGAGGTATGTGGTCCGTATATACTGTATATGTGCCTCAACGTCCCTCCGTCATTCTGTTTTTCACGATAGAGTTTCGTTCACCAAAACGTCGTCTTGCCTCAGTTCAATGTGTCTTTCCTTCAAGTTCCTTTGGAGGAAAAGATAAATAAATATGTACTAAAAGCGAATTTTACTCCATTTTTGAACCATCCTATTTCTACAGCTTCGTAAAAGAGGTCGCTTAGTATGATAAATATTTCCCTTATAAAATATGCTTGTGGTTTATGACCTTATTTAAAATTTGCTTGATGCCATTTTATGCTAATGGCAGACCAAGGTAAGAGTTCAGCATACACTGAATATTTTTTTATGTTCTTCGTTAAAATACTTTAAAAATTTTCCAACAAAATATCTCTACAATCATTAGTCTAATTTCTGAATTACTCACGTGTCTTTAAATAATTTGGGTACTCTCATCTACACGCATAAAAAAAATACCATCGTTTCACATAATATATATCACGTAACATAAAATCACCTCGTGACCGCCATAGTCAAAGCAGACATATACTTCACCTTTATTTTAATGATTTTAAAATTGGATTATTATTTAATTAATTCTTAATCAACTAAAAGAAAAAAATCTGATGTCGGCTGTTCGACAAAGATATTTTTTTAAGATTTCCAGAAAGGAGTTGGCGGGATAAATGATGTAAGTGGGAGAGCATAAAATGAAGAAAGTAGAACGATTCGGTTTCCTGGAAAAAATCTTTGAGGAAAAAGGGTACAGGAGAGAGGATTATAGGGAAAGAATAGCTTTTGCGAGGGACTCAGTTGCCAGTGGATGGGAACCAATGAGCGGAATCCCAAACAACGAGGTGGTAAAGACAAGGGTAGTCACACTTGGGTTGTTTCGTGTGTAGGTGTAAAGTCGGATGAAAAAGATGCGATCGGTGGAGATGAGAACAAATTAAGAGGGGCTACGCATTGAGGGTGAGGAGAGGAAACTGCTGGAGGAGAGATTAGTATGGAAGAAGAGTTAGTGGATGAAGTAAGAAATGATGGGTGAGAGGGACATTAAGGCCATGATAAGGATGTTGTGTAAGTGAAGATGGGAAAGAAAAAGAATCCATTTTATGAGTTGGATGAGGAGGGGTAGTTTATATGCCAAGCTGAAAATATATTCGGAAAAATTGGTTCCTTTAGATTTGAATCCATATAGAAAATGAGCTTGGTAATTTTCCTGTTATTAATTGTAAACGTACAACGCGCTTGGAAGCTTGCTGCATATTCAGGTACAATTTTTTATATTTATTGATCGGAACGAAAATAGCCACCGCTAAGAAGGGAGGGCAGTTTTTTTGCTCCCCTTCCCACTCATTTCCGGAAGAATTTCCCTTCTCACAAGCCCCTAACCAATTTTTCCCTGCCATTCCACCCCAAAATTGGTTTGTTCTCAAACCCCCTTCTTAGCGGTGGTTACTATCGTAATAATCAATAAATAAAATATAAAAAATTGTACCTGAAGACCAGAAAGCTGCAAATCACGTTGTACGTTTACAATAAATAACTCTAGAAAAGTACAAGGCTTATTTTCAATATGGATTTGAATATAAAAGACTTCCACGGAGTGACACCTTTATGTGTAAAGTTTTTCGGTTTCTATATCATAAAGTGGAAGCCAGCGCTACCACATCCAGCCACGCCAAATCTGGATCGATGGATTACTTCAAATAATAGAAATCACTGCTGCACACTTCTATGACCAATACTCTGCAATTTACCCCTTGGACGTGATTTTGCACCATATATGTACTTTCCATTCAAAAGAAAAAGCCTAGGAGCATTTCTTCTTCATTTCTAAGTTTTTTATCCCTTTGCGGTAGCCATAGCATTTTAATCTTGGAAATCTTGGAAACTGTCCTACATTTTAGGTTCTAAGCCAATTTTTGTCTAATGCCAACAGATCCCATTTTTGTGCATCTATGATAGTAGCGCAATTGACAGAAATGCAGCCATTGGTAAACCCGTTCAATCCCATGGGGGGAAGATAATCACGTGACCGAAGAAACCAAGACCGGTGGTCGAAGAATCTAAGAAGTGATATTTAAAGCATACGACCGTGAAAAAATTATTAACCCATCATTTCTGTTTACGCAAAAACCAATATATTTCAACTGTGATATTGCCATGGACGGACTTAAGTTCATCTTAAAGAAAATGTTGAGCCAACACCTAGGAGCGTGTGCGAAAACAAAACAATATTTTCGTACATTACTCTCCACACTACTTTAAGATTATTAATAATAGAAAAATCAGTTCTTTTAAAAAGTATTACATAAATTTTTTAACCTGTTTTTTTAGAAATTAAATTCAGTGTGTTTCGTAGTACTCATATGGTTTAGCCATTTCTCATGATCAACGTATTGCATTTTGCAAAAGTTTGCTATATCTAATAATGCGCAGGACATTTTTATTGATTAACCTGATGGTATAATCTCGAGATAAACTAAATGTCCCGTTGAATGTTTGCCTTTTTTATTTTAAATTATAGTAATATATAACATTATTGAGGAGTGAACTGGAGATACAGCCATCGGCGCCCTATTTGTGAAACCCCTATACATTATTGACGCTGAAAGAAAAGATATGTGAATTGAAAATAGGATGAATTAAACCACAGACGGAGCATGGGTCTTTATCTACTGCATCATAAATTAGCTCAGAATTTTTTAAAGAGGTGTTCGTGGCCTGAAATAGACTAGTGAAGATCTGATTACGCCAGATTTGTGAATGACAAATTATTTGCAAGGGTGAGAGTCAATTGGCTGGAATCTTCGGTGAGCTCATAACAAGATTAAACGCATGAGTTGAAGTGAACTACCAGGAAACGGAAGGTAAGTTGAGCTTAAAATTAGAGGGAGGAGGATTCTGAGGAATTGGCCAGAACTCCAAATTGAGCATTGAATTCTAGCTCCATAAGCTGGAGGAAGTCTTTCTTATGGCACGGGCGGGGTTTCCAAAGATATTGGGTAAAAAAGAAGATAAGATGGAGATTGAGGCTCGTAGAGAGACATTTATAAGCTGAGATAATCATTGATTGAGATTTATGACTATAATTTAATATAAAAAGAACACATATAAAGAAGCCTTGCGTTTTGACTTGCGAATCCTTGACAATCTAAAATAGACATTGATGGGAACTGAAATAATCTTTTCTCAGTATAATTTTGTTCTGACACCTATGTATCCCCAAAAACCAAAATGTTTGGCCAAAACCCAAGCTTTCCGTTCTCCTAGAAAAAAAATATATTAATAAGACTAAGGCATTGAACCAAAAAATAATCCCCAGAGGCCGGTATTTTTTTCAATAGAGCATAAAAGAGCTTTTTTATCACTAAAACTCATTTAAATACGATCTGATTTATGGCTTGTGCAGGATGAATTCAGGATGCCTCGTTAAATATCAGATTTAAAAAATCTCCCATAGATTCTGCTACCCATGATAATGAAGAGATTTTAAAGCGCCTCATTCTGTTGCAAAAGGATAGGGTTGAAAGACGATGCTTTTCACTGACAGGTATCAATATGGCGAGATTTAAAATTTTGGACATTTTTTTTTCTTTTTTATACCCTTTCCCTCCGTTGTGTAAAAAAACTCAGTGACCCTAATGGCTACATCCAGATAGATGACACTTTTTGTGCAATTTCGGCCAACCTACTGTGTTCGGCGTCGCCCGTCTAAGAGCTTCTGTAGAGATTACATTATCCGCTTAGGGTGTCTGTGATCAATAGTGTATATAGTGTTAGTGACAACATATCGACGAACAATTTATTTGAGCACAAAGCAGCAAATAAACACAGACAAACAAAAAATCTGCTTAATACTTAATGCTACCGGCACAGAGGATGTAATCATGACGCCTCACTACATCTCTAGGTCTGACAGAAGCGATAAAATAAGAGAGGTACACTGCCGAACAGATAGTAACTGAGCTCCTATATCAACAATAAAAACTGAGCTCCACTAAATACACTCCCAGAATTACACGTCAACATTTCTCCTCCCAAAACCTTATCCTTTACATCTTTACACGGCTGGTAACACCCCTGCCACACGCCCATGTGGCAGCTCGCAGGGTAGTTTGTAGATGTAAATGTCGAATATCATACGTATAAGATTTAAAAAATTTGATCCATGAAGTTGAGAGAAACTTTGACCCTTTTGATTCGTAGAAATTGGGCATGATAATAAATAAATAACAGAGTTAACTACCAACAAGCTAAGGTCATTGAGGAAAAATTATAAAACTGATCAAACAAGAAATGCTTTTTCAAGATTCTACTGATATTTATTTGGTACGACCACTTTCGATACAAGGTATCCCGATCATCTTGTACATAAACCGGGAGCCCTCTGTGGAATTTTGCTAGTGCATTTTCTTTTTGATCAAACATGAAGGAGTTTCTTAATGTTTCCCCTGATACCATTGAATTCTATTACCTGTATATCGTTATATTTTACAAAAAAACTAAATTGGCCAGTGATTAATTTATCGATTGAATTATTATACAATGAGTTAAGGAGAGATATTTTATCTCCAATTAGATCCCAATCAAATGAAAAAATACTTATATGCTAAGAAAATAGCTTGATATTTCAATGGCCGAAATCCACAAAATGACCATAAATTATAAATAAAATCACTTGTGAATAGATCATTTATCGACCAACTCACCATAATGTATGTTGAGACTTTTTTATTTTCGGCCTATCGTTTTATAACGGTCCAAAATATAATTACTATCCACCGGAAATTCATTGAATAGGACATCCGGTGTCAAACAGGAGCTTTTTTGAATTACAACACAGTATGGGGCCCAGATTTCAACGCTTCAATAAGCGCACTTCCTGTTTGTCTGTTTGTTCTAGCTTCAGGGAAATATTGTTTGCTCTTATGTATCCAAGAGCCCATGCATCCACGTGGTACGTGACCTTATTAGTGATTTCGCCCGTTTCAAGCCCTTCCCCGACGGTCAAATCAGTGACAGCCTCGTCGTATTTAAAACGCAACCTTGCATTTTTATTCTCATATCGCTAGTAGCTATTATTGCATCCGGGATACCTCCAAAAGACTAAGGATGCTATCGAATTGAGCATTTGCACTCATCTGTTCAAAATTGTTCTGGATTTGATGCTTTCCAGCTATTGCCGTGTCATCATTAGCGCCACGCAGATGCAAACACATCCGGACCCTTGTTTGGTCTACGCTCGTATATGACTCTTCGTGATGGCGGGGAAATGTATAATAGTGGATACCAAAATACCTTGCTGCCTAGTTGAATGAAATGTCCTCTCATAAAGCAATTTACGACCCAATTAATTGTTATTGAATTTCTATTTGGCTTCTCAATAAGAGCATCAAAATAACTTTTTCACGAAATACGAATGTATATTCTAATCTTACACAACCATGATTGAATTTGAAACGATAAATAAATCTTTATACATATTTTATGCTATATACATCAATATAAGGTGAATGAAATGGAGTCAATGCCATGGCTGTACATTAAAATGCATTAAAAACTTTATTTTTGGCTGTTGTTCCACCATCTTGGTAACACAAGTGGAAATACGCTCCAGTTGTCTGCTATAATGATGGATCATGTATTTCCATCTGTTGTGATGTGCTCTTATCTGCGCAATGAGATTAAAAAGCACCCTAAAGCTTCAAGAAACCCAGCATATTACAAACTCAAGTACATGATTTTTTAGCACCGCTATTTTGGAGGGCATTACGGCAAATACTAGATTTCATTTTGCAAAGATGATTATAGTTATTTTGCTATTGCACTAGCATGTTTCATAAGAGAGATTTTTTTAACATTTTCTGTGCTTTCTATGAAAATATAAACCTTCAAATAAATACTCTTAACACCAACTTCTAGATGGTTACCGTGCTAGCGTGCTAAGCACCTGAATCATATAATAATGGAAGATCAGAAGAAAAAACTGACTTTTTTCTCCCAATTAATCGATCTTACATTTAATTTCTGTTGAAATTTACCCAAAAAATATATAAAAGTAACTCCGCCCATTTTCTCCGTAATCGACTAAGAACGAATTAGACGTGCACGTTATAAAGCGAAGTTGTCAATAGGTCATCTATTATGGTTATTTGATCAGAAGCTTCCTCTTTTTTCCCGATTTTTTGCTCTTCAATTGCATAACTGTCACATTCATAGTTACGTATGGAGATTAAAAATCGATTTAGATGCATTGCTGCATTTTGGAAAACTTAATTCCTATTCAGGAGCTTCATTTCCAAAACATTTATGGAAAAAATAAACTCTGAAGGAGATTTAACGATATTTTCACTTGAATAAAAGGGAATCAAAGTTGTTATATTGTTAAGTGTGGATATTTTTTTAATTGGACAGATGTTGTAAAAATAAGTATGATCAATATAGTGATGCCCAGAAATCATATCAATTTCCACTCCGAAGAAATTTCACTAAAGTAATACTTATGTAATAAATTAGGTATGTTGTATGATGTGTTGATCTGTAACCCTAGAAAATTGGCATTTATTTTATAAGTAACTAGCTGTGCCCGGCATGCGTTGCATTACCTCTTTTTCTTTCTTAGCAGGCACACATATAAAAAGTACACACTCAACAAATTCAATAGTTTCAGCCTTAAATTTGTAAACTAAACCGGTCGTGCAATAAATATTCTGAGTGAAACTTACAAAGTATGCTGCTTCCTGAACATGAAAAAAGTACACACATTGGCATGTACAAAATTCCTCCAATTGCCTACTTAAATTTGAAAAATAAAATACTCCATCCTGAATTCCCCACTGATTTTTATACTTTTCATGGTTTGACCCACAAATCTTTTCCGGAATAAAAATTGGTCCCTAAACGACTTTTAGACTCAGTCCAATGAATTCCTCGTACCTGCACAGAAATTTGTAACGTACAAATGATGCCATGAATTTCCATTCCATGCCTATGCTGGGGCTTCCAAGTTAATAAAATATTATTTTGCTGAAGCAGTACAAACATTAAAGATTTTCGAGCTAAAATGTACAATTTTAGGAAAAAGCGAAGGATATACGAAAATCGAATGCAAGAATTTAAAATAATCAGACAAAGAGACCACTGCACCAAAATATATTTTACGCAAAAATAAATTACGTACCTTGTAAAACAAATAATGTCTCACTAATATGATTCTGATGCACGTGATTGAGCAACTCGTAAACGATCTGCTTCGCTTGCTTGATTGCCGCTCCTCGCTCTTTTGCGAAGCTCGCGTGCCAACACTAATATTTTGAAACGACTGGCGCTCCACCTAATGTAAAATGGATTTAATAATTCAGAAACCTTCAGGGGCGAGCGCACAACAATTCAATGGTTTCTCAATTTCTATTGGTTAAAACAAGAACATCTCTCATTGGTTAAAATAAAGATCGTCTTTGAAAAATTAGGTTTGGATTATTAGCTTACCCGTCGGGCGTTGTTGCACGAAAAGTATTCGAAAGATTAAGAGGGCCTTGGGGGGGGGGAGAGCGGCGATATTTAAAACATTTTTATACCTTCAACCTTCGAAACCTTCGCAAGAGTGTACTCAACAACTTCTTAAAGTTTCTTGGCGATTCATTAATTAAGATTTGATTTGATGTTTATTTTTGTTTGCTTATTTGGTTGTCAAGGAAAATGCGTAAAAAAATCGATTGAAAAAGAGAGAAACTTCATTCTTTCGGGCATGATACCACTAATTTTAGTAGTATCATGCTTTCGGGTATGCGATAAAATGAATTTCAACTCTATATCTTTAGTTAAAGTTGTTTTAAAAAACGAAATAATTAACCGATGCACAAATTCCAATGCTTAGAATTCCTAATCGGCTCAACTAAGCAATATGAATTCCAACAGCAATAACCGAAATCTGGTTGTCAAGCGAATATGGAATTGTTGATTTCACTGAAAATGTGTTTCTGCAGCTAAAAACGCAATTTTCAGTCAATTACGAAGTGAAAAGGATAATTAATTGACAGAATTAAAAACTTCATTCATTCAGACATTTAATTAAAAAATTCCAACTCTCTATCTTGAGCGGAAATAATTTAAAAAAGTAAAAAATGAAACCACTGCACAAAACCCGATACGTACCGCGAACCATCCCAGGGCCCTGAGACTCCCACCTGAAGGGCCCACCTAAGAGGGCCATGGGACTTTTATGGGCCCTGAGATCATTTTAAAGTAGCCTATAACTTTCCTCCGGCCTTGAACTATTACTCGGCAAAATTTCAGCACAATAGGATTAAAACTGAGGTTAGGATTATTAGCTTACCCGTCGGGCGTTGTTGCGCGAAAAGTATTCGAAAGATTAAGAGGGCCTTGGGGGAGAGGGGGGGCGATAATTAAAACATTTTTATACCATAAACCTTTGCAAGAGTGTACTCAACCACTTTCCAAAGTTTCTTGGCGATCGGATCAACGGTGTAGTAATGCATACAGGACACACAGACATACATTCGTTTTTATATATATAGAAGAAGATAGATAGATAGCGAAAGGACACTATTCACCCTCAAAGGATGGCTTGAAACATCAGCATGATAAAATACTCCTACTTTATTAATTTTTGAAGTAATATTTAAGCATTTTTTTAAAAATCCAATAAATTTGATAATAACATTTATTTTTTATTGTGACGTATTTGTATTGTGTATGTTTAATTTAAAATAATACTTTACATAATACTATTTACACAAGGTATACTTAAGCATAACCTCCGTAGAGTACCTTTTTTTAAATTTTCCCCATTTTTTCTTCATACGACAGCTGAAACTATTTATTTCAGACCTCCACCTGGCACACCATCGTCAGTGAATAGCGTCACAAATTCATCTGTTTAAATTGTTTGACAAACCGCCGAAAGGGACGCAACTTTTCACACACTTATGCCGAAGCGTTATAATTCTGTCTAGCGCAGCAACTAAATGGACAAGCCTCTTGGAAAGCAGATATTTCAATTATTTTAAAAGGTAACAAATTTGACTGGCTCGTCCATAGAGGGTTAAATTTAATAATTCATACTGCATAAAATTTTAGCGGAAAGTAGCCTAGGAGTTTCTGCCTAATTAATTGTGAGTTAATGTGATTTTTTATCCCTAGCTGCTGGAAATTTTCAACCGTAAATTTTCCATTGAAGAATATTAAAGTTGATTACCTGAGCGGGACGTTGTTGTAGCGTTCATAATATTTGCTTTTCTACATGTCATTGTGATCCTTTATTTTCACAAAAACACCTTTCCATCCTATCTTGTTATTAGCGTGTAAAATACAACGAGGAAAAATAATTCCATTTCATCCTAATTTGAATCAGTAATCAGGTAAACGCGCCCTAACACGAAAGTCTTAAAAAATCCTTGCATTGAGTCAATTGAGAGGTTTTTGCAGATTTAGTGGTTACACTTCCATTGAAATGCATCTTTAGCCTAGGAAATCCTTCTATTTACTTTTTGCACTGTTATTTTCATTTATTATTAGACTATCAAGTAGACGTATTCCTAACTTGCTCTATTTTTGCGTTTTTCAGTTTTATTGTAGCTCTTATATCATTGGCGGATTAATATGTCCTAAATGCATACTTTTTCCATGTCTTTTGTTATGACACGGGTGATTTAACCTACAAATTAAGGAGAAAAAACACGAATGCTGCCAAATACTCCTTCTTAAATCTCGGAGTATTGAATGGAATCAATTACCAGAAGAATTGTTAAAACCACTACCAAGAAATGTAATTATTACATAAAAAACGAGAGGAATGTTTGATGTTTTATGTAGGTATAAGTATTTTTTTAAACTTTATTATTATATTTATTACCTAAGCTAATGTTATCTACCTACCTATCTACCTATCTAATGTTATCTAAAGCTACCAGACAATGTCTAATTGCAATATCAATGTAATAAACTAGTAAACATACCACGAATATTTGGTTTTCCGAGTGTTGAAATTTAATTCCTGTGCTTAAAAGGGTAGGAAATTATTCGCAACAACCATGAATCATTCAGAACCGCGATTGATCTTAAGGTCGTAATCGTTTTAGCCTACAGTCGGCGCAATGCGGACATGAAACCTGAAAATACATCCTTGAAGCCACCCCCTCCATTTCCTCCCTTTTGTCGATCGGAATCCCTGAATCCAGCCTCCCCGATCTTTTAAAAGCGCAATTTCACCCATCGGCGAGCACTCCGCAGGAAATCCCATTACCATCTGCTAAACCTGTATGGAGAACCCGGAGATAAGTCGTCAGTTCACTGTGGCGTTCTTTGTCCTAAATGCATATTTTTTCCATAACTCTTGGTATGACACAAGAGACTTAACCTACCAAACCTCAATGTATAGAAAGGTTCAAAAAACACTGATATCGATGCAAAAGTCAGTTTTAAACATTATTTCACCACTATAAATTATATGTTACTGCTTTATACTATTACATCATGCGAAATAATATCCTCAGCCATCTTAAATTTGGTCCCAAATTCTCAGCAACTAAACCAATAATTATCTGTTCTAAAAAAGAATGCTTTGTAAAACCAAATAAGTACTAGTACACAATGAGTTCAACCTTTATAAAGACGGCGCTGGAGTCAAACTGTAAAATACAAATTTTCTGATATATGTGAGTAATTCATGACCCATAGTCGAAGTTTCTATTAAGTTTAGTTTAAGAAGACCAAAAAAAGTTATCTAATCTGTGATAACGGTCTTTTAGATCTGGTTTCCATGTTCACCGTTTTCTATCTTAAATTTATTTTCAAATTTGTACACATTATTGTTGATCAAAACCTTGTTTGACTTATGTAAAAATTAATGTGTCAAAACTCATGATTTTTGGAAATAACGATCTCCTTTAAATACAATTAGCTGTAAAAAATCCCTTAAAAACTAGCATGGGCTATTTCAGGTGACCCTTCGAGTTGAAGTTAAAGCATTAGAACACTATACTTAATGTTCTCGGGTGCAACTTTGTGGTGCTCCTTAACTACGCGAAAGAAACTTTTTAATAGTTCATGAATTTATTTAATTAAACTTGCCGACCTAGTAACTCAACTTAGTAACTCAAGAAGGGTCTTCATAATAGCTGGATAATTCCAAACTTTATAGACAATGCCGATAAAAGCTAAAAGTTACACCGTCCACTTTTTTATTTAGTACAACGCATTTCAACGCCTAGGTATCATTGTCAGTTATAAACTAACGGAAGAAGACGCATCGGCGTTCATATGCGTCGTAGTAAAGTATACAAGTGGGCAGTAAAACTTGTAGTTTTTATCGGTATAATTTGTTGTTTCATTACTTTTTTCCCGGTGCAATTGAACTTGGCCGGCAAATTCATTAGCACACTTTCGAGGATAATACAAAAGTAGGGCAATCCTTGGGCTCCCATTCCTGTGGCGACATCAATTATGCTAAGCAAAGAACTTTTTGAGCTTCTTCACATTGAAGTTACTTCTGTACAGAGATCTTGAGAAAATATTGTTCTGGCGGGGTTGAAACGAAAGATTTCAACCTGGAAAAGACAGCGATGACTTTTTTGTCACGATATTTCAGCTGGAAAAAGATTTTCTCTACAAACATAGCTGCCATCAATCTCCTTCCTTAATAGATGAATGAAATTATGTCTGGTACTTTCCCTGCGAGTTAGATACAGGAAACTGGTTTCCTATCGGTTTAAAGGGTATAATCCAGTTGGAAGCTCGAGAACAGTTCCTCCATCTAACTCGCCTGGAAAGTACCAGGCACTTATTTGAGACAAAAAAATTAACCGTATAATGACGTATCTTGTTACGGCATACGAGTGATGACGGGCGAGTGAGTGCATTAAAAAGTAGCTTACTTTTTATTTTATAACTTTATTTATCTAAGTTGAAATATTGAACAATTTATTTTCATTAATTAATAATACTTTTGTGCATTGATTTTCTTTCTGTCGCTATTTTTATATCTGCAATTTTATGCAAACAGAGAAACTATTCTCATAGTCCAGTCACATTAATGGAAAATAGAAAAAGCCTGCGGCGATGTAGTTAATTTGACGTTAATGTTTCATACAATATAATAATTTCTCACTTATTTCGGCTTTTAATACGCATATCCGTTTTCAATTTATGTTTGCCTCGGGGTTCAAAAAGTGGCACCTTGTTTTACGAACAAAGTTGCCATATAATTAAATCACATGGCGTAAAATTTTTCTACCTGAAGGGCTAAACGAACTAACACATTGACAGATTTTTGTGGTTTTCACATGAAAAATCCAAATAAACCACTCTTTTTACCATATTTTCAATAAATGTGAACGCGTTATTTATTCTATTAAACACACTTTATTACTATACGTCACGTAAAAAGGATTTAGTGGATTGTAAACTCTTCAGGATGAAGGCTAGGCTAATGAACATGAGGAATACATTACCTAAATTTTTATTACACCAGTAGAATTAAATTAGAGGCAAAATGAGAATGTAAGACTTTTCCCATGACGTTGATTTAGCATTTGAAAGTACCCATTTCTAACAAATCCTTGCCTTTCCACGATTTCTTTCCTAAGCCTTGAATCTTTAACTGAAGTGATTGATAACAATACAAATGTGAATACATCATTTATCATAATTACCAAAAGATATATGTATTTCTGCTCTACTTTCCTATTTTCACATCAAATTAAATCCCTTTTGACCTCTATATCAACCATATACTTTTGTATAGGCAAGTGGTTCCCAAAACTTTTATATCCCACACCCCTAAATCATATTTATGTGTCATTGCACTCCTTGAATATATATGTCGCACACTTGGAGGAAATAGTTTATTTAAGAATAGAAGTGAAGTTGGCCAAAGAAAATTTGAATTATCATTCTTTAACAATAGAGATATGTGTAGACAAAAATGAAGCTTATGGAAAAGAAAACATATTACAACAAATTAAGTATTATAAAACCTCATATAGTTAAGTACTCTTAATATAAACTAAAATCTATGTTTGCTCGAATCCCCCTAAGCACCCCTAATTGGGGAACCCTGGTTTTCCATTGCCTTCCAGTCCAGAACTAAACCCTCTAAAATTGTTTTTATACTTTGCGAGGGTCGAAGGACTTGCTTTATAGCTTTGGCATTATTTCTTAATAATTTCTCAGTATTTTTGTTTTTATCGAATCATGGCCATGTAAAATGGTTTGCGCATGAATTTCATCCAGGGCTGTTTATGACTTGTCCTCACGAACTGCAGCATTAAGTGCATTAAGTGCATTAAGTTAATTAGTGCCATTCAAATGAACATTAATTCAATGAGTAAGCTGCCCTATAACGAGCTACCCTAAGCTAGCATGAGTATATCATAGTGTATCATAGTGCTAATAAAAGGAAAGAGACATCATGAATGAATGTATAACGCCTCAAAATTAAGTCTTGAATTTGGATTCAGATATCTTGGGATTGTATAAAACAACTGGCTCTTGCTGGCCACAGATTGTTGGAAGAACTGGCTGCAAATCCTCAATGGCAGTCTTTTCCATGGAGAAGTTTGATACGCTGGAGTTTTGAACTGCTTTATTAAATACAGAAAACTTTCCTAAATTAAACTTGTGAAGATGGAAAAAAGGAACAAACATGATAGCGACCAGAGAAAAATAGACAAGTGATGGAGGAGACTGTATTTCAACAATAGACAAAATGAAGAAGGAAAATAAAAAAAACCATGATGAGTAAGGAAGAGTTTCAAAGAAGAGGATGATGAAAAACACAGAAAGATGCAAAAATTTATGCCATGATATGAGATGCCCAAATTATTTTGATAACACAGTTACAAATTAATCGTACGTAAATATTGTAAACAAGTTAGTTAAAGGTCGTTATTCCCAAGACATGAGTAAAGGCGGTAAACATTATTTGAAACCCTGTGTTAGACGTAGGATAGGCATTTTAGGTATCCGTTGAAAAGGGTTTTTAAGCTTATTTTCATTATTTTAAGATTTCTATATAATATCAAAGCCCATATAATGAGCATGAAGAGTTTTATAAATACTAAAACAATAATCTCAATTGTGTTAGGCTTCACTTCGTAGAAATTCTTAGTTTTTGAAAAAAAATTATACATAGTACTTTTCTGCAATATTTAGGAATGACTGATTTTTATTTTTAATTTATGTTTTCTTTTTACTTAACTATGAATGCAAGCAATAATAAATGTTTTATATATTTTATTTATATATCTTTGTTAATAGTTTTGAATTTTGCTCTTTCTGTCTCTCACCACGACAAAGCAATATATGACAAAGCAAAATATGGAAGTGCTTTATTTTTTTTTAAATCTGCAATACCTTTCTCTTGAAATAGAGCGCATATAGTCAAAGGTAAGGTGTCAGCACTCACGATTTTTTCTTATCTAAGATTGTCAAGTCAGTATCGGAAAAGAACCAGAGGAAAGCATTCCGCTAAAGAATAAGTTGCAGTGACTGCACGTTCGAATATCTACTTCCCAAGGACAAGGTTCTGGTGCACACGCGGTTGATATGCAAATTCCGACGGAGGGCGAAGGGAAGGAGAATTTGAGCCAGCCTCTTCCAAGCCCATAACAGCGATATTTTTACGACATGCGGTGAAAGGCACCGTCGGATTCTGGAGTATCTGCTGTCCAATCTTTTTTTTTTCTTCGCCCTGTTTCGCGGAAGAGTCTTTCTCCCTACACTCCTCACTCGTCCCTCCCCCAAACGGGACATGTCTTAAAGCATTCAAGAGCGTCCCCGGAGGGAAAGTTAAAAGGGACTGCTCAGGAAACGGCCTCTAGATCCGAGAGCGAATTTAAATTCGGGAGAAAATGTATCTTCACTTGGATACTTCATTTCCGGGAAGATGATGCTGAATAGACCTAACCTACACCATTTCTTCGGGCATAAACTTATTTTTACACTCTTTAGTCAGCTCAGATCTCTTAAAACATGTAAACTACATCCAAAATTGAGTAGCATAGAGGCTACTCAAATGATTTTTGCTTGTACTTCAAGAGCGGAGTCATTTTATCTAGGTTTCATCAGCTATTTTTAGAGAGAACTTATGTAATAGCTTTTATCATAATTTTTGAACGGTTTATGACAACACAACAGAAAAAAGGGGAAAAGGTATAATCATCCGGCTTATTTCAAATTGTATATGAGATAAATGATCAGTCTATTAGGAGAGAAAGCAACAGAAGCATTCCTTTTTTTCACGGATAAAAAACGTAAAATATGCATTTTCATCGTCAAAAATTAATGGATTTCGTTTTAACCTAGAATTTCAATGTATTATGATATTTATTCCTAAGTAAGGAATGAGCTTACGTTTTGAATGCTTCCATTTTACGGAGTTAAGCAGCCAAAATAATGTCACCTCACGCTCATTTGTAGGCAGTCTGGTTATTATTGAAATCTTTTGATTTTATTTCCCATTCTCACTCACTCAAGTTAGTAAGAACAGTAAATATTGTCGTGAACCAGTTATTAGTTTGCTAAATATAAGGAGCAGAGATTAAAATGCAGCGCTTTATTTCTCGGTTATGTGTAATTTAAAATGCGCGAAACATTACATACACCAGAAATAAATAGATACAACACTAATGATAGCATTTCTCACGTTTAACTCTCAAAATACGAATATTCCGTCACAAGGAATTTACGCTTTCCTTGGTTTAACTTTGTTTATGAAACTTGAAGACGAAAATTTGGGACTTTTACACGTTGGGGATATGCTAAGTAATAAAATTCGTCACTCTCCAAAGATACTGGAAAAAGTATAGGAAACTATACTTCGCTCTCAATGAACGAGTCATTAATTAGATATGAAATATTTTAAAAATCGATCTAAGTTTAAAATATCATTAGTTAAAGATGAAAAAAACTTTTGAAATACATGCTCCTGATGGATGCTCGATGTAACAACTTCCATTGGTAATTATACACGAAATATAAAGTCTAAAGAATAAAATATCCGTAATTTTTGCTGTACCAAGAAACTCACTAAAAGCCGCATGTAGTGATTGTTCTTAGATTAGTCAAAAAATTTTGAAGAAATTTTAGCAAAAAAAGCGAAAACTTTAGGTAAAATAAAATAAATCTACCAAAAATGGCCATGGACACATTTTTTTCACAAGAACATGCGTCATTCCGTTGATTGCTGAAATGTAACCTCGAATTCTCGGTAAAATTCCTGAGCTTAAGGTGGTCTTACAACTATGAACTACAAGTATGAATCTGTGCATAAATTTAACACCCTAAACCATGTATTGTGGAAAGGTTTGTGTAACACTACTTAATGACATAACAAGGGAATAACTTGATTTCTTTGTATGGGTATATTCAGCAGCAACTTATGGGTCAGTCCTTCAACGAATATTTTCTCTCACTTAGCGGTTTCCATTGCTATGCGTAGCAGGAGGCAGCTAATTGAGTGGCTCTAAAATGGAAATCAAATGACAAATGAAAGTGATCTTCAAAGTTTCAACTTCATCAGTAACTTCACAATTTGTTTTTTCTGAATTTACCGAATCCACAGATTTGCAGATAGGAAATATTTGTTGGTGTAAATCCGGCAATGTAATCTGAATTGAAAATTTCGTTCAGACCCCATCATTAAAATCTTAAGTTAAATTTTCAAAATAGTGTTTCAAGATGCAACTGAAGCCAAAAAATCAACAAGATCCCCATGCTGCTGGAACCATATTTAGGTGGGCCTGGCCTACATGCATCAAGGAGTCGTACATCTCCTCATTGTTTACGGCTCAAGAAGAAGTATGGACCCGTTTAAGAGCTGGAGGGTATCGAAAGCGGAAGGTATTGCTTCCTATCGTGGTTGGAGCGAGTTTTTTATTTACAGATTTTCGCGAGACTTTGCATGAAAGTTTTCATGCGAGATATATGTAGGGAAAATCGATAAAAACTATTTCTTTCCAAATTGGATATTTGGCTATTCAATATAACTTTAACCCGTTACCTTATGACGCATGGCATAAATTTTGCGATAATTCGATGATAAATTCGTAGAATTTCTTCTGAACGCAATTATTTTACACTTCTTTTTATTAAAATTGTTGCTACCAAATATCTAGGTGTAATTAAGAGAAGGATATTTGAAAATAACATAATTATTTTAATGTAATTTCACCTTAATTTCTGATTTCACGCCATAAAAGCTTGGCATAACGGAGAGAGTATACTTCATATAAGGGTTTTTTATCATTATCACTACATCATTTCAGTTTCTTTGCCTAAACGTTAATTTCCATCGTCTAAAAAAGTGTTTTTAAGGGAAATATGTTCCAAGTATTTTTTCTTCGCCTTCATACATAATTAAAATGTGCACTCAAAGACAAACAATTACCGCTCCAACCACCGTAAGATTGCTCTAACTTCAAGATCAATTGTTCCAGCTAGTCGTATCCTTAAATATAACATCTTTGGAGAGCGTTTTATATACTGATATTAAAAACTGATATTCCCAGACTAGTATCACGGTAATTCACCTTTGAAAGTGGAGATTTTATCATGGGCTTGAATGGAGATAGCTGAGATTACTGTAGAAGAGCGTCTATTCATACGAGAAAGAATGTAAAGGCTTTTAATTAAAAATTGTAAATGAAGCAAATAACTTCAGGATTCTTACCTCCTATTTAATTTAAGTTATTTGCGAATTACTGCCGTGATTGAAGTCAAAATGCGGTAGTTTTACGCAAATGGCGCAGTAGTCGGCTCCTGTGGCTGGAAAAACGTGGGCATTAATAATTTATTCGTGGAATAATCTGCATATTTTTAAACTTAATTTTGGTTTTAAATAGTGTTTTGTTGAGTCAATTATTTAAATATCTTACCTAGATTCATTTTAATCTTTCATCGCAGTCTCTCTCACAACTATGCTCCTTTTCGTCCTCTTAATATTTACATCTCTGGTTGTCACCATAGCAATCTCATGACATAAATGTAAATATACAACATTTTCCCAACATTTTTATATTATATAAACGCAGCAAATAAAACAACGCAACAAACTAAACACAAATGAGGATGTATTTTAAGAAGATGTATATTAAGAAGATTAAGATGCGGAGGACAATAATGCTCCTTGTTGTCCTCTAAGTATTTACCTCTCTGGTTGTCACTATGGCCATCTCATGACATAAATTTTAACCTACAACATTTTCCCCTTTTACATTTTTTGATAAAACAATAAATGAAACAATCCAACAAAAATTAAGATGTATTTTACGAAGATGTATATTAAGATGATTAAGATGCTGAGGAAAACATTGCTCCGTGTTCCATTCGATCTGGGAAAGAAGGATTTTTTACGCCTAATAAATAAAAATATACAATTTAGTATCAAAAGTGGTTAACATAGGCAAGCCAGAACCACCTTAAGATAGTCTCAGCGTGATAGTTCCCTAGTTTTAATGGAGACCATATTCGAGTTATACGATTAAATGTTAGTTGCTGTATATAATATGAATCAAATATTGCATATTTAATCTTGGTAATTAAGTAAAAGTATCTACTTTAGTCTTTTATTTGAATTATTTTTCAAGCAATACGTTTAAACCTACTTCGCAACGGACATTTTTTTTACGATCCTGAAAAAAATACTGAGAGGACAGTAAGATTTAATTTCAAAAATAGTCGGGCAAACATACAAACTACACACTTAATTTTTTTGACGAGATCCAGGTGTTATAAATACCTCATATTTTAAATGAGGTCTCTCTGTGGTGCATAAACATATCAGTTTCAGAGTAAAATGACTGGTATTTTTCGTGAAAATCACGGAAAGCAGTGCGGTAAGGGGCTGAATTCTTTGGAAGGGTGAGATGCTTTTCCTTAACCCTCTATGGACTGAATTATGTGGCATCGGCAATTAAAAACAATATTGCTGCTATATTAGTTTTTTAAAAGTGCCATTTATGCTTTTTCAAAAAAATTGAAATTTATTTGATAATGACATTTACGTATCTGTATAAATGTGACGTATTTGTATAGCATATATATATTTAATTTAAAATAATACTTTACATAATAACATATACACAAGGTATACTTCCACATTACCTTCATTTCGTACCTTTTTTTTAAACTTTCCCAATTTTTTCTTCACATGACAGCTGGAACCATTTATTTCAGAGCTCCACCAGGCACGCCATCGTCAGTGAATAGCGTCACTCTATTCAAATTGTTTGACAAACCGCCGAAAGAAACGCAACTTTCCACACGCTTAATCCAAAACGTTACAATTCTGTCTAGCGCAGAAGCTAAGTGGAAAAGCCTCTTAGAAATCAGATATTTCAATGATTTTGAAACGTAACAAATTTGACTCGCTCGTCCAATGAGGTTTAAAATGAGACCAAACTCATTGATTTCTCGGTGAAATATTATTTTGCTCAAACTAACTTGAGGTAGTTTGAGCGAAATATCATTTTACCTAGAAAACTATGAATTTGGTCTTATTTTAAAGAATAAAATATCACCCTCCCATTAATATCAAATATTCAACCCCTACCATATTACTTTCCGAGATATTTACCAAAAATTACCAGCCCTATTACATGGGAAATGGTACATGTATGCACTCCAGAGAGACATAGTTTACAGAATGAGGAATGTATAATACTTAGATGTCGTAAAAAAAACTAACAGCATGTACTTTGTTTCTTTCCTCAACTATTTTTGAAAAAGAATCATATTGTCACCGCAGTAGGTTTTGGGTATCACACAAAACCTTCCGTTTTGTAGGAGTTTGAAACGCAACGCGCGAAAACAACGAGTCAAGTTAAAGACTCAAATACATATTTTCATTTGATTACTTTTAATTTCTGTCAAATAAAACTATATTATTGCACCAGTAATAATGCAATATTTAATTCATCAATTCTACAGCTGGTGAAATTAGAACGTATAATTCAAATATGGTCCCTATTACGACTAGGGAGGTATATCGCTCGGACTACCTTAAGCGTATGGTAGGTATGCATATGTATACCAAGGGGATATACTTAAGCTTCATTTCGCTCCGTGTACGTGCGGGTAAGCGGAACATTTTCGACAGGACTCTCCGACTTTACCCCTTTTTCCGACTCAAGAGAAGCTTCCTCACTCTTGCACCCGTGGGAATTTCCCCACCCCGGCCTCCTTAATCTCCTGGCGGTCGCATTGCGTGCGGTTTTGACCCGGTCTTGCGTATTTCGCGACGGGGCCAAAGTATCCGATCCATCCTCTCATTCCCCTACTCCTCCTCATTCTGACTCTCCTCTCGATTCCCTATAGGTCCGGGAGCAAAGGGCGGACGTGCTGGACATCCCGATCGTTCTGGCGGGCAACAAGGTGGACGTGGTGAGGGGCGGCGATGCGGGGGGCGGCGGCGGTGGGGGTGGTGGCGGTGGTGGAGGCGGAGGGAACCCCCAGAAGAGAGCGGTCACTGCGGACGAGGTCGCCGAGTGGCTGACATGCGAGATGCCCAATCTGAGGTGAGGAGATACGATTGATGGGAGTAATATTACCGTTGTACTGAATTTTTTATTCGCGAGGGAATTATTTCATCTACATTAGCATATTACCCTGCAAACCACTTCAGGGATGTGTGGCAGTGGTTGAGATTTCACTATTGGGACATATGGAGAGGTCATTACGTCATCAGACACAAGCCTGACAACCGGAATAACAACCATATTGTTTAACTCTGTTCTTACCTTACAATTCTATAAATAGCACCACGGTATGGATGAATTGGTGGATGCAAAGCAAGAACATCCACCATCAGTTTGGAATTTAAGTCAAGTACTAGTGAAACATAGATTAGTCACTTAATGCAACTTCACCCGACTCAATTTTATAATTGTTTTCATCGGGAATGAGGATGAATTTTTAATTTTAAATTAATAAAATACAAAAGGATGAGGACCCCACATGAAAGAAGTACGTCTACTTTCTATGACAAGTGTTCTATGAAAATATAGACGTGGAATAATTGGCATTTTAAGTGCCTTAGTTTTAGTTTTCAAAGGATATAGCATTCCATCAGTGAAAGCATGATTGTTAACAAACATTTGAAACATGTTTGAATGTTGTATTTTTTATTATTGAGGCATATGAAGAGGGCACTACGTCATGTAACTGAAGCCTCACAAGCATATTGTTTAATCCTGCTCGCTCATTACCTTCCTTTGGACGTCACGACGGAATGGACGAAATAGCGGATGTAGAGCATTAAGAATATCAACTTTGTGTTAGAAATTCAAGGCAAGTATTTCTTGAAACACATAATGGCTGAAAAATGAAAAAGTAACTTTGTTTCTTTTCACAGATTTTTACAGACTTTTCACAGGTACAAACTTTTTTGTTTGTTTGTTGGTTTGTAACCGATGATAACATCACTATGTCGAAACATGTTGTACCAAGAAAATAATTCTGAGGAAGGAAACAAAGTTACCTTTTCATTTGTGAAATTCTACTTCCTCATAGTTTAACCTCAAACTATGGAACGGACATATTGGCTGCTCTGTGCAATGAATTTTATTTCATTGTACAATATTTTCCAACGGGAGTACGGATTATTATTGATTTAAATAAATACATAAAATACGTGAGGAGAATTCCTATAAAAGAAGTAAAAGCATGAAATTTATTGTAAGCTATCGATGGAAAACAAAGTAAAATTGCAAAATTAATGTGATAGCCCGCACTTGCAATGAAAAAATGAGGTTTAACGAAGATGACGGCCTGCTTTCAGTTTCTATCATTGACCAGCATAGCAAGTGCCCTCTACATTAAGCGCCTTAATGATTTTGACTCATGAATGTCGCGGTGAAACCTCCTTTTAAGTGAAAAGCTCTTTTATTATCAGTTTCTCATCGCTAAGGTTTTTTTCACGATGAGGATATCACCCGTATCCAAACGGAAGACTTCAGGTCAAAGTGACTTCCACATCCCATACAGACGCCCAATGGAATACACTTTTAGAAACTCCTGTCTCGAAAAACAATCTACGAGGAGAAAACCCAAAATATGAGGAATATGACAACTGCCTTGTGCTCTGAACCCTATGACTTTCATTTAATTAATAGCACAATTATTTCTGAAATATTAATGCTCCTTGCGATTCACTCTTGGGGGCAGTTGGCTTGGTTTTTTGTTTTGGATATTTACGAGTTGCTGCTTGGGAGATTTGGGGTTTGGGAGCTACGGAACCATCCCCTTGAGGGCCACAGCAATCCAATACTTCTTTCCATTTCCTAATAAGAATCAATCCTATATTATACTAATCATAGATTCTACCCTAGGCTTATGGCAGGTTTGAAGAGCGAAAAAGAAGCTACTTTGAAATGAGTTGTAAAATAATGACTTGCTCTTGCCATTGGCATACTTTCTACACGTTGTCATGACAACTCCACCAGTAGTATAAAAGGAATATAATAATCAGCCTAACGAGTTTATTTTTAGCATTTTGCCTTTCCTGAATTTATATCATGTACAATAAGTTAATCAAATAATCATAAAAATAAAAGATTTTTGAGAAAACTAATGCTAAACTATCCTCAAATCTCTTGCTTTTCACAAATTTACGAAACAAATAATTAGACATATGTACAACACAGAGAAAATATATATTGTACGCCAAACAGCAAAGGAACAAAAAATTACCGAGATAAATTATTAGAATTGATTTTTTTGTTTTATTTTACGAGCCCTTTTCTGGTGGCATCATGTTGTTTCGAGCATACCAAAATTTTTACCAAACGCCTAATCATCATCAGCAGTGGAAGTATTCATTCTGAAAATTAGCTCAGCCTATCTTAATCCAGCTAACCTTCTCATACCCTCATTAGTCTTGAATTTTAAGTATACGATAACTTGTTACGAAGGCTCCCGTGGTTTTCTTGTTAATTGGTATTTTTCGGGTTCTCCCCACGCTGCAGCCTTTTTGTGGACAATAGTTTTGCCAGCATTCCAGCCGACTAGAACGTCGTCTGCAAAAATGCTGCAACGCAGAGAGATCCTGAAAAATACCAATAAATATATGATAACATTCGCAATTTACTACATCCATGATATTCCTTGGTATTATTTCCAATCATTTCTTAGTACAACATTGTGATTATGAAGCTTTTAAGTCTCAGAACCTTTAGAGAACAGAAGTTTAAGTTGTCCTCAATAAGTGTAACTGTTCATCTCATTAGTATTCGCCAACCATATTTTTGTTCTCAACCCTTAATAGGACATTCTCAATGGCAACTCATCATCTTCAATCGTTATCATCTTCAATGAAACACATTTCGTTGCTTCCCATTTACTTTTCCCGGCTGCTCATTACAATAAGACGTCACTACCATCGAAGAGTATATCCATCACACTTTATTACATTCTTTTTTCCAAGCATGTGTTCCTAGCTGTATGAGGACTTATCTTCACATATACTTCCTTCTTTGTCTGAGTATCTTCGCTCACAATTTCTACCTCCATTCTCCTTCCACATGTTATTCAACTATCTAGGTAAGAAAATTCTTGTTTTATCTTTTTCTAGATCTCATGGTCGCTATTTTTTCTTTTATCCCTTCCACAAACTATCACTTTGGTCTCTCCAGATCAGGGATGGGTAAACTTCTGACAAGAAAGATCCATACCGTTCCCTCAGAAAATTTTTAAAATTACTCGAGAGCCGTAAGTGTATTGTTACCCAGAAGGAAAGATAAAAATAATTACCTATGTGACGAGTTAAATTTATTACCATGGGGCTTACAAGAGATTCATTGCTCATAATACCACTAGCGGAACACGTACTTCATTCCATCAAGTCAAATCAGTTATGAGGCCATTTATAAAATTAATGACTTATTCGAATGTTTCTGCAACGAGTACTGAAAAAAATGCCTCGACTCGCAAATTTCATATCTTTATAATGCATGCGCTGTTTCTACAACCGGTCATTCGGAGTTATTCAAACCTATTTATTGACTCCCTCTCACTTCCTTCTCAACTTCCCCTTGACTGACACCAGTTAGCGCCACTATTCCACTCCTGCGTTCCTCGATCGTCCTTTGTTCTTTGAAATTCTCCCTACGTTACCCCCCCCCTCGCCTGTCTCTGCGTTACCCCCATCTCTCCCCTCCCCTGTCACTGCGATTCCACTTCGTCCTCCACTTTTCCTTCATTATGAGGCGACTCGAAACTTTACTTTTTTTCCTCTACCCACTTTTATAAATGTGAGAAAGTGCCAAATTTTAATGTTGCTTCGTTATGGATGTTAAGGGCTTTCCACCGTTGATCCTTTTTGTTACTTTGTCTCCCCTTCAAGTCCGGAGTTTTTTTCTTACAACTGCCACTTACGCTATAATTTTCAAATGGTACACAACGTATTACACGTTTTGCCTCAGTCATAATATTTTCTCTCTGCTCTAAGTCATTTAAAGTCGGTGCATGATGAATAGCCATGCGTCGCTAGTTGACCCGAGACGGAAAGAACTCACTTTTTCTTGTGTAAAACTATTTGAGACGAAAATTCTCTTCTACTAATCTCTAAGCCATATTTTCAAGAAGTATATATAATAAATAAGTGCATGATTCTCTATTTTCTCTTCATACGTAAAAAGTTCTTTGTCAAATGATGAGCAAAACAAACTATGCAATGTACGAGCAAAATTTTAAAACGGCGAATATCCTCATTCTCAAATTTATTTTTTTAATATTGTGCATTGTGGTTTTGCAAGTTTAAATTGAAGGTATTTTCAAATATCTTGTGGTATTGCCGAATAAAACCCATTTCATTTATATCAAAAATATAATCGTACAATGCATCATTTAATTATTTCTTCTTAGAATCTGTTCTGAAGAAGAACTGGAGACTGGAATTGGAACTTAGAAATTCTCGTATTACTCGCTTTATGACTCACTGATCATTACGGCATAAATGAACCTTAATTAACCGTTACGGGTGAAATGCCATATAACTTACTAACTTCATCCATTTTATCTCTTACGGCAATTTTTTTCAGAGTTTTTACATGAGCAAATCATCATGATTTATCATAAGTGCACCGAAACAATTATATCTCACCACCTCTATAATATAACTTTAGTTGATGGCTAAATTTCTGGATTAGTATGACCTGACTTTACTCATGATCATTTTAAATAAAAACATGAAAAAAATATTCTATAGCTAGACGCTTGTGAATATACATATTGGAGTGGACCGTAATTCTACCTTTATGGATTTTTAAAGTCGGGTCGGGAGAAAGTCACATAAATTCTTTTAACAAATCTTTCGAATACGGTGGGATCTAAGCCCAAATCGGAAAATAAATCACTCGCCAGTACTGGGGTCCAAGAACAGATTCCCTGCACTCACGGAGAGAATTTTATCCATTTTTGGTACCCAATAGTGCTATTTTGTAACGCGCCAAGGCGCAAGATTTGTGTCGTATATCAACTCTAGTCGATGTATCTAAAGTTTCCGTGGTATTGCAACGCCTGTCTCCTTACGGAGGTATTTACTTCCTACCGACAATTTTACTGAGCATCAAAACCTGTAAACAAATCTCACGGAATTGCAATCGTTTCCTCAATAGACCCGAACTAAGATAACGAAACGACACTTTTCACCAGCATGCCTAAAGAAGTTACAAATTTTCTTACCTAACATGAAGTAATATTCGGATGAAACAACTTAGTATTACTGCATATCGCACATCGTTTGCTTTTCTCGTTGAATTTATATTGTATATTGCACCTCTATGGCAGCTAGTACCACACACCCTTCGGTATTGTAAAGTTGTATAGTTCTATGAGATCGCATTTTATAGTACTGTGTATTTACGCGATCATTGTTTATTTATAAAAAGGTTTCACGTATCAAAACTACGAATTTGCATTGCACTCGTGGGGAAAAGTAGCAGGGTCTGTGGAATCTGGCATAGTCCACTACGAAAGGCAAAATGTGACGTTTAAATAATTCAATCGATTTGTTGCTAGTGAGTTCGATTATTTGCTAAACATGTATATTCAAGCAATGGGTACTAGGCAAACTTCTCATTTACAATCAACGAAATAAATTTAATATGACTGTTTTATATGAAAGTTGTCGCTTCTCCAAGCTCACTTAGTATTTGATTTATTCGTTACATATTGGGACTACGCAGGGTTATGATTAATACAACTACATCGTTTCCAAAATTAAATTGCATCGCATCAGGTGAAATCTTGGCCAAATGACTCTAAACGGAGATAAAAAATAAGAGAAATGTAAAATAGTAGGAGGAGAACTCATTCTTTTGATATCAATATTTATTTGTACTTTGAAATGTATTAAATTCTAAGGAACGTATAGGTAAGCTTTTTGGAATATCTATTATTATGTACTACGTATATAACTAATTACGTCAGGCTTGACTATCTGGAAACTCTCCATATCGGAAATTAAAATACTCTATCCAGCCGCCCGAAATTTCCCTACCCAGCCCAACGCTTCCCCCTCCCTCGCCCCTTCCTACCTGCCCCTTACCCATAACACCACACTCCAACGGTTTCCCCTTCTCCCTCCCCAAGCTTCTTCTCCTTCCTCTGCACCTGATTTTGTATATATACGCATGAGGAATACTATTTGTTACCTGAAGATGTCATTATGAGACGAATCCTGGGTCGTAAGCAATAAATCTATTTGAATTACTTGAATTGCTACAGTATTTTAATTTCCGATATATATTACTTATTCATATCACAATTATCATGCATTATACGATGTAATGATGCAAAATTAATGTAGCTTATACAAAATATTTAAATCTACGAATGCCTGTGGGACTTGAACAGCGATAAACGAACGCAATTATTGTTAAATTTAGGCAATTTTTGAAATAACCGCATTTATGGTTTACTTTTGACATTAATTTCTCTGAGGAAATTCGGATGTAATGTGTTAGCAGAACGATTCCCTGTGATTAGCAACACGTTTCGCGATATCACTACACTCGCTACTTCGGTAGATGTCCAATTCCATGTGTAAAGCCGCCTTTAGTCTTGGAAGGGATGGGAATTGGATGGCGAGGGGGAGGAGCGAGAGGAGCTGGCGAATCGCTTGCCTATTGGGTGTGTGTGGGCGACTCAAACCCTTTCAACTCTAATGGCTCCATCTTCTTCTCCTCTCTCGAGCGCGTCGCTGCAAAGTGGATTGGAGACGAGGGACTCGACGTCGTGTATTCTTTCGATCGACTTTCACGTCGTCCCTTTTTTGGGAACTCATTTTCTCCCGTCCCTCCCTCCTTCAATTCCCCTCCCCCCACCCCATCACCCCTTTTCGGCGAAATATCAATGCGGGGACCGTAAGATGGGCGGCGCTAAAAAGAAACGGACTCTTAAGGCGGCATCAAGTAAGTCTCAAGAGTTGCCATTTTAAGCGGATTAATTTCGCGGAGCCGAAGGAAGATTTCTGTTTGCATAGGGTTCGGATGCTTGCAATAAATGGAAGCGAGAATAAGACGAAGCTTTGGAGCAGGGAAAAAGGAAGAACCACGGGAGAGAGGACTTTTGATGACGAATTGCATTAGCACATTACAATATTTTCACACTGTTTAAAACGACTTACGCTTCGACAATTTACTCAAGTCACATTTTAGATAATAATTTATAAAAATACAAAGCACCTTGATAAAAACATGAGTAGTCGAAATATGTTGGTTTGAATTAATGATTGAGGAAACTTGATAACTTTTTAATCGATTTTGTCATGAATATCGCAAGTTTTCATGTAGTGTACTCACAAGAAAAAGGCCACATTCCGCATAATCCATATTAAGCACATTTATACTCCACATTTAGCACCAAATAACTTATTTAAGAATCACTTTTAATAAACGATAATTCCTACGTATCATGAATGAATATTGCATCGGCGGTGTAAATTAAAAGCTGGAAACAATTTTTTTTAAATCATCACTGCAGTAAAAATGCAATTGAGAAAGTAAAAAAGCATCACAGCATTTGGTAGAACTTTCACCGTAACGTTAGATGGCCCTGACTTTTTATTCACCTGTGTCTAAGAAGCTCAAGTAGTAGATTGAAATCACCACACAGTGATGAATTTTAAGTATCTATCATTGGCCACACAGTGATGAATTTTAAGTATCTATCATTGGCCACAAATATTCATATTTTGATAATTATTTTAATTTCCCTCCAACCTTGAACTATTGGCCCACAACCATTCCACCCCATTGTCTCAATTGTAGGAGACATTTTTCATGAGACAGCATCTTTGACAAACTCAGAAATCACTACTTAACGTGTGAGGCAAAACTAAGCCTTGCGAAAATGAAGCACGTGGTCATGCGAGGTCGAAACTAAATTGTATTAAAGTTTAGTTTAGTTTCGTTCTTTCCGCTTCGACCTGGAGTAGTTTTGACTCTGATTTTGCTCTGACTCCGAATTTAGGCCCTCGTATTTAACTCAATTTCGTTTCGCCACTTCAATTTGCTCCCAGGGATAAATCTAGTAAAATTCTACTACTTTTGACTTTAGTTGCGTTTCGATTACCATCTCTGTCCTCAAGTGAGAGTACTCTTTGTTAACTTATAATTATGGAACCATATGGCCTCAATTACCATTGACTGACAAAATACGTTAAAATGTATTTTAAAGTGATAGAATAAAGTGCGTTAATACGTAACTTAGAATGATTTGAGTTAACAACTTATGAACTTTTAGTTTACGAATCTTGGAATGCGATAAACATATGATAGCAATGTGTCCTCATCTTTTCTCAAATGCAGAGAAATACTTCAACCCAACTTAAATTAATTTAAGAAAATTGATTCATTGCAACTAAAGAAAAGAAAGAAATTTATTCATGACTTTTCTTGCGTTCATAAGTAGATCGGATAAAAGTCTGAGGTTCAATGCATCTTAAAGTGGTGCGTATTTTATAGAAAGAGGAACGGAATGATTACCACTTCCAAAATCGTCCACTTTGAAGTGTGAATACATGTGATTTTGTCTCCAAGAAATATTTGTTTCCGGAACTCATTACCTTAAGGCCGCCAGTACTTCTAGACTAAAGGGAGGCAGGGAATGATGATCATGATACATTTTGTGACTTCCACATTTTTTTTAAAAGTTACCGACCGATGTCGGCTGTCAAGTCATCTTCAGGCAGGGAACTCAAAACTGCGTGTCCCCAAGTAAAACAGCCCAATAACTTCCAAAGGGCGCCACCATTGAGGTAGATGGAGAGAGCAATGGCTCTGGCTTATGGAGAGAGCAATTGATTTGACAGATTCTCAACGCTCCGGTGTAGAGAAATGGTCAAATTGGAAAAATTAATTTTTCTGTCAAAAAAACATATTCAAAGCTTATGCCTCCTTAGTGTTGTCCTTACTTCTATGTTTCGAGCGTACCGAATACATAAATTAAAAGAACTATTAGTTTTTAGAGAACAATTTTTTCCCGGTAGATTAGATATTGGAACCACTGTACGCTGTGACGTGTGCCCTGTCTGTCATCTTAGTTCCCCACGTAAACCTTGTATACAGGCCCTTTTGGTTTTATGCATATGCTGCTCCATCGTTATCTACATTTATTCTCATTCAAAAGAGAAAGACAATAGAGATTTTGACTGAATTTACTGGAAATTCAAACGGGATAAGAGGGCGATGTTTTATTGTGGTAACTTCGTTTTCTAAGGCTCAAAATACGAAAAGAAAAACTATCTCTAAGAATAATCTTTGGAAATGTTCTTTTTTATCAAAAATATGATAAGTTAAAAGTTGAATGAGCTTAGAATTAATGAACCTCATTAGACAGCTAAAAGTAAGTGCCTATTTTTATTCTTGGAATTGGTATACGCAGGGGTCTGGTGCGTCATAGCATTAGAAAATGTTAAATCCTCAAATATTTTCTCCCATCAACATCTTCCTCTATCTTTCATCTTAAGTCTTGTGTATCTCCATCATATCCCCGCAAAATCCTTAACCAACGCATAACTAACATTATGTTGCTTTTTGTATTAAATTATCGCTTTTAAAAAGTTTAATCTGTTGTATTTAAGGTCGTGTAGTCATAAATTTTACAATGAAAAATGGAAAAATATAAAGTTTAGTCCACTATTTGTAATAGTTTTTGTATTATGAGAGGAAACAATAAATATGTGCATTTGTCTTTCTTCCAGCATTAGATGGTATAAGTTATTTTTGGAGTGTGACCTGGTTTTATGATGACCTTTTATTAACTTCTATGCGCATACTAAACTAGTTTACCTGAGAGCATGAGGTTCTGGAGAAAGAACATTAATGACTATTCTTCTCTTTGTATTAATCTCCCACAGAGCTCGTGTCATAGAGTGCTCAGCAAAAGAGGATCACAACGTGAATGAAATCTTCCAAACGTTCCTAACGCTGTCACAGATCCTTGGAGCTGATAGCCAAGACAATGATGGAAATAGAATTGTTGGTCAAGGTGGGTAAAAATGCTGCCAACAGCCACCAGTATGGCATCCTCCTCGTGATTTGAGATGATTCTGCAAGGCAAATCTTGGAAAAATTGATAATTCCTCTGTCACAGTCGATGCTTACACAATTTTTCTGATTCTTGAAATATAAGGGTGCCAGCCTTTTTAAAAGGCTACCATTTTGGTTCAAATTTTGAAAGAATTGTAGTTACCGGGTTGTATGATGAATATGTGCCAAAACACCTTATTCCAAAAGTTGAGGAGAGAATCAAAACGAGGAGCAATTATACATAGACCAAGCTTTAATTGACTACAAAGTGGACAGATATTTTGTCCAAGTCTTACAGCCAAGTGGAGAATTAAATTGAAAGATCAAATATTTCAAGTAAAATTTTGCAAAATAAAACAATTCGTTTAATCCAAACTTGCCTGGTACATTTTCCACCTATTGAATCAAATATTACCTACAAATAGTTTTGGTCTATGTATCAGCTGTGGTAACGGTCACTGACCCTTGAAGTCATTCGAATTTATGGCACAAAGTGCAATGAAACTTAATCTTCTTTTTTTTGACTTAACTTTTCACAATTATAGGATTACTTCAATCTTACCCTTTTTAAAATATGGAGAAAACAGAATTGAAAATTATTCTATCGCACATGCTGCTTATACATGTCACTCCATGGTCGTAAACTTCATTCAACGTAACAGTCATTGACAAGTTATTTTTTTGTACATTTTACCAATATTTTAGTAATATTACAGCTTCAATGTAATAAGAATAAATTTTCCCCGTGTCTCTTGTAGTTAGAGTGTGAATTAAGAATTTCCAATATAACGGCTTTCTACTTAATTTTAAATATAACCCAGTCGTTTTTTATCAATGAAATTTAAAATTATCTTTATGCTCAACAGGCATATGCAGTACTGAAGTTAACAACTGTTAATACAGTCGGCATATCTTAGATGGCTGATCATAAAAATTCCTGTTACCCATGAGCTCAGATATTATGAGATATTATGAGCTCAGTAGGCATACATATTTTTCATTCTCGTACATTGAAATTAATCAGAGTTTATTTTACGAATATATCTAAAATAATTTTGTTCTTTTAATCACATAATTTATCTGAATCCAACTAGGAATAATATCAATAGACTCAGTAAACCCTATTATTTTGGGCACATAAAAATTCCTGATTTATTTTAATTACTACATTTGTTAATAAAATTCTCGTTGACTGAGTCCAACATACATCCACATTTCCTAATTTACTACGCACTTCTTGAGCAGAAGCACTTCTGGTAATATACTTTTTTTCACTTATGGTTCTACCACAGATTTTGTTGAGATCGTTAACTCAAACATAAGATATGACTATCAGTACATTCCTGCATTCGTACATTTAATTTGCAAGAGAAAAAAATGTAGCATCTGCAACTGAATTTACTCTTCTGCTGTCATGTCATGTAATTATAATTTAAATATCTTAGAGTATTTCTATTGCCCATTCATGATGAACATTACACTATAAATTAAAAATTCCATCAATCTTTATTAATAAAAAAGCAACAGTTTTCTGTTTGTTACGTTTCCTATCTATGTGTGATGGTAAAACCGGTTGACGGGTCATATTTGAAGTTTTGCACTTGGGTGTTTGGGCGCTCTGTAACGGTTAGTGTAAAGAGAAAAGTTCCCGAGGGCCCCAAGTGGGCCATTCGTTATCCTTGTATATAGGCAATTTAATAGTTAACACTCGTAATGATTGCAGCCTAACTTCAAGGATACGGATATTTGTACATATTGGATATTGCACATATTGGACTAACTTCAAGGATACAGCTATTTGTACAAGTCATTCATTTCGGCATGGTTTTCGGATTCGATATAATGAAACTCGCATTTAAGAGTAGAGTATTTTAGGAAAATGTGGGAACAACTAACAAAACAAATATCTCGTAAAAATCCATCATTGCGGTTTCATTGGACACACTTTTCATCAACCCCTCTGCCCATCCCTTCTCCTATGACCTGTGGCGTTGAGCCATCCATTTTTGTGTGATTGTGTGTGTTTCATATGATACTCATGAGGATATTTTCCATTCACAAAATGGCAAGAGTCCATTTCTTTCCATTTTGTGTGAGTCCTTTAATTGTGTGATTGTTTTCTGTGTGTGTGTTCCCTTCACCAAGTCAGCGAGCGTGTTTAACAACCTCGTGAGCCTCTTAGAGAAGTGTGCCTAATATAAGTAGATCACTATCATACAAATAATTCTTAATATACCAATTACTTGAGTGTGTCCGACCAGTCTTCCTCTTGAAAAAGGTTTTCCAGTTCCTAGTCATAAAACTTATACTAGTAGAGTGAGTGAGTTCCAATTCAGTGTAGTGTGTATGCATTTTATTACTTGTTGAGTGAATCCCTGGCATGGGTAAATCCCCTGTCAATCCCTGAACAACCCTACATTTTTAACCAACAGAAGAAAGGTAATATTACGGCTATTGGTGGTATTAGCTTTACTATTTAAGTTTTTTATTTGACCTGACATGGTTGTTTTCCATACCATTTTTAAGGAATGCACCTAATTCTAAATATTCATAAAGTTTAATAAATTGTATTCACACAGATATTTTGTGGGTTTACCTAGTGCTAATGTAAATGTTCTGGCTCTTTTATACATCAAGAATAATTTTTAGGCTCTGAAGGCCAGGGGTGCTTATGCAAACGTATCAGATGTGCTTCATAGATTAGAGTAACTACAAAATTGATCAGTTTCAGCAAGAATAGAATTCCCACCAATGTTACCTTCATATGTGCATCAAAATGTCATCCTGTGAACTATGACCTTAACATGTTCTGCCCTGATCTAGCATTATAGTGCATTAGTTTCTCTGAATGGCAGTAGCGCTGATTTGATCCCACTATTAATTAGATATAGGCCTCAATTCTGGTACTTTTTGGTAGTCCTTATCTTAATTAAAAGATGACATTTCCAACAATTAATACAAATTTCAAGGTGGCTTTGCTGTCACTGATGGCCACTTGGATTGGAGGTGGAACTTTCCATTAATTATGGATCAACTACAAGATCCTGTTTGTCGTATTTTCTTTTACTGGTCTGTTAATGTAATTTTACTGTTACTTGCAAGGAGCTTTATAGTGCTTCTCATATGACTGATTGTGAAACCTCGCAAAGTCATCCTTGACTTCGTAAATACAACATTTCCAATATTAAAAATAGTATACTGTCTTGCTTCGAAGAAAAAGTTTCGTATTTAATAATATTTCTATAAATAGTAGTGAAGAGCAATGTTTTTTTGGAATAAGCTCCTGAAAAGGAAATTAATGTTCAACTGAATTAAATGGAAACAGTTTTAGTTGACATAAATCCACTAATGATTTCTAAAGCACTACCTACAACTATAAATAAAGCTAGGTGTCCACTTTAAAAGATTAAAATCTTGAGAGCGAAAACGGTCGAGAAGGTCACCTTGAAGGTACCATGTCCGCTATCGTATGAAATTTCTCTCGCTGATTAAAAAATTCAGGTTGAAGAGGTTTCACTCACCAACAGTTGAGAGTAAAATTTGCCAGACAGTTTCCACTGCAGCGGAAAACTTTCCTGACTGTTCGGCTGCGAGAGGTCCTGAGAGCGGTTGTAACAGTAATTTTATAGACTTAGAAGAAGACGGCTGCTCTTGTTGTACTGCTGAATTTCAAAAAAGTTTAGTTAGAAAAAGAAAATATGTGCAACGTTCGTGATGGGACTCCTAGAATAGAGCAGTATGGAGTATGTAGCCAGTTAACTTGTGAAATTCTTATGAAAGATGTATTACAGGGTCGAAACATCACTAGAAGGCCAGCAAAAATGTTTTATACATAACTCAGACAATAGGTTACCATGTAAGCATTTCCATGATTACCTTAGCCTGAGATGTCAGGGACTTATTACATCGTGAGAATATGTCCTAACCCGTAACCACAGACAATATGAAAAGCGGTCTCACAGACCGCTCTGTTTTAAACTTAGCTTTTTTCATCTGCCTCACTTGTAATTTAAAAAAATTCAATACCTTCCAATTAGATAGTATTTGAGGAATCTATCACCAAAAATGATATTTACTGCGACGGATTTTTGAGGAAATTATTTTTTATGTTTTCCGCGATCTATCAGACCGCATGACTGATATTACCCAAGTCTTTTTGATCCCATACTATAACCATGTATAAAAAAATTATGAAATATATCCGATTTTATCTATTGAAATGGATTTTCATATTTGTTTGAAGAGTAAGATATTAAAGGAATATTTTCTGAAACCATAATTTTTATTTTAAATCAATATGTATTTAAGTCCTTGAGTGGTTAACTTTTCCGCTTATTGAAAACCCCATTTCATATGAATTTGGCAATGTGGCAAAAAGGAGCTTGATATGTACAAATTTGTTAAGTAAATTAACAAAATATATTTATTTATGAAAGATTGGGAGATGTTAACATGCGGTCTGTAAGACCACACGTCTAAGTTAACGTTGGTTAACGTGTGTCTGTGCTTACGGGGTATGAAAGAACCAACAATAACTTTGATCTAATTGCATAATTAGATCACTCATAGAAAATTTCCAAAGTGAAGGATCCCAAAAAAACACATTTGGAAGTTGGGGGGGGGGACTTTAGGCTCACCCATATGTACCTTTTCGGCGTTTAAAAGTTTCGGCGATAAGTGCATAAGATCATACTATTTTATTTACTATTAAACAACCTGAGAGCAATGCAGGTATGTTATTTTGACTAGGTATATGCATTGCTGAAATTTACCTGATTCAAAGAATACAGAGTTTTCTTGGTGTTTCAGCTCTGCATGGGAGCAGAAAAAATTCAGTGATATCTTCTATTCCACTAGCCCTTTTGTCGCAGTTTCTCAGTCCAAAGAGATCATGACTTACAAAAACGATCTATTTCCTTTTATACTATGTTATAAGAACTACTTCACACGTGAGCTTTATCACTTCTTCTGTGGACTATTTTCTTGCCTTCTTTTAGAATACTACCTGTCCGATCCGCTCACCGGGTAGGTCTGTAGGTAGGTAGGTAGAGAGAGAGTTTCAACTGGACACGTTTTCTCACGAGATCTCCCTCCCAGCAATTATCTGACAGTTGGTTCAACTCTCAGGGTTTCTTCTCTCACAGCACCAATTACATTAGAGATTTACTCTGGATAGAAGTTCTCGTGAGGGAAAACTTTCAAACTGAACACCCAGCCAATTGTCAACCAATTAGATCTTACAATATAATGTCTATAGACATATCATGACAGCAAATGTAAAAACTTACAAAATATGCCAACTTGCTAACTTACTGATGCTTCCCAATACTTTTATTTACCCCAGTTTCATTTATAAATCCAACAATGAATAGATCATAGATTTCCAATATTCTTTTTGCCCATATATTCATTGGTTGACTGCTCGGATGTCATACATCTCATGGAATTTTTCCTAACTTCCTGAGCTTGCCCAAGCCTTAATGACCTCTAAAGCTCGTGGAGCAAGTAGTCTGTTGCTTCTAAGTATTCAACGAAATACGTGTCTGTACCTCGTAGTTACAGAAAACCAGAATTGATGCCATCAGTAGTTTAAGAGTGGGAAAGAGAAAATATTCGAAATAATGCTTGTCGTGTAGTAATGAGTAAAAAATTTGGGACTTAGGTTGTGCCTTTAGATTGCTGTGTGATCCCCTCCATGGACCCTGACCACCTCCTGATGGCCCTCCTTTTCTGCCCCCCCCCCCTTTTCTATACGTCACATCCATTCCCCCTCTCCTCCCCCCCGAGGCATTAATTGACCCCCATCATCATCCTTCCCATGATCCACCTCAGCATCTTCATCGGCTCAGTCCCCGAGCGCTTCCGGGAAAGCCAATGGGGGCGGAGGCCTCAAGAGGCGATCCTCTGCGTACGTCAGCGCCTCTCGCGGCTGGTCGTCATCTTCCGCCTCATCGTCGCCAGGACCGGATGGCGCTGGTCGCCGTGGGGCGGAGTCACCTTCGCTGCTGTCCTCGTCCTCCGCGACCTCCGACGCGCAGAGTGAGTCGCCGCTGAGCAGGTCGAAGCCGCGGTCGAGATCACTCATCCGGCGTTGCAGCCGGAAGGCGAAGCAGCAAATGAGGGAGGCACATGGCGGGGCCAACGATTGCAACGTGTCGTAAGAGAGATCTTCGGTCGCTGAAGACGACGATAACATGGATGATCTCAAATAAAGAAAACAAGGTGGCTGTTCTCATGGGAGCAATCCAGGGAATAAGTATTCACGCCTGATTGGTATGATTGCACTATGTAAGTACTCCCCTCAACATATATAATCATCTTGAGTTTGAGGAGGATATATGCATGATGGGCTGTGATATATACAGTAGCCAGCCATTAAGAATTACTATCCACTGCTGTGGTTTCATGTTTCTGGTTTACCATTGATAGTTTATACACTTGAGGTGCTACAACCTAAAACTATCCTAGAAAATGTGAGTTACAGATATATTTATGACATGCCTTGCTTTCCACTGAGCTTTTTTCAGTCTTGAACAAGAGTTATATGATTTTTATTGTACCCAAACTGTAGGCTGTAATTTGGGGGGTAATCATTGATGAGCTTTAAGTGAAACTAGCTTTGTATTCTTTGTATGGTCTAAAAGCCATTGTGTAAATAATGTAAAAAGAAGTATAAGATGAAATCACTTGGTTGTAATTGGAGTAAGGAAGACCTTGCATGGTGCTAAAATCTACACAGTGTGTCAGTGTTTAAGTGGTCTTACAGAATAAGGTATGTGAGGTACTTGCTATGACCTCAATCCTTTTGGGAATGATTGTTGATTATTATCCTGATGATAAACAAAATTAGTAGAGATATTTTGCAGAAGAAAACTTGGAGGAATGAGTAGAATTTTTTCCACTTTTAAAGCAATGACCATGACAGTAAGTAAGACGGGCTATAAGGTCGAGAAGACTGAAATCATGTCAGATATGTCAGCCTAGAGAGTTATAGTCAACAATTTTCCAAGTATATATATATGTATATTGCATTTGGCAGAACCATGGCATTTTCGTCAAAATTTTCAATGTAACAATGAATGATATTTTTTTAAACCACCTTGGAGCCACTAAAATAATTGTGAAATAAAATTTGCTTGCTTACATTAGATGAAGAGACACTATTGAGTAGTTTAATTTGCAAAATAAAAAAGATTTAATTCAAGATATCAAGAGAAAAGAATCATTGCCATCATTCACTGCACTATTCCAGCAGTTGTATTTTAAATTTGGAAAATATTTTCATGCTGCCATAACATTTCATCTCTCTTTTGGAAAAAGGCAGCACAGCCCATTAGCCATCTGCAAATTCCCTTCTGCAAACACTGGATAAGACCTAAAATTCATTTTCTTATTGCCTGTAATTCGAATGGAAATTCTCAGAAACATTTTTTGCAGATAAAGTGTTACTTGATGGAAATTATGTACTCTTTAAAGAAAAATTGTCCATAATAATTCTCAGAAATAAATAGTATGAAACTGATTTTTGATGATGGTTATAATGTTTCCTTAAAGAGGAAATAACTTGGCCAAAGTTTGCTTGTTGGTGTAATTCAGTGTACCTTATCATGTTGATTATAATATTTTTCATTTGATCATTGTCATTATTTTGGTTAACTTGATCAGTGAGCAATATTATCATGAATTAAGTCTGACATCTTTAAATGGCAAGAAATCAATATTATGAGGACAAAATTATTTACAGCCATACCTTTCTCTCATGAGACTATTTTGATTGATGTAACGGTGTCCACTCAACAAGTTATTCCGTAGTATAACAGCCCAAAGTCATCATTGAAAAATAGAGCAACAATATGTTCTCCAAACATTTGCTGTGCATCAGTGTAATAGATTGTTTTAATGTTAGAATATTTAGACTTAATTTGTAAGGACAAACTACCTATTCTGCTGGGACATGTACTTTCCAATGATGTTTCAAACATGTCCGTACACAGAATACATAATAAATGCTCAATCTGTTAGTTGGAGGACATTCTCTAAACATAGAAATTTTCAAAATGAATCCACTATTGACCACAAGGCATCCCATGATTATGTATTGTCTATTGTGATAACTGTGTAATCCTCATGAAGTATAACATAATTTAAATGGAAATCTATATTTGGCATTGCTGAAATTTACTGCTTCAAAAATAATTTATTTAATCTCACAGAGTTTTCATGTTTGTGAAAAATTTACTTATGTGTTTCTTCATTGTTCTCATACTTTTAGGGTCACTTAATATACTTATCACTCCTTTGAAATTTTAATATCTACAGTTAAGCCAAATGGTGACTTGAATCCCTCCAAAGCATTTATGCAAACCATTCAGCTAACATAACACAAGATATTCACCATGATTGTTGTTGACATTAATCTATATGTAATTTTTTGTGTCATTGCTGAGTTCTTCACTCATTCCTATATTCGGTTTCACTTAGCGCTAACTCTACTGGCTGCATTGAATGTTACTATGTGATATGGGAATTTTAGGGAGAGGGAAGCATCATAAGATTTTGGGTGATTCATGTTTTTATTGACATAATGTTTCGAATTAAGATAATCCCATAAGATTTGTAATGGTGTAATGGTTCCAATATGGAATTAATTAATAGGTAAATAATTATATTTGAAAAAGACCAATAATTTGAAGACATTCCTCATTGATCTAGAGAAAACTCAGTTCATAGATCCAACTGTAAAAGGTGCTATGTCATTGTTATTAATGTTTCTGGGTAAATTTCTTGGTGTTTCAATTCTATGTCTTAGATCATTGTGTGCTAGATTAATGAAAAAGGTTTTTGTTGTCTGTTAAAAATTATGCGTTTGTGATTTCAATGCGTATCTCGTAGCTAACATATCACGATAGAACTTCATTGTAGTTTATTTTGACCATCAACAAATTTAGTACCAACCAATTCTTCTTTGTGATTAAGGGGCTGTTAATGGACAACTATATCCTGGTATTTCAATATTTGCTCAATTTGCCAGTGAAGTAAGTATATACATACTAATATTGCGTGTAATCTGCTTCCATAATTGATTGAGAAATAAAATAATTACATGTAAACAGACAAACGTCATGTGTTTCTAAGTTACAGTTTTGTATGTTGCCACTGCTTACTTCCACTTGACTTTTCTACTATTCCCACTGTAGTTATAAAATTTGGCTAATTTGAAGTCTGATATCAGGAGTAAACATGGAAAAACCTGCGGTCTAAATTATTCATTAAATTGACATAACTCATATAGTTATAGATTTTCCTTTAGGACAGGGAAAATTACATGGAAGAAAAATCATCTATCTGGAATGGAATTGATCCTCCAGTCCTTGATATCACCCAGATAGGTTAAACCAGCTCAGCTAATTTGTCATTCTTCTCCAAAGTCGATTTTTAACTTACAATAACATCCTTCCTGAAATTGAGGTTGGGGATTGAGAACTGATCAAATGATTTATCTTTGGTAGAATCTCCATTGTTGTGTGCACAGCATTACAATGGCTAGTTTGCAGTACTATAAAAATTTTTCAAAAGTAAATTGCTCAGTGTTTAAAGTTCAGCTTTTACCTCATTGATCATGGTGATCTGCTCATGAACTGACAACTTTATGTCATACACAGCTGACAGGTGTGAACACCTGACTCCTTCAAAGCCCACTGAAATTCACTGGAAAGAAAGGTGCCACAGCAGCTAAACTGGCTTGAGACCTCATCGTAATATTGAAGGATTGGGATTTGAATCTTGGTCAAGGTGATTTATTTTTCTCCCATGGAATTTTGGCACTTTTGTAGACTTGCAAGTGACCCCAAAAAGGCAATAATACAGCTACATAGTTTGCTGTAGTGCTGCCTCTACATTTTGTTTTGGTGTTGAAGAGTTCGATGGAAGTTGTTGTTGCCATCAAGATAACCTGCATGACTTTTAGAATTTACTTTTACCAAATGCTAGTTGATGAGTTTCCTGCAATCCTAGATATCCAGTTCATTTCCTTGATTAGTGTCAAGAGCATATGTTATCAAACTGTCCTTTTTCTTAGTATTCCCATTTTTTTACAAGGTATAGACTATATATGTAGTGTCAGAAATTTTGGCTCTTAGGTCTTGAAGCCTCATTGTAATTATCATTAAAATAAATAATTCTTTCATTTAAATTGGAAAGTCCAAGTGATAAAGCTGACCATGAAAGCAAGGATGGTAATGAGCAAGACATAGCCTTTAAAGTAATTTTTTTTTTGTATTCTGATATGAGGATCTGCAATGTAGTACTAGCTGAGCTCTTAGAGTATCTTTAAACTAAAATCATCTGCTACTTGGAAACACAGTAAGTAAAAGGCAGTACAGTTACAGTGGTTAATTTTGGGATTGTGTATTATGTTAGGAATGAGCATGGAAAAAGTTGTTGAAACTTTCCAGCAAAATGTCCTCATAATCAAAGAAATCTTTAGAACTCTTGTCTTAAATCTCGACACTGAGTTGATACTTGCCATAAAATTCTGACCTTTTCTCACTTATAATATAAGAAAACCGAAAATAAATTTTAATCAATAAATCATGAAGGTTGCAAACTCTCGTGAAAAATCATGGCCATGACTCACACTAGTGATAAGCTGTATAACACAGAATACAGCAACACAAAGAGGTCACATCTGTAGACTGAGGACAACTATGGATTGGGGTCCCTTAACTTCACTGACTATCAACCTATTTGAGAATTTGTTGACTTTTCATTGACCCATCTCCATTATTATCATGTAACACTACTAGCAAAAAGGTCCTTATGTGATTCTTAGATTGTTTATTATGTAGGGTTATAATTAATGTCACATTTATCTGAGATATTTACATCATTGCATAGGCAAACAATCATATCAACTGGTAAATGACATGTCACATATGTATGTAATATACTATGCAATAATATTTTGTTCTTTATTATTCAAGGTGATAAAACCCAAAAGTTACCTATATCTATTACTGGATAAAGCATGAATCTAGGAAAAGTTTTCCCCAGAAACTCTTCATTCAGAGCGATTTGTTTCTATGGTGGTCATATTTGCTATCTAGGTGTTCACTTTTTCTAATCCTCAATGGTCAACACCAGAAACTATTGTATCCTCACAGAAATTTTCTAGCTATAATTCATCTTACATTTTTGTGCTTAATCAATGGTATAAACATGTAATTTGTTACTTTACATGTCCTGTTTAAGTGAATTTTAATTCATTATTTTTACCTATCCATGATTGACACTCTGTGGAAAATCAACCCTTTTCAGTACAAAATTCCACTCCCCGCATGTCTACATCCATCACATTAGGAACCTCTGCTTTAGCACAAACATTCAGAGGTTATGTCTACCTCTAATTCCCATTGGCTCAACTTGAGTTGATTGCCAGAAGCTTCAACCTCAACTTAACATCAGATGAGCAATATATTTTAAATGTAATAATAATACCTATATGGTCCAAGCATCAGAATAAATCAACTTTTATACAGAATTTCCTGAACTCTTGATTTATTGTCCATTTAGGAACTATTGACTCAGCTAGAGGCCTAAATCATAACTTTTCTAGACACACTGAATTTTTTGTCTTACCATGTCTTTTGAGTAGCTTGGTCAATTGCCTCCACAGTTGACAGTTCGAATGCAGTCAATGATGTGTTTATCTTTAATGAATTATCCATGAAGAATATTCCCAGAGAAATGAGTTGGATTCATGCCCTTAGTTGCCAAAAGTTACCAAATATACTCTTTGATAATGCATTATGAAAATAGCCATTCCACAAAGTTGTTCCGCATGGTCAGACAACAATTCTAATTTTGCAGGTATACTGTGGGCTATGCTGGGGCTGTAACTCAGCAAATATACTGATTGGTATAGGTATTGAATACATGTTATACTCTGTCAGATTACAAAAATTTTTGTAATGTTGCTTTGAGCATCCTGAATATTTAACTAAATGATGAGATGAAATGTACTCATGTCCACATCCTTTCACAAAATCAGGTGTCGCCTGGATTCTATGCTTCTTGAGTCTCCCCACAACCACAGAGCTAACTGTTAGTTAAGAATTTCTACCAGCTTCATGAATCCAATTTAATATCTCTCTGAGACCTCAATAATTGGAAATACCTTTCTCCTCCAGATGATATTCATATATCCATAGCCACCCTTACCAAGGTTAATTTGCCAATTGTGGATTTTTGCTGAGCTAATACCAATAGCTTATTGTAATCCCTGCAATGAAAATTTCAAAAGTCTTAAATATCTTCTCCTTCACACCTAACTCTGTATTCATTATCTTTCTTGCCAGAGTCCTGGATATCAGATTGTGCACATAATCAAACTCAGGTTTCAAAACAAAGAAAAACAAACAATCAACATGTTACATGATAAGGGCACATCTTGTCTCTCATCCCTGATCTTTTCCATTGGCACTACCTGCTGTTGCACTATTAGTGCAATACTAATAATATTAATTGGAATTTTTACACAGTAGTGCAATAGTCCTCGTCAAATACAAAAAAGTAAAAAATACATGACAAAGGAGAAGCAATAAAAGAGATGGTACAGTCAAGAGTTCCATAGAGACAATAAGTACATCACACCTCAGAGACTTAAGTTGAGTTTGTCACATTCAATATGTATGCGAAGCCAATACAATGGGCTCTGGTGATGATGATGATGATATTTCTAAATCAAGATCGCACTGTCCATGTGACTGCAGCATGCTTAATCCATCAATGATGCTGACTTTGTCTCTTTTTTTATAATATTTGTTACTATTTGGTTCAGAGTTCACCTCACACCTGCAGTGGTTTGATTTTGATGTTAAATGAAATAGATCCAACAGTTTTTTTCATTTTGAGTTACACACAAGTCATAGAATTTTATTGATACTTTCTACTGAAAAGAAGACTTTGACCAATACTCAAATTTACTTGTTCTTGAAGATTTAAAATATGCACTCATACCATAGGTATCATATGTAGAAACATTAAGAACAGTTTTGCTTGAGATTTCAAGGAGAGTCCGATTAGTTGGTGAGAGAGTGTTGCAGGTTCACTCTACTGTTTTCAAGCAGGCAAAGCCAAGTTTTTTGTTCAAACCATTAGATAGTGGATGTGTGATCACCTATCTTGGGAGGGGTCCAGTTCCAGCTCCATGGCCCATTTCCATCAGATGAAGATGAGAGAATATGGCTATCTATCATAAATATCCACTGCCTTAACCAGTTTGTGGGTTGCATGGATTAGAGGAAAGACGAGAGTGCTCCAACTCTGGCCTTGTCATTCCAAAAGATTTATATGAAATAAGAGCTGGAAAAAAATAAGGATTTTTTTCCTTTGTGACGTTTTGTAATGTAAATTATGTAAATGTCAGCATTTAATTAAATTTTTGAGGCAGTATTTCACCCTAAATTCATCATTGTTCCAAAACATAAGGCAATTATTTCAAAAATACTCAAATTAAGAATGTTGGTAAGATTTTCCAGGCTGACCTGAATGGGAAAGTAACCAATACATTGAGTATGCCCTCAGTTTTTTGTAGTTTCTATTATCAATGGGAGCTCTCAGAACATAATTACTGTGAATTTTAGGGTTTTTGCTCTTTCAAAATCCTGATTATGTAGAGATCAGCATTAGGAAAAATTACCACTTCTAAAATTTTCTTGTTAAAATCTATGGTGGAAAACTAAGTTGACCTCTATGAAAATTATGTAAATTAAGGCAAAATTATATATCCCACATTGAAATGACATTCATGCTAAATGCTTAGAAAATATTTGGTTTTTGGTAGAATAAAGAGAACCTAATGACTGAGAGAATTAGTAATTTTTTATTTCATTCTATTATATACATATGTACATAATAAAATTCTCATAACTTCCAATTCACTGTAAAAACTTCCCTCGTTATTAGCAAAAAATATCCATAAAATAATAAAATTCTGATTCTTGAGACTCGCATAAAAATCTGACAAGATGTAGTTTGGCCTGGTTTTCTAATGTCTTTTTTAGAGATGGATCGAGTAGCATTTTTCTCGAATTTGAAAATCGAGTTCGAATACTTAATATTTTTTCGAATATCTCACTCGAATATTGAATATTACATGGACGTTTTTTAAAAGAAGATTATAAGAATGTGGAAGATTTAAAGATTTAATAATCATAAACCTTTATTTAAATAAATAAATCACAATTATTTTTAAAATTGAATTTGTAAAATGTAAGAGTCATCATGCAACGAGGAATCAAAAAAAGGACCAACCAACCTTGCGAGCATTTGAAAATTTATTCTTTTGCTTTTTCATGTAATTCCCCTGAAGTTATTATGGATTATATATATTTATACTTACTTAACTTGAAAGATGAAATTTTGTTTGAAATATCAATTAATGGATTTGTACCAGCCAAATCTGGTAGACCAAATGCTTTGTAACAACTAAGACCCAACCGATGACTGCTAATTCTAGAACTATTACAGTCGATTCATGTAATATATTTGAGAGGGTGAAATTATTAATTTCTGTTCTTGAATATTGAATACTGAAAATAGCTCATTATTTGGGGTATTCGAGAATTGAACGTCCCATCTCTAGTCTTTTTAAATGTATATGATTTGAGTTAACCTCCCTGGTTACGCTTCCAGGTTACATCAACTACATAATTAATAATCTGATGAACCTAATAAAACCATTTTATTGGTACCTAATCATTGCATGAATGTAATGTTGATATCAACCAGTAGATAACTGCTATCATGACATTAGGATCATGGCACTTTGTAGGTAATTGATATATGATGCAGTTTCTTTATTCCAGTAATTGAGAAATGATTTAACCATGGATATCTGATGCAATTAATACACTTTTTAACACATCTTTTTGTTTATCACCAGCAATTCCATTCAATTATAACATTCCATAATAAATATTAATACATTCCTGGTTATTTCTTACATACAATGACACATATCCAAGTCTACTCAACAACTCCCTGTTGAATGGAAAACTTTCTCCCACAAAGGTTACCAACTGCATAAACTATGTAATTCTCAAATTTCTCACGTCAGAAATTTAACGTGTTCATTACAATATTTTCATTGATTTCTTACACAGATTGAGAAATGAAAATGCCAGTGTGCATTTTAAAATAATGACCCTAGGATTGCCTGGATCTTTAATGGGCGTTAGTAGAAATTGAAGCATTAATGACCTCTCCGAAAGAAGAGGTGAACCAGTTTCCACGCTAGATTTAAGAAATAGTATATTGCTTTAAAGTGCTTCAACATATGAGGTCACTTCACTCACACTGTCCGCCACTTTGAGACTGGGGCAACAGCACTTGGATGAATGGGAGAATCACCCCTCTAAATTCAAACCCAGCTCAATGGTGCTTGACTTCAGTGACTGTTCAGAAACTGATGTTTCCATCAAGGACACTTCATTTACAATTTTAATTTAGCCAAAACCATGCTGAAGTTACATTTTGCATCACAATCTAGATATTAGTTGATCTAGCATCATTATTTTACAATGAATTTTCATTCTTGTGGGACCAGAAGTTGATTTTTTGGGGTCCTTTCACTAATCATGCTTAGACAGCTATAGATAAATAATTTCTTTTCAGACAAAATGGATATACATGAAGCTTTTCAAATTAATACTCCATTTTTTTATGTATCTCCTTCATAACACTTAAAAAATAAAAACATTAGATGTAGGAGTAACTTCAATAAATTATAGATGTAGGTACTTTCATAATCATTGCACTGTTGGGAGCACGCATGTTGCTGCTAAACGCACAATTATAAAGGGATGATTCCACTGGCCAAAACTTGTGTCAGTGTTATTCATTAATGTGCATAATGAGTTACTGTTAGCTCTACCATAATTTTGTTTTGTAAGTCAGATATATTCTATTTCAACAATTATAAAATAATATTTCTGAGCAGCAACAATTACTTATCAATATTTCAATAAATGCTAGCTTCATAACACCATTTGAGCTCATGAGCTGTGGTTTTTGTTGACCCGATTCTTTGAAATAAATTTTTTTTAAATTAATACTTGAAACACCAATGTTGCTCTGAGTAACACAGGCAAGTTACACCAAAGTGTCAGAGTCACTTTCAGAGAAACTTTTTTTGGTGCTACAATCGTAAATGACAATGGAATAATTTTTATTTATTCTTACCTTTTCTGTGCCTCAAGTAATATTTTTACATAACTATTGCTTATGTTGATCCAATTTTATAATTTATTTAGTAAATTACTCTTTGTTTTTACCCCCTCATTGAAATACCCTGGAAATATTTGTAAAAACTTTAGCAATTATGCATAGATCACACAAAATCTCATTATTTCCATTTATGAGGAATACATTTCCAAAGTAAGAATAAGTTTAAAGTCATACACAATGACGTAAATATTACTGCACTTACATATGTCCACTTGCAGTTCATACAACCTGATTTACATGCTATTCATCATTACTATGACTTCTACTTGAATAAAATCCCCATTTGCAAGAATTAAACCAAGATTATTTCATTGGCACTGGGTCAGTGGAAAATGTTGATTGCAAGTTGAACATAATGCAGATTTATGGATTGAAATATTTCATTTAATGAGCAACCAATTTGATATGTCTTAATATAAAGTCAACTAAGAATGTGAGTTTGTTGATTGTAAATTAACAATAAATATCAGGGATTCCTTTGCTGGAAAAAAGATGTATGCAAGTCAAAAAGAGGGGATTGAATGAGGTAAATCAGAATCCTAGTGGTGGAAATGTAATTGATGTTCTGTTTTTGATGTTTGTCGTCATATTGTAAAGTAATGTATTCACATTTACTCCATGGTGGAGACGAAGAAGGGGGGAATTTTGTACAGGAATTTTAAATGAAGTACATGTAAGCATTTGTACAGAGAGGTGAATGGAACAAAATCTTTCAAAAGTTTAATAGAAGAAATTGTTCAAGAGAAAAATAAAAATTTGAATAAGTTACCAATTGCTTGATGTAATTTTATAAGTAGAGCACAGTCAGAGTAAAGATGTAGATTAGGTATGGAAAGGATAGGCATGGAAAGAACATACATTGATCTGTTTCTTGTATGGATATGGTTTACCAAGACTAAATAATTTCCATCCAGAAATGAGTTTGGTAAATTTTATCAAGTAACATAAGAGCATATGCCTCTCCTGCAAAAAATATTGTATCTTATCTATTTTCAGGAATGGTTTATGTAAGGGTGAACCTGGAAAAGGAATTGGCCCACACATTTCCAAAGTAGCAGTGCATTTTTACTTTGCTCTTGGCATCAGACTTAGCGGGAACAGTTTATTGATACATCCATTAGTATTTTGCTCACTGCTTTATCTTTACTTATGTCGTGGAGAGTTTTATGCCCTTAATGCCAGTTACATATATTCTCATAATTCTCATCGAGTATAAGTGACTTAGAGGGAATAATTTTTTTAACATGAAGATATTATGTAGTAAAATAAATCATCTTTCAATTTCAGCCAAAAGTATAACATTTTAATGCAGACTTCATGGGATATACAGGCTGACTTCCCATATCTGATTTCAAGCACCTAGAAATTGCTGTGGAGACAACTTTTTCCACTCAGGGTGTATTTAGCCAACAGATGATCTCAGGTTAATAGCCATTTGACTTTATTCACTTCTGATTACCTTTTGAGCTTTGCTTCACCTTGCCTTTCCCTCAAGACTTTCTCTCTTCTCCGATCATCACATAGTCCATTTATGTAGGACCACTAAGGTCAGAAAACCAAGCATGTACTGTGGGCCCTGCTCCATTGAGGACCTCACATAATGGCCCATTATACTTTAAAGTACCCTGCAAGCCATCTCTAGGGTCTGTGTCAGGGGGAGACTCAAGATTAGGTTAGCAAAAGTCGTCCCAGTACAAGGGAAATCCCTACATGCTCTCCTGATGGCTAAGCTATGACCTAAAATCAGTTAAGAAAACTATATGACAATACAAGACAAGCCAATGCCATGCTAAGAGATGGCATATCTCCTTAACCCTCACCTGCTAACATTGGGTGTTTTTTGACCTGACGTATTTTGTTATTTTTTTGTAGTGCTAAAGCAGCCACTCGCAGCTACCTTGACTACAATGTAATCCTAGGGGGAGGGGTGGAGCGAGCCAGTTGAATTTGAGATAGTACAGGTGACAGTTGTTTTTTACAAGTAATTAAAAAAATTGGGTCAAAAAATACCTGAGGATGGTGTGTATGTGGCCAAAAACCATGATAGTAGTTAAGGGTTAAACCAGGGGAGTACTAGATTAATGAATATGGTCACAAGCATCATATGGGATTAGATGAAGATACTTCAAAATAATAACACCGTTATTATTTTGAATTATTAATGGATATATAGTATTCTGCTTTACTGAGGAAATCAACTCATGTCGGTCACTTTCATGTAGGATGAGGTGTAACTAATACTACCTAGTAACAAGTAAAACAAAAACTATTTATCATCTACCTAACAAGAGTAGTAATGCAGAACAAGTATATTAATTGCAGTTATATGTTATGGTTTTTTACAGAACACTAAAAGGTAACATCCTAATTTTTTTGTTTCTGAAATCTATTCACTTTAATAATAATGTATTTTGTTAAACTAATGACCACCCAGTACATTTTTCTTGAGAAAAATATTTTATTTATTTAAATTGATACAACAATCACAAAAATACATATATACCACTTGTTTATTTTCTGGGACTCCTTTCATATTTGAATATGGTGGTTCAAAATCCAAAACGTAATTTGTCATGGTATACAATGCTATGAACCATCAGCCATTGGCTCCTAGGGTGAAATTGATTGAGTGAGATCCTTCATCACTTTCCCCTCTAATATGAGAAATCCATGAGTTAGTATTCATTGGCATACAACCAAATTTTGGCTATACATATACGTGTGCTCAGCAGTCAGGCAAGCTAAAAATCTCTATGAATGCCCTTAACATAACATAACAAGTGGTTTCATAGCTGACTAATAATTGGTTTGATTTCAACTGGTATATTCACTTCATGAGATATTGTGGTTGCCTAGGGGATTAAGCACAGAGTTACTTTGTGGACTTTCCATTAGATCATGTCCAGCATGAGCCTTTTTGGGTCTCTTTAGCTTTATCCAAGCTGCGCTAATTTTGAACTCCAGATTTTCTGGAGAAATCATGCGTGGAACAGAAAAATGAATTAGTCTCCTTTTACTGGTGAGTAGTAAATCAACAACATTGGACTATTTGTGGAATAAAGAGTTGCTGGAGCAAATCAGCTGCAGCTGCAACTGTTTTGGTCAGATAACTGTTTCAAATAACTCTTGCAAACAACAGGTCAGTTTCATGATTGGGTCAAAGCCACACCATAGCACTTTGAGCTATACAACAACAACTGATGGCTGAAGCTATTTAAACTTCAATGTATTATGTTCCAGTTGCACTGCATGTGTGGCTGTGTTGCGTTTATTGGCTACAACATGTTGGATTTCAATCTGTGTCAGGTGGTTACTCGTTTATTTTGCCCACTCTTGTCTGCCCTTTATAGAAATATCATTATAAAGATGTCTGCCCATTATGCAGAAGGTAGTATAACTGTGAAGTATCTTTCATGAACCAAAATTTAATTGTTACTTTATTTAAGTGAAAGATTTATTAATAGGTACCTTGAATGCAGCATTACCAGCAATGATCTAACAGTGCCAATTGGTCTCCTGTCATTTGGTGTGCCCTTAGCTGTATTTTGTAAAAAGAGAACAGTTTTGTTTTGAAACTGTTTTGATTGCAAAACCATTCCCAGATAGAATGCTAAACTTGCTGCACACTGCCACAAGTTTGTCACCGCAAAGTTGCAAGTTTGCAAAAAGTTTTTCATAACAAGCCTAAACACTTGCTGCAAGCCTGAATCAAACCTCCTAGTTACGTGTCTACAAACTTGTTGCAGACTTGTCGCGTCACACCTGATGCATACTCATCATATCACACATGGCTCATAATTGCCGTATTACACCTGCTGCAAACATGTCTCATCATGTGCAGAAAAAGCTGGTTTCACACCTACCATTTCTCACTCTCTCTAGCCCTTATTCTTGAATTATCTCTTGTCCTCCCTCTTGAATTCCCTCTTAACAAGGCTGGCTCATCATCACTCTCTGACTCCCCAGGCAAGATGACTATCTTCATTTTCTTCTTGTGCCTTCCATTTTATTCCTTATCCGAATCTGAATTTGATGTTTCCTCTGCTCAAGGTAATTTTAAACGTGCTTGAGAAAATGTTTCTGTTAGAGTTTTAACATTATAAGGAGCTGTTATTATCAACACGTGGGAAGAATTCAGCGTGGTGCTCAGCTAAGTTTTGCAAGGATAATCGTTTCTCATTTTTTTTTCTGCAGATGCTCTGCCATCTTCGGTCCAAAAAGGAAATTAGTTTCCACAGTGCCATTTCCAAACTCACTGGTGAACTATTCCTCATGCAGTGAATAAGTTTATTTGAGTACAACAAGTATTAACATTCGATAATGACAACATCACAAAACAAGAAATTATAAGTAGTTTACTCTGAGAGAGGGCTTCAGGTCTAATAGTAATTTTGATTACACTCCACATTGACATGACGATGACCAAAATATATATGTATAAACTGCCTAACATATCATGCCCATAGCTCTTTTTCATACAAATTGAGTCATCATTTCCCACTCATATGGCTACCTGCTACAATAAATTCCTTTCGAGGTGTGAGGCACGGATTGAGACCGCAGGATTATTTTTTCTATAATGGTTTCTAACACGATGAAGAAGAATTTCTCTGCCTACAGACATGGTTCACATACTGTTATGAGAGAATGAAATCATATCTATGATGCCACTTGTCACCAAAATTAGCAAAATAGTCTTGCACAAAACTATGATGAGTGGATGAATGATGGTGTAACGAGTGCAAAAACTGTTAGGGCAACCTGTCATTATCTTCTTCGAGAGAATCTCCAGAGAGTAATTATTTTCTGTAATGCATTATAAATAAAAGGAGAATTAAACTGATATTTACTATCCTGCATGATCTACATAGATGATGAGAAACTCCACTCCATTCCCTCCTCCCCTGTTTAACCGTCACTTGCCTAGTCTCCTCTCTTCACAATAGTTCACTCTTCTTGTAGAGAAAGGTTGCTGTGACTATCAAAATGTCTGACAGATACGAGTGATTATACTAATGTTTTGTGTAATATATATATATGTATTTTTTTTCTCACACTTGTGAACATTGTTTATTGTGTATGGTTGTGGCTCTCCTCATCAGGACTTGTATATATATCCATTATAATGTGCTGTTTGCAGCAGGTGTGATAAGGCAAGTCCGCAGCAGGTATGACATGACAAGTCTGCTGCAGGTGTGATATGACAAGTCTACAGCAAGTATGTGGTCACATAACTAGCGAGCTTGATCCAAGCTTGCAGATAGTTTTCAAGCTAGAATTAGTTTGCCGCAGCAAGCTTGATGCAAACTTGCCACAGCAACTTTGTCGTGACAAGCCTATGACAACCCTATGACAAGTTTGCCGTAAGTTTGCATGCTATCAGGGATTACAATGAAACTGTTGTATTCTTCCAAAGTCACCACTATATTGGGCCATTGAAAATTCTTGAGATCTATCCTCAGAATCAAAGTGGCCTCTGGTTTGAGGACTTTTTATCTGTGGCTGTTTAGCTGCTAGAAAAGTATTTCCGCAACATTGCTGGGGAAACTAAAGGAATACCATGTATTTGACATTCGCCTCTTTCCTCATTCATGACTGTCCTAATTCAATGGCCCAAGAGCCCTCTGAAATCCTCCAATAGTCCTGTTTTCATATTTTCTGGAATAGGGTCCTTGAATCTCAAGAAATTAGGGAAGTATGTATGTTCCTTGGATGAGGATGAGTCTAATTTTTTCAATATAAGATACTTTTATTGAAGATTTTTAGAGTAGGTCATGACTATGTGTGGATTCTGAGTTTCTGAGGCAATATGATGAGTGTTTTTTAACTCAGCTTCTGCCTATATTTCAGCAAGTATCTTCAGGAGCTAAGTAAATTTGCATGCAAATACAAAAAAATTATCTAACACACATTTTTTAGTTTACCATATATAACCGTGGACTTAACTGAATACTAATATTCATTGAAGATGAAAGAGATCCAAATCCTGTCTTAATATTACATGGTATCTTATGTCTGTGGTGGAACCCAAATATTTGGCATCATCGTGGAAAATGAGAAGTAAAGCTTTCCATAAATCATATTCCTTATCACTAATGTCACCATAATTATCATTTTAGCCTGGGCAATATCAGCTTTTAAGTATTGCAGTGGTCTAATACTCTACTGGTCTTCATACTTATCCTTTTCCATTAAATGAAAATCTCCATAAAATTATGACTAAATAAATTTATTTTTTCCACTGCAATGGAATACTCTTCCCCCCCTTAGCATTTGATGGTTTTTATTTTTTTACTGTCTTCATAATCATTTGAGATATATTCTTTCTTGTATTTATGAAATCCTAAGGTCCTAATGTTGTTGCACTGATTGAAGTTTAGAAAAAGTGAGTGATGTAAAACTGAGGAATTTTAAGTTTTCCATAGCTTCATCAGATAAAATAAATATCAAAGGAAGATTGTACATGCTTCACAAGAAATGACAGTTTGTCCCACTATAGCTGACCTGAAATCTCGTCACAGAACATATCACCTCCAGGCTTCTTTCCATGACTACCTTCATTTCATCGGGCCATTTAGGCCCCAGTTTGTGATAGATGTACAGTGTTTGACCATCAGAAAATTTTCTAACGATTTTACAATTGTCAAGTTCCTGAACATGATGGTTCATAGGTAATTCAATTATAACCATCAAACTCACTTGCATGGCTTGATAATAATTTACTCAAAATTTAATGATGGTCCAAACACCACCCACATCATCGTTTGATGGTTAACCAGATTTCTCCTGAAACACCCTGAACATGCTGCGGCCTCCTGAGATGGCCATATGGTGCATTAATTGGTAAAAACTCCTAGGAAGATCCATCTGTTTGGTTTTGGTAAAGGATAAGAGGTAGAGGTTTTGGTAGTGGAAGGTTGAGTCACTAAGTCACCTCCTGTGGCTAAACATCTATCCTCAAATTTTTATACATTTGTGATAACATATCATAAAGAAATGGTTGTCCACAGTTTTATCAAGAAAGTACCAAGCCCTGCTGCTTTTGGAATTCACTCCACTACAAAAAAATAATAATAAGTTTAATATTTATTTTGCTGGTTCTACTAAAAAGTAAAGTTTTTTATAGGAAAAATTTGATTTATTTATAACTATGTATCACCCACAAAACATACTGATCATAGGCAATACAATCTATGTCCATGTACCTAGTGGCATTCTGTGTTATGGTGAAGAGATGAGACTCAATGTGTGACCTTCAGTCTATTAGTATGAACTTAACTCAATCATTATGAGGCCTGTAATTGAAATTATGGATGCAGTAAATTACGATTTCATTTACTAGCACTATATACATGCCATAATTATACTTTAATAAAGACTTTTCAAGGATGGAGCATCCCTTTCCTCACATGACTTCAAGAACTACGTGATATCACCTATCAGGATTATACTACTCAGGAGGTTATGGCTACTTTTAAATCTAAATACTCTCTCGATCTTGAGTTTATGCACTAATGATCTTACTTGTAAAAGTTAATGCCATTAGTCCACATATGTGGCCTCTTGACCATTGATTCACATTTGAATTGTCTCAGACCAGCTATTGAGTATTGTTATGGCATTCATGTTTTGTCGGCCAAACACTAATTTTCATCCATACTCTTGTGGTACTATGCTTCTCAATGGTTGAAAATTCAAACATTTTTGTAACCATTACTATGAATGTTATTGAATAAATGAACCTCTATTACCTGCTATGGTATTCAAGTCAGCAAACCTGCACATGTGTAATCCTTCTGCTACTGGTCTAGGTCATGAGTTCTGACAGCTGTGATTCAATAGAAGTGATAGAATTATACTTCAGATTGACCCTAGCCAGTACTGTGAAATATTTGAAAAGGATGATTTTCTGGCAAAAAGTAGCTCATGGTTTTAAATGTGACATTATTTCATCTGAAATTGTGAATATTTCATGTTTTCCTAAGCAGTATACTGTACTTCATTTACTACTCCTCATGTTCTGCTAACTAAAAATGAGTTTATCATAAGGACCAGTCTTAGGTTATTACCCAAGGTTGTACCAATTTTTTAAAGTGTTATTGCATCATGACCTAAGAGTCTGCCATATATTTGAAGGTTGTATAGTGCTACCTAATTTTAAATTAGTACAAATGTCTCTTTCAAATTTTACCCAGAAATATTTGTACAAGATAATGTCAGAAAAATAATTATTTGATATGTCACAATAAAAATAATATGAAAATTTTTATTATTTAATGGTAATAAATATAGAGAAAATTAATCTGTCCCAGTATTTTCGTAACAAATGTGACACATATTGAACAAAGTCAATGTCAATTTACCAAAATGCTGCACCAGATCATTGCTGTCAACATATTGCAAGAATTGTAACACTAGATCCAAGAATCTGTCAAGATGGCCATGACTTTGGTAATGATGAAAGCAGTCATTTCACCTGTAAGGATACAGGGTAAATGCAGGGCTGAAATTATCGCTAGACAGACCAAGCACTTGCCGAGTTCAAAAATTGTTTTACTGCAGCTGTTCCCAGAATTTTTTATGGTAAATAAACATTTGTGGTTTTTTTAGATTAAAAAATGTCATTAGGTCAAGTTAGTTGCTAATCCTCTGTTTTCCATAGCTAATAGAAATGCGGAGGTGAGTCACTGGGGTGAAAGGAGGGAGGGGGGGTCGTGATGATTCATGTCTAGTTGGCTTCAAAAATTAAATCCAGTCCAGTATACACATGCGATTCCGTTTCCCCAGCAAGATTGCCTTCTATACCCATTGGAACAAAGGCAATGAAGCCACACTCAGTTCCTTTGTAATGCAAAAAATGAGCATTGATACATACCTGTCTCTATCCAAATTAATAGTCAGTATAGAGATTTATACTTGAATAGGAGTGTCAAATTTGAAATTGCATTTTTCACTCCAGAAAAAGATTTTTTTATAGCCGCTGTTCCAATCATCCTTACAGTTGGTTGTTACTTACAATGGATATCAAGCATCTCATATTTTGACGTAAGATATTTTCCATGAATTGGTTATCATCCAAATATTATCCTATAAAATTGAGAATACCATAGAAAGCTGTAAACATAAACAAAAAATCGACAACTATACTGATGGGTGCTTACAAAACATAGTATTCGGAATTTAAAAAAAAATCCCATAGAATTTTTAAGCACACAACAGATAAAAATCACGACAATTTCATCAGAGGTGTCGCCCATATTGACTTATTGGACTATTGGATTCGCAATTGGTGGTGTAAACTAACTGACTCGAGCAGAATTGAGGGGATCCAAGGTGGTTATGGAAGATTAATGAAATAAATTTCATGGTTACCATGTTTTGTCGAAAAGTCTTTGCGACTTTGAGTCTTTACCTCATATATTTAACCTCACATTTGGCTTCCAGTTAAATGTGAGGTTAAATGTATATTCAGCACAGTTTGGAAATCTGTGCTGAAAATAGCTTCCATCAACACTGCCCTTGAATTTAATTTTTCACCATACCAGGTTCTCATGTAGTAAAGTGAACCCGTGGGGTGCATTGGGGCCATGGATTCTCTAACATACATAAACGTTCCTTGCGCGTGGTCGGCAATGAACGAGTGGTGAAACAGAGTAAGTGGTTAAGGGAAGTTACTATTCTTCCCATTAGAGGCAGGCCAGTTAAGCTGTGTAACCATTAGCTCCAGTGAAAGGAGAGAGCAATGGCATCACAGGCAACCTGATAATCAGCAGTGACTAGTTACCTTGTCACCGTGATACTTTGAATAATGACATCCCAATCAAGGAATTACTAATGGTGTATTTTCTGAAGAATGCTTCAACAAACACTCTAGTCAACGTGGTCTTATCTATTATGTGTCCTGGGATACAAAGGAAAGACAGAGTGAGAGCTGAGCAGTACTGACCTGGTAGAGCAGTATTGAAGTCTCAATGTCAACACTGCATGATTTGTAAGTAAACTTCATTTTTAGGTATGCTTATCATTTATATCAAATAGTATTCATCATTTACATAAAATGACTTATCAGGCATATTAAAAATGTGATAGTAACCACTGCTTGTGGTGAGGCTTGGATTTAATCATTACTAAAAGATTGATTTCTGATTTTATCATTATGATTTTTGAGTAGTGGTTAAAATAATGGCATACATATTCTAATCATAAAGCTCATTCCGTCGTTATAAAGTGAAGACGATGGCAAAAAAACACAGATCGGCACGTAATGATACAATGCGGTGGCGACCTATCAGCAAACCACAGTCTATTGGCGAACTCGTGGTGGCTCATGTTTATTTTACATTACCTCAGCAATTTGAAGAATTTTTTAGAACGATTAATTGAAGGGAAGTTCATTTGAAGGCTTATCTATTCTTGGCAGTAAACATTTTTCATAGTCTGAATGTGCGTCTTAAATAATAATCCCTCAATCTGGATTGCTGAGGGTGATCATAAAATCCTAACCTATCGCTATGAACGAATAAAATACCTACACTGAAAATTTCACTGACGGAATTTCTCCTGTTGCCGTGCCATTTTGAAAATATTCACAATTTCTGATAATTTTTTCCAAAAACCCATCTGCATGACTCGCTCAGTTAACGCGGCAGAAGTTTACTGTGGTCACACATGAAAAAATTTCTCTTCGACTGTTTCGACCACGAAAAAAACCCGGATCCGCCCCGAGTTCAGTCTTAAGGTGTGTTTGCACGATTCATGTGCCGTACAAGTACATGGCATGACAGATCCGTAGACAAATGCTCCAAAGTATAGCAGGCAGTTTTGTAGCCCGTTAACACAGGACGCGAAATTGCGCCGTTTAACATTCCCTGTTTTTCCAATCTGGTGTGTATTAATCATTGGGGTTATTATTCCATCTCGGGTTCGTTCATTCTCGCATGTGTTCTTTCAATTCACCACTTTTCACGATTTACTGTGAAAAAAAACGTCATATGGCGCAAATACCGCACGTGCCCCGTGTAAAATGGGCTTATGGCCACACATTCATGCATTTGCGCAATTTTGGGTATTTTCACGGTGCAATATACAGCTACTCGCGCAGGTACATGAATCGCGTGGAGACGGCTCTACGCGGGAGCTCCGCGACAGACTTCGACGTCGGCACTCACAACTGCGCGAGAGATGAATTACTCAAGCGGGGCGACTCAAGAGGTCTCCCAATTCAACTCTTCGCTTCACAACGCTCTCTATTATCTCCAGACTGTAATGGGTCCCGCACCAACCTTTTCCCAAGCTAACACTGTCGAGTTTAGTCATTCTTGTCGACTCATATATACTTCGACTTTTACGCCAGACGTGAGCAGGTGATCGTGCCCATCACAAGTTCCATTCGTGCTTCGGCAGTTCATTTCTTCGCGTCGGTGAATTTCTCCGGAACAGTAGTTCTTTCCTTTTACTTGGATCCCTACAAGTCACTTCAAGGGTGCATGGCAGTTTGTTCGGGAGCTAAGCCGAAGGATAGTAGCTGTGGCTAAGGGATAGTTGTAGCGAAGGAAAAGGTCAACGGCTGTGCTTACAGTGTCACCGCTACGCATGTGATCACAGCCAAGGGATTTGACTTCGATCTCGGACAGAGGCAGGTAAGAGGATCCTTAGGCTTTAAATATCTTTGTTGAGAGGAAAACATTCTATAAATATTTTCAAAGATCGATTAACTGTTTTGAATACATTGGTGAATACAAGTAGCATTTAGTTGTCCACACAATGAAATTTATCTAACGTCTAAGGACATTTTCTGAATTTAAATTTACACCAATCGACAACATTTTATGAGATACACCAGCGTGAAAATAAATGTTTGTTATTTTCGAAAAACTTTCTTTTATAAAGGGCTTAATATTCATTGAAGCGTCAAAAAAATTACCAATCGATGTATTTATGTGAGAAATTTGCGCCACTAAAAATGTTGAAATTTCAAAACTTTTTTTTTTAATTTTATAAACGCTCTACAGGATTTTAAAATTACCTAGAGAGGTATAGAAATATACCCCTTTTTTAGGATGTACCATCACGACTCTAAATTTAGTGTATTTTCTAAAACTTTTTTCCCTTCAATACGTTCTACACTAATAGAAAAAGCATGAAGTAGAGATAAAAATTAGATTGATCGACTTCTTTTGATGATTCACACCAACGCCACCAACAATTTGGTTGATCTTGAAAACATTTATCCACATTTAAAACGGTCTGCAATGATTGGTATTCATCTCAAGAGAGATAAAAATTATATAAATCTCCGTATTTAGATGAGACACACACATGCCACTTTAAATAATTACAGTTTTCAGGAACTTTTTTGCTGTTAAAGCGAACTGCTGTGCTAATTATTTTAGTAAGAAAGAGAAAAATACCAATCGACGTCTGTTGATAAAAAAAACACCATAGTCACCATGAATGTTTTAAGTTTGTTACCTTTAAAAAAGCTTTGCAGGGCTTAAAAATGAGAAAATAAATAGAAAATATAGCCATCGACATCTTTCGTTGAGATTCGCCTGCGCCTTAAAAATCTTTGCTTCGGTTGAAACTTAAATTTTCACCTTAAAAACGTTCTAAAGGGCGCAAAAATCAAGATAGGAAGATAAAATTTATGTCAGTCGATATTGTTTCATAATTGTCATCAACGTAATTATTTATGTTGGTTATTTTTGAAAACTTTCCCTTCTCATTTACTACGGTCTGGAGGGCTAACCTTTCATTCCCGAGAGAAAAAAACCATAGCAATCCACGTGTTTTAGTGTGATACACCAGCACGTTTATATAAATATCATTTTTTTCATTTTTGAATACTTCGTTATTTTTTAAACACAATAAATATTTGTTATTTTTAAAACTTTTTTTCACGTCTTAAATGATCTACGTGGCTTATTATTCATGAAAGATACAATAAAATTATATCAATTATACTGTTTTGATTTGATAGGTATAAAAATTATCGTAGCCCACGTCGTTTGATGAGACACATCACCTTGAAAGTAAATTTTTGTCGTTTTTTACACATTTTTTTGCTTTCAATACGACCATACGTATTCATGAAAGTGAAAATAAAATTACATCAGTCGACGTGATTTAATGAGACACACCACGGCCGCTCACTACATATTACACCTAATACAAAAAATACAGGGCCACTTAAAACTTACTAGTAATATAAATTCTGCATGATTTTCTAACTTTTATATTTTATTTTCAAGAGAATTACAGGCCTTGATAGTTAAGTAGGAATTGTAAAAATTATTCAAATCGACCACTTTTGAGGAAAATCTAGGAACGCTTATGAACATTTTGTTATTTTCTGTACTTTTTTACCATTAAAACGCTGTATAGGACTTAATAATCAATCTAGAGAGAAGAAACTATGGCAGTAAGCATCATTTGATGTGACACTCCGAAGAAACTATTAAGTTTAGTTATTTTATGATAACTTTTTTCTGCTTAATTGATGCATTATGGAACCTTTTATTCAAGCAAGAGAGATATACATTATAACATTGGACTTCTTTTGATGAAACATATCAGAATTAAATTTTTTTAAATATTTTCAAAACCATATTAATTACTCTCAATATACATAAAATCTATCCAAAAATAAAAAATATATAAACGTCTTTTGATGAGATGAGATTTTTCATATTTGAATACCTCGTTATTTTTTAAACACAATAAATATTTGTTATTTTTAAAACTTTTTTGAATTTGTTTATTTTCAAAAACTTTTCATTTCCCTTTGAAACGTTCTACAGGACAAAAATATCAAGCAGTAAAGACAAAAAATATTCCTATATACATCGTTTGATGATTCACACCAATGGTAGGGTAAAATTCGATCATTTTTTAAAAACTTTTTTCACATATAAAGTGGACTGCAAGGGTATTCATTCAAAAGAGATGTCAACTATAGCAATTCACGTAGTATGATGTGATACAATAGGGTCCCTAAAAATTTTAGACAACAACAAAGTTTATTTCCACTTCCAACACACACAGGGCTTAATTTTCACGAAGAAGAGAAAAAAATCTTTACCAATTTACGCGTATTGATAAAAAACTATAGTGCCACCATGTTCCGTCATTTTTAAACCTTTTATATTTTACTTACGGAACAATCTACGGTCCTAAATATTTAGGCAAGAGTGTCATAAATAATTCAAATAAACGTCATTTGATGAAATTATATATGCGCCCTTAATATTTTCTAAACATTTTTTCCTCTTACGAAACGCTTTACTGAGCTTAGTATTCAAGCTAGAGAGAAATAAACTTCAAAAATAACGAAATTGTATGTATCACTTGAGTGTCCAATTGAAAGACGTCGATGTATGTTGATTTCATTTGTTTGAATATGATTCCCTCTAGATCGGTGTCCAAGTTATAAATTGGTCAATAGCCAAAATTTTTATTGCGCTTGTGCATCACATCAAACATTTTTCCTGACATTTGCTTGAACAATAATCTCGGATATGCACTTTGTCACTGGGAAAATTGTTAAAAATTGACAACATTTTCGTTACGCTTTTGTCTCATGAGATGAAAAAAAATAAACGCTTAAATATCAATGTCTCGAGAGCGGTTTAAAATCAAAACAAATTTAAAAAATAACTAAATTTTTAGATGCTCTAGTGCCTCTCTTACGGGAGAATCAAAAGTGGCAAAAATTATCAAAAATACTAAAATTTCGGCTAAGATAGTTATTCCCATCATATGTTGTCGTTTGGTACAATTATGTTCACTTTTGCTTGAATATATGAGCAAGTAGTGCAGTTTTAACGAAAATTATGGTCAATTAAAACAAAATTTTATTTTCCCTTGTTTTCTCATCAATAGATGTACAAATGGCATAAGATTTTTCATTTTTATTGAATATTAACTTCTGCTTAGTGGAGAGTAGGTGAAAATAACATAATTAGTTTCGTCAATGTGTCTCATCAAAAGACAACAGATGTAATAATGTTGGCTCTATCATAATGAAAATTCCTGTTGAGTAGTATGAAAGTGGAAACAAAAAATTTCAAATATGACCAGAATTTTATTTGTGCTAGTGTCTTAACAAAAATTTCGGCTGACAGAATATGGTGTTTTTTTTATGCTATTCCATGTGATCCAGATGGAGTGAAAAAAAATGTTCGAACAAAAAATCTTAGTTTCACATTTCTGTTTTATGATAGAACGTCGATTATTATTGAATTCAACTTATTTGATTGACTATAATTCCCTGTAAATCGGATTCAAATTAAAAAATATAAATAAATTACGATTTTTTACAAATTTTTTTCTAGTGTTTCATTCAAAATCACGCTAACTGGTTTAATTCAATCTCTTTCTTTTGAAATTTTATACCCGTAGAGCGGCTTGAAATCGAAAATATTTATTTGAAAACATTTTCTTAACATTTAGATGCACTCGCGCATCTCATCGAAAACGTCAATTCGTATATTTTTCATGTCTTCTGCTTGAATGGTAATCAGTTAATCAATGCTTGTCAGATTTGATAGAGAAAAATGGCTCGAAAGAATGAAAATTTTATATTCCGTTTTTGGATCTTAGCTAAAACGTCACTAAGTATGCTTTTAATCTCTTTGCATGAATAAAAAAACCCCTGTAAAAAGGGATTGAAATTTTCAAAATTGTTCGCAAATATCAAAATGTTTCGTTTCACCTGTAAATCTCATCATAAGATGTCTTTGGTGTACTTAAGTTCAAATTTTAAAAATATCAAGTTTTTTTTTGTTTTGCTTGTATGTCTCTTCAAAATATTGGATTTACAGGTCATTTTGTTTCGTATAATTGTCACATATGCGTCTCATTTACAGACAAAATTTGTAAATATTTTTATTATTATTGCTTGAATATTTACCACTTTGGGCGGTTGGGAATTAAAGAACAATTAAAAACATTTTTTAATGTTAAGAATTGCGCGTGTGGCTCATCAATAGATTTGATAGGATTTGAGAGGATTTTGATTTCTATTTGTTAAATATTTATCCAATTAGAACATCATGTAAGTAAAAATTTGTTCATAACAGCAAATTGATTACTTTTGTTCGTGTCTCATCAATAACCTGAGTTTGATAGTTCGTAGTCATCTATGCTTCAATATTTACGCCTATATTGTCCTTTTGAAAGTTGAATTTTTTTTAAACAGTAAACCTATTAGTTTCGCATGTCATTCACATAGATAATCAGGATTTGGTAAGATTCAGATTCTTTATAATTTATCCCTGCTTAGTAGTTTGACAGTAAAATAAATGTTCAAATATAGCAACATTTTTAGTTTCGACTGTGAGCTTCATCAGAGGAATTGGTATAATTTATATCTTATTCAGATATTTTAATCCTGTAGAGCAGTTTGAGAGTGACAAAATAGTAAAATTACAATATAGTTAACTCGCGCTCGTGGCTCGAGAAAAAAATCATTTTGCTGCATTTACATCACTTTTTTCTTATTATAAATACATAGAGAGTAACTCTAAATAGAAAGAAATATTTAAAAAAGGAAATTTTTTATATCGCCTTTTCTGTCTCCACAGGTAACGCAGAAAGGTAAAAATGTTTATTTACTTGCTTATATATTTATCCTTGAAATGCAGTCTTAAATTAAAAAAAGAATTATTTTATTAAAATTTCATAGTCACTTGGGTGCCTATTCAATCTCCGTAATTTGGAAAGATTTTGATGTAAATTGCTTGAATATCCATCCCAACATTTAGGTTTGAAAGTAAAATAATTGGTGGATATTGTATAATTATTAATATTGCAATTGTTACTCGTCAATGGCCGATACTTGATAAAATTTCAATTTCAATTGCTGCAAGAATTCGCTACTTGATAATATTTCGATTTCAATTCTTATTTCTGATTAGCTGTTTGAAAGTAAGACTATTAATATTGCAGGTCTGATCTAAGCAAGGTCTGAAAACGGATAGCAAGGTCTGAAAAATCGAAATCTATAGTTATGCTCGTGTCTGCTATCAAATTACGGGATTTGGTAAAAAATTTCTTTTCATGGCTTGAAAATTTATCCTTGTATAGCGGTTGTTATAAGAAACTGTTAGAAAATAACATTTTTCTTTTTCTCCGTGTATAATCAAAACACAGTTTTGGTATATATATATATTATTCTTGAATATTTTCAATCTATACAGTGGTTTAAAAATGAAATTTGTCAACAAATGAAAAATCTATAGATTCTCGCTGGCGACTTATAATAAAACGTGAATTGGTTTAATTTTCACCACTCGTTCCAGAGTATCGAATACAGAATATCGGAGCGTGTGGCAATAGAAAAAATATTGAATGTGCCAATTGTTTTAATTACTGTTATTCTTTGACAAAAAATATTAAATGATAAAAATATTATTTTTTTACTTGAAAATTTAGTATAATAGATTGAGATAAAAGTGAAAAATTTGTTCGAAAAAATGCAAATTTTAAGTTTCGTAGATTTTTCACTAAAGTTAACGAGATTTAAAAAGATTTTGATAAAATTGCATTAATATTAATCCCTTTGAATTGGACTGTGCTAACGAATCGGATTATGCTGATAAGACTCTGGTATATTATTCCAATAGGAGGTACAAAAATAAAAGTATTTCGTTAATATCCAAAAAGTTTTCTCGGGCGTGTGTCTGTCATTACTACACGTAATTTGGTTGGGTTTTCATTTTAATTATTGAGTATCTATCTTTGGAGTAATTGTAAGGTAAACAAATAGTTTGAAAATATCAAATTGTTTAATTTTGCTAGTGTATTTCACCCAAATCGGGATTTGGAAAAATTTTTATTTGTCCTGCTGTACCAGTTATTTCTTTGGAGCGGATTGAAAGTAAAAATATTGCTCTAAAATAGCAAAATCTTAAGTTTTTTGTCTCATAAAAAGTAGGGATTTTGAAAGAGTTTCTTTGTTATTGTTTGAATATTTTTTATAGGAGTACCGTATTGAGAGTTAAAAAATCATTCGAAAATACATTAAGTTAAAGTTTCGATTGTGTTTCTCAGCAAAATTCTGGTTTAGTAAAATGTTTGATTTTTTTTGCTTGAATATTGATCCCTGTTAAATGATATCGGAACATGGTATAATTTGAAATTCTATACCGGATTATTTATTCCTGAATATTGGAGTGAAAGTAAGTAAATAAATTTTCAGTTTCGCTCTTGTTTCTCATAAAAACCCGAGACATGTTAAGATTTTGATTTCTCTTGTTAGAAAATATTTATCCCAGCAATTTGTTTTTAACGTAAAATATCTGTTCAAAAATTGGTTAAGTTTTCATTCTCTATTTACCCCTCTATAGAGGTTTGTAAGTAAAAAAGTGGTTAATAGGTTTCCACACCGTTTCAGCATATGAAGATCAGCTTTTGGGTTTCCCTCAACGTGCTGTCTTTTATTGACGATGGTTTCTCAAGTAATCCTGCTGGCATCTTCAGGCCGAAGTGGCGAAGCTTCTCAGGGTCCGTCCTGTTATAGTTATTCGTGACGGTCGGGGTACGTGGTTTCCCGTGTTTTCTTGGCGTGGATACATCGCCACATCGACTTGAAGACGCCAGAAGGATGGCTGGAGAAACTGTCGTCAATACAAACCTACACGCGGAGGCTAACCCGAAGGCTGATTTTCATAAGTAAAAAATTTTTGCAAAATAGGATATTTTGTTTTTTTTTATAGGTTTCATGAAATCACAGATTTTTTATAATTTTAAGCAAATTCTTGGATATTATTATCCCACAGACTTATTTACATTACCAAAATCTTTTAAGACGCCAATAGTAAATTGTATCTTTTGTCTAAAATATCCAAATTGGTTCAAACTCTTCTCACATTTTTTTAGTAGAAAACCATACCGAAAACTAAAGTGTAGCAAAAATATTCGAAAACACTTTAAACAACTTTGTTTTTCTGTTGCTAAAATATTTATCCCTTTTGAGCCGTGTATAAGTTAAATAATACTTCGAATATATCGAATTTTATTATTCTCATCAAAGCCTATTCTTTTTAAGAGCGAAAAAATGTAATTTTTGCAATAATATTCATCTCTTTCAAACACGCGGATAGCAAGTTAAGCAATAAATAAAAAATTGAAATTTTTACCTTTCCAGGAGCAAATTAGGGTGTTTTGATATATTTTTATTTCCCCAGCTAAAATTAAAACAATGAATTCAGTGGTTGGAGAAATACATGCAAATTATAGTTTTAAAATGCCAAATTTTGATCTTTACTCTCGATATTAAGAAATGCTTTCATTTGTAGTAATTCTTTCTTATTTCATATTTTTACATATAAAAACGTCAACCTTGTGAAAACATCATTCAAAACAATGTATATTAAATCATTACCTGGGGCAAATTACGGTCTTATTGAAAGATTTTTAGTACTCCTGCTAAAATTGGAAAAAGCCAATTAAATAAATTGGAGCAAACACCGATGAAATTTATTTAAAAATATCAAAATATGTTCTACATGAACTATGTATTAATGAAATTCTGTAATTTTCAGTAATTCCTTTTCTTAGGTTTTCATATGCACGCAAAATAACCATTGGAAAATACAATTGAAAATATTGTATTAATAACCTAATATGGTACAAATTGGTGCTATAAAGTGCTCATGCTAGAAATTCAAATATATGTTTTGCATTCTAGAATAAAATAATGCAAATTTTACTTTTCAAAGTGCATTTCCAAGATTTTCCCCAATTCTGAGAGAAGACTGAAAAAGTCGCACGTAGATATTTAATCTTTGGTTGGACGCGCTCCATTCTTATAGGAAAATTATTTATTTTAGTTCAAGGATTAAAAAATTCCTATTCCGTATACATTGTCATTTTTCTGCTATTAACCATACATATGATATAAATAAAATATGAGTGTTACCATACGCGGAACTTTAAAATGTGTTATTAAGTGCTCTTGCTAGAAATGCAAATATATATTGTGCATTCTAGAATTAAATAATACACATTTCACCTTTCAACAGGCATTTTTAAGATGTTCCCAGTATTGAGAGTGGACACAAAAAACTCATTGTTGGTCGAAGAATTTTAAACTTTTGTTGGACACGCTCCATCTTTATGAGAGAATAAGTGTTTTTAATTCTAGATTTAACAAATTCATATTCCGCTTTAAGACATTTATCTCTCAGCTATCTACTATTTATACATTTTAAAATGGTTTATGCGCGTTGTCTAACGCGGAACTCAAATTGGGTAATAAAGTTCTAATGCTAGAAATGCAAACAAATGTTTTGCATTCTATAAAAAAAGATACACATTCCACGATTCAAAGCGCATTTTTAAGATTTTTCCCAATTCTGAGAAAGGACAAGAAAAATCGCATTGTCGCACGCAGATTACTAAACTTTTGTTGGACACGCTCCATTATTGAAAGAGAATTAGTGTTTCAGTTCTATATTAAAAATATTTCTAATCTTCTTTAAGGCGTTTATTTTTCAGTTATATTTACTTTATAAATTATAAATGGAATACTCGCGTTTTCATTCGCGGAACTCTACATTGTGGAATAAAATGCTCATGCTACAAATGCAAATATATGTTTTGAATTCTAAAACAGATGTTTCAAATTTCACTCTTTAAAGGGATTTCTAAGATTTTTCCCAATTCTAAGAGAGGACAGAAAAAATCGATTCGTCGCACACAGACATTTAATCTTTTGTGGGACGCGCTTCATTCTTATAAGAAAATTAGTTATTTGAATGCAAGGATTAAAAATTTCATATCCCGCATTAAGGGCCGGTTTATCCATCTCCGGGTAACGCGATTTTATCCGGCGGAGAGCTTATCCTTCGGAAAAACCTAAGGAAAACGTTTATCCACCGTCGTTTAAGCTTTATCCGCCGAATAAATTTACCCGCAATTCCTTCCTCCGGATAAATATTTATCCGGAGGATAAACCCATTTTCAAGATGCCTGCCGCAATCACCTGGCATGTTTAAACTGTTATTTTGGACGCAAATCTATATTTACTCGTGTAATTCTTTTTCAGTAATCCTAGTTATTGGTGGCGTGACTGCTTTGAGAGAAATTCGTGGCGTTAATCAACGTAATTTATTAAATTATATAGCCTTCCAAATTTCTCATGTCTCCTGTTAATAATAATACAAAATGAAAGGAATTTGAATATTTAATTAATGGAATTCTCATGGTGCTTTTCGTTCTAATAAAATTTGAAGTATCAAAGTTCATTTTTAAGTCGATTTAAGATGATTTAATTGGCCGAAATCATCGTGAAGCCCCTGAAAAATTTGGGAATGCGCGACAGTGACGGTATTTCATGGTCACCGACTTATGGTATGAATACATACACTTTATGGCCTTATAGAGCACTATTTTGGTTTATTTAATATTTAAAGTCTTTAGTTAATTAGTTTAGCGCAATAAAATCGTTACGTGAAGGGATGTAACTTTCTAGCTTCATGATTCAAATTAAACAATTCCTCAACAACTGCGAATTTCGCTCACAAATGCCTGGAAGTCACATATGTCAACAAAAAAAGCGACTCAGAGAACTTTTGTGGTAAATTATTTTATATTCAGACCACCGCGATGGTATTCATTAATTTTAGTTAGCAATGAACAGTCCTTTAGAGTACTTAAGATTCGTAAAAACGCTAAAAAGTAAATGAAAACAGAGCTGGACGTCTTAATGTCAATGAGCCTATGAGTCTTCGGCATGAAATGATATCTTATCCTTCTTACACTGACGTTGAACAACCCTTAATAAAGTCACCTTGTACAGTCATACGTTTAACGACTTTAAAACAAGAATCTGAGATTAACCTCGCGCTTGAGACAATCTTCGCCAAACAAATGCTTAAGATAAGACCGTGAAATAGTTCTTTGTTAAACGGAAGCAAAATACACCACATTGAAATACGCACTCATATCCATAACGAGCTCTTGCCGAGCTTTTCGAATATCGGAATTATTTTTTTCAGAGTATTCAATGGCCAACCACAACGGTCGCTTCAAAATTCACGTTCACTCTGAGTTGAAAATACCAGCGTTTCCACATCTTTCTAACGGGTAACTATCTGGCGGATAAAATATGATTGATAAACGGTACGTAAGATTTATCCGGTGGGTAGCAATATCCGGCGGAATGTTACCGGGAAGCTTACTAGGAGATGGATAAACCGGCCCTAAGACGATTATTTCTTAGTTATATACCAAACAAGTTATAAATGAAATATGAGCGTATTCATACGTGGAACTCTGACTTATGCTACTAAGTGATCATGCTCCAAATGCAAATACATGTTTTGCATTCTAGGAAAAAAAATACTCATTCCCCTTTCCAAAGCGCATTTCTCAGTTTTTTGCCCATATTTGAGAGAGGACAGGAAAAATCGCATTGCCGCACGCAGAATTATAAACTTTTGTTGGAGACACTTCATTCCTAAAAGAGAATTAGTTTTTTTGAGTTCTAGAATTATTAAATACATATTACACTTTAAGACGTTTAATTCCCAGATAACTACCATGCATAAATAAAAATAGAAATATTCGCGTTATAACACGTGGAGCTCTAAATTGTGTTATGAAATACTCATGCTAGAAATGCAAATATATGTTTTCCATTATAGTAACAAATAATACACATTTCACTTTTCAAAGCGGATTTGTGTAAGATTTGTTTGTGATTGTGTAAGATTTGTTTGGGAATTGGGAAAAATCTTACACATTTGTGTAAGATTTTTCCCAATTCCGAGAGAGGAGAGAAAAAATCGCATTGTTGCACGAAGACGTTTAATCTTCTCTTTGAAACGCTCCATTCTTGTATGAGAATTTTTTATTTGAATTCAATAATTAAAAAATTCGATTTCCGCTTTAAGACATTTATTTTTCAGTTATAAATGATATGTGAACGTTATAATACGAGGAAGGGAAAATTCGCGATTGTGCGTGCGCAATGCTAACTTTTGTTGGAAAAAGGTCATTCTAGTACAGTAAATATTAATTTTTAAATCTTAAGCAGGTACATATATGCTAAACATTTGTTAGAAAAAATTCATTCGAGAACAGCAAATATTAAGTTCGGCGTCTGGAAAAAAATTAAAATATTTTCCTTTTTGATGTGATGTTCACAGTAAAATCCAAATCCTGTGTGATGAATGGAAAATTCGCGCTTGTGCGTGCGCATTATTAATCTTATGTTGGACAAAACTATTCTAGAACTGCACTTTTGATTTTACTATCTAAAATTAAATAAGAACATTTTCCTTTTCAAAGTGATTTTATAGTAAAAATCCAAAACCTATGAGATAAAAGGAATTCTCGTGCTTAGGCGTGCGCATAGTGTTGCACATTTGTTTGAAAATTTTGAATCTAGAACAGACAAAAATTATTTTGAAATCGGGTATAAAATAAAATAATGTTTATTTTCGAAGAGATTTTAACAGTTTAATAAAAATACTGTATAAGGAAAGTAAAATTTGCCTTTGTGCGAGCGCAATGTTAAACGTACGTTGAAAAAATTATACTAGAACTGCGTATTTTGATTTTGCAATCCAGAACGATATAAGAATATTTTGTTTTCCGAAGTGATTTTCTTAGTAAAAATCCATAAACTATGAGATAAAAGGAAAAATCGTGCTTATGCGTGGCAAATACTAAACATTTGTTTAAAAACATTCATTCGAAAAATGTTTTGTAAATTTGGAAATCTGGGATTAATAAGAATACTTTCTTTTCGAAGTGAGTTTCGCAGTGAAAATCCAAAACCTGTGTGAGAAAAGGAAAAGTCGTGCTTGTACGTGCGCTAAAAAATAAATATTCGCTTGAACTAATTCATTCTAAAATATAAAATATTAATTTTGAAATTTTGAACCTAATTAGAATATTTTTCTCTCTAAGTGAGTTAAAAGGTTTATTCCAAATCCCATGAGAGTAAAGGCAAATCCGTGCTTGTGCATGCGCTATTATTAAACATTTGTTTGAAAAAATTAAATCAAGAACAGGAAATATTAATTTTGAAAACTTGAACTAAATAAGAATATTTTCCATTTCGGAGTGAGTTTGATAGTGAAATCCAAATCCTGTATGAGAAACTCGTTCTTGTACGTGCGAAAATACAAAACATATTTTTGAAAAAATTCAATCGAGAAGAGAAAACATTAATTCTGAAATCTGGAATAAAATGAAAATATTTTTCTTTTCGAAGTGATGTTCACAGTGCGTGCGCAATGTTAAATTTATGTTGGAAAAAATGAATTCTAGAACTACATATTTTGATTTTCCAATCTAGAATTATAAAAAAAATACTATGCTATTCGAAGTGAATTTCATAGTAAAAATCCAAATACCATAGGATATAAGGAAAACTCGAGCTTGTACGTGAGCTATTATTAAACATTTTTTAACATAAGTAATCTTAATTTAAGTTACAATATTTTCCTTTTCGAAGTGATTTTCATATTTAAATTCGATTGCTATGAGAGAAAAGGGAAACGAAAGGTGAGAAAAAGAAAAGTCGTGCTTGTAAGGGCGCATATGTTAAAATATTGTTTGAAATTATTCATGCTAGAACAGAAAATTTTATCTTGATTCTGGAATTGAATAGAAAATAATCGTTTTAAGTGCTTTTCATAGTCAAATCCGACTGTGAAAGGGAAATTCTTGCTGGTGCCTTCGAATACGTAAAATATTTGTTCGAAAATATTCTTCAGGAACATCAAATATTAATTTTGACTCTGGAATTTAATAAGAGTATTTTCCTTTCGGAAGTGAGTTTCAAAGTTCACTCCAAATTCTAGAGTGAGAAAAAGAAAATCGTACTTGTGCATGTGCATATGTTAAGTATTTGTTTGAAAAAATTCATGCTGGAACTGAAAATATTAATTTTTACTCTGAAAATAAATAAAAACATTTTCCATTTCGAAGTGATTTTCATAGTTAAATCCGAATTCTGTGAGAGTATAGGGAAACTCCTGCTTGTGCCTTCGCATATGTTAAATATTTGTTCGAAAAAATTCATTCGGGAACAGCAAATATTAATTTTCCGTCTGGAATTTAATAAGAGTATTTTCCCTTTAGAAGTGATTTTCATAGATAAATCCAAATCCTGTGTGCTAAGTGAAACTCCTGCTTGTGAAAAGTTGTTCATGTGCAAACATATATATTAATAATTTGTTTGAAAAAATTTATGCTAGAATAGAAAATATTAATTTTGACTCTGGAATGAAATATGAATATTTTACTTTACTGGAATGAAATATGAATATTTTATCGGATTTTACTATGAAAATCACTTTTGCAAGTGATTTTCATAGTAAAATCCGATTCCTTCGAGAGCAAAGGGAAACTCCTACATGTACCTTCGCTAATTTTTAATATTTGCTCAGTAAATTTAATTCGGGAAAAGCTATTTGAACTTGACTCAGAAGTTTAATAAAAGTATTTTCGTTTTCGAATTGATTTTCACAGATATATCCAACACCTGTGTGAGAAAAAGAAAACTCATGCTTCTGCGGACGCTTATATTTAACATTAGTTTAAAAAAACTTATGCTAGAACAGAAAATATTAATTTTGACTCTAGAACAAAATAAAAATATATTCCTTTTAGAAGATATTTTTATAATTAAATCCACATTGTATGTGAGGAAAGGGAAACTCCCGCTTCTGCCCTCTCATATGTTAAATATTTGTTCGAAAAAATACTTTCTGAAACACCAAATACTAATTTTGACTGTGGAATATAAAAATAGTAATTTCCTTTTCGAAGTGAGTTTCACGATGAAAACAAAACCTATGTGAGAAAAGGAAAACTCAAGCGTGAATGAGCGCATTAGTAGAACAATTATTTTTTTTTAATTATGCTAGTGCATAAAATATTATGATTTGACTCTTGATTAAAGTTACAATATTTTCTTTTTCGAAGTGATTTTCATAGTTTAATCCGAATCCTGGGAGAGCAAGGAGAACCCCTGCTTGAGCCTTCGCATATGTTAAATATTTGTTAGGAAAAACTCATGCGGGAACATCAAATAATAATTTCGACAATGGAATAATTTAGAGTATATTCCCATGCAAAGTAGGTTCACAGTTTAATTCAACACCTGTGTGAGAAAATGTAAATTCGTCCTTGTTCGGACGTAATTATTTAACATTTGTTTGAAAAACGTTTTGCTTTAACTTAAAATTTTTCTTTGACTATGGAAATAAATAAGAACATTTTCCATTTCGAAATAATTTTCATAGTTGAATCCGAATCCTGTAATATCAAAGCGAAACTCCTGCTTGTCCCATCGCATATGTCAAATATTTGTTCAAAAAGTTCATTCGGGGACAGCGAGTACTAATTTCGATTCTGGAATATAATAAGAGTAATATCCTTCTCGAAGTGAGTCTCACATTTAAATCCAATACCTGTACGAGAAATCTGACGCTCGAGCGATGGCATATGTTAAACATTTGTTTAAAAAATTCCTGTTAGAACATAAAATATATATATTTGACACTTGATTTAAGTCATAATATTATCCTCTTAGAAGTGATTTTCATAGTTAAATATAACAGACAGCAAAACATAATAGAAATGAATTATTCCCTTTTCAAAGTGTTTTTCATAGTTTAATCCAAATCCTATGTAAGCAAAGGGAACTCCTGCTAGTGCGTGCGCAAATGTGAAACATTTGCTCGAAAAAAGTCATTTTACAACAGCATATATTGTATTTGACTCTGAAATTAAATAAATATATGTTCCTTTTCGTAGTAAAATTCATAGTCAAAGCCGAATCCTGTGTGAGAAAAGGGAAACTCCTGCTTGTGCTTTCGCATGTGTTAAATATTAGTTTGAAAGAAATTCATTCGGGAACGGAAAATGTAAATTTTGACTCTGGAATTAAATAGGAATATTTTCCTTTTTAACATTATTTTTATAGTTAAATCTAAATCCTTTGCCTGCAAAGAGAAACTCCTGCGTATGCCTTCACACGTTTAAAATATTTGTTCGAATCAATTCATTCGGGAGCAGCAAATATTAATTTTGACTATGGAATTTAAGAAGAGTATTTTCCTTTTCAAAGCGAGATTCACAATTAAATCAAAAAACCTAAGCGAGAAAATAATTTGTGTTTGTGCGGGCACATATGTTAAACAATTGTTGAAACGAGTCAATGCTAGAACAGAAAATATAAATTTTTTCTCTTCAATGAAAATATAATATTTTCATTTTTTAAGTGATTTTCATAGTTAAATCATATTCCTGTGAGAGCAAAGGGAAACTCCTGCATCAACCTTCGCAAATGTAAAATTTTTACTCTATAAATTTCATTCGGGAAAAGCAAATTTTAAATTTGACTTCGGAATTTAAATAACGTGTTATCATTTTCGAAGTGAGCTTTACAATTATACCCAAAACCTGTGTGAGAAAAAAAACTCTTGCTTGTGCGGGCATGCATGTTTAACATTTTTTTTAGAAAATTCATGCTAGAAAAAAAATATTAATTTTGACTAAATTAAAATAATAGTATTTTTCGATAAGTGATTTACACAATTAAATCCAAATCTAGTGTGAGGAGTAAACTCCCACTGTTGCCTTCTCATATGTTTAACATTTGCTAGAAAATGTTCACTCGGGAATAGCCCATTTTATATTTGTCCCTGAAATTAAAATAAGAGTATTTTCCTATTCGAGGTGTTTCGCAGTTAAAGTCAAAACCTGTGTGATAAAAAGAAAACTCGTGCTTGTGCGGGCGCATTATTTAACATTTGATTGAAACTGACTGCATGCTTTGAAACTGAAACATGCTTTAACTGAAGATATTAAAATTGACTCTGGAATTAAATATTAATATTTTCCTTATATGTTATACATTAATTAATAATAATTCATGCTAACACATAAAATATTAATATTTGACACTGATTTAAATTAGATAATTTTCCTTTTCGAAATGATTTTCATAGTTAAATCCAAATCCTGTGTGAACAAAAGGAAACTCCTGTTTATGCCTTCGCATATGTCTGTTCAAAAAATTTATTTAGGAACAGTAAATAATAATTTTGACTCTAGAATTTAATAATTTTACTTTCCTTTTCGGGGTGAGTTTCACAGTTAAATCAAAAACCATTGTGAGAAAAATATTACTCGTGCTTCATCGATCGCACATGTCAAACATTATTTTAAAAAGTTGATGCTTCAATTACAAATATTAGAATTTGACTACTGATTTGAATAAGAATATTTTTCTTTTTTAAAAGAATTTTAAAGTAAAATCCAAATCCAGTGTGAGCAAAGAGAGACTCCTGCTTGTGCGTGCAAATATGAATCATTAACTCGAAGACAGTAATTTTAGAACAGCTTATATAATTTTTGATTCTCAAATTAAATAAAAATATTTTTCCCTTTTCGAATTAAGTTTCATTTTTCAAATCTAAATATTGTGTGACAATCGAAATCCTGCTCGTTCCTTTGCAAATGTAAAAATATTGCTCAAAAAAATTCATTGAGGAACAGCAAATATTTATTTTGAGTCTGGAATTTAGTAAGATTAGTTTCCCATTCGAAGTGAATTTAATAGTAAAATCCAGAAATATGTGTGAGAAAAAGAAAAAACGTGCTTTTTCGGGCGAATATGTTTAACGTTTGTCCGAAAAAATTAATTCTATGAAAACTAATACTAATTTTTACTCTGGAATAAAATAACAGTTTTTTCCTTTTCATTGTGAGTTTCACAGTTGAATCCAAAACCTGTGTGAGAAAAAGAGAACTTGTTCTTGGGCCGGCGCATATGTTAGCATCTCTTAAATATAATTCATGCTACGACTAAAAACATTTAGATTTGTCATTGAATGTAAATAAGAATATTTTTCTGTTCGAAATGAGTTTCAGAGTTAAATCCAAAATCAGTGTGAGAAAAAGGAAACTCGTGCTTAATCAAGCGCATATAATTAAAAAAATTAATGCTAGAACATTCAATATCAAGATATGACTTTTCATTTAAATGAGGATCCTTTCCGAAGAAATTTAATTAGCTTAGAACAAATCAAAGTGTAAACAAAGGAAAACCCCTGTATGTGTATACGACTATGTAATAATGTTGGTCCGCAAAAATTCATTCGGGAAAAGCAAATACTAATTTTCACTCAGGAAAATACTAAGATAATTATCCTAATCGAAATAAGTTTCACATTCAAATAAAAATCCCTATTAAACCAAAACAAATATTCAGGAATATACATACTATTATGAATCTACCGATGACTAATATTATTTTCCTTAACGAAGTAGGTTTAATAGTTTAATCAAAAACCTATATGAGAAATTAAAAATTGTCCCTGTGCGGGGGCATATGTAAATCGCATATTTAAAAAGAATTCATGTTAGAAGAGTAAATATTAATTTTGACGCTGGAATTAAATAACATTTTTTTCATTTTAGAGGTGTAAATGATACTAAAATCTAAATCTTGCGTAAAGAAAGTGAAACTCCTGCTTGTGCCTTCGCAAACGTTGCATATTTGTTCAAAAAATTCTTACGGGAACAGCAAACATATCTTATGACTCTTAAATGAAATAAGAGTATTTTCCTTTTCGAAGAGAACTTCACTGGTTAATCCAAAACGTCTAAGAGAAAATAAAAGTCATGCTTGTATGGGAAAATGTATTTAACATTGTTTAAAAAGTAAACACTAGCCCATAAAATGTTAAGTTTAACTCTGGCATTGCTAAGAATACTTATTTAATAAGTAATTTTCTTAGTTAAATACAAATCCAGTGTGAGCAAAGGAAATATCCTATTTGAGCCTTCGCATATACTGGATGCTTGTTCCAAAAAATTTATTCAGAAACAACTAATATTAATTTGGTTTCTGAGATTAAATAAGATTATATTTCTTTCAGTAGTGCAAATCGCACATAAATTATAAACCTGAGAGGAAAATGAGAAATCATATTTGTGCCCTCGCATATACTATAAATATGTTCAAAGTATTTCATTCGGAAATAAAAAATATTAATTCAGACACTGGTTCTTTTCTGTCAAAGTATTAAGTTAAGTTAAAAAAAAGTTTAAACAAAATTTCTCCTCAAACACAGTCACAAACTTATACTCTGGCATATAATGAGAATACTTATCTTTTCTAAGTGATTTTTATAGTTAAATAAATATCCCGAGTGAGCCATGGGAATTTCCTACTTGTGTCTTCGCAGGCGATGAATATTTGTTCCAAAAATTTTATTCGGGTACAACGAATATTCATTTTGTTCCAGAAATTAGATAAGAATGTAGACATTCTATCGGGAATAGCAAATATTTATTATGAAAATGAATTAAAAAGAGTATTTTTCTTTTCGAAATGAGTTTAACAGTTAAATTCAAAACCTGTTTGAGTAAATAAAAGTCTTACTTTTCCTTGATTCTGAGTTGAAACATTGTTACAAAGTAAATGCTAAACCAGAAAATGATAATTTATACTCTGGCATAGATTAAGAATACTTACCTTGTAAAGTAATTTTCATAGTTAAATATAAAAACTTCGTGAGCAATGGAAATTTCTTAACTGTCTTATCGCATGAAATGAATATTTGTTCCATACAATTTATTCGGGTACAACAAATATTAATTTTGTTTCTGAAATTAAATAAGAATGTATTCCATTCGAAAGTGTAATTCGCAGTTAAATTGTAAACCTGATTGGAAAATAAGAACTCGTGCTTGTGCCATCCCATATTTTAGATATAAGTTTTTAAAAATTCATTCGAAAACGAATAAAATTAATTATGACTCTGGAATCTTATTAGTAGTTTTTCTCTTTCATCAGGTGATTCAAAGTAAATTTCAAATTCTGTGTGAACAAAAGAAATACTTCCGTTTGTGCGTTCGCACATGCGAATTTTTTTTTTAAACTCATTCGGGAATTGGAAATATTAATTATGATTATGGAATGAGATAACAGTATTCTATTACACGAAGTGACTTTCACTGTTAAATCCAAAACCTCTAAGAGAAAATTAAAGTCATTCTTGTAAGCGCAAATGTGTTTAACATTGTCTAAAAAGTAAATACTAGCCCAGAAAATGTCAATTTTAACTCTGGAATTGCTATGAATACTTACGTTTTCAAAATGATTTCCAAAAGAAAAACTTCTATGTCTGCGTTCGTAAGTGCGAAATATTTTATCGATAATTCATTCGGGAATAGCAAATATCATTATGACACTGAATTAAAAAGAGTATTTTCTTTTTTCCAAATGAGTTTCACAGTTAAATCCAAAACCAATGTCAGAATAAGACAACCATATACCGCTTATGTTAAACATTAGTTCAACAAACTATCAGTGGAACATACAATATACCGATTTGACTTTTTATTTTAATGAATGTATTTTCCTTTTCGAAGTAAGTTTATTCGCTTAATACAAATCAAAGTTTGAGTACAGAAAAATTCCTGCTTGTGTATACGCCTATGTAAAAATATTTCTTCGAAAAAAATCATTCGGGAACAGCCAATTTTAATGTTGACTCAGGAATATACTTAGATAATTAGCATAATCGAAATAAGTTTCGCAGTCAAATTAAAAACCTTAATAAACAATAAAAATTATCGAGATCTAAAAATATTAATTAAGAATCTGGAATCGACATAGATTATTTTTCTACCCAAAGATAGTTCCAAAGTTTAATCCAAAACCTATATGAGAAAATAAACGTCGTCCCATTGCGGGGGCATGTTTTATAGCATGTTTAAAAAAATTCATGCTCGAAGAGAAAATATTACTTTTGACACTCGAATTAAATTGGCACATGCCAAATATTTTTTTCGACAATTCTATCGGGAATAGCAAATATTTATTATGACAATGAATTAAAAAGAGTATATTTCTTTTCGAAATGAGTTTTACAGTTCAATTCAAAACCTGTTTGAGTAAATAAAAGTCTTACTTTTTCTTGATTCTGAGTTAAAACATTGTTACAAAGTAAATGCTAGACCAGAAAATGAATATTTATACTCTGGCGTAGAAAAAGTATACTTACCTTGTGAAGTAATTTTCATAGTTAAATATAAATCCAGCGTGAGCAATGGGAATTTCCTACTTGTGTCTTCGCAGGGGATGAATATTTGTTCCAAAAAATTTATTCAGGTACAATAAATATTCATTTTGTTTCTGAAATTAGATAAGAATGTATTCCATTCAAAAGTGTAATTCGCAGTTAAATTCTAAACCTGATTGGAAAATGAGAACTCGTCCTTGTGCTATCCCATAGTTTACACATTAGTTTTTAAAAAATTCATATGGAAACGAATAATATTAAATATGACTCTGGAATTTTATTATTAGTTTTCCTCTTTCGACGTGTGTTTAAAAGTTAAACTTAAATTCTATGTGAATAAAAGAGAAACTTCTGTTTGTGCCTTCGCACATGCGAAATATTCTTTCCAAAATTCATTGGGGAATTGCAAATATTAATTATGACTATGGAATGTGATAAAACTATTCTCTTTTACGAAGTGACTTTCACTGTTAAATCCAAAACCTCTAAGAGAAAATTAAAGTCATTCTTGTAAGCGCAAATTTGTTAAACATTGTTTAAAAAGTAAATACCAGCCCAGAAAATGTCAATTTTGTCTCTGGAATTGCTATGAATACTTACGTTTTCAAAATGATTTCCACAGTTAAATATAAATACTGTGTGAGAAAGGGAAATATCCTACCTGAGCCGTCGCATATACTGAATGCGTGTTCCAAAAAATTTATTCCGGAAAAACAAATAATAATTTTGTTTCTGAAATTAAATAAGGCAATCTTTCTTTTAGTAGTGTAATTCGCATATAAATTCTAAACCTGAGTGGATAATCAGAGCTCGTGCTTGTGCCTTCGATATATATTTATATTATTACAAAATCAATCATTCGGGAATAAAAAATACTTTATCAGACTCTGGTATACTATTAAGAGTTCTTTTCTGTCGAAGTGTTTTTCACAGTTAAATCCATATCCTGTGTGAACAAAAGAAAAACTTCTATTTGTGCGTTCGTAAGTGCGAAATATTTTATCGATAATTCATTCGGGAATAGCAAATATTATTATGACACTGAATTAAAAAGAGTATTTTCTTTTTTCCAAATGAGTTTCACAGTTAAATCCAAAACCAATGTGAGAATAAGACAACCATATACCGCACGTGTTAAACATTAGTTAAACAAATTATCAGTGGAACATACAATAAACCGATTTGACTTTTGATTTTAATGAATGTATTTTCCTTTTCGAAGTAACTTTTTTCGCTTAATACAAATCAAAGTTTGAGTACAGAAAAATTCCTCATTGCGCATACGCCTATGTAAAAATATTTCTTCGACAAAAACGTTCGGGAACAGCCAATTATAATGTTGACTCAGGAATATACTTAGATAATTAGCATAATCGAAATAAGTTTCGCAGCCAAATTAAAAACCTTAATAAACAATTAAAATTATCGGGTTCTAAAAATATTAATTAAGAATCTGGAAACGACATAGATTATTTTTTTACCCTAAGATAGTTCCACAGTTGAATCCAAAACCTATATGAGAAAATAAACATCGTCCCTTTGCGGGGGCATGTATTGTAGCATGTTTAAAAAAATTCATGCTCGAAGAGAAAATATTTCCTTTGACACTCGAATTTAATTGGCACATGCCAATTATTTTTTTCGACAATTCTATTGGGAATAGCAAATATTTATTATGACAATGAGTTAAAAAGAGTATATTTCTTTTCGAAATGAGTTTTACAATTCAATTCAAAACCTGTTTGAGTAAATAACAGTCTTACTTTTTCTTGATTCTGAGTTAAAACATTGTTACAAAGTAAAAGCTAGACCAGAAAATGAATATTTATACTCTGGCGTAGAATAAGTATACTTACCTTGTGAAGTAATTTTCATAGTTAAATATAAATCCAGCGTGAGCAATGGGAATTTCCTACTTGCGTCTTCGCAGGAGATGAATATTTGTTCCAAAAAACTTATTCGGGTACAACAAATATTCATTTTGTTTCTGAAATTAGATTAGTATGTATTCCATTCAAAAGTGTAATTCGCAGTTAAATTCTAAACCTGATTGGAAAATGAGAACTCGTCCTTGTTCCATCGCATAGTTTACACATTAGTTTTTAAAAATTTCATTTGGAAACGGATAATTTTAATATGACTCTGGAATTTTATTAGTAGTTTTTCTCTTTCGACGTGTGTTTAAAAGTTAAATTTAAATCCTATGTGAATAAAAGAAAAACTTCTGTTTGTGCCTTCGCAAATACGAAATATTCTTTCCAAAATTCATTGGGGAATTGCAAATATTAATTATGACTATGGAATGTGATAAAACTATTCTCTTTTACGAAGTGACTTTCACTGTTAAATCCAAAACTTCAAAGAGAAAATTAAAGTCATTCTTGGAAGGGCAAATGTCTTTAACATTGTTTAAAAAGTAAATACTACCCCAGAAAATGTCAATTTTGACTCTGGAATTGCTATGAATACTTACGTTTTCAAAATGATTTCCACAGTTAAATATAAATACTGTGTGAGCAAAGGAAATATCCTACCTGAGCCGTCGCATATACTGAATGCGTGTTCCAAAAAATTTATTCCGGAACAACAAATAATAATTTTGTTTCTGAAATTAAATAAGACAATCTTTCTTTTAGTACTGTAATTCGCATATAAATTCTAAACCTGAGTGGATAATCAGAACTCGTGCTTGTGCCTTCGAGAATTGTTTATATTATTACAAAATCAATCATTCGGGAATAAAAAATACTTTATCAGACTCTGGCATACTTATAAGAGTTCTTTTCTGTCGAAGTGTTTTTCACAGTTAAATCCATATCCTGTGTGAACAAAAGAAAAGCTTCTATTTGTGCGTTCGTAAGTGCGAAATATTTTATCGATAATTCATTCGGGAATAGAACATATTATTAATACACTGAATTAAAACGAGTATTTTCTTTTTTATAAATGAGTTTCACAGTTAAATCCAAAACCAATGTCAGAATAAGACAACCATATACCGCACATGTTAAACATTAGTTAAACAAACTATCAGTGGAACAACCAAAATATACCGATTTGACTTTTTATTTTAATGAATGTATTTTCCTTTTCGAAGTAAGTTTAATCGCTTAATACAAATCAATGTTTGATTACAGAATAATTCCTGCTTGTGTATACGCCTATGTAAAAATATTTCTTCGAAAAAAAACGTTCGGGAACAACTAATTTTTATGTTGACTCAGGAATGTACTTAGATAATTAGCATAATCGAAATAAGCTTCGCAGTCAAATTAAAAACCTTAATAAACAATAAAAATTATCGGGATCTAAAAATATTAATTAAGAATCTGGAAACGACATTGATTATTTTTCTACCCAAAGACATTTCCACAGTTTAATCCAAAACCTATATGAGAAAATAAACGTCGTCCCTTTGCGGGGGCATGTTTTATAGCATGTTTAAAAAATTCATGCTCGAAGAGAAAATATTACTTTTGACACTCGAATTAAATTGGCACATGCCAAATACTTTTTTCGACAATTCTATCGGGAATAGCAAATATTTATTATGACAATGAATTAAAAAGAGTATTTTTCTTTTCGAAATGAGTTTTTCAGTTCAATTCAAAACCTATTTGAGTAAATAAAAGTCTTACTTTTTCTTGATTCTGAGTTAAAACATTGTTACAAAGTAAAAGCTAGACCAGAAAATGAATATTTATACTCTGGCGTAGAATAAGAATACTTACCTTGTGAAGTAATTTTCATAGTTAAATATAAATCCAGCGTGAGCAATGGGAATTTCATACTTGTGTCTTCGCAGGAGATGAATATTTGTTCCAAAATATTTATTCGGGTACAACAAATATTCATTTTGTTTCTGAAATTAGATAAGAATGTATTCCATTCAAAAGTGTAATTCGCAGTTACATTCTAAACCTGATTGGAAAATGAGAACTCGTCCTTGTTCCATCGCATAGTTTACACATTAGTTTTTAAAAATTTCATTTGGAAACGGATAATATTAAATATGACTCTGGAATTTTATTAGTAGTTTTTCTCTTTCGACGTGTGTTTAAAAATTAATTTAAATCCTATGTGAATAAAAGAAAAACTTCTGTTTGTGCCTTCGCAAATACGAAATATTCTTTCCAAAATTCATTGGGGAATTGCAAATATTAATTATGACTATGGAATGTGATAAAACTATTCTCTTTTACGAAGTGACTTTCACTGTTAAATCCAAAACTTCAAAGAGAAAATTAAAGTCATTCTTGGAAGGGCAAATGTCTTTAACATTGTTTAAAAAGTAAATACTACCCCAGAAAATGTCAATTTTGACTCTGGAATTGCTATGAATACTTACGTTTTCAAAATGATTTCCACAGTTATATAAATACTGTGTGAGCAAAGGAAATATCCTACCTGAGCCGTCGCATATACTGAATGCGTGTTCCAAAAAATTTATTCCGGAACAACAAATAATAATTTTGTTTCTGAAATTAAATAAGACAATCTTTCTTTTAGTACTGTAATTCGCATATAAATTCTAAACCTGAGTGGATAATCAGAACTCGTGCTTGTGCCTTCGAGAATTGTTTATATTATTACAAAATCAATCATTCGGGAATAAAAAATACTTTATCAGACTCTGGCATACTTATAAGAGTTCTTTTCTGTCGAAGTGTTTTTCACAGTTAAATCCATATCCTGTGTGAACAAAAGAAAAGCTTCTATTTGTGCGTTCGTAAGTGCGAAATATTTTATCGATAATTCATTCGGGAATAGAATATATTATTAATACACTGAATTAAAACGAGTATTTTCTTTTTTATAAATGAGTTTCACAGTTAAATCCAAAACCAATGTCAGAATAAGACAACCATATACCGCACATGTTAAACATTAGTTAAACAAACTATCAGTGGAACAACCAAAATATACCGATTTGACTTTTTATTTTTATGAATGTATTTTCCTTTTCGAAGTAAGTTTAATCGCTTAATACAAATCAATGTTTGATTACAGAATAATTCCTGCTTGTGTATACGCCTATGTAAAAATATTTCTTCGAAAAAAAACGTTCGGGAACAACCAATTTTTATGTTGACTCAGGAATGTACTTAGATAATTAGCATAATCGAAATAAGTTTCGCAGTCAAATTAAAAACCTTAATAAACAATAAAAATTATCGGGATCTAAAAATATTAATTAAGAATCTGGAAACGACATTGATTATTTTTCTACCCAAAGACATTTCCACAGTTTAATCCAAAACCTATATGAGAAAATAAACGTCGTCCCTTTGCGGGGGCATGTTTTATAGCATGTTTAAAAAATTCATGCTCGAAGAAAAATATTACTTTTGACACTCGAATTAAATTGGCACATGCCAAATACTTTTTTCGACAATTCTATTGGGAATAGCAAATATTTATTATGACAATGAATTAAAAAGAGTATATTTCTTTTCGAAATGAGTTTTTCAGTTCAATTCAAAACCTATTTGAGTAAATAAAAGTCTTACTTTTTCTTGATTCTGAGTTAAAACATTGTTACAAAGTAAAAGCTAGACCAGAAAATGAATATTTATACTCTGGCGTAGAATAAGAATACTTACCTTGTGAAGTAATTTTCATAGTTAAATATAAATCCAGCGTGAGCAATGGGAATTTCATACTTGTGTCTTCGCAGGAGATGAATATTTGTTCCAAAATATTTATTCGGGTACAACAAATATTCATTTTTTTTCTGAAATTAGATAAGAATGTATTCCATTCAAAAGTGTAATTCGCAGTTACATTCTAAACCTGATTGGAAAATGAGAACTCGTCCTTGTTCCATCGCATAGTTTACACATTAGTTTTTAAAAATTTCATTTGGAAACGGATAATATTAAATATGACTCTGGAATTTTATTAGTAGTTTTTCTCTTTCGACGTGTGTTTAAAAATTAATTTAAATCCTATGTGAATAAAAGAAAAACTTCTGTTTGTGCCTTCGCAAATACGAAATATTCTTTCCAAAATTCATTGGGGAATTGCAAATATTAATTATGACTATGGAATGTGATAAAACTATTCTCTTTTACGAAGTGACTTTCACTGTTAAATCCAAAACTTCAAAGAGAAAATTAAAGTCATTCTTGGAAGGGCAAATGTCTTTAACATTGTTTAAAAAGTAAATACTACCCCAGAAAATGTCAATTTTGACTCTGGAATTGCTATGAATACTTACGTTTTCAAAATGATTTCCACAGTTATATAAATACTGTGTGAGCAAAGGAAATATCCTACCTGAGCCGTCGCATATACTGAATGCGTGTTCCAAAAAATTTATTCCGGAACAACAAATAATAATTTTGTTTCTGAAATTAAATAAGACAATCTTTCTTTTAGTACTGTAATTCGCATATAAATTCTAAACCTGAGTGGATAATCAGAACTCGTGCTTGTGCCTTCGAGAATTGTTTATATTATTACAAAATCAATCATTCGGGAATAAAAAATACTTTATCAGACTCTGGCATACTTATAAGAGTTCTTTTCTGTCGAAGTGTTTTTCACAGTTAAATCCATATCCTGTGTGAACAAAAGAAAAGCTTCTATTTGTGCGTTCGTAAGTGCGAAATATTTTATCGATAATTCATTCGGGAATAGAATATATTATTAATACACTGAATTAAAACGAGTATTTTCTTTTTTATAAATGAGTTTCACAGTTAAATCCAAAACCAATGTCAGAATAAGACAACCATATACCGCACATGTTAAACATTAGTTAAACAAACTATCAGTGGAACAACCAAAATATACCGATTTGACTTTTTATTTTAATGAATGTATTTTCCTTTTCGAAGTAAGTTTAATCGCTTAATACAAATCAATGTTTGATTACAGAATAATTCCTGCTTGTGTATACGCCTATGTAAAAATATTTCTTCGAAAAAAAAACGTTCGGGAACAGTCAATTTTTATGTTGACTCAGGAATGTACTTAGATAATTAGCATAATCGAAATAAGTTTCGCAGTCAAATTAAAAACCTTAATAAACAATAAAAATTATCGGGATCTAAAAATATTAATTAAGAATCTGGAAACGACATTGATTATTTTTCTACCCAAAGACATTTCCACAGTTTAATCCAAAACCTATATGAGAAAATAAACGTCGTCCCTTTGCGGGGGCATGTTTTATAGCATGTTTAAAAAATTCATGCTCGAAGAGAAAATATTACTTTTGACACTCGAATTAAATTGGCACATGCCAAATACTTTTTTCGACAATTCTATCGGGAATAGCAAATATTTATTATGACAATGAATTAAAAAGAGTATATTTCTTTTCGAAATGAGTTTTTCAGTTCAATTCAAAACCTATTTGAGTAAATAAAGGTCTTACTTTTTCTTGATTCTGAGTTAAAACATTGTTACAAAGTAAAAGCTAGACCAGAAAATGAATATTTATACTCTGGCGTAGAATAAGTATACTTACCTTGTGAAGTAATTTTCATAGTTAAATATAAATCCAGCGTGAGCAATGGGAATTTCCTACTTGCGTCTTCGCAGGAGATGAATATTTGTTCCAAAAAACTTATTCGGGTACAACAAATATTCATTTTGTTTCTGAAATTAGATTAGTATGTATTCCATTCAAAAGTGTAATTCGCAGTTACATTCTAAACCTGATTGGAAAATGAGAACTCGTCCTTGTTCCATCGCATAGTTTACACATTAGTTTTTAAAAATTTCATTTGGAAACGGATAATATTAAATATGACTCTGGAATTTTATTAGTAGTTTTTCTCTTTCGACGTGTGTTTAAAAATTAATTTAAATCCTATGTGAATAAAAGAAAAACTTCTGTTTGTGCCTTCGCAAATACGAAATATTCTTTCCAAAATTCATTGGGGAATTGCAAATATTAATTATGACTATGGAATGTGATAAAACTATTCTCTTTTACGAAGTGACTCTCACTGTTAAATCCAAAACTTCAAAGAGAAAATTAAAGTCATTCTTGGAAGGGCAAATGTCTTTAACATTGTTTAAAAAGTAAATACTACCCCAGAAAATGTCAATTTTGACTCTGGAATTGCTATGAATACTTACGTTTTCAAAATGATTTCCACAGTTAAATATAAATACTGTGTGAGCAAAGGAAATATCCTACCTGAGCCGTCGCATATACTGAATGCGTGTTCCAAAAAATTTATTCCGGAACAACAAATAATAATTTTGTTTCTGAAATTAAATAAGACAATCTTTCTTTTAGTACTGTAATTCGCATATAAATTCTAAACCTGAGTGGATAATCAGAACTCGTGCTTGTGCCTTCGAGAATTGTTTATATTATTACAAAATCAATCATTCGGGAATAAAAAATACTTTATCAGACTCTGGCATACTTATAAGAGTTCTTTTCTGTCGAAGTGTTTTTCACAGTTAAATCCATATCCTGTGTGAACAAAAGAAAAGCTTCTATTTGTGCGTTCGTAAGTGCGAAATATTTTATCGATAATTCATTCGGGAATAGAATATATTATTAATACACTGAATTAAAACGAGTATTTTCTTTTTTATAAATGAGTTTCACAGTTAAATCCAAAACCAATGTCAGAATAAGACAACCATATACCGCACATGTTAAACATTAGTTAAACAAACTATCAGTGGAACAACCAAAATATACCGATTTGACTTTTTATTTTAATGAATGTATTTTCCTTTTCGAAGTAAGTTTAATCGCTTAATACAAATCAATGTTTGATTACAGAATAATTCCTGCTTGTGTATACGCCTATGTAAAAATATTTCTTCGAAAAAAAACGTTCGGGAACAACCAATTTTTATGTTGACTCAGGAATGTACTTAGATAATTAGCATAATCGAAATAAGTTTCGCAGTCAAATTAAAAATTTTAATAAACAATAAAAATTATCAAGAACAAAAGAAAAGCTTCTATTTGTGCGTTCGTAAGTGCGAAATATTTTATCGATAATTCATTCGGGAATAGAATATATTATTAATACACTGAATTAAAACGAGTATTTTCTTTTTTATAAATGAGTTTCACAGTTAAATCCAAAACCAATGTCAGAATAAGACAACCATATACCGCACATGTTAAACATTAGTTAAACAAACTATCAGTGGAACAACCAAAATATACCGATTTGACTTTTTATTTTAATGAATGTATTTTCCTTTTCGAAGTAAGTTTAATCGCTTAATACAAATCAATGTTTGATTACAGAATAATTCCTGCTTGTGTATACGCCTATGTAAAAATATTTCTTCGAAAAAAAAACGTTCGGGAACAGTCAATTTTTATGTTGACTCAGGAATGTACTTAGATAATTAGCATAATCGAAATAAGTTTCGCAGTCAAATTAAAAACCTTAATAAACAATAAAAATTATCGGGATCTAAAAATATTAATTAAGAATCTGGAAACGACATTGATTATTTTTCTACCCAAAGACATTTCCACAGTTTAATCCAAAACCTATATGAGAAAATAAACGTCGTCCCTTTGCGGGGGCATGTTTTATAGCATGTTTAAAAAATTCATGCTCGAAGAGAAAATATTACTTTTGACACTCGAATTAAATTGGCACATGCCAAATACTTTTTTCGACAATTCTATCGGGAATAGCAAATATTTATTATGACAATGAATTAAAAAGAGTATATTTCTTTTCGAAATGAGTTTTTCAGTTCAATTCAAAACCTATTTGAGTAAATAAAGGTCTTACTTTTTCTTGATTCTGAGTTAAAACATTGTTACAAAGTAAAAGCTAGACCAGAAAATGAATATTTATACTCTGGCGTAGAATAAGTATACTTACCTTGTGAAGTAATTTTCATAGTTAAATATAAATCCAGCGTGAGCAATGGGAATTTCCTACTTGCGTCTTCGCAGGAGATGAATATTTGTTCCAAAAAACTTATTCGGGTACAACAAATATTCATTTTGTTTCTGAAATTAGATTAGTATGTATTCCATTCAAAAGTGTAATTCGCAGTTACATTCTAAACCTGATTGGAAAATGAGAACTCGTCCTTGTTCCATCGCATAGTTTACACATTAGTTTTTAAAAATTTCATTTGGAAACGGATAATATTAAATATGACTCTGGAATTTAATTAGTAGTTTTTCTCTTTCGACGTGTGTTTAAAAGTTAAATTTAAATCCTATGTGAATAAAAGAAAAACTTCTGTTTGTGCCTTCGCAAATACGAAATATTCTTTCCAAAATTCATTGGGGAATTGCAAATATTAATTATGACTATGGAATGTGATAAAACTATTCTCTTTTACGAAGTGACTCTCACTGTTAAATCCAAAACTTCAAAGAGAAAATTAAAGTCATTCTTGGAAGGGCAAATGTCTTTAACATTGTTTAAAAAGTAAATACTACCCCAGAAAATGTCAATTTTGACTCTGGAATTGCTATGAATACTTACGTTTTCAAAATGATTTCCACAGTTATATAAATACTGTGTGAGCAAAGGAAATATCCTACCTGAGCCGTCGCATATACTGAATGCGTGTTCCAAAAAATTTATTCCGGAACAACAAATAATAATTTTGTTTCTGAAATTAAATAAGACAATCTTTCTTTTAGTACTGTAATTCGCATATAAATTCTAAACCTGAGTGGATAATCAGAACTCGTGCTTGTGCCTTCGAGAATTGTTTATATTATTACAAAATCAATCATTCGGGAATAAAAAATACTTTATCAGACTCTGGCATACTTATAAGAGTTCTTTTCTGTCGAAGTGTTTTTCACAGTTAAATCCATATCCTGTGTGAACAAAAGAAAAGCTTCTATTTGTGCGTTCGTAAGTGCGAAATATTTTATCGATAATTCATTCGGGAATAGAATATATTATTAATACACTGAATTAAAACGAGTATTTTCTTTTTTATAAATGAGTTTCACAGTTAAATCCAAAACCAATGTCAGAATAAGACAACCATATACCGCACATGTTAAACATTAGTTAAACAAACTATCAGTGGAACAACCAAAATATACCGATTTGACTTTTTATTTTAATGAATGTATTTTCCTTTTCGAAGTAAGTTTAATCGCTTAATACAAATCAATGTTTGATTACAGAATAATTCCTGCTTGTGTATACGCCTATGTAAAAATATTTCTTCGAAAAAAAACGTTCGGGAACAACCAATTTTTATGTTGACTCAGGAATGTACTTAGATAATTAGCATAATCGAAATAAGTTTCGCAGTCAAATTAAAAACCTTAATAAACAATAAAAATTATCGGGATCTAAAAATATTAATTAGGAATCTGGAAACGACATTGATTATTTTTCTACCCAAAGACATTTCCACAGTTTAATCCAAAACCTATATGAGAAAATAAACGTCGTCCCTTTGCGGGGGCATGTTTTATAGCATGTTTAAAAAATTCATGCTCGAAGAAAAATATTACTTTTGACACTCGAATTAAATTGGCACATGCCAAATACTTTTTTCGACAATTCTATTGGGAATAGCAAATATTTATTATGACAATGAATTAAAAAGAGTATATTTCTTTTCGAAATGAGTTTTTCAGTTCAATTCAAAACCTATTTGAGTAAATAAAAGTCTTACTTTTTCTTGATTCTGAGTTAAAACATTGTTACAAAGTAAAAGCTAGACCAGAAAATGAATATTTATACTCTGGCGTAGAATAAGAATACTTACCTTGTGAAGTAATTTTCATAGTTAAATATAAATCCAGCGTGAGCAATGGGAATTTCATACTTGTGTCTTCGCAGGAGATGAATATTTGTTCCAAAATATTTATTCGGGTACAACAAATATTCATTTTGTTTCTGAAATTAGATAAGAATGTATTCCATTCAAAAGTGTAATTCGCAGTTAAATTCTAAACCTGATTGGAAAATGAGAACTCGTCCTTGTGCCATCGCATAGTTTAGACATTAGTTTTTAAAAAATTCATATGGAAACGAATAATATTAAATATGACTCTAGAAATTTATTAGTAGGTTTTCGATTTCGACGTGTGTTTAAACGTTAAATTTAAATCCTATCTGAATAAAAGAAAAACTTCTGTTTGTGCCTTCGCACATGCGAAATATTCTTTCCAAAATTCATTGGGGAATTGCAAATATTAATTATGACTATGGAATGTGATAAAACTATTCTCTTTTACGAAGTGACTTTCACTGTTAAATCCAAAACCTCTTAAAGAAAATTAAAGTCATTCTTGGAAGGGCAAATGTCTTTAACATTGTTTAAAAAGTAAATACCACCCCAGAAAATGTCAATTTTAACCTTGGAATTGCTATGAATACTTACGTTTTCAAAATGATTTCCACAGTTAAATATAAATAATGTGTGAGCAAAGGAAATATTCAACCTGAGCCGTCACATATACTGAATGCGTGTTCCAAAAAATTTATTCCGGAACAACAAATATTCATTTTGTTTCTGAAATTAAATAGGAATGAATTCCTTTCTGAAAGTATATGTTTCTGAAATTAAATAAGAAAATCTTTCTTTTTTTAGTGTTAAACGCTAACAAATTTTAAACCTGAGTGGATAATCAGAACTCCTGCTTGTGCCTTCGATAATTGTTTATATTATTACAAAATCAATCATTCGGGAATAAAAAATACTTTATCAGACTCTGGCATGCTTATAAGAGTTCTTTTCTGTCGAAGTGTTTTTCACAGTTAAATCCATTTCCTGTGTGAACAAAAGAAAAGCTTCTATTTGTGCGTTCGTAAGTGCGAAATATTTTATCGATAATTCATTCGGGAATAGAATATTTTATTATGACACTGAATTAAAAAGAGTATTTTCTTTTTTCCAGATGAGTTTCACAGTTAAATCCAAAACCAATGTCAGAAAAAGACAACCATATACCGCACATGTTAAACATTAGTTAAACAAATTATCTGTGGAACATACAATATAACGATTTGACTTTTTATTTTAATGAATGTATTTTCCTTATCGAAGTAAGTTTACTCGCTTAATACAAATCAAGCGTGAGTACAGAAAAATTCCTGCTTGTGTATATGCCTATGTAAAAATATTTCTTCGAAAAAAATCGTTCGGGAAGAGCCAATTTTAATGTTGACTCAGGAATATACTTAGATAATTAGCATAATCGAAAAAAGTTTCGCAGTCAAATTAAAAAACTTAATAAACAATAAAAATTATCGGGATCTAAAAATATTAATTAAGAATCTGGAAACGACATAGATTATTTTTCTACCCAAAGACTTTTCCACAGTTCAGTTTAATCCAAAACCTATATGAGAAAATAAACGTCGTCCCTTTGCGGTGGCATGATTTATAGCATGTTTAAAAAAATTCAAGCTCGAAGAGAAAATATTACTTTTGACACTCGAATTAAATTGGCACATGCCAAATATTTTTTTCGACAATTCTATCGGAAATAGCAAATATTTATTATGACAATGAATTAAAAAGAGTATATTTCTTTTCGAAATGAGTTTTTCAGTTCAATTCAAAACCTGTTTGAGTAAATAAAAGACTTACTTTTTCTTGATTCTGAGTTAAAACATTGTTACAAAATAAATGCTAGACCAGAAAGTGAATATTTATACTCTGGCGTAGAATAAGAATACTAACCTTGTGAAGTAATTTTCATAGTTAATAATAAATCCCCCGTGAGCAATGGGAATTTCCTACTTGTGTCTTCGCAGGAGATGAATATTTGTTCCAAAAAATTAATTCGGGTACAACAAATATTCATTTTGTTTCTGACATTAGATAAGAATGTATTCCATTTAAAAGTGTAATTCGCAGTTAAATTCTAAACCTGATTTGAAAATGAGAACTCGTCCTTGTGCCATCACATAGTTTAGACATTAGTTTTGAAAAAATTCATAAGGAAACGAATAATATTAAATATGACTCCGGAATTTTATTGGTAGTTTTTCTCTTTCGACGTGTGTTTAAAAGTTAAATTTTAATCCTATGTGAATAAAAGAAAAACTTCTGTTTGTGACTTAGCACAAGAGAAATATTCTTTCCAAAATTCATTGGGGAATTGCAAATATTAATTATGACTATGGAATGTGATAAAACTATTTTCTTTTACGAAGTGACTTTCACTGTTTAATCCAAAACCTCTAAGAGAAAATTAAAGTCATTCTTGGAAGGGCAAATGTCTTTAACATTGTAAAAAAAGTAAATACTACCCCAGAAAATGTCAATTTTAACTCTGGAATTGCTATGAATACTTACGATTTCAAGATGATTTCCACAGTTAAATATAAATAATGTGTGAGCAAAGGAAATATCCTACCTGAGCCGTCGCATATACTGAATGCGTGTTCCAAAAAATTTATTCCGGAAAAACAAATATTAATTTTGTTTCTGAAATTAAATAAGATAATCTTTCTTTTAGTAGTGTAATTCGCATATAAATTCTAAACTGTGTGGATAATCAGAACTCGTGCTTGTGCCTTCGATAATTGTTTATATTATCACAAAATAATTCATTCTGGAATAAAAAATACTTAATCAGACTCTGGAATAATTATAAGAGTTCTTTTCTGTCGAAGTGTTTTTCACAGTTAAATCCAAATCCTGTGTGAACAAAAGAAAAACTTCTATTTCTGCGTTCGTAAGTGCGAAATATTTTATCGATAATTCATTCGGGAATAGCAAATATTATTATGACACTGAATTAAAAAGGGTATTTTCTTTTTTCCAAATGAGTTTTACAGTTAAATCCAAAACCAATGTGAGAATAAGAACCCAATATACCGCACATGTTAAATATTAGTTAAACAAATTATCTGTGTAACAAACAATATAACGATTTGACTTTTTATTTTAATGAATGTATTTTCCTTTTCGAAGTAAGTTTATTCGCTTAATTCAAATCAAAGTTTGAGTACAGAAAATTTCCTGCCTGTGTATACGCCTATGTATAAATATTTCTTCGAAAAAAATCATTCGGGAACAGCCAATTTTAATGTTGACTCAGGAATATACTTAGATAATTAGCATAATCGAAATAAGTTTCGCAGTCAAATTAAAAACCTTATTGAAAAATAAAAATTATCGGGATCTAAAAATATTTATTAAGAATCTGGAAACGACATAGATTATTTTTCTACACAAAGATAGTTCCACAGTTTAATCCAAAACCTATATGAGAAAATAAACGTCGTCCCTTTGCGGGGGCATGTTTTATAGCATGTTTAAAAAAATTCAAGCTCGAAGAGAAAATATTACTTTTGACACTCGAATTAAATTGGCACATGCCAAATATTTTTTTCGATAATTCTATCGGGAATAGCAAATATTTCTTATGACAATGAATTGAAAAGAGTATTTATCTTTTCGAAATGAGTTTAACAGTTAAATTCAAAACCTGTTTGAGTAAATAAAAGTCTTACTTTTTCTTGATTCTGAGTTAAAACATTGTTACAAAGTAAATGCTAGACCAGAAAGTGAATATTTATACTCTGGCGTAGAATAAGAATACTAACCTTGTGAAGTAATTTTCATAGTTAACAATGAATCCCGCGTGAGCATTGGGAATTTCCTACTTGTGTCTTCGCAGGAGATGAATATTTGTTCCAAAATATTTATTCGGGTACAACAAATATTCATTTTGTTTATGAAATTAGATAAGAATTTATTCCATTCAAAAGTGTAATTCGCAGTTAAATTCTAAACCTGATTGGAAAATGAGAACTCGTCCTTGTGCCATCGCATAGTTTAGACATTAGTTTTTAAAAAATTCATTTGGAAACGAATAATATTAAATATGACTCTGGAATTTTATTAGTAGTTTTTCTCTTTCGACGTGTGTTTAAAAGTTAAATTTAAATCCTATGTGAATAAATGAAAAACTTCTGTTTGTGCCTTCGCAAATACGAAATATTCTTTCCAAAATTCATTGGGGAATTGCAAATATTAATTATGACTATGGAATGTGATAAAAGTATTCTCTTTTAAGAAAGTGACTTTCACTGTTAAATCCAAAACTTCAAAGAGAAAATTAAAGTCATTCTTGGAAGGGCAAATGTCTTTAACATTGTTTAAAAAGTAAATACTACCCCAGAAAATGTCAATTTTAACTCTGGAATTGCTATGAATACTTACGTTTTCAAAATGATTTCCACAGTTAAATATAAATACTGTGTGAGCAAAGGAAATATCCTACCTGAGCCGTCGCATATACTGAATGCGTGTTCCAAAAAATTTATTCCGGAACAACAAATAATAATTTTGTTTCTGAAATTAAATAAGACAATCTTTCTTTTAGTACTGTAATTCGCATATAAATTCTAAACCTGAGTGAATAATCAGAACTCGTGCTTGTGCCTTCGAGAATTGTTTATATTATTACAAAATCAATCATTCGGGAATAAAAAATACTTTATCCGACTCTGGCATACTTATAAGAGTTCTTTTCTGTCGAAGTGTTTTTCACAGTTAAATCCATATCCTGTGTGAACAAAAGAAAAGCTTCTATTTGTGCGTTCGTAAGTGCGAAATATTTTATCGATAATTCATTCGGGAATAGAATATATTATTAATGCACTGAATTAAAACGAGTATTTTCTTTTTTATAAATGAGTTTCACAGTTAAATCCAAAACCAATGTCAGAATAAGACAACCATATACCGCACATGTTAAACATTAGTTAAACAAACTATCAGTGAAACAACCAAAATATACCGATTTGACTTTTTATTTTAATGAATGTATTTTCCTTTTCGAAGTAAGTTTAATCGCTTAATTCAAATCAATGTTTGATTACAGAATAATTCCTGCTTGTGTATACGCCTATGTAAAAATATTTCTTCGAAAAAAAACGTTCGGGAACAGCCAATTTTAATGTTGACTCAGGAATATACTTAGATAATTAGCATAATCGAAATAAGTTTCGCAGTCAAATTAAAAACCTTAATAAACAATAAAAATTATCGGGATCTAAAAATATTAATTAAGAATCTGGAAACGACATTGATTATTTTTCTACCCAAAGACATTTCCACAGTTTAATCCAAAACCTATATGAGAAAATAAACGTCGTCCCTTTGCGGGGGCATGTTTTATAGCATGTTTAAAAAATTCATGCTCGAAGAGAAAATATTACTTTTGACACTCGAATTAAATTGGCACATGTCAAATATTTTTTTCGACAATTCTATCGGGAATAGCAAACATTTATTATGACAATAAATTAAAAAGAGTATATATCTTTTCGAAATGAGTTTTACAGTTCAATTCAAAACCTGTTTGAGTAAATAAAAGTCTTACTTTTTCGTGATTCTGAGTTAAAACATTGTTACAAAGTAAAAGCTAGACCAGAAAATGAATATTTATACTCTGGCGTAGAATAAGTACACTTACCTTGTGAAGAAATTTTCATAGTTAAATATAAATCCAGCATGAGCAATGGGAATTTCCTACTTGTTTCTTCGCAGGAGATGAATATTTGTTCCAAAAAATTTATTCGTGTACAACAAATATTCATTTTGTTTATGAAATTAGATAAGAATGTATTCCATTCAAAAGTGTAATTCGCAGTTAAATTCTAAACCTGATTGGAAAATGAGAACTCGTCCTTGTGCCATCGCATAGTTTAGACATTAGTTTTTAAAAAATTCATATGGAAACGAATAATATTAAATATGACTTTAGAAATTTATTAGTAGGTTTTCGATTTCGACGTGTGTTTAAACGTTAAACTTAAATCCTATCTGAATAAAAGAAAAACTTCTGTTTGTGCCTTCGCACATGCGAAATATTCTTTCCAAAATTCATTGGGGAATTGCAAATATTAATTATGACTATGGAATGTGATAAAACTATTCTCTTTTACGAAGTTACTTTCCCTGTTAAATCCAAAACTTCTAAGGGAAAATTAAAGTCATTCTAGGAAGGGCAAATGTCTTTAACATTATTTAAAAAGTATATACTACCCCAGAAAATGTCAATTTTAACTCTGGAATTGCTATGAATACTTACGTTTTCAAAATGATTTCCACAGTTAAATATAAATACTGTGTGTGCAAAGGAAATATCCTACCTGAGCCGTCACATATACTGAATGCGTGTTATCAAAAATTTATTCCGGAACAACAAATATTAATTTTGTTTCTGAAATTAAATAAGAAAATCTTTCTTTTAGTAGTGTAAAACGCAAACAAATTTTAAACCTGAGCGGATAATCAGAACTCGTGCTTGTGCCTTCGATAATTGTTTATATTATTACAAAATCAATCATTCGGGAATAAAAAATACTTTATCAGACTCTGGCATGCTTATAAGAGTTCTTTTCTGTCGAAGTGTTTTTCACAGTTAAATCCTAATCCTGTGTGAACAAAAGAAAAGCTTCTTTTTGTTCGTTCGTAAGTGCGAAATATTTTATCGATAATTCATTCGGGAATAGAATATATTATTAATACACTGAATTAAAACGAGTATTTTCTTTTTTATAAATGAGTTTCACAGTTAAATCCAAAACCAATGTCAGAATAAGACAACCATATACCGCACATGTTAAACATTAGTTAAACAAACTGTCAGTGGAACAACCAAAATATACCGATTTGACTTTTTATGTTAATGAATGTATTTTCCTTTTCGAAGTAAGTTTATTTGCTTAATACAAATCAAAGTTTGAGTACAGAAAAATTCCTGCTTGTGTATACGCCTATGTAAAAATATTTCTTCGAAAAAAATCGTTCGGGAATAGCCAATTTTAATGTTGACTCAGGAATATACTTAGATAATTAGCATAATCGAAAAAAGTTTCGCAGTCAAATTAAAAAACTTAATAAACAATAAAAATTATCGGGATCTAAAGATATTTATTAAGAATCTTGAAACGACATAGATTATTTTTCTACCCAAAGACAGTTCCACAGTTGAATCCAAAACCTATATGAGAAAATAAACGTCGTCTCTTTGCGGGGGCATGTTTTATAGCATGTTTAAAAAATTCATGCTCGAAGAGAAAATATTACTTTTGACACTCGAATTAAATTGGCACATGCCAAATATTCTTTTCGACAATTCTATCGGGAATAGCAAATATTTATTATGACAATGAATTAAAAAGAGTATATTTCTTTTCGAAATGAGTTTTACAGTTCAATTCAAAACCTGTTTGAGTAAATAAAAGTCTTACTTTTTCTTGATTCTGAGTTAAAACATTGTAACAAAGTAAATGCTAGACCAGAAAGTGAATATTTATACTCTGGCGTAGAATAAGAATACTTACCTTGTGAAGTAATTTTCATAGTTAAATATACATCCCGCGTGAGCAATGGGAATTTTCTACTTGTGTCTTCGCAGGAGATGAATATTTGTCCAAAAATATTTATTCGGGTACAACAAATATTCATTTTGTTTATGAAATTAGATAAGTATGTATTCCATTCAAAAGTGTAATTCGCAGTTAAATTCTAAACCTGATTGGAAAATGAGAACTCGTCCTTGTGCCATCGCATAGTTTAGTCTTTAGTTTTTAAAAAATTCATAAGGAAACGAATAATATTAAATATGACTCTGGAATTTTATTAGTAGTTTTTCTCTTTCGACGTGTGTTTAAAAGTTAAATTGAAATCCTATCTGAATAAAAGAAAAACTTCTGTTTGTGCCTTCGCACATGAGAAATATTCTTTCCAAAATTCATTGGGGAATTGCAAATATTAATTATGACTATGGAATGTGATAAAACTATTCTCTTTTACGAAGTGACTTTCACTGTTAAATCCAAAACCTCTAAGAGAAAATTAAAGTCATTCTTGGAAGGGCAAATGTCTTTAACATTGTAAAAAAAGTAAATACTACCCCAGAAAATGTCAATTTTAACCTTGGAATTGCTATGAATACTTACGTTTTCAAAATGATTTCCACAGTTAAATATAAATAATGTGTGAGCAAAGGAAATATTCAACCTGAGCCGTCGCATATACTGAATGCGTGTTCCAAAAAATTTATTCCGGAACAACAAATATTCATTTTGTTTCTAAAATTAAATAGGAATGAATTCCTTTCTGAAAGTATATGTTTCTGAAATTAAATAAGAAAATCTTTCTTTTTTTAGTGTTAAACGCTAACAAATTTTAAACCTGAGTGGATAATCAGAACTCGTGCTTGTGCCTTCGATAATTGTTTATATTATTACAAAATCAATCATTCGGGAATAAAAAATACTTTATCAGACTCTGGCATGCTTATAAGAGTTCTTTTCTGTCGAAGTGTTTTTCACAGTTAAATCCAAATCCTGTGTGAACAAAAGAAAACTTCTATTTGTGCGTTCGTAAGTGCGAAATATTTTATCGATAATTCATTCGGGAATAGCAAATATTATTATGACACTGAATTAAAAAGAGTATCTTCTTTTTTCCAAATGAGTTTCACAGTTAAATCCAAAACCAATGTCAGAATAAGAACCCAATATACCGCACATGTTAAACATTAGTTAAACAAATTATCTGTGGAACATACAATATACCGATTTGACTTTTTATTTTAATGAATGTATTTTCCTTATCGAAGTAAGTTTACTCGCTTAATACAAATCAAAGCGTGAGTACAGAAAAATTCCTGCTTGTGTATATGCCTATGTAAAAATATTTCTTCGAAAAAAATCGTTCGGGAAGAGCCAATTTTAATGTTGACTCAGGAATATACTTAGATAATTAGCATAATCGAAAAAAGTTTCGCAGTCAAATTAAAAAACTTAATAAACAATAAAAATTATCGGGATCTAAAAATATTAATTAAGAATCTGGAAACGACATAGATTATTTTTCTACACAAAGACAGTTCCACAGTTTAATCCAAAACCTATATGAGAAAATAAACGTCGTCCCATTGCGGGGGCATGTTTTATGGCAGGTTTAAAAAAATGCATGCTCGAAGAGAAAATATTACTTTTGACACTCGAATTAAATTGTCACATGCCAAATATTTTTTTCGACAATTCTATCGGGAATAGCAAATATTTCTTTTGACAATGAATTGAAAAGAGTATTTTTCTTTTCGAAATGAGTTTTACAGTTAAATTCAAAACCTGTTTGAGTAAATAAAAGTCTTACTTTTTCTTGATTCTGAGTTAAAACATTGTTACAAAATAAATGCTAGACCAGAAAGTGAATATTTATACTCTGGCGTAGAATAAGAATACTAACCTTGTGAAGTAATTTTCATAGTTAATAATAAATCCCGCGTGAGCAATGGGAATTTCCTACTTGTGTCTTCGCAGGAGATGAATATTTGTTCCAAAAAATTAATTCGGGTACAACAAATATTCATTTTGTTTCTGAAATTAGATAAGAATGTATTCCATTTAAAAGTGTAATTCGCAGTTAAATTCTAAACCTGATTTGAAAATGAGAACTCGTCCTTGTGCCATCGCATAGTTTAGACATTAGTTTTGAAAAAATTCATAAGGAAACGAATAATATTAAATATGACTCCGGAATTTTATTGGTAGTTTTTCTCTTTCGACGTGTGTTTAAAAGTTAAATTTTAATCCTATGTGAATAAAAGAAAAACTTCCATTTGTGACTTCGCACAAGAGAAATATTCTTTCCAAAATTCATTGGGGAATTGCAAATATTAATTATGACTATGGAATGTGATAAAACTATTTTCTTTTACGAAGTGACTTTCACTGTTAAATCCAAAACCTCTAAGAGAAAATTAAAGTCATTCTTGGAAGGGCAAATGTCTTTAACATTATTTAAAAAGTAAATACTACCCCAGAAAATGTCAATTTTAACTCTGGAATTGCTATGAATACTTACGTTTTCAAAATGATTTCCACAGTTAAATATAAATACTGTGTGAGCAATGGAAATATCCTACCTGAGCCGTCGCATATACTGAATGCGTGTTACAAAAAATTTATTCCGGAACAACAAATATTAATTTTGTTTTTGAAATTAAATTAGACAATCTTTCTTTCAGTAGTGTAATTCGCATATAAATTCTCAACTGTGTGGATAAGCAGAACTCGTGCTTGTGCCTTCGATAATTGTTTATATTATTACAAAATAATTCATTCGGGAATAAAAAATACTTAATCAGACTCTGGCATAATTATAAGAGTTCTTTTCTATCGAAGTGTTTTTTACAGTTAATTCCAAATCCTGTGTGAACAAAAGAAAAACTTCTATTTCTGCGTTCGTAAGTGCGAAATATTTTATCGATAATTCATTCGGGAATAGAAAAAAATTATTATGACACTGAATTAAAAAGAGTATTTTCTTTTTTCCAAATGAGTTTCACAGTTAAATCCAAAACCAATGTCAGAATAAGAACCCAATATACCGCAAATGTTAAATATTAGTTAAATAAATTATCTGTGGAACATACAATATATTGAATTGACCTTTATTTTAATGAATGTATTTTCCTGTTCGAAGTAAGTTTATTCGCTTAATTCAAATCAAAGTTTGAGTACAGAAAATTTCCTGCCTGTGTATCCGCCTATGTATAAATATTTCTTCGAAAAAAGTCATTCGGGAAGAGCCAATTTTAATGTTGACTCAGGAATATACTTAGAAAATTAGCATAATCGAAATAAGTTTCGCAGTCAAATTAAATACCTTATTAAACAATAAAAATTATCGGGATCTAAAAATATTTATTAAGAATCTGGAAACGACGTAGATTATTTTTCTACCCAAAGATAGTTCCACAGTTTAATCCAAAACCTATATGAGAAAATAAACGTCGTCCCTTTGCTGGGGCATGTTTTATAGCATGTTTAAAATAATTCAAGCTCGAAGAGAAAATATTACTTTTGACACTCGAATTAAATTGGCACATGCCAAATACTTTTTTCGACAATTCTATCGGGAATAGCAAATATTTATTATGACAATGAATTAAAAAGAGTATTTTTCATTTCGAAATGAGTTTTTCAGTTCAATTCAATACCTGTTTGAGTAAATAAAAGTCTTACTTTTTCTTGATTCTGAGTTAAAACATTGTTACAAAGTAAATGCTAGACCAGGAAATGAATATTTATACTCTGGCGTAGAATAAGAATACTTACCTTGTGAAGTAATTTTCATAGTTAAATATGAATCCCGCGTGAGCAATGGGAATTTCCTATCTGTGTCTTCTCAGGAGATGAATATTTGTTCCAAAATATTTATTCGGGTACAACAAATATTCATTTTGTTTATGAAATTAGATAAGTATGTATTCCATTCAAAAGTTTAATTCGGAGTTAAATTCTAAACCTGATTGGAAAATGAGAACTCGTCCTTGTTCCATCGCATAGTTTAGACATTAGTTATTAAAAAATTCATATGGAAACGAATAATATTAAATATGACTCTGGAATTTTATTAGTAGTTTTTCCCTTTCGACGTGTGTTTAAAAGTTAAATTTAAATCCTATGTGAATAAAAGAAAACCTTCTGTTTGTGCCTTCGCACATGCGAAATATTCTTTCCAAAAGTCATTGGGGAATTGCAAATATTATTATGACTATGGAATGTGATAAAACTATTCTCTTTTACGAAGTGACTTTCACTGTCAAATCCAAAACCTCTAAGAGAAAATTAAAGTCATTCTTGGAAGGGCAAATGTTTTTAACATTGTTTAAAAAGTAAATACTACCCCAGAAAAGGTCAATTTTAACTCTGGAATTCCTATGAACACTTACGTTTTCAAAATGATTTCCACAGTTAAATATAAATACTGTGTGAGCAAAGGAAATATCCTACCTGATCCGTCGCAAATACTGAATGCGTGTTCCAAAAAATGTATTCCGGAACAACAAATATTAATTTTGTTTCTGAAATTAAATAAGACAATCTTTCTTTTAGTAGTGTAATTCGCACATAAATTCTAAACTGTGTGGATAATCAGAACTCGTGCTTGTGTCTTCGAAAATTGTTTATATTATTACAAAATAATTCATTCGGGAATAAAAAATACTTAATCAGACTCTGGCATGCTTATAAGAGTTCTTTTCTGTCGAAGTGTTTTTCACAGTTAAATCCAAATCCAGTGTGAACAAAGGAAAAGCTTCCTTTTGTGCGTTCGTAAGTGCGAAATATTTTATCGATAATTCATTCGGGAATAGCTAATATTATTATGACACTGAATTAAAAAGAGTATTTTCTTTTTTCCAGATGAGTTTCACAGTTAAATCCAAAACCAATGTGAGAATAAGACAACCATGGTGCGGGGGCAGACAATTCTATCGGGAATAGCTAATATTTATTATGACAATGAATTAAAAAGAGTATTTTTCATTTCGAAATGAGTTTTTCAGTTCAATTCAAAACCTGATTGAGTAAATAAAAGTCTTACTTTTTCTTGATTCTGAGTTAAAACATTGTTACAAAGTAAATGCTAGACCAGAAAATGAATATTTATACTCTGGCGTAGAATAAGAATACTTACCTTGTGAAGAAATTTTCATAGTTAAATATAAATCCCGCGTGAGCAATGGGAATTTTCTACTTGTGACTTCGAAGAAGTTGAATATTTGATACAAAATATTTATTCGGGTACAACAAATATTCATTTTGTTTATGAAATTAGATAAGAATGTATTCCATTCAAAAGTGTAATTCGCAGTTAAATTCTAAACCTGATTGGAAAATGAGAACACGTCCTTGTTCCATCGCATAGTTTAGACATTAGTTTTAAAAAAATTCATATGGAAACGAATAATATTAAATATGACTCTGGAACTTTAATAGTAGTTTTTCTCTTTCGACGTGTGTTTAAAAGTTAAATTTTAATCCTATGTGAATAAAAGAAAAACTTCTGTTTGTGCCTTCGCACATGCGAAATATTCTTTCAAAAAGTCATTGGGGAATTGCAAATATTAATTATGACTATGGAATGTGATAAAACTATTCTCTTTTACGAAGTGACTTTCACTGTTTAAACCAAAACCTCTAAGAGAAAATTAAAGTCATTCTTGGAAGGGCAAATGTCTTTAACATTGTAAAAAAAGTAAATACTACCCCAGAAAATGTCAATTTTAACTCTGGAATTCCTATGAATACTTACGTTTTCTAATGATTTCCACAGTTAAATATAAATACTGTGTGAGCAAAGGAAATATCCTACTTGAGCCGTCGCATATACTGAATGCGTGTTCCAAAAAATTTATTCCGGAACAACAAATATTAATTTTGTTTCTGAAATTAAATAAGACAATCTATCTTTTAAGAGTGTAATTCGCATATAAATTCTAAAATGAGTGGATAATCAGAACTCGTGCTTGTGCCTTCGATAATTGTTTATATTATTACAAAATAATTCATTCGGGAATAAAAAATACTTAATCAGACTCTGGCATACTATTAAGAGTTCTTTTCTGTCGAAGTGTTTTTCACAGTTAAATCCATATCCTGTGTGAACAAAAGAAAACTTCTATTTGTGCGTTCGTAAGTGCGAAATACTTTAACGATAATTCATTCGGGAATAGCAAATATTATTATGACACTGAATTAAAAAGAGTATCTTCTTTTTTCCAAATGAGTTTCACAGTTAAATCCAAAACCAATGTCAGAATAAGAACCCAATATACCGAAAATGTTAAACATTAGTTAAACAAATTATCTGTGGAACATACAATATAACGATTTGACTTTTTATTTTAATGAATGTATTTTCCTTTTCGAAGTAAGTTTATTCGCTTAATACAAATCAAAGTTTGAGTACAGAAAATTTCCTGCCTGTGTATACGCCTATGTATAAATATTTCTTCGAAAAAAATCGTTCGGGAACAGCCAATTTTAATGTTGACTCAGGAATATACTTAGATAATTAGTATAATCGAAATAAGTTTCGCAGTCAAATTAAAAACCTTATTAAACAATAAAAATTATCGGGATCTAAAAATATTTATTAAGAATCTGGAAACGACATAGATTATTTTTCTACCCAAAGACAGTTCCAAAGTTTAATCCAAAACCTATATGAGAAAATAAACGTCGTCCCTTTGCGGGGGCATGTTTTATAGCATGTTTAAAAAAATTCAAGCTCGAAGAGAAAATATTACTTTTGAAATTCGAATTAAATTGGCACATGCCAAATATTTTTCTCGACAATTCTATCGGGAATAGCAAATATTTATTATGACAATGAATTAAAAAGAGTATATTTCTTTTCGAAATGAGTTTTTCAGTTCAATTCAAAACCTGTTTGAGTAAATAAAAGTCTTACTTTTTCTTGATTCTGAGTTAAAACATTGTTACAAAGTAAATGCTAGACCAGAAAATGAATATTTATACTCTGGCGTAGAATAAGAATACTTACCTTGTGAAGAAATTTTCGTAGTTAAATATAAATCCCGCGTGAGCAATGGGAATTTTCTACTTGTGACTTCGCAGAAGTTGAATATTTGTTCCAAAATATTTATTCGGGTACAACAAATATTCATTTTGTTTATGAAATTAGATAAGAATGTATTCCATTCAAAAGTGTAATTCGCAGTTAAATTCTAAACCTGATTGGAAAATAGAACACGTCCTTGTTCCATCGCATAGTTTAGGCATTAGTTTTTAAAAAATTCATATGGAAACGAATAATATTAAATATGACTCTGGAACTTTAATAGTAGTTTTTCTCTTTCGACGTTTGTTTAAAAGTTAAATATTAATCCTATGTGAATAAAAGAAAAACTTCTGTTTGTGCCTTCGCACATGCGAAATATTCTTTCAAAAAGTCATTGGGGAATTGCAAATATTAATTATGAATATGGAATGTGTAAAAACTATTCTCTTTTACGAAGTGACTTTCACTGTTTAAACCAAAACCTCTAAGAGAAAATTAAAGTCACTCTTGGAAGGGCAAATGTCTTTAACATTGTAAAAACGTTAATACTACCCCAGAAAATGTCAATTTTAACTCTGGAATTCCTATGAATACTTACGTTTTCTAATGATTTCCACAGTTAAATATAAATACTGTGTGACCAAAGGAAATATCCTACCTGAGCCGTCGCATATACTGAATGCGTGTTCCAAAAAATTTATTCCGGAACAACAAATATTAATTTTGTTTCTGAAATTAAATAAGACAATCTATCTTTTAAGAGTGTAATTCGCATATAAATTCTAAACCTGAGTGGATAATCAGAACTCGTGCTTGTGCCTTCGATAATTGTTTATATTATTACAAAATAATTCATTCGGGAATAAAAAATACTTTATCAGACTCTGGCATACTATTAAGAGTTCTTTTCTGTCGAAGTGTTTTTCACAGTTAAATCCAAATCCTGTGTGAACAAAAGAAAACTTCTATTTGTGCGTTCGTAAGTGCGAAATATTTTATCGATAATTCATTCGGGAATAGCAAATATTATTATGACACTGAATTAAAAAGAGTATCTTCTTTTTTCCAAATGAGTTTCACAGTTAAATCCAAAACCAATATCAGAATAAGAACCCAATATACCGCACATGTTAAACATTAGTTAAACAAATTATCTGTGGAACATACAATATACCGATTTGACTTTTTATTTTAATGAATGTATTTTCCTTTTCAAAGTAAGTTTATTCGCTTAATACAAATCAAAGTTTGAGTACAGAAAAATTCCTGCTTGTGTATACGCCTATGTATAAATATTTCTTCGAAAAAAGTCATTCGGGAAGATCCAATTTTAATGTTGAGTCAGGAATATACTTAGAAAATTAGCATAATCGAAATAAGTTTCGCAGTCAAATTAAAAACCTTATTAAACAATAAAAATTATCGGGATCTAAAAATATTTATTAAGAATCTGGAAACGACGTAGATTATTTTTCTACCCAAAGATAGTTCCACAGTTTAATCCAAAACCTATATGAGAAAATAACGTCGTCCCTTTGCGGCGGCATGTTTTATAGCATGTTTAAAATAATTCAAGCTCGAAGAGAAAATATTACTTTTGACACTCGAATTAAATTGGCACATGCCAATTATTTTTTTCGACATTTCTATCGGGAATAGCAAATATTTATTATGACAATGAATTAAAAAGAGTATTTTTCATTTCGAAATGAGTTTTTCAGTTCAATTCAAAACCTGTTTGAGTAAATAAAAGTCTTACTTTTTCTTGATTCTGAGTTAAAACATTGTTACAAAGTAAATGCTAGACCAGAAAATGAATATTTATACTCTGGCGTAGAATAAGAATACTTACCTTGTGAAGTAATTTTCATAGTTAAATATTAATCCCGCGTGAGCAATGGGAATTTCCTATCTGTGTCTTCTCAGGAGATGAATATTTGTTCCAAAATATTTATTCGGGTACAACAAATTTCATTTTGTTTATGAAATTAGATAAGTATGTATTCCATTCAAAAGTGTAATTCACAGTTAAATTCTAAACCTGATTGGAAAATGAGAACTCGTCCTTGTTCCATCGCATAGTTTAGACATTAGTTATTAAAAAATTCATATGGAAACGAATAATATTAAATATGACTCTGGAATTTTATTAGTAGTTTTTCTCTTTCGACGTGTGTTTAAAAGTTAAATTTAAATCCTATGTGAATAAAGAAAACCTTCTGTTTGTATCTTCGCACATGCGAAATATTCTTTCCAAAAGTCATTGGGGAATTGCAAATATTAATTATGACTATGGAATGTGATAAAACTATTCTCTTTTACGAAGTGACTTTCACTGTTTAAACCAAAACCTCTAAGAGAAAATTAAAGTCATTCTTGGAAGGGCAAATGTTTTTAACATTGTTTAAAAAGTAAATACTACCCAGAAAAGGTCAATTTTAACTCTGGAATTCCTATGATCACTTACGTTTTCAAAATGATTTCCACAGTTAAATATAAATACTGTGTGAGCAAAGGAAATATCCTACCTGATCCGTCGCAAATACTGAATGCGTGTTCCAAAAAATTTATTCCGGAACAACAAATATTAATTTTGTTTCTGAAATTGAATAAGACAATCTTTCTTTTAGTAGTGTAATTCGCATATAAATTCTAAACTGTGTGGATAATCAGAACTCGTGCTTGTGTCTTCGATAATTGTTTATATTATTACAAAATAATTCATTCGGGAATAAAAAATACTTAATCAGACTCTGGCATGCTTATAAGAGTTCTTTTCTGTCGAAGTGTTTTTCACAGTTAAATCCAAATCCAGTGTGAACAAAAGAAAAGCTTCCTTTTGTGCGTTCGTAAGTGCGAAATATTTTATCGATAATTCATTCGGGAATAGCAAATATTATTATAACACTGAATTAAAAATAGTATTTTCTTTTTTCCAGATGAGTTTCACAGTTAAATCCAAAACCAATGTGAGAATAAGACAACCATGGTGCGGGGGCAGACAATTCTATCGGGAATAGCAAATATTTATTATGACAATGAATTAAAAAGAGTATTTTTCTTTTCGAAATGAGTTTTTCAGTTCAATTCAAAACCTGTTTGAGTAAATAAAAGTCTTACTTTTTCTTGATTCTGAGTTAAAACATTGTTACAAAGTAAATGCTAGACCAGAATGTGAATATTTATACTCTGGCGTAGAATAAGAATACTAACCTTGTGAAGTAATTTTCATAGATAATAATAAATCCCGCGTGAGCAATGGGAATTTCCTACTTGTGTCTTCGCAGGAGATGAATATTTGTTCCAAAATATTTATTCGGGTACTACAAATATTCATTTTGTTTCTGAAATTAGTAAAGAATGTATTTCATTCAAAAGTGTAATTCGCAGTTAAATTCTAAGCCTGATTGGAAAATGAGAACTCGTCCTTGTGCCATCGCATAGTTTAGACATTAGTTTATAAAAAATTCATATGGAAACGAATAATATTAAATATGACTCTGGAATTTTATTAGTAGTTTTCTCTTTCGACGTGTGTTTAAAAGTTAGATTTAAATCCTATGTGAATAAAAGAAAAACTTCTGTTTGTGCCTTCGCACATGCAAAATATTCTTTCCAAAATTCATTGGAGAATTGCAAATATTAATTTTGACTAAGGAATGTGATAAAAAAAAATCTCTTTTAAGAAGTGACATTCACTGTTAAATCCAAAACCTCTAAGAGAAAATAATAACATTCTTGGAAGGGCAAATGTCTTTAACATTGTTTAAAAAGTAAATACTACCCCAGAAAATGTCAATTTTAACTCTGGAATTGATATGAATACTTACGTTTTCAAAATGATTTCCACAGTTAAATATAAATACTGTGTGAGCAAAGGAAATATCCTACCTGAGCCGTCGCATATACTGAATGCGTGTTCCAAAAAATTTATTCCGGAACAACAAATATTAATTTTGTTTCTGAAATTAAATAAGACAATCTATCTTTTAAGAGTGTAATTCGCATATAAATTCTAAACCTGAGTGGATAATCAGAACTCGTGCTTGTGCCTTCGATAATTGTTTATATTATTACAAAATAAATCATTCGGGAATAAAAAATAATTAATCAGACTCTGGAATACTATTAAGAGTTCTTTTCTGTCGAAGTGTTTTTCACAGTTAAATCCATATCCTGTGTGAACAAAAGAAAACTTCTATTTGTGCGTTCGTAAGTGCGAAATACTTTAACGATAATTCATTCGGGAATAGCAAATATTATTATGACACTGAATTAAAAAGAGTATCTTCTTTTTTCCAAATGAGTTTCACAGTTAAATCCAAAACCAATGTCAGAATAAGAACCCAATATACCGCACATGTTAAACATTAGTTAAACAAATTATCTGTGGAACATACAATATAACGATTTGACTTTTTATTTTAATGAATGTATTTTCCTTTTCGAAGTAAGTTTATTCGCTTAATACAAATCAAAGTTTGAGTACAGAAAATTTCCTGCCTGTGTATACGCCTATGTATAAATATTTCTTCGAAAAAAATCGTTCGGGAACAGCCAATTTTAATGTTGACTCAGGAATATACTTAGATAATTAGCATAATCGAAATAAGTTTCGCAGTCGAATTAAAAACCTTATTAAACAATAACAATTATCGGGATCTAAAAATATTTATTAAGAATCTGGAAACGACATAGATTATTTTTCTACCCAAAGACAGTTCCACAGTTTAATCCAAAACCTATATGAGAAAATAAACGTCGTCCCTTTGCGGGGGCATGTTTTATAGCATGTTTAAAAAAATTCAAGCTCGAAGAGAAAATATTACTTTTGAAATTCGAATTAAATTGGCACATGCCAAATATTTTTTTCGACAATTCTATCGGGAATAGCAAATATTTATCATGACAATGAATTAAAAAGAGTATTTTTCTTTTCGAAATGAGTTTTTCAGTTCAATTCAAAACCTGTTTGAGTAAATAAAAGTCTTACTTTTTCTTGATTCTGAGTTAAAACATTGTTACAAAGTAAATGCTAGACCAGAATGTGAATATTTATACTCTGGCGTAGAATAAGAATACTAACCTTGTGAAGTAATTTTCATAGATAATAATAAATCCCGCGTGAGCAATGGGAATTTCCTACTTGTGTCTTCGCAGGAGATGAATATTTGTTCCAAAATATTTATTCGGGTACTACAAATATTCATTTTGTTTCTGAAATTAGTAAAGAATGTATTTCATTCAAAAGTGTAATTCGCAGTTAAATTCTAAGCCTGATTGGAAAATGAGAACTCGTCCTTGTGCCATCGCATAGTTTAGACATTAGTTTATAAAAAATTCATATGGAAACGAATAATATTAAATATGACTCTGGAATTTTATTAGTAGTTTTCTCTTTCGACGTGTGTTTAAAAGTTAGATTTAAATCCTATGTGAATAAAAGAAAAACTTCTGTTTGTGCCTTCGCACATGCAAAATATTCTTTCCAAAATTCATTGGAGAATTGCAAATATTAATTTTGACTAAGGAATGTGATAAAAAAAAATCTCTTTTAAGAAGTGACATTCACTGTTAAATCCAAAACCTCTAAGAGAAAATAATAACATTCTTGGAAGGGCAAATGTCTTTAACATTGTTTAAAAAGTAAATACTACCCCAGAAAATGTCAATTTTAACTCTGGAATTGATATGAATACTTACGTTTTCAAAATGATTTCCACAGTTAAATATAAATACTGTGTGAGCAAAGGAAATATCCTACCTGAGCCGTCGCATATACTGAATGCGTGTTCCAAAAAATTTATTCCGGAACAACAAATATTAATTTTGTTTCTGAAATTAAATAAGACAATCTATCTTTTAAGAGTGTAATTCGCATATAAATTCTAAACCTGAGTGGATAATCAGAACTCGTGCTTGTGCCTTCGATAATTGTTTATATTATAACAAAATAAATCATTCGGGAATAAAAAATAATTAATCAGACTCTGGAATACTATTAAGAGTTCTTTTCTGTCGAAGTGTTTTTCACAGTTAAATCCATATCCTGTGTGAACAAAAGAAAACTTCTATTTGTGCGTTCGTAAGTGCGAAATACTTTAACGATAATTCATTCGGGAATAGCAAATATTATTATGACACTGAATTAAAAAGAGTATCTTCTTTTTTCCAAATGAGTTTCACAGTTAAATCCAAAACCAATGTCAGAATAAGAACCCAATATACCGCACATGTTAAACATTAGTTAAACAAATTATCTGTGGAACATACAATATAACGATTTGACTTTTTATTTTAATGAATGTATTTTCCTTTTCGAAGTAAGTTTATTCGCTTAATACAAATCAAAGTTTGAGTACAGAAAATTTCCTGCCTGTTTATACGCCTATGTATAAATATTTCTTCGACAAAAATCGTTCGGGAACAGCCAATTTTAATGTTGACTCAGGAATATACTTAGATAATTAGCATAATCGAAATAAGTTTCGCAGTCAAATTAAATACCTTAATAAACAATAAATATTATCGGGATCTAAAAATATTTATTAAGAATCTGGAAACGACATAGATTATTTTTCTACCCAAAGACAGTTCCACAGTTTAATCCAAAACCTATATGAGAAAATAAACGTCGTCCCTTTGCGGGGGCATGTTTTATAGCATGTTTAAAATAATTCAAGCTCGAAGAGAAAATATTACTTTTGACACTCGAATTAAATTGGCACATGCCAAATATTTTTTTCGACAATTCTATCGGGAATAGCAAATATTTATTATGACAATGAATTAAAAAGAGTATTTTTCTTTTCGAAATGAGTTTTTCAGTTCAATTCAAAACCTGTTTGAGTAAATAAAAGTCTTACTTTTTCTTGATTCTGAGTTAAAACATTGTTACAAAGTAAATGCTAGACCAGAAAATGAATATTTATACTCTGGCGTAGAATAAGAATACTTACCTTGTGAAGTAATTTTCATAGTTAAATATAAATCCCGCGTGAGCAATGGGAATTTCCTACCTGTGTCTTCTCAGGAGATGAATATTTGTTCCAAAATATTTATTCGGGTACAACAAATATTCATTTTGTTTATGAAATTAGATAAGTATGTATTCCATTCAAAAGTGTAATTCGCAGTTAAATTCTAAACCTGATTGGAAAATGAGAACTCGTCCTTGTTCCATCGCATAGTTTAGGCATAAGTTTTTAAAAAATTCATATGGAAACGAATAATATTAAATATGACTCTGGAACTTTAATAGTAGTTTTACTCTTTCGACGTGTGTTTAAAAGTTAAATATTAATCCTATGTGAATAAAAGAAAAACTTCTGTTTGTGCCTTCGCACATGCGAAATATTCTTTCAAAAAGTCATTGGGGAATTGCAAATATTAATTATGAATATGGAATGTGATAAAACTATTCTCTTTTACGAAGTGACTTTCACTGTTAAATCCAAAACCTCTAAGAGAAAATTAAAGTCATTCTTGGAAGGGCAAATGTCTTTAACATTGTAAAAACGTAAATACTACCCCAGAAAATGTCAATTTTAACTCTGGAATTCCTATGAATACTTACGTTTTCTAATGATTTCCACAGTTAAATATAAATACTGTGTGAGCAAAGGAAATATCCTGCCTGAGCCGTCGCATATACTGAATGCGTGTTCCAAAAAATTTATTCCGGAACAACAAATATTAATTTTGTTTCTGAAATTAAATAAGACAATCTATCTTTTAAGAGTGTAATTCGCATATAAATTCTAAACCTGAGTGGATAATCAGAACTCGTGCTTGTGCCTTCGATAATTGTTTATATTATTACAAAATAATTCATTCGGGAATAAAAAATACTTAATCAGACTCTGGCATACTATTAAGAGTTCTTTTCTGTCGAAGTGTTTTTCACAGTTAAATCCAAATCCTGTGTGAACAAAAGAAAACTTCTATTTGTGCGTTCGTAAGTGCGAAATATTTTATCGATAATTCATTCGGGAATAGCAAATATTATTATGACACTGAATTAAAAAGAGTATCTTCTTTTTTCCAAATGAGTTTCACAGTTAAATCCAAAACCAATGTCAGAATAAGAACCCAATATACCGCACATGTTAAACATTAGTTAAACAAATTATCTGTGGAACATACAATATACCGATTTGACTTTTTATTTTAATGAATGTATTTTCCTTTTCGAAGTAAGTTTATTCGCTTAATACAAATCAAAGTTTGAGTACAGAAAAATTCCTGCTTGTGTATACGCCTATGTATAAATATTTCTTCGAAAAAAGTCATTCGGGAAGAGCCAATTTTAATGTTGACTCAGGAATATACTTAGAAAATTAGCATAATCGAAATAAGTTTCGCAATCAAATTAAATACCTTATTAAACAATAAATATTATCGGGATCTAAAAATATTTATTAAGAATCTGGAAACGACATAGATTATTTTTCTACCCAAAGACATTTCCACAGTTTAATCCAAAACCTATATGAGAAAATAAACGTCGTCCCTTTGCGGGGGCATGTTTTATAGCATGTTTAAAAAAATTCAAGCTCGAAGAGAAAATATTACTTTTGACACTCGAATTAAATTGGCACATGCCAAATATTTTTTTCGACAATTCTATCGGGAATAGCAAATATTTATCATGACAATGAATTAAAAAGAGTATTTTTCTTTTCGAAATGAGTTTTTCAGTTCAATTCAAAACCTGTTTGAGTAAATAAAAGTCTTACTTTTTCTTGATTCTGAGTTAAAACATTGTTACAAAGTAAATGCTAGACCAGAATGTGAATATTTATACTCTGGCGTAGAATAAGAATACTAACCTTGTGAAGTAATTTTCATAGATAATAATAAATCCCGCGTGAGCAATGGGAATTTCCTACTTGTGTCTTCGCAGGAGATGAATATTTGTTCCAAAATATTTATTCGGGTACTACAAATATTCATTTTGTTTCTGAAATTAGTAAAGAATGTATTTCATTCAAAAGTGTAATTCGCAGTTAAATTCTAAGCCTGATTGGAAAATGAGAACTCGTCCTTGTGCCATCGCATAGTTTAGACATTAGTTTATAAAAAATTCATATGGAAACGAATAATATTAAATATGACTCTGGAATTTTATTAGTAGTTTTCTCTTTCGACGTGTGTTTAAAAGTTAGATTTAAATCCTATGTGAATAAAAGAAAAACTTCTGTTTGTGCCTTCGCACATGCAAAATATTCTTTCCAAAATTCATTGGAGAATTGCAAATATTAATTTTGACTAAGGAATGTGATAAAAAAAAATCTCTTTTAAGAAGTGACATTCACTGTTAAATCCAAAACCTCTAAGAGAAAATAATAACATTCTTGGAAGGGCAAATGTCTTTAACATTGTTTAAAAAGTAAATACTACCCCAGAAAATGTCAATTTTAACTCTGGAATTGATATGAATACTTACGTTTTCAAAATGATTTCCACAGTTAAATATAAATACTGTGTGAGCAAAGGAAATATCCTACCTGAGCCGTCGCATATACTGAATGCGTGTTCCAAAAAATTTATTCCGGAACAACAAATATTAATTTTGTTTCTGAAATTAAATAAGACAATCTATCTTTTAAGAGTGTAATTCGCATATAAATTCTAAACCTGAGTGGATAATCAGAACTCGTGCTTGTGCCTTCGATAATTGTTTATATTATAACAAAATAAATCATTCGGGAATAAAAAATAATTAATCAGACTCTGGAATACTATTAAGAGTTCTTTTCTGTCGAAGTGTTTTTCACAGTTAAATCCATATCCTGTGTGAACAAAAGAAAACTTCTATTTGTGCGTTCGTAAGTGCGAAATACTTTAACGATAATTCATTCGGGAATAGCAAATATTATTATGACACTGAATTAAAAAGAGTATCTTCTTTTTTCCAAATGAGTTTCACAGTTAAATCCAAAACCAATGTCAGAATAAGAACCCAATATACCGCACATGTTAAACATTAGTTAAACAAATTATCTGTGGAACATACAATATAACGATTTGACTTTTTATTTTAATGAATGTATTTTCCTTTTCGAAGTAAGTTTATTCGCTTAATACAAATCAAAGTTTGAGTACAGAAAATTTCCTGCCTGTTTATACGCCTATGTATAAATATTTCTTCGACAAAAATCGTTCGGGAACAGCCAATTTTAATGTTGACTCAGGAATATACTTAGATAATTAGCATAATCGAAATAAGTTTCGCAGTCAAATTAAATACCTTAATAAACAATAAATATTATCGGGATCTAAAAATATTTATTAAGAATCTGGAAACGACATAGATTATTTTTCTACCCAAAGACAGTTCCACAGTTTAATCCAAAACCTATATGAGAAAATAAACGTCGTCCCTTTGCGGGGGCATGTTTTATAGCATGTTTAAAATAATTCAAGCTCGAAGAGAAAATATTACTTTTGACACTCGAATTAAATTGGCACATGCCAAATATTTTTTTCGACAATTCTATCGGGAATAGCAAATATTTATTATGACAATGAATTAAAAAGAGTATTTTTCTTTTCGAAATGAGTTTTTCAGTTCAATTCAAAACCTGTTTGAGTAAATAAAAGTCTTACTTTTTCTTGATTCTGAGTTAAAACATTGTTACAAAGTAAATGCTAGACCAGAAAATGAATATTTATACTCTGGCGTAGAATAAGAATACTTACCTTGTGAAGTAATTTTCATAGTTAAATATAAATCCCGCGTGAGCAATGGGAATTTCCTACCTGTGTCTTCTCAGGAGATGAATATTTGTTCCAAAATATTTATTCGGGTACAACAAATATTCATTTTGTTTATGAAATTAGATAAGTATGTATTCCATTCAAAAGTGTAATTCGCAGTTAAATTCTAAACCTGATTGGAAAATGAGAACTCGTCCTTGTTCCATCGCATAGTTTAGGCATAAGTTTTTAAAAAATTCATATGGAAACGAATAATATTAAATATGACTCTGGAACTTTAATAGTAGTTTTACTCTTTCGACGTGTGTTTAAAAGTTAAATATTAATCCTATGTGAATAAAAGAAAAACTTCTGTTTGTGCCTTCGCACATGCGAAATATTCTTTCAAAAAGTCATTGGGGAATTGCAAATATTAATTATGAATATGGAATGTGATAAAACTATTCTCTTTTACGAAGTGACTTTCACTGTTAAATCCAAAACCTCTAAGAGAAAATTAAAGTCATTCTTGGAAGGGCAAATGTCTTTAACATTGTAAAAACGTAAATACTACCCCAGAAAATGTCAATTTTAACTCTGGAATTCCTATGAATACTTACGTTTTCTAATGATTTCCACAGTTAAATATAAATACTGTGTGAGCAAAGGAAATATCCTGCCTGAGCCGTCGCATATACTGAATGCGTGTTCCAAAAAATTTATTCCGGAACAACAAATATTAATTTTGTTTCTGAAATTAAATAAGACAATCTATCTTTTAAGAGTGTAATTCGCATATAAATTCTAAACCTGAGTGGATAATCAGAACTCGTGCTTGTGCCTTCGATAATTGTTTATATTATTACAAAATAATTCATTCGGGAATAAAAAATACTTAATCAGACTCTGGCATACTATTAAGAGTTCTTTTCTGTCGAAGTGTTTTTCACAGTTAAATCCAAATCCTGTGTGAACAAAAGAAAACTTCTATTTGTGCGTTCGTAAGTGCGAAATATTTTATCGATAATTCATTCGGGAATAGCAAATATTATTATGACACTGAATTAAAAAGAGTATCTTCTTTTTTCCAAATGAGTTTCACAGTTAAATCCAAAACCAATGTCAGAATAAGAACCCAATATACCGCACATGTTAAACATTAGTTAAACAAATTATCTGTGGAACATACAATATACCGATTTGACTTTTTATTTTAATGAATGTATTTTCCTTTTCGAAGTAAGTTTATTCGCTTAATACAAATCAAAGTTTGAGTACAGAAAAATTCCTGCTTGTGTATACGCCTATGTATAAATATTTCTTCGAAAAAAGTCATTCGGGAAGAGCCAATTTTAATGTTGACTCAGGAATATACTTAGAAAATTAGCATAATCGAAATAAGTTTCGCAATCAAATTAAATACCTTATTAAACAATAAATATTATCGGGATCTAAAAATATTTATTAAGAATCTGGAAACGACATAGATTATTTTTCTACCCAAAGACATTTCCACAGTTTAATCCAAAACCTATATGAGAAAATAAACGTCGTCCCTTTGCGGGGGCATGTTTTATAGCATGTTTAAAAAAATTCAAGCTCGAAGAGAAAATATTACTTTTGACACTCGAATTAAATTGGCACATGCCAAATATTTTTTTCGACAATTCTATCGGGAATAGCAAATATTTATCATGACAATGAATTAAAAAGAGTATTTTTCTTTTCGAAATGAGTTTTTCAGTTCAATTCAAAACCTGTTTGAGTAAATAAAAGTCTTACTTTTTCTTGATTCTGAGTTAAAACATTGTTACAAAGTAAATGCTAGACCAGAAAATGAATATTTATACTCTGGCGTAGAATAAGAATACTAACCTTGTGAAGTAATTTTCATAGATAATAATAAATCCCGCGTGAGCAATGGGAATTTCCTACTTGTGTCTTCGCAGGAGATGAATATTTGTTCCAAAATATTTATTCGGGTACAACAAATATTCATTTTGTTTATAAAATTAGATAAGTATGTATTCCATTCAAAAGTGTAATTCGCAGTTAAATTCTAAACCTGATTGGAAAATAGAACACGTCCTTGTTCCATCGCATAGTTTAGACATTAGTTTTTAAAAAAATTCATATGGAAACGAATAATATTAAATATGACTCTGGAATTTTATTAGTAGTTTTTCTCTTTCGACGTGTGTTTAAAAGTTAAATTTTAATCCTATGTGAATAAAAGAAAAACTTCTGTTTGTGCCTTCGCACATGCGAAATATTCTTTCAAAAAGTCATTGGGGAATTGCAAATATTAATTATGACTATGGAATGTGATAAAACTATTCTCTTTTACGAAGTGACTTTCACTGTTTAAACCAAAACCTCTAAGAGAAAATTAAAGTCATTCTTGGAAGGGCAAATGTCTTTAACATTGTAAAAAAAGTAAATACTACCCCAGAAAATGTCAATTTTAACTCTGGAATTCCTATGAATACTTACGTTTTCTAATGATTTCCACAGTTAAATATAAATACTGTGTGAGCAAAGGAAATATCCTACCTGATTCGTCGCATATACTGAATGCGTGTTCCAAAAAATTTATTCCGGAACAACAAATATTAATTTTGTTTCTGAAATTAAATAAGACAATCTATCTTTTAAGAGTGTAATTCGCATATAAATTCTAAACCAGAGTGGATAATCAGAACTCGTGCTTGTGCCTTCGATAAGTGTATATATTATTACAAAATAATTCATTCGGTAATAAAAAATACTTAATCAGACTCTGGCATACTATTAAGAGTTCTTTTCTGTCGAAGTGTTTTTCACAGTTAAATCCAAATCCTGTGTGAACAAAAGAAAAACTTCTATTTCTGCGTTCGTAAGTGCGAAATATTTTATCGATAATTCATTCGGGAATAGCAAATATTATTATGAAACTGAATTAAAAAGAGTATCTTCTTTTTTCCAAATGAGTTTCACAGTTAAATCCAAAACCAATGTCAGAATAAGAACCCAATATACCGCACATGTTAAACATTAGTTAAACAAATTATCTGTGGAACATACAATATAACGATTTGACTTTTTATTTTAATGAATGTATTTTCCTTTTCGAAGTAAGTTTATTCGCTTAATACAAATCAAAGTTTGAGTACAGAAAATTTCCTGCCTGTTTATACGCCTATGTATAAATATTTCTTCGACAAAAATCGTTCGGGAACAGCCAATTTTAATGTTGACTCAGGAATATACTTAGATAATTAGCATAATCGAAATAAGTTTCGCAGTCAAATTAAATACCTTAATAAACAATAAATATTATCGGGATCTAAAAATATTTATTAAGAATCTGGAAACGACATAGATTATTTTTCTACCCAAAGACTTTTCCACAGTTCAGTTTAATCCAAAACCTATATGAGAAAATAAACGTCGTCCCTTTGCGGGGGCATGTTTGATAGCATGTTTAAAATAATTCAAGCTCGAAGAGAAAATATTACTTTTGACACTCGAATTAAATTGGCACATGCCAAATATTTTTTTCGACAATTCTATCGGGAATAGCAAATATTTATCATGACAATGAATTAAAAAGAGTATTTTTCTTTTCGAAATGAGTTTTTCAGTTCAATTCAAAACATGTTTGAGTAAATAAAAGTCTTACTTTTTCTTGATTCTGAGTTAAAACATTGTTACAAAGTAAATGCTAGACCAGAAAATGAATATTTATACTCTGGCGTAGAATAAGAATACTTACCTTGTGAAGTAATTTTCATAGTTAAATATAAATCCCGCGTGAGCAATGGGAATTTCCTACCTGTGTCTTCTCAGGAGATGAATATTTGTTCCAAAATATTTATTCGGGTACAACAAATATTCATTTTGTTTATAAAATTAGATAAGTATGTATTCCATTCAAAAGTGTAATTCGCAGTTAAATTCTAAACCTGATTGGAAAATAGAACACGTCCTTGTTCCATCGCATAGTTTAGACATTAGTTTTTAAAAAAATTCATATGGAAACGAATAATATTAAATATGACTCTGGAATTTTATTAGTAGTTTTTCTCTTTCGACGTGTGTTTAAAAGTTAAATTTTAATCCTATGTGAATAAAAGAAAAACTTCTGTTTGTGCCTTCGCACATGCGAAATATTCTTTCAAAAAGTCATTGGGGAATTGCAAATATTAATTATGACTATGGAATGTGATAAAACTATTCTCTTTTACGAAGTGACTTTCACTGTTAAATCCAAAACCTCTAAGAGAAAATTAAAGTCATTCTTGGAAGGGCAAATGTCTTTAACATTGTAAAAAAAGTAAATACTACCCCAGAAAATGTCAATTTTAACTCTGGAAGTCCTATGAATACTTACGTTTTCTAATGATTTCCACAGTTAAATATAAATACTGTGTGAGCAAAGGAAATATCCTACCTGATTCGTCGCATATACTGAATGCGTGTTCCAAAAAATTTATTCCGGAACAACAAATATTAATTTTGTTTCTGAAATTAAATAAGACAATCTATCTTTTAAGAGTGTAATTCGCATATAAATTCTAAACCTGAGTGGATAATCAGAACTCGTGCTTGTGCCTTCGATAATTGTTTATATTATTACAAAATAATTCATTCGGGAATAAAAAATACTTAATCAGACTCTGGCATACTATTAAGAGTTCTTTTCTGTCGAAGTGTTTTTCACAGTTAAATCCAAATCCTGTGTGAACAAAAGAAAAACTTCTATTTCTGCGTTCGTAAGTGCGAAATATTTTATCGATAATTCATTCGGGAATAGCAAATATTATTATGACATTGAATTAAAAACAGTATTTTCTTTTTTCCAAATGAGTTTCACAGTTAAATCCAAAACCAATGTCAGAATAAGAACCCAATATACCGCACATGTTAAACATTAGTTAAACAAATTATCTGTGGAACATACAATATAACGATTTGACTTTTTATTTTAATGAATGTATTTTCCTTTTCAAAGTAAGTTTATTCGCCTAATACAAATCAAAGTTTGAGTACAGAAAATTTCCTGCCTGTTTATACGCCTATATATAAATATTTCTTCGACAAAAATCGTTCGGGAACAGCCAATTTTAATGTTGACTCAGGAATATACTTAGATAATTAGCATAATCGAAATAAGTTTCGCAGTCAAATTAAATACCTTAATAAACAATAAAAATTGTCGGTATCTAAAAATATTTATTAAGAATCTGGAAACGACATAGATTATTTTTCTACACAAAAACATTTCCACAGTTTCATCCAAAACCTATATGAGAAAATAAACGTCGTCCCTTTGCGGGGGCATGTTTTATAGCATGTTTAAAAAAATTCAAGCTCGAAGAGAAAATATTTCCTTTGACACTCGAATTAAATTGGCACATGCCAATTATTTTTTTCGACAATTCTATTGGGAATAGCAAATATTTATTATGACAATGAATTAAAAAGAGTATATTTCTTTTCGAAATGAGTTTTACAGTTCAATTCAAAACCTGTTTGAGTAAATAACAGTCTTACTTTTTCTTGATTCTGAGTTAAAACATTGTTACAAAGTAAATGCTAGACCAGAAAATGTTAATTTATACTCTGGCTGAGAAAAAGTATACTTCCCTTGTGAAGTAATTTTCATAGTTAAATATAAATTTAGCGTGAGCAATGGGAATTTCCTACTTGTGTCTTCGCAGGAGATGAATATTTGTTCCAAAAAATTTACTCGGGTACAACAAATATTCATTTTGTTTCTGAAATTAAATAAGAATATATTCCATTTAAAAGTGTAATTCGCAGTTAAATTCTAAAACTGATTGGAAAATGAGAACTCGTGCTTGTACCATCCCATATTTTATATATTAGTTTTTTAAAATTCATTCGGAAACGAATAATATTAATTATGGCTCTGGCATTTTATTAGTAGTTTTTCTATTTCAACGTGTGTTTCAAAGTTAAATTCAAATCCTGTGTGAACAAAGAAAAATTACTGTTTGTGCGTTCGCACATGCGAAATATTTTTTCTAAAATTCATTCGTGAATCGCAAATATTAATTATGACTATGTGATGTGATAAAAGTATTTTCTTTTACGAAGTGAATTTCACTGTTAAATCCAAAACCTCTAAGAGAAAATAAAAGTCATTCTTGTAAGGGCAAATGTGTTTAACATTGTTTAAAAGAAAATGCTAGCCCAGAAAATGTTTATTTGAACTCTGGCATTGGTATGAATACTTACCTTTTCGAAGTGATTTTCAAATTTAAATATAAATTCTGTGTGAGCAAAGGAAATATCCTACTTGAGCATTCGCATATACTGAATGCTTTTTCCTAATATTTCATTCCGCAACTACAAATATTAATTTTTTTAAATTAATGTTATATATTTGTTCGAAAAAATTGATTTGCGAACAAAAAATATTAATTCAGACTTTGGAATATCTTAGGAGTTCTTTTCTTTGGAAGTGTGTTTCACAGTTAAATCCAAAACCTCTCTGAACAAAAGAAAGGCTTCTATTTGTGCGTTTGCACATGCAAAATATTTTATCGAAAATTCATTCGGGAATAGCAAATATAAATTATGACAATGAATTAAATAGAGTACCTTCCTTTTCGAAATGAGTCTTACAGTTAAATCTGAAACCAGTGTGAGAAAAAGATAATAAGTTCATGATCGACCGCACATGTTAAACATTTGTCAAAAAAATGAATGCTGGAACATTCAATATAGCGATTAGTCTTATTATTTTAATAACTGTATTTTCCTATTTGAAGTGATTTTAGTACCTTAATACCAATCAAAGTGTGAGCACAGGAAAACTCCTGCTTGTGTACGCGCCTATATAAAAATATTTGTTCGAATAAATTAATTCGGGAACTGCTAATATTAATTTTCACTCAGGAATATACTAAGATTATTATCCTAATCAAAATGTTTCTAAGTAAATTTGAAAACCTTATAAAACTAAAAAATAATTATTAGGGAATAAGAGGCATTAATTATGAATCTGGAAATGACTAAGATAATTTTTCATTTCGAAGTGAGCTGCAGAGTATAAACCAAAACCCATATGAGAAAATTAAATTCGTCCCTATGTTTGTCGCATCTTTAAAAAACTTCATGCTAGAAGTGAAAATGTTATTTTGACTCTGAAATTAAATAACAATATTTTCATTTTCTTAGTGATTCTGAAAATTTAATTTAAACCCCATGTTAGCAAAGGGAAACTCCTGCTTGTGCCTTCTCAAATGATGGATATTAATTCGAAAAAAATCATTTGGAAACAGCAAACATTAATTATGACTCAAAAATGTAATAAGAGTATTTGCCTTTTTGAAGTGACTCTCTCTGATAAATCCAAAACCTGTTTGAGAAAATAAAATTCTTGCTTGTGCGGCCTTATGTATTAAACAATTGTTGAAAATGTGTTTGCCAGAAAATGTAAATTTTGACTCTGGGTATGACTAAGAGAACTTAACTTTTCGAAGTGATATTCATGGTTAAATATAAATCATGTGTCAACAAAGGGAAATTCTTACTTGTACCGTCACATATGATGAATATTTGTTTTAAAAAATTCATTCGAGAAGAACAAATAAGAAATTTGTTCCTGAAATTAGATAAGATTATATTCCTTTTAAAAGTGTAATTCGCAGTTCAATTCTAAACCTGACTGTGAGTGGAAAATCAGAAATCGTGCCTATGACCTCGCATATGTTATATATTTGTTAAAAAAATTCATACGGGAACAAAAAATATTAATTCAGAGTCTGGCATTATATTACGAGTATTTTTCTTTCGAAGTGCGTTCCAAAGTTAAATCCAAATCCTGTGTGAACAAAATTAAAACTTCTAATTGTGCGTACGCACAAGCGAAATATTATATCGAAAATTCATTTGGGAAATGAAAATGTTAATTATGACTCTGGAATATTATAAAAGTATTTTCCATTTCGAAGTGACTTTCATTGTTAAATCCCAAACCTCTTAAAGAAAATAAAAGTCTTGATTGAGCAGGCGTATGTGTAAAACAATATGTTTAAAAAGTAAATGCTAGACCGGAAAATGATAATTTTGACTTACGTTTTCGAAGTGATTTTCATAGTTAAATAAAAATCCTGTGTGAACAATAAGAAATTCACACTTGTTTCTTAAGATTTGATGAATATTTGTTTCAAAAAATTAATACGGGAGCAACAAATAATAAATTTGTTTCTGAAATTAGATAAGATTATTTTCCTTTTAGAAGTGTAATCCGCAGTTAATTTCTAAACCTGAGTGGAAAATGAGAACTCATGCTTGAGCCCTCGCATAAGTTATATATCTGTTCAAAATAATTCATTCGGGAACGAAAAATATTAATTTAGACTCTGGCTTATTTGTAGGAGTTGTACCATTCGAAGTGTGTTTCACAGTTAAATCCAAATCCTATGTGAACAAAAGAAAAACTTCTTTTTGTGCGTTCGCTCATGCGATATATTTTTTTCGAAAATTCATTCGGGAATAGCAAATATTAATTATGACTCTGGAATGTGATAAAAGAAATTTCCTTTTCGAAGCAACTTCACTGGTAAATCCAAAACCTGTTACAGAAAATATAAGTCTTGCTTGTTAGGGCTTATGTGTTTAACATTGTTTAAAAAGTAATTGCTAGACTAGAAAATGTTAACTTTGACTCTGGTATTGACTAAGAGAACTAACATTTTCGAAGTGATTTTCTAAGTTAAATATAAATACTGTGTAAGCAAAGGGAAATTCCTACTTGTGCCTTCGCATGAGATGAATATTTGTTCCATTAAATTCATTCGGGTACAATAAATATTAATTTTGTTACTGAAATTAGATAAGAATGTATTCCATATAAAAGTGTAATTCGCAGTTAAATTCTAAACCTGATTGGAAAATGAGAACTCGTGCTTGTGCCATCCCACATTTTAGATATTAGTTTTTATAAATTCATATGGAAACGAATTATATTAATTATGAATCTGGCATTTTATTAGTGGTTTTTCTCTTTCGACGTGTGTTTCAAAGTTAAATTCAAATCCTGTATGGACAAAGGAAAAACTTCTGTTTGTGCGTTCGCACATGCGAAATATTTATTCAAAAATTCATTCATGAATCGCAAATATTAATTATGATTATGTCATGTGATAAAAGTATTTTCCTTTTCGAAGTGACTTTCTTTACTGTTAAATCCAAAATCTCTAAGAGAAAATACAAGTCTTGCTTATGCGGGCATATGTGTTAAACAATTGTTTCAAAAGTAAATGCTAGACCAGGAAAATGGTAAATTTGACTCTGGGTATGATTAATAACACTTAACTTTTCGAAGTGATTTTCATAGTTAAATATAAATCCTGTGTCAACAAAGGGATATTCTTACTTTTACCGTCACATATGTTGAATATTTGTTTTAAAAAATTATTTCGAGAAGAACAAATAAAGAAATTAGAAATTAGATAAGATTACATGCCATTTAAAAGGTTCCCTCGCATTTGTTTTATATTTGTTCAAAATAAATCATTCGGGAACAAAAAATATTAATTCAGACTCTGGCATATAATAAAAAGTTTTTCCCTTTCGAAGTGTGTTTCACAGTAAAATCCAAATCCTGTGAGAACAAATGAAAAACTTCTATTTGTGCATTTGCACATGCCATATATGTTTTCGAAAATTCATTCGGGAATAGCAAATATAAATTATGACAATCCATTAAAAAAAGTATTTTCCCTTTCGAAATGAGTTTTACAGTTAAATCCAAAACCAGTGTGAGAAAAAGACAACCAGTGCTTGATTGACCGCACATGTTAAACATTTGTTAACAGAATTGATGCTGTAACATTTTATACAGCGATTGGACTTTTCAACTTTATAAGAGTATTTTTCCTTTTCCAAGTGATTTTAATAGCTTAAAGGAAATCAAAGTGTGAGCGCAGGAAAATTCCTGCTTATGTATACGCCTATATAAATATATTTGTTCGAAAAAAACCATTCGGGAACAGAATATATTAATTTTGACTCAGGAATATACTGAGATAATTAGCCTATTCGAAATAAGTTACATAGTCAAATTTTATACCTTATTAAACTTAATAAAATATTCGAGAATTAAAAATACTAATTATAAATCTGGAAAATTCTACGATTATATTACTTTTCTAAGTGAGCTTCACAGTATAATCCAAAACCTATATGAGAAAATAAAAGTTGTCACTGATCAGGCGCATATGTTAATCGCATGTTTAAATATATTCTCGCTATAAGAGAAAATAATAATTTTAATTTTTGAAATTTAATAACAATATTTTCGTTATCGAAATGATTTTGATAGTAAAATATAAATCCTATGAGAGCATACGGAAACTCCTGCTTGTGCCTTCTCCAATGATGGATATTTGTTTGAAAAAATTCATTCGGTAACAACTTATAAATAAATTTGTTTCTGAAATTAGATAACATTATGTTCCTTGTAGAAGTGTAATACGCAGTTAAATTCTAAACCTGAGTGTATAATCAGAACTCGTGCTTGTGCCCTCGCATATATTATATATTAGTTCCAAAACCTTCATTCGGGAACGAAAAATATTAATTTAGACTCGGGTATATTATTTGGATATTTTCCCTTTCGAAGTGTGATTCACAGTTAAATCCAAATCCTTTGTGAACAAAATAAAAACTTCTGTTTTTGCGTTCGCACATGCGAAATATTTTTTCGAAATATCATTCCGGAATAGCAAATATTAATTATGATACTGAATTAAATAGCGTATTTTCCTTTTCGAAATGAGTTTCACAGTCAAATCCAAAACCAATGTGAGAAAAGGAAAACCAGTGCTTGATGGACCGCACATGTTGAACATTTGTTTAAAAAATTAATGCTGGAACATTCAATATTGCGATTTGTCTTATGATTTTAATAACAGTATTTTCCTATTCGAAGTGATTTTAGTACCTTAATACCAATCAAAGTGTGAGCACAGGAAAACTCCTGCTTGTGTACGCGCCTATATAAAAATATTTGTTGGAATAAATTAATTCGGGAACTGCTAATATTAAATTTCACTCAGGAGTATACTAAGATGATTATTCTTATCAAAATCAGTTTCTAAGTTAATTTGAAAACCTTAAATAACTAAAAAATATTTTATAGGGAATAAGAGACATTAATTATGAATCTGGAAATGACTAAGATAATTTTTTAATAAATTAAAATAGAGTATTTTCCGTCTCGAAATGTGTTTCCCAGTTAAATGCAAAACCTGTGTGAAAAAAAAAGAAACCTCGTACCTGGGTGGGCGCACATGTTAAACATTTGTTTGAAAACATTCATGGTAGAAATGAAAATATTAATATTGACTCTAGAATTAAATAAGAATATTTTCCTTGTCGAAGTGATTTTCAAATTTCATTCAAAATTTGTGTGGCAAATGGAAACTCCTGCTTGTGTGTTCGCAAATGTTAAAATGTATTCGAGAAATTTATTCGAGAACAGTAAATATTAATTTTGTCTGTGGAATTAAATAAGAGTGTTTTATTTTCCGAAGTGAGTTTCACAGTTGAATCCAAAGCCTGTGTGGGAAAATGAGAACTTGTTCTTGTGCCGGCGCATATTTTAAACATTTATCTTACTAATATATAAAAATCTGGGGGTGTCTGTCGGTCTGTTACTCAATCACTCATAAGCTACTAAATCGATTGTAACAAAATTTGGCAGAAAGATACTTCATATATCTGGTTCACGCATAGGCTATAGAACAAGGGCCTTGGGGCCCTAGAAGGCCCTCAAGTGGGCCCTTTCATCGCCAAAAATTGGCCCTGGAAGATAATTCTTGCCTGTAATAGAAACACGTAAAATATACCTACACTGAACGTACAACAATCATGGGGTCTTAAGTCACGCTGGGGCCCCAGAGGGCCCAAGGTTCCAAAAGAATGCTTTCTTAAAAGCCTCATAAGTATTGAACGAGTGAACCGCTTTTAATTAAATTTTCACAAATGGGATCAGTAAAGCTTTTTTAAGGAAATTTGGGGTATTGGGAGTGTAAGGAAGGCCCCTGGGCCCCGAGGGCCGTCTGGTTAATAGCGTGTCTTGATATTTTATTTCAATATTTTGGAAGCCACTCAGTTACGATTGTTGGTTCCCGGGGTCCTAATGAGGACCCATGTTTGAATATTGTTGGGGGCAAACCCAGTATGACTCACTGGTACCCCAAGTACACATCAATGGTTCTGGACGACTGAGTCCTTTTTTGATGTGGTACATCCTGTCTGTCGACAGATGACAAGCCAAACTTTTGAATACTTTTGACATTTCAATGATTATTGAATGGTGTTATAAGGCTGTTATATTAATTAACATTCAACCTATCAGCCATGGTCTATTTTTCCCCTTTCCCTTGTTGGCTCTATGGACAAAAGCCATTAAATTCCACCCCCTTCTTGTTGATTTGCTCTCTGTCCATTGGAACCTGAACATGCAAAATTTACCTTCTCTTTCAAACCCCAGTATGGCACTGGGCTAATAATTGTTCAGAGCATTTTTGGCTAGTTGAATACTTTATTGTTTATCCAATTTATTTAATTTAAGCATTTTTTGCTCAGTTACTATGTGGTATCTGAGATGTATAGTGGGCATATGGTGATATTTTCCTGATCAATATGTGTAGGGCTGTGGACAAAATAAATGGTTTATTTCCAAATAACATGTTTGTAAGATGCTCTCCTTTATTTTCTCTGCCTGATTTTGGTTCACTGTATTTCAGTCGCATTATCTATTAATGATTTGTTCAAACATTGTATGGGCTGCGCTAGCATTTGTTCGATTTTGTTAATGTCTTAAATTAGTGAACTGAAGCCATTGTTGTCTTTTGCCTTGGCCCATTCTGTTAAGGGCATAAATTCATGAATGTTGATTTTCAATGAGTGTGGAGGAACCACTAACTTGGATGATGTTTGATTTCATGCTATTTTGCTTGTTCAAGAGGACGTGATTTTTTTATGACCTAAGGAGGATTGTTTGGCGGTATGGTGTGGGCCAAGAAAAGATCTCTTTAAAGAGCAATTTCTCTACAAAAATAAATAAAAATATGTACAAATAATAAATAAAATAATTAATGTGTTCAAGAAAAAAATGATTACTTGAATAAAAAAGAAATTAAAGATTTTAAAAAAAAGCCATTTATGGCTCACCCTCGCCTGCATTCCATGAATTCTACTGTTTAGTAGTTGTGATCTATGTGACTTGTCAATTTTCCTGTAGTAAAAAGGGTTGCAAGGGAGTATACATGATGTTTTTGGTTTGTTGAATTGACAGAAAGGACAGCATCAAATGTCGTGTTTCTTAATATTAATGACTCTAGAGTATAAGATAGTGATCATTGGTTTTATTCAGTCAAATCATAATGTTAATAATTTAATTATTATAATGTTAATAATCAAATAATAAAAATGTTAATAATCAAATAATATGTTAATAATCAAATTTTTGCTGAGTTAAATATTTTCTTAAATAATGTACGGGTTCATGGTTTCATTACAAATACTTTAACAATAATGGCTCACTTTCATGATTACCAAGTGAAGTGTTAGTGAAAATCTCTATAGTGGTGAGAAACTGTCACTGTGAAAATACCTCCCTCCCATCTTCGAGTGTTTTTTTTTGGGAGGAAATAAAAAATCAGTGGGTGGATGTGCCGAATTTTCGGCACAAATATGGCCATAATTTCGCCACAGACATTTTCAAGTGCGGTAGGGAGATTTCAAAGTGCGCACTGTCGGCGATATTGCGCGACAAGAACAAGGTGCCCTACTTTTATAGTGAATTCACATCTGGCGGCCTCTTTTCGGAACTTTGTGGCAATAGTGCTCCTCTACGCCGCGGTCTCAACCAATGGCTGGACGAACAGTTCCCCTACTTCCCCCTTCTCCACTGATCCAGAGGTACCGCCCCTCCTTTGACTGCGCCGACCGGACGTTTCATCGCAGCAGCTCTCTCTTCTGCCAGCCACCGAAGTGTGTACCTCGTCAGCAGGCATCGTTCGTCAAGTTTCGGCAGCTAGCCTGCGGGCCTCATTGTCGTGTAATCATAATTGTAATTTAGTATATTAAATATAGTGTGACTGTTGGAAATCATTCCGTATTGGTCATTTTTGACTCCTTTCCCACTGGGTCAATTTGTTTTTCCGCGACGTTCGTCGCAACCTAAGTTCTCGCTTTAGCAGTAAATTAAGATTATTTGCAGACGATACAGCAATTTACCATGAAATAAGCGAAGACGCGGACTTTCTATCGGAAGTTCTATCATCTGACCTTAACAACGTTCATTCGTAGTGCCGGGAGTGGAGGTTAGAATTATATATCAGAAAATGCACCACTGTTCTTTTCCTGCGAAAGTCATCACACAAATGCCATACCTATACTGTGGGTAGAGTAAACTTAAAATCTTCAGATACAGTAATATATCTTGGACTTACTTCAGTTATATAGTGGGGAACTAATATACAAAACATATGCGGCAAAGCATTAAAGAAACTATGTTTTGTTAAACGTATAATAGGAAGGTCCTCGGATGAAAAAGACAAGAGATATGCTACTTCGCTCTGGTTAGGCCACACCTCGATTACGCCGCGAGCATTTGGGGCCCTGGTCATAAAGATTTTACCAAAAAAATTAATAAAATACTAAGAAAAGCAGCACGCTTCATTAAAAAATCTACGAGCATACATATGGTGTCTCACAACTTTTAGAGGGATTATGGTGGGAGCCCCCAGAGACTCAGCGGCTGATGTTTTTGAGATCGACACAGAGAATATTATCATGACTCCTCACTACATCTCTAGGTCTGACAGATGCGATAAAATAAGAGGGATACACTGCCGAACAGATAGGTACAAAAATTTGTTCTTTACATACACAATAAATGATCACAATAAAAACTGAGCTCCACTAAATACACTCCCACAATATGTGTCACCATTTCACCTGCCAAAACCTTACATCTTTACATGGCTGGTGACCTAACACCCCCTGCCACATGCCCATGCAGCAGCTCGCAGGGTAATATGTAGATGTAGATGAATTTTTCTGCAAGCCTCCCTGGGAAGGCGAGTAAAAGTGGCGATGAGGCTTACTTTCATTTTGTAGTGTTTACAGCTCACATGGTTGTTAATTAGGAAAATGTGCAATTTCAAATTGGGAGGGTTTTTCATCATCCAGGGGATGGCTGTGTGTATTGTTCTACATTAAATGTGTCGAGGGTATCTACCAGTAGAAATTCAGCGAGAGGGAGGATAAAATATAGAACATGACGGAAGAGGGTACAAACAACAAACAGCCTCTTGATTGCTCAAACCATATCAACTGGCATAAAATAATTCAGAAGACTCATATAGAATAAAATTAAATGCTGATTACGACGTGAGTTATAAATAAACCAATGTAAAATTATAACTGTGCCTATTTTAGGCAACTTCCTCTTAATTGATAATAAATTTGGCCCAGTGTGACAAAGAAACACCATTCTACTATCAAAATACTTTTCTTGAGGGCCACACTGTGGTTTACATGTTTTTATTGTCTCAGACATCTAGGATATGTTACCAAAAATATAAAAGTCATTGAAATAAACATTTTTTATTCATAATTGATGGACTGTAGACTTTTTTATTATGGAATAATTAGAATTTATTAGGAAAGGATTTATTGGCATAAAAACTCTGTTTCATTGAATGATTTTTGTAGCCAATTCAACATGATTCAATCCCTCTGAGCAACAAAAATCTCCAACAAATGCCTAGTTAAAGAATCACTATCATTTGTTGGACAAAGCCTTGTTGCTACCAAAAATTTAAATGAAAAAGAATAATTTTTACACTCGATTGGATACAATTCAAACTTTTCTCAATGATAATATCCTCTCCCTGGCCTACAAAGAGGAAGACCCATCACTTTCAGCTGAGGTTTCCTGAGCACCGATTGAGATATGACATGGGTATTTGAGTCCTGTCATTGATTATATTAGCTTCCAAAAACAAGGACATTTTGTCATTCACTTTTCCGCCTTTCTTCATTTGCCAACCGACCTTTCATATCCCCGTGCTTCCCCACCCATATCTATGCAGGTACAGACCAGATCTGACCGACACAACAATGGACCCAATTCACCCCTCACAAATAATCCCTTGCTGGTCAATATTTTTCATCAAGGGGTGTTCCTTCTCAACAAGTGAGTTCCAAAGGTTCCTTGCATTTATTGCTTTCCCGTGCAAGGGGGTGTCAACTAGGGACTAATAAATTTTTCAGCTCTGAGGTGGTAAGCTTTTTTTGGAGGGGAGTATACATTGAAACAGCAGTACACTCATCTTGCTATTTTCTCATCTCTTACATTAGTTATATATTGAGTGACTCTCTGCCTGCTGCTCACCTTAAGCTTCACACATACACCCATGAGCATTGGCAGCCTAAGCAACATTCTTTACCAATATTCAATAAGACAACCACAGAACCAGCTGTACTCATTTGTTTACTTAAAACTTGGCAAAATGTAAAAGAACATTACACATTCGTCTATGATTAAAACATCCATAGGCATATAGTTCTCAAAAACTTGCACGACATTCACCCACCATCAGTTCACAGCTTCTACATCAACACATGCTGTGATAATGCCCATAATGCCACAGAGCCTCCAGTAGTTTCCAGGAAACTTCTGGGGGCCTTGGGGGACATAAGATTAGGGCTGGGTGGTATTTGAATCCTAATATTGACATCAAATATCTTAAAATATTGAAAATGGACCAATATCAATAACCTGTATAGGGCAATTGAATATTGTAAAATATTGGCATGTTGGAATATTGGAAATATTGTAACATGGGAAATACTGAATAACTGGAAGTATTGTCATATTGAAAATAATGATAAAATGAAATATTGGTATAATGGAAAATATTGAACATAGCAATATTAACAGGTAAAATTAATAAGAAAAAAACAAAAAACAGAGGCACGAGAGTATTAGAACCGAGGGGGGTTACTATGAAAAAGGGAATTTATTAACACTTTAGCTGCTAATCCCATCATTTGAAGTGTTTCCTTAGCTTTTGAGAAATGCAGATCATGTCAATTGACAAGTTTCGTAATTTCAGTCTTTTAAGTATGGAAACTCGTCAAATGATGGGCTCATTCACTGATGTAACGAGCTAGAGTACGTAGTTAGTAAAATAACCGCCTGATGGCATTTTCTGGTAGAAGCAGGATAGAAGCAGGAGAGCTGTTTCCGACCCCTGTCACGGCACGTGTTGTGCATCTAGTAGGAAAATAGCATGTCCTGGATTATCTGATGCAGATATTGCGGATGCTTTTACTGGTGAATTGGCTGACAATATTGATGAAGTGATTTTTTTTATTCAAATGTATCTGACGATAATCCTGATTAGGTTGAACAATGTTTAGATAGTTCGGGTATGTAAAAATTGCTTATCGTTTACCATGTTTGCAAAACATTTTTTACTAATTTTTCATGATGTACTTCTTCCTACACTTGTATATAACTTATATATCTAGATGCTGAGAGTGACACCACAGAATCAGATGAATCACAGTTTGAACATTTAAAAACTCCTAGTAGGGGACAAAACTTTATTCTATGTCATGCTGGGGCAGAGTTATAGCAAGAGGAGGCAGGGGTCAAGCTGCAGCACAAAGAACGGATTCTGAAAATGCCTGGATGGCTGTGAATCAGCTACCAACACTTTATGTTTTTACGGGAGACAAAGGTATTACTGATGTTCTCGAATTAGATGAAGATAGTGACCTGAACAATTTCTTTGAATATTTTGTGGATATTGATGTACTCCATCTAATAAAAGAACAATCAAAACACTATGCCCATCAGCATCTAAGAAAAATGAGAAGTACCGGTGAAATATCTCCTCAAATTAGAATGGGAAAGTGGAAATCAGTCACTTAAAGTGATATTAAAAAATTTTGCGTTTATATTTCACATGAGTTTAGACCAGAAACCTGCATAACAGGATCACTTGGGGGACATAAGATTATGGCTGGGTGGTATTTGAATCCTAATATTGACATCAAATATCTTAAAATATTGAAAATGGACCAATATCAATAACCTGTATAGGACAATTGAATATTGGAAAATATTGGCATGTTGGAATATTGGAAATATTGTAACATGGGAAATATTGAATAACTGGAAATATTGTCATATTGAATGCAGAGTGACATCATGCAATTTTTACCCCAACGTAATGAGTCGCAATAGATATATCTTGTTATTCTCTCCAATTTCCATTTGAGTGACAATAGTCTATGTATACATAAAGGAGATCTCGAACATGACCCTTTGTACAAGGTTTGTCCTTTGCTAGAAATCCTGCAACTTCGATTCCAAAGAGCATATCAGTCAAGAGAGGACATAACCATTGATGAAGGGATGTGTAAATTCAGGGGAAGACTACTTTAAGCAGTACATGCCTAAGGAACCGAGCAAATACAGCATGAAGATTTTCATGCTTTCAGATCTGATACAGGTTATATCTGGCATTTTGATGTGTATTGTGGGCAAGATAACGGAACTGTAAATGTTGTAAAAAAGTTGCCTCACACTTTGGCTGGAAATGGTCACACCCAATACACAAGACAGATTCTACACCAGCCCCACGCTTGCAACTGAATTGGAGAATGAAAGAACAGCCCTAGTTGGCACTATTCAGAAAAAAGGATGAGGCATGCCTATTGATTGAAGAAATGTGAAATTGAAATGTGGAAAGCAAATATTCTGCCAAAAAGGCAATTTGTTAGCACTTTGTTAGAAGGACAAATGTAGCGTGCACATGTGAAGCACAAGAAATACAGCGGAAATGATAACATTTATAGATCAAAGAGGTATAGAAAAAATAAAGCCAGCTAGTGTCATATCCTACAATAAGAAAAAAATTGGTGTCGATCTCTCCAATCAGCAAATGTCGAATGGAGCATTTAAACATCACTGCATCGAATGGTGGCAGAAATTGACATTTCATATGCTACTCATGTGCACTGTGAATGCTGTAATCTTATATAACCAGGTAAAAGACGATAAAGTTACCACCACACAGTTTACAGCCAAATTATGCAGTGATCACGAGGTCAATGAGAAGATTTTTCAGCCACAAAGATGGAGTGGAGCACAACTAAGCTGGCTTACAGGAGATAGCATTTTTTAGAAAAAATTCCTCCACCTTCTGGAAAGAAAAGGGTGCCAAGGATGTGCAAAAAGTGTTCAGCAAAAGGCAGTAATTAAACTGGAAAAGCCAAGCGGAAGGACACGTCACATCACCGTAGTGAATGGAAAACTGCACTGTGCATAAACCCATTTTAAAATTTACCGTGCAAGAAAAAACTACAGAAATTGATGTTATACAAATTAATACCATCACAAAAGAAAAATAAGTGTTTTTTCTAGAGATTTCATTGTCTTACACCATGAATTAATGTAATTATAAGTTCATATATTCAGTTCAGTTTTCACAATAAATAATAAATGTTCTTTATCTATGTTTATGGTCAACCTTTTCTATTTCCACAAAAGGTGCCATTTTAAAAACATCATAAAAATTTTTAGGTTAAACATATTACAACCAACTTACAACAAATAAACGTAGAAGAATCAAGCTTTAAAGCAATACAAACAGCATTTTTCTAAGTAATATAGTTATTTTTCTGTGATAGCATGAATGAAGCTTAAAATACAAGAGAAATACATTTAAGTGCCCAGCAGCAAGAGTATTAACTATGCGAAATTCTGTTAATAAAACAAGAAAACCAATGTTAACTTCTTTTTCCCAGTTACTGCTATGAATAATGGTCGAAACAGAAGTGCTGCACTGAGTGCCACAAGCGCCGTCTGTTTTCAAAGATTAGGGCACTCTCTGACCACCCTCCTCGCCGGGTTCCAATATACAACATAAGTAATCCAATATTTAACATTCTAATCGTAAATATTGGTTTTTCCGACCACCAATATTCAATCCAGGATATTGGTATTGGTTACTCCAAAATTGTGATGTTGGAATCCCAATATTTAAAAAATATAGATATTGGAACCAATACATTCGAAAACCGCTCAGCCCTCATAAGACCAGTTAGAAGTATGAGACCTGTGATATGATTGTTGACCGTTTTAAATAATATTATGCCATGCTTACTTTGAAAATCTTCGAGTGTGTTTTCAGCCAGAACGAAAACCAAGTGAAAAAACTTTTCAGACAATGTACTGAAAACATTTTCCTTCCGATGCACACAATAGTAACGTTCTCCTCATAGTAACGTACGGTTTTCTGAGGAAAAATTTTTCCTATCAGGCCACCAGCAAAAACTGTTTTGAAATATGATTGTTCTCTGCAAAAAATGACAGATAAATGCCACCATCTTGACTCCATCTGCCCATGATCCACTAATCCAGTGGTCATTAAAGGTGTTCACTCATTGGCTCCATTGCGTTTCTAACCAGTATATGCGGCACCATATTGGCCAAATTTTAGCCAAAGGTAAACTCTTAAGAATTCTCCTTTGATAGCCAATTAGTGTAGATAGAGGAGAGGCATTGAAACACAAATGTCACATATGTATGCATGTCATGTATAAGGTGGAGATGGAGTAGCCAAAATGGTGGAATACTCTCTGAATACTTGACTGCCAGTTACACCAACACCTGACATTCAGTAAAAAAAATTGATGTACAAAATGGTTCTGCAATATCAAATGAAAAAGTTTACTTTGTGCAAGAAATGAAAAAAAAAAACAAATTGACCTTAAATATGCATTCATGAAATTCCCACATGCAACATGTATAAAAGACACTATATTGATGAATAATCTGGAAATAAACACTACATTGGAGAGTTTAAGGACCACATTATGACTTCAAATTTCTAAAAATCCATGTTTTGAATTATCTGTACTATTCCATACATAACTGCCCAATCCATTTGCTTGGACTGCTCACTGCTTCAGATTAAACAACCCTTAAAATAAAGTTCAATGAAGTTTTAATGAATTAGAATACCTTATACCATTAAAAGGAAGAGCGCATTATCTAAAGAGAATGTATTTTCAAATATACATGGCCACACAACATGAGAAAACATAACAAAACACGCATGAACATAAAGAGAATGGATGACAAGGTTGACAGTTTGGGTATATAAATTCATTTTCATCAACCCAATTACAGTGAAAACTTTCAGTACTCTTGACACATTTTTTGACAAAATAAATAATTATTATCGCATTTGATAACTCATATGCTGATCTGATTTACTTCATCTCCAAGTACAAATGGAAAATGACTGAAAATGAAAACACATTTCCCATTAAACTCTGCAAAACCAAAACTGTTGCAGTTTAGAAGATGATTTCTTGTGCATGTATAGCAAGAAAGTATTCACCAAATGAAAGCCAACACAAAAAATAAAGTGTATGCATACAAAATGATAAAATTGTACTTCTTAAGTCCATAATGGGTAACATCCATGAATTGGAGCAATGTTAGGGGGGCACATTTCTTGAACACAATCTTAGAATCAGAACTAAGACTGCCCACACAAACAACTTTGAACACTTATTCAAGGAAATCAGACATTTCCACTCATCAAATAGGAAAACTATTTAACAAAAAGAGATACTGAAGGGGATACATTTCAATTTGGAATTAGTTTACCCAGTCCTTTTACAAATGCAAACCTTAAACAAATGAAATAAGTATCGCTGATGATAAACTAAGCCTGTCTCACCAAACAAGGCTTCATCATATTAAACTACTGCAGCATTACAACAATGGTCGTTTGATGACCAGATATCTCTTCATGAGGAAAAATGCAAGACATCACACACATGAACACAACCAATGTCATGTAAACATTTATATCCATTTGCATTTTCTTCACTGTCCAATCAACTTAAGCCAGACATCTAAGAAACACACACTATTAATGTACTCAGAGAAAATCAGTTTTATATTCACTTATCAAAGATCAACTACAGAAATGACTTTTCAACAAGTTCTTTCCGTTACCTTTAAGAGCATTTCCAGGAGGGCAAACACGTTCCAACACAAAATCATCCAAATTCATAGAATGGGCCAAACATACATTGGTCTTCAGTAAAAGCTAGTTTGCAGATATCTGCAGCTTGTACAGAATATCAATAGATTCTCACATGTGTTCAATCACTTGAGTCCTTCATCACATCAGTCATAGCACACTTAGTGTCCTAAAATGGTCAGAATGAATTCCTTCAAGAAACTGCCTTCGAAAGAAGCATCTTTAAAAACGTAGAAAAGGCTTGTTTTTAATCATATGCCTGCAAAAGAAAATAAGAAAATTAGCAGAGAGCAAATGCATTCACTGATAGTAATGAGTTCCAGGAAAAATCATGAGCATATTATTTGTAAAGGCAAATTGTTAATGAAGTACATACTCATTTCCATCATTAAAATGTATGGTATCAATATTTAGTTGGCAAACAACATTGTATTACTAAAATAATTATTTAAATTGAGTATTCTATGAGGAATCAAAACACTACACCATACATCAAATGACATCAAAGATAGGTATTGCAGCCAGTAATCGGATGTGCTTCTGATACCATTTCATGCAAGTGGTACATATACAAAAACAATCAACTGTTTAATGTTCTTAGAGAAAGGCAATAAACGAACTCACATGGTTCAATTCTTAAAGATTAAATACATAGAGAGCTATAGAGCAGAGATCTAATACCAGGCTGTGACATCACACTATTGAGTTGCCATTATAATATCGTGACTCATTGAAATGTAGACACATAAATGATTAATGGCTAATAGTAATGCTTAAGGTTTACATATACATGAATTAGTTTCTATCATTCAGTAAGTAAGAAAATTCTCTGTAACGTTTATATCTCAAATACATAAACAAAAAAATTCCCCCCTAGCCAAGCCACAGTTGAAATTTTTTTATTGCACTGACAGCAAATAACTACTTTTTCATGCCGACTTTTTAAGTACAGGCTCAATTAAATGATATTTAATAAAACCATGTAAAATAATTAAAATTGGACGATATACAATATTTGTAAAAAAAACAAAGGCAAAACATAAAACTCGCACCAAATTTGTTCGCAATATTGGAAAACTGGGAAAAAGTTCATACTTCACCAAATGAAATACAATCTGCAGTAAATGGCCAAAAAGCAATTTCACTGAATCAAATCTTCCACTATTTCACTACAATGCACTTTTTCCATGAGAAAGCTTATCTTAAAAAAGCTGTTAGATATAAAGCATAAAGCTTTATAACAGCCTAGGCTGCCAAGGCCATTTCACCACATCATGTTTCACTATAAAAGGACTTTACTGTACATTTATGACACTGAGCCCACTTTCTTCAACACCATTATTCACGATAAACACAAACATATTATCACTGTTTTGTAGCAAAATACTGAACAATTTATGACATATTTGACTCAGCAGAATTATTTTGCCACATAGGTAATGTTAGAGATTAAAACCATTTCTTTGGCTACAATAATGTATAAGAAATAAAGAAATTGTAAAAATAAATACCACATCCAAAACGCAATTTAGTTTTCTTTTACCATTTCATGAGAAATTTTCATTTAAACCGTTAAAGTGATAGCCCCACAGTAATACATACCTTAATTTATACTTACAATTGTATGAGACATATATAGACTTGGCTTAAAATAATGTTTAGAATATAACGATATGAAAAATATCAGAAACGGAAGCAAATATTGCCGAAAATTTTAGTAATTTTCAGAGGTTGCGGAAATTATGACACACAGTAATTTATGAAAATTACCACAGCATTTTTCAGTACCTAGGTACAGAACATACACATGTGTAAGAATACCTTGTGTATAGTCTGAACCATGATTTTTCAGCCATCAACCTGTACTGTTCCTGTGACTTGTGTACAGTCTAAACTAGTAAATGTTACTCCTACTTGAGTAACACCAGATCAAAAAAATTTTGAAGCTACTATGAAAGAAGCATGTGCAACCAAATAACATCCACCTTCTCTGCACATAATATATTTTCTCACGTACTTTTAACTAAGATAATAAGGCTATACAGTAGAAACTCGATAAAGTTTCAATTTTATGAAGCAAAACTGTCCGTCCCAACGAAAAGCCTATGCTAAATACATGGAGCTATTCGAAAATACAAAGTTTAGAAAATAAGAAATTATGAATCTCGCACCCAGTCCCCACAGGGAAACTGAGTTTGTTTTTACGAACCTTGGGGAAAATCTCGTCAGGAAAAACTCTCTATTTACTGATGTAGACACCAAACAAATCAGCATTGCTATATATAATCTACCAATTGTGTAAAATGCATGGATTCAGCTCTCACAAGTGCCTGAGTCACACAGTTATTTATCAAATTTAAGTCATGGATAATTTAGATCTCGAGTGATGGGGAAAATGGTAGCTTGAGTCATTTTGTTCCTTTTTTTTTATTTTTGTTACAACTGTTAGCTGCATTTCCAGGATGTAAACAATTCTCTTTTGGTTATAACTCATGTGTGGCACTACATACCAACTTATTTCAATGCACTATTAGAGGCAATCTTAATTAATTGAGAGCTCGAACGGAAAAATGACGGGATTAAATGATAGGAAATAGGATTGGGATACCTGTCGCACTCACTATTCCTAAAATCCATGGCTTCACTATGAATAAACCCGTGTTTACTCCCGCCTTTGTCCATATTTCATGAGACAATAGAAAAAAAACTGTTTCCAAGAGTTTGCAATGGTATAACCGTCCCCGCGATTGATATAATTTTACATTTAAAACGGATTACTTCAAATTTTGAAACAGATGACCCAATCGGGAGAGTAGCTCAACAATATAATATTATAATGTACAAGACCTGTGTAAACCGCTAAGATACTTCAACCTGAAGAGCCGTCGTCCACGAAATATCGTCCTATGAAGTACAGTATATCACATGAGTTAACCAGAAAACATAAATCTTTAAAATAAAGTCACCACGGAAGCCTACTCTTTAACTTAATTCCAAGATGTTGTTGGGGTAACTCCTTGAAATTTTACTGGAACCAACTTCCATCCATGAATTACTACATAGAATTCGTTTAGCAACCAGGGCTTGATACATTACATTTGATCTATCATCATTGCTATCCCTGATTTCCACAAGATAAATGATCAATTGCATCAGATTTCATTGTGATGGCATGAGTGACTACGAGTCATAGGCATTTTAATACGCAGATATGACACAACTAGGGCATGAATTGGATCCTGATTCAGTCTATTTCATAATCACCCGACGTTCAGAAGGATCTAAGTACAGATACTACTCTGTGAGAAACTTATTGTCGTTATCAGGATTTTACCACAGAGGATTTAGGTTTCAGGCTCAGCTGCGGCCGATTTTTTCCACGACCCCTATTTCTTTCTAAGTTCCTCTTGAGTTAATTTTACAAAGTTACGGTTCAAATAGTTGGGTAAGGTATTTGTAAACAATTGTCTGAAAATTATGCCCTCCCTCTCCTTCAAATAATGTCACATAATTGTCTGATGATGGTTCACTCATATCCCATCCAATCTAGCCTATCATAATGAAACTCAGTAATAAAGAAAATCACAAAATGTCAACCACTTCAGTATTAATTGCATAAAACAGACCCACATAACTTATATAACATGATATAAAAGTTATGAACATCACCTGAATATGATGTAAGAAACTTATTGTTTTTCACCTGATTTTGGCAGATTTGGAAATAAGCAAATTGAAATGTTGTTATGCCCTGTGACCCGAGAAAGATTAACCTCATTTTTTTGAGCAAAGATTGAAGTCATCAAAAGATTAGCTCGTGCATAGAGATGCTTTGCTATGCAGATGATATCACAGTCATAGCAGGAAATAGCGATGATCTTCAAAGGTCACTAAACGTTATGGACCAAGTTTTCCAAGAATACAACATGTAAATAAATAAGACAAAGACTGAAAGCCCAGTACGAGGACGAGAGAAGCTGAATGTAGAAGTCAACCTTCAAAGGAGAGAAATTAGATCAAGTGGATTCAATCACCTATCTCAGAAGTGCCATGACCTGAGGTGGAAGAAGTACATTGGACATCAAGTGGAAAATAGGTCAAGGTAAGGTGCTCAGGAGAAAAAGACAACTGCTGCGGTCAATAAAGATAGGACTACAAACCAGGAAACAATATATGAAAACATTTGCAAGGAGACTGGCACTCTTAAGAATCGGAAGCATGGACCTTTGGAAAAGCTGACCAGAAAATACTAGAAGCCTTTGAAACCTGGTGCTGGAGGAGGATGCTGAAGATCAAATGGACAGACAAAATAAGAAATGATGAAGCGTACAGAAGAGTAGAAGAGTAAAGGACCATAAGGAACACCATACAGAAAAGAAGAACAAGATGGATTGAACACAACCTGAGACACAATGGCTTTGTGAAGAACATAATTGAAGGCAAAATAGAGGGAAAAGTCCCCAAAGGAAGACCCAGGAATAAGTTCATGGACCAAATAAAGAGGAAAGTACATGGGAAGAGATACAAGGAGGTAAGGGACCTAGCATTGGATAGGGAAGAATGAAGGACTGCAGTAAACTTATCTTAAGATTGAACGACAATGATGATGAGAGATGGAGCATTCGGAAAATTACCACAGTAAATTACTGCTGTATTTTTCATAATTTACCACAACCTCTCAAATTCATTTATTGTCATCGTTATTTCAGCAATATTCACTAACATTGCAGATATTTCTCATACTGATATATTCCAAAATATTCTTTAACCAAGTCCATTTCCATTTCTTTCAGGCTAAGTTACAAATAAAGGCACATATTTGTGGAATACCTTTGTGATTTCCACTTCTCGAATATTTGTGGGGCTATTCTTTGAAAGATTTGAGTAAAAATTTCTCATACCATAACAGAAGATGAGAATGAATGACACATCTGGTATAGTATGCGTGGCTGTATTTGTTTTTAGATTTTTACTCCAAACACATTAGTAATAGAATTGCTAAAGGTAGTCCGAGTGAGATAGTTCCCTAGTCATAATAGAGACTAGAGATGGGTCGGTTCCGGTACCCGGTTCTCGGTACTGCCGGTTCTTGACCCTTAGAACCGGTATCGAGAACTGATCGCATAAAGTCGGTACGGTAAAGGAACCGGCACCGAACATTGGCAAGGATTTGAATTATGCGCCCAAACCCCTCAAAACCCCCAAACACTCTAAAGCAAAACCTGGAGAAAGCACCTGAAGTAAAGCCTAATGTAATGTGATATATTGGCCGATCATATTAGTTTGACTTTTTAAACTTGGACTACTTTTGTTATACTTGGCTAATAAAATTATGGAGATCTTGTTTAATTTACTGAGCTTTCTGGTTTAATGGCCTCTTAAGAGAAATTATTGCCCTTCAGTTCTTGGTTGTTGTTGAAACTTTCCATTCATTCAGAAAATAAGAGTCCATTGTTGGAACCGAGTACCAAGAACCGGGAACCGACTGGTAAGAACCGGACAGGTATCGAGAACCAGAAAAATTTAGGGACCTTAATAGAGATCATATTCTATTCTTATACATTTTAACTTCACCAGCTGTAGGACACATGACTTAAATATTGCATTATTAATGGTGCAATAATAATTTTATATGACATAAATGGTAAGTAATTAAATGAAAATATCTAAATAAGTCTTTAACTTCACTCATTTTTTCACGCGGTGTGTTTGAAACTACTTCAAAACAGAAGGTTTATTGTGATACCCAAGAACCTATTACGGTGACAATATGATTATTTTTCAAAACTAGTTGAGAAAACATACATACTACACGCCGTTAGTTTTTTTTATGACATCTAAGTGTTAGAAATCCCTCATTCTGTATATAATTTCTCTCTGGAGTGCATACACCTACCATTTCCCATGTAAAAGGGATGGAATTTTTTAGCAAATGTAACTCCGAAAGTAATGAGGTAAGGGGTTGAATTTTTGGTGTCATTAGAAGGGTGAGATATTTTTCTTCAAAATGAGACCAAATTCATTGATTACTAGGTAAAATTAAATTCTGATATGGAGAGGTTCCACTAAGTGAAGCCTGAATTTATTAGTTATAAAATGAAATTTTGCTAAAACTACCTAAAATGCAATTAATCCCTTACTATTGATATTGGCTTTCATATTAAAATCTCCATTAGCTATTAATTTCTGATTAATCAAATTTACTGGAATATTACCATAATTTTGGAAAATTATTGTAATTTACCTAAAATGAAAATGATGGTAGTTCATACATCTATACTCATGTGTAGTGTGACCCTGCAATTTTTAGACCAAATATTTGGTCACAAAAAGTCATAAGAACATACAGTATTTCAGTTTTGCACGATTGTCACATTTGAACCACCATTTCAAATCAGTGGGACGTCAATCAGGCCATCAAAAACGGAGGATTCACCATGCAGACACATTGTTCTTTCTGAGAGATGACAGGATAGCCAAACTTCATCAAATACCAACAACCCCTCACCCCATGTGGACTTGCTGAGTATTTTGTACTGAATGAATTTCAACTTTGTTATTAAAAGCAGTAACTGCTACAACCTTAATTTAGCAGTTACAAAAGTACCTAGTAGTATACAGAGCTGCCTATAGACAGAGAACTAGGCAGAAGAGAAAGAAATTTTATCAAGTGAAAAAGCAACTGGATTAACCTAACGCATTGCAAAACAAAATAGGGACATACAGTATTCAAAATGTAAACCATGATTTTTATGATCACTCTGAATGAGAGCCATGATGAATGCACTTTCCATAAATCAGTATAAATAAAATCGGACTTCTTAAATCTAAGCGACATCTTAATGATAAGAGCATTAAGGCAGTAAGACTATACCACCGAAAAGATGGGAAATCACTTACTTGTCTAGTTTCTCCCAGAAAACCATGAGGGCTGCTCGATCAAGATGGCGCTTCGTTCGAGATAAGTCAGTCACATGGACAGCCCATCGTGCCACATTTGGATCTATACGCATTTCGTCCCATTTCAGATGAAAAGCACAAACTGCCAAAAGACACATTCATTACATTCAGACCTTTAATTGGAATCAATTGAATAAAAACTGTTAATGGACAATGATCAACCAATTTTACTAAGGCCAAACTCAATATGAAGAGAAGGAATAACTTCAATGCATATATTAGGATGGCTTACATTCCGATACTATTTACCATATTTTTTAAGTCAACTCAATAAAGAAATGACCATACCAAAAAGCAAAATATGGACATAAGTTTAGGCAGACTGGTAAAAATGATATATTTCTTCAACTTTAGAACTGCAAAATGTAACATACACAAAAATATCATCCAAAACATATGTTCTTCAAGGCTACAATTGAGTACATAAGCCAGATGATAAAAACCATGAATGAGTGAGGATTTCCACATCTGGAAAGTTAAAACTCACTTTTTGAGAATATAATGACTGGATTGCCATCCCAAGGCCAACCCTTGAACTGCCAGGCAGGCCCCATGACAAACACTGCGACCACCCTGTCCCAGTCAGCTGCACTGAGTTTCTGCGGGTTGTCAATGACTCGATACGGCACTGTCGTGGAACCTTCTTTCCGACGCTGCAACAGTATTTCGTTATCTCGTTTGGCACCTTGAGCCTTCTTCTCCTCTGTGCTCACAAACCTGAAAAATCAAAGAGTATGTTAGAAACAAAAAAATATCAACTAAACCTAAGATGTCAAATGTCTCAAATTTGAATTAGGAGGATACCAGAGCCAGCCACAGTATTAACCACACCCACAAGTATGAATATGCATGAATCCCACAGAGGAAAAATTAACTGCCTAACACAAACACTTCGCAAACTACTTCCAGCAGTTTCATACCATTTAGTCTCCTGGTGATTAATTTGCAGCTACCAGCTGCTTGCAATTGCCATTTGTGAATTAAAGTCATACATATAGCATGATCATTTAGAATGATCATTTTACCCTCATGTCTGAGAACAACCATGGTAATTATGTGTAGTGGATCAGTTAGTTGCGACTTTTTCCAACTTATTTTCCATCTACTTTGGCATAAAATTAATGAATATGTACCATGAAAGAAGACCAAATTTCAGTGGAAAACTTCATTCCTCTCGATGCGACTCAAACCCAGACCCCTCAGTTTTTTGATTTAGCTAAGATTCAAGTCATTAAACAACTGACTAATTTATAGTTTGATCAGCATATTTTCAGACAAAAAAATTTGGTCTCATAAGTCAAGACTAAGCACAAGTGAACAAAGTAGAAAAATATTTACATCTACCAGGTTATCCAATCAACAAAAAATAAAACCATCAGTCACTACATTTGAATTTTATAAAATTTATAATTGCATTGACATAAGGACCTAAGTCCAATTGATATGTCATGGTAGGATTGAAATAGCTGTAGCTCAAGTATTGATAACAATGAGTCAATTTTAACCTTCAATCGGTAGTAGTCACAGACATTTCTTAAATGCATCAGGATAGCTACAGACCTAAAATTATGAATTTCTTAGACTTTTCCAGATCAATATTTCCATTTTCCAGGTGAAAATATCCATTCAATAGTAAATACATGTATACTTCAATAAAGGCGTGACAGTTTGAATACAAGACAATATTTTGCTCATCATTTAGTGATGACAATAGGAATTATAGTCAATTACACGAAAATGTGTCTTGAAAAGTGTATCCACAATATGCACTTGGTTGTATTTCAAAGCCTGAGGGGCTGGGGTTTAACTTGGAATTGTAGTCAAACATGGTAAAGAAGTGAAATACTCAAGTTGATTCCACACATTTAAACAAAAACCTCATTTATTATTAATAAATGAGTGGAATCAACTAAGTATTATACTTCTAAACCATGTTTGAAGCATGTAATTCCCACCAAGTGATGCCTGAGACCTTCTTAAATGTTGGAATTGTATTTCCTGCAGTGTTTATAGTGAATGCTTGGACTTATATTGAAAAGGAATATTTTTAGTTTTCAATTTTATTAGCATGCAGTGAAATCTCAATGTTACACTTTCAAAGGGGATGAAGAAAAAAGTGTAATTTGCAGGAAAGTGTAAATCGAGGGATATCTTAATTGGCAGGAAACTGAAGCAGAATCATGACCATATTTTTCATAATTTTATTTAACCCTTCAATAGGCGTGCGGGCCACAGGGGTGGCCCACAGTTTTCATTTATGAGCTGTTTCTCATAGGATGGCATAATACACACGTAAATTTCAGTAGCAGCACATTATTATGTCCTCAAAAGTCTCACATGGTCGTTAAAAAAAATTGTGGCAGGGTTAGTATTAAATAGCGTGCGAAAGGAAGCCAGCGTGACTGGGCCACAAATGTGTCCCATGCGAATAACTGTGAAGCAACCTTTTTCTATCAGCATTATTATATTATATATTATTTATATAGCAGTTATACATTATTATACTGTAATCTGTCACATTTTAGGCAACTTTAGGCAACCAAAAAATTGAATTTGGGCCACCAGAATGGCCCACGTGCCCAATCGTGTAACAATAATTTACGTGCCCACTGAAGGTTTAATTTGAATGGATTATACCTAACATCTAGAAGCTGCTAATACCTGGTGCAATTGGCATGGGAAAAAAAATTATTTTTATCTCAATTTTAAGTTAACAGGGTGTGCAGGGCACTGACAAAATATCGAAAGGATTTTTCTGCTTGGGCCCCAAGTATTTGCATCAAGGGCATGCATTAGTCCTCCAAAAATACTAGAAATCATCCGTGCCTTAGTATTGGCTACATAGGTTGTAGACATTATGTCCCTAATGTTGTTTAAAAAAATTAGAGCACCAGTAGTAATTCCTCTTCTTTAAAAAAATCTGACCAGCAGTAGTAATTCCACTTCTTGCTATCAAGTATTTAGTGTGTTACTGACCTGCTTTTGGTCTTAGTCTTTTTGCTTCTGTATCGGTGAAGCGTTCTTATGCATTGTTGCATGATTTGAGATGCAAGATGGTTCATAGTGAATATTCACTAGGCAATGGTTAATAATAGAAGTCGTGTTCCCACACAGTTGAACAAGAAAGAATTTCCTCATGGGTAGCTCAGCTTTCTAGGACAGAGGAGGGGACATAGAGTGAGAGCAATGTGTAAAGAATGAGAAACGCAATAACACAAAAGAAATCCAACCAACAGAACTAAGTGCTCCAACCCATTCATGATGCATAGAGTCCATCCAGAGACAGCTAAAAACTATTTCTTCCAAATTTCACAAATTGTACAAAAACATAGGGGTTCCTGTCATACTACTAGGTGAAAATCTTTGCACTACAAGTAGAAAAGTCTTCCATAAAGTAAATTTTGAAAACATTCCTTAAAAGAGCAGAACTTACAGTTGCCACGGCGAAAGAAGTCCGATGACAGCTAGAAGGGCCGAGAGAGGAGGAGGGGACACCATTGCCAAGTCATTTAGGGAGAGAGCCGCTACAGCTACAGTCCTCGCATGGAGCTGAGTTACCGGAATTTGACATACTTGATCTTTATACCCAATGAAACTATTACAAGAAAACATACCGAAAATTAGAGAGAATATATTTTTACGTTCCCTGATTTTACTTCGCTTCCTTGATTAATACTTCGATACTCAGCAAGAAGAAAAGAACCACCATTGCCCTTTTCTTTCTCAAAATACTCGTGGATGGACATGATCATTTCGCGAGCTTTCGAGCATAATGTCTCACCACGGCCTCGTCATTTTCCACTCCTACGGTCAACACCCAAAAGCACGAATGGATTAATTTCGAAAGTATTACAATTGCAATAATATGCACGCAACACACCCAAAGACTGAAGCACTTCACACCGAAAAGCGCACGAACGAAGACTCAAGGGAGACTGAAAAGTGAAAGGTATGTGACAACGTCGTCAGGGTCGGCAGGGGGATGGGGTGGTGACGGGGTTCAGCTATTGGCTCTAGGAAATGTGAGTCCCGTTATGAGCTCCCTGGCCCCTTCCACTTTTCAAGCTGTCATCAGACTTCTTTCACCGTGGCAACTGTAGTTGAGGAAAAAGTGAAGTATCCTCTCGTTCCGTAAATGAAAAACAGCTGTCAGAAGAACCAGGGCCTTCTGGACTGCATTTTCAGGCTAAGCGGACGATTTTTCACAGTTTTTATTTCAAGTCGACTGGTTTCCGACTTGAAATAAAAACTGTGAAATAGTACCATATCTCTTTTGAATTCTTTAGAATGGATTTTCACCAAGTAAAGCCTGAAACAATCGAGTTTAAGAGGACAATATCTGTAAAAGGAACATCCGATCCCCAAAATGACATATTATCAGATAGTCAGGAGTCAGTTTAGTGCCAGGAAGTGAGCATGTGGACAGAAATGATGGTGAATTTTCTTCTAAGAAAGCTGTGCTCAAGAGGCTCCATCTGAGTATAGTAACTTTCATTGGAGAAGTATCATATCAGCAATGGGTGCAAAAAGATGCGTTTTGGAAACATTTGGAAAGACCCCTGACAAATTGATTGATTTCATGAAGAAATCCCAAAATTAGGAAGGGCATTATCATGTGTTAAAAAACCAGAGGGAATTGTTTTGGCATACTAGAGACTGCTAAGTAGTGTGGGAAGTACTAGTCGTAGCTGACTTCTCCGAATATTATTCCCTTGTTCTTCAGGAGAGTGAGCAAGGAGTGCTGTGAAGCAACAAGCAAGCACACTCATTTGCTTGTTACTATCATCCAGTATGAGGATAGTAAGACCTTCCTTGGAACCTTGTGGTGATATCGGACTGTACTACTCATATTACTGCGACTGTTAACTGTTTCTAACATTCCTTCCTTTCGTTTTTGAAAAAATGATAGATTTGAAAAAAATTACATACTTTTATGATGGACCCACTTTTCAATATGGTAATAGATTTAATATCCTCAGCCTCATCTATCATCAGGAAGATTTTAATGTAGTAGCTGAGTGGCATAACTTTGCAACATCCAATGGAAAAGGTCCAAGTGACGGGTTGAGGGGCACAGTTAAACGGTATGCAACCCCAGCAAGTCTACGGTTAACTTCCAGCCTTCCAGATAATTTGAGTTTTTCCCATCAAAGTAAAATTCATGCATTAAGCTTCAAATTTCATACACTCAGTGTAAATAAGGATATTTGATTTGTAAATAAGGATATTTGATTTCTTACTCTCCCACAGAGCCCCTTCTAATTCTCTGGGGATAATAATGACATCGTGTCATTCTTTCCACAAGAGATGGGACAAATAGTAGTTTTCTTGAATTGGAATATCAACTTTGTATAAAATCAAATAACTTGAATATTTGATTACTATGTGTAGTAATGATTTGTTAATTATTATACTATGAATATGAAGAAATTATTTGCTCTCTGTTTTAGCAAAAAGCAACATCTCAAATAAAACTTTAAATACACCTATTTTTTAATCATTACCCCATATGTATCTATATGTTTTTACCCTATACAGTGCTACACTCCATATCAAGCTCTTCACCATCCTCTTCATTATTTCCTTACCCAAGGTCCCTGTCATCAGCTCCCTTCAATCATCACATGCTTCCTTTGCTAATATGTACTATTCACCTCCACATATCTTTGCCACTATATTAATTTGCTTCCCGTGCGCCACCCAAACAAGTTGAGAATTTTGATCATTTGGGAAGTGCGCTGGAAGAAAATGGGTATTGCTGCAAAAACATAAGGAGGAGAATAGCAATAACAAAGAGGCATTTAGAAATAGAAGGGAGCTGATGACCAACCACTGAGTAACAATATGAAGACTAGTGAAGAGTTTGACGATATGGAGTGTTGTGTTCAATGGGGTAGAAATATGGACTCTGAGGAAGGACGACAAGAATAGACTACAGTTTATGAGATATGGGTGCGGATGAGGGTGGAGATGGTTTGGTGGATGGAGAGTAAGGCAAATGTGGAAGTGCTTTGCATGGTGGGGGAGGAAAGGGAGCTTTTGAATGAGATCAGGAGGCAGGATAGGTGGCTGGAAGGGGTGAAGATAGGCAATGGTCTTCTTAACCCTTCAGCTGTGGCAGCTAGATCGCAGGTCTTCCACTGTGTGCAGGAAATATTCGAAGGAGGCCAGACCCTCTTTTCTGCCGCAAGGGGCAGAGCAGGCAGAAGACCCTTGCAATCCCCTCCCAACCCTTTTCTCGAGGTTCCGCAGAAAGGGCCCCACCCAATAAGGGACGGATAAGTGGAACATCAGTTAATTCGACCAAATTTTTTTATTGGCGAAAATCTACAAAATAAGTATTATATGAAGTTTTTTGGCAATTTACTGTTTAATTTGATACCAAACACCAAGGAAATCTGTTGATTTTTACCCACATTACGCTCTGGTATGACTACCAGAGTGCATTTAGAGGATAATAGGAATAAAGGTTAGTAGCCCATGGCAATGGAATGCGACCGCGAGGGAGGGACTCATTCAGGTAGGAAATGAGGATTCCCAATTGTCTCCCTCAAGGAAGAAAGAGTTTGGGCCATAAAGATAAGAAGGGGCTCAGGGAGCAGGTAAGAAGAGAGGGTCGAACGTACAAGTACGTTTTTCCCGCAGTTGCCCGTACACACATACAAGTACGTTCCCCGCCGCTGAAGGGTTAAGCCCATGACAGAGTGAAGGATATTGGGGAAGAGGAAGAAAGAGAATTGGTTACATGGATGGAATGAAGGAGGATAAGACATGCGTAAAGACTGAGGACATTATGGACGGAGATAAGGCCCTTCACATGTGCAAATCAGGATAATTTTATCTGACATTCCATACTTAAATTTTAAAAATAATTAATATATCACCAAGTCAATGAAATAAAATTCAATACAATAATTTGAAACATTTTTACTGCGCTGGGAAATTTTCTGTGGAGGAGCCATAAAAACTATGAGCAAGAGAAGTACTTTAGATCATCCGATTTTCCATTCTAAAATAGTATTGAGTCATATGGAATAATTTTGTAGCATAACTTGTACACTATTTCAATTTCTAAGAACAGTGTCTTTTATCCACTGCTGTACTGGCAATTTGTATTACACTACTAAATATTTTTATTCAAGAAGGCAAGAATCCTAGCACATGTACGATCCATTTGAAATGTAAAAATTTTAATTTTAATGAGATAATGTGGAAAATTTTAATGCACCTTCAAGTTCTTGAGTTAAGAATCAAACTGCAAAGTACGGGCAATGAAATAATAATTTTTTTAAATGATGAAACTCAGAATGATTAACCAGAGATTTAGCAGAATCTACATTGTGTACACCATGTAAGTGTTAGATTTTGTTTGTTCCTGTTTCAGATCTTGAAGTTCATGTTTTGATCTTTTCTAACGTTTTTACGATGTTTACACATTTAAAAACAGCATTTTCTTTTGACATTCCACAAGAATTTGCTCACAATTTCCCATTGCTAAATGCAATTGGCAGAAGTTGCATAGGGTTTGAAAGAAGTGGCTATATTCACTGCTTGTGTCATGACATATGCCACTGACAGTGGTAGTATAAGACTAGTAGAGTGAGTTTAAAGTAGCGGGAGAGGGAATAAGGCCCTGAAAGTTTTGGCTTGGTCATCAGACAGTAACAAACTAAAAATAGAGAGGTCTAGTTTGGGTAAGCACTTGGGACCCTGCACCTATAGACACAGTAGACACACCAAATAAATATAGAGCATCAGAAAGATATGTATATCTCAAAAAATTGATATGAGTGAACTTAAGTGAACAAAAAATAAGGACCATACCAGTACAACATGGATGAGACTGGTCTACTTTGGAAAACTCTCCCAGATAGAAAAATCCACAAACAAAGGAGAGAACCATTATGGCTGAGAAGGCAATCTTGAAAAACTACACACTTAAGAGACAGTAATACTTAAGCTTTAACAATAGGATGCAGCAATTAAAATGAAGTTCCCTTTATTTATTTACTCCTCATATATAACTTAAAATTGGGTATGGTAGTGCTTATTTAAAATGCAAGAGGCAGCCTAATTAAGTATATACACCTAGTATTGTAGTCCCCTCTTTACCTGCTCTCGGTTGTACATACTCAGCTTCAATGTAAAATCAAGGTTTGACTGTACATTTCCCCTTTAAAAATTTTAAGTTCGATAAAAGTATTAGAGGCCATGATTTAAAGTCAGTTTTAACAGACTTAGGTAATATTTCTATGGGCTCAGAGACTAAACATCAATTTAAACCCCATTCTTTAATGAATGGAACAGTAAAAGCCTGCTAAGCAAGCTTAGGACTCATTTTGAAGCGATAGTTTCTCTCTGACCCACCACTTACATTCATAGATACTCACCTGAGATCCTGAAGTATATCCTTTGCATTATACATCGTTATAAGAGATGTGTTAGCTGCTGGAATGATAATTATGGGAGTTCTTGACGTTCGTTTTATTTGAGGAGTACCCACTCGAAGCTGTAAATCAGAAACAAACAGGTAAATTAGAAAAATAACACACCACTTGTTGTGACCCAGTAGGGTATGGATGGGCTTAGTAAAAATGAGAGGAGGAGGTTCTATTTCAAATTGCTGTATTCATTCAGTGAAATTTTTCCAGAAACAACCACAAGCACTACCTGTGTACTCGCAGCAGGTTGAAGAACTGGAGTTGAAAGAGAAGTGGGAGGTGGGATAGCTTTCTTAGGTTGACTTCCCTCCGTCACTGATTTAAGAGTCATTCCATGATATGTTCCCATCGTGTCAATTTTGAAACCTTCCGTCTCTGTAAAAAAGAAATACTATTGATGAAGTATTTGTAAATCCTTATGGTCAAACTGAAAAATACACTTATCAACAGTAAAAATCTCAGAAAGCTTAGAAATATCCTGGAGAATATAGAATTATTAGTTCAACTGCTGAAGGCTCTACTTTGTGGAATAACATTCTGATGGGAGAAAATAAAATACTTTATAATATTCCACTGCTGTTTATTCTTCCCCAACCGGTTTCAATGCTAGTGCATCATTTACAAGAGTACATTCTCTGAGAATGTACCCTTGAAAATGACACACTAATGTTGAAACCGGTCAGGGAAGAATAAATTGCAGTGGAATATTACAGAGTATTGTATTTTTTCCCAGCAATATAGAATTATGTACTAGTATTGGCTGTAACTTGGAGGAATTCCTTCATAATGAAATGATGAATTACTTTCTTTTCCACAAAAGATTTATGATCTAAAATCATTTATGAAGATGTTCTTACGACCCAGGTTTCATTGCTGTGTGACATAATAAGGTACAGACCTAGTAAAACACATTGCTCGTAAGAACGTAATAAATCTTTTGTGGAAAACTAAGTCAATCATCATTTTATCATTCATCCTAGAGAAAACATACGTAATCACCGTCAAAAATGATCTTAAATGTAGATTTCAAAGAGGTCAAGTGAATTTTCAGGAATAACGACAGCATTTGTTCACTAATTCTCATCTTGAAGTTGATTAACATGCATAATACCAACAACTGAGTATCCTCATTCTGGTACACACGGTTGTGACCTGAAAGTTTGAGGTACAATTCCTGTCTCTTCAAGATGGAAACAGTTAGATTTCCTCATTTCTTAAATATGCAATCGGTGGATTTCTCTTTGTACATGTCTACTAGGCATGTTATTTGGCAGACCTCAGAATAGCGAATAGTGATAATAGCCAAAGAGAGACGGTCTCAGAAGTGTGACCTTTCACTTTCCTTGACAACAATTGTCACCTGGCCGAAAACATCCAGCTTGGTTTTCCCATATAATTGCACTGAGATATGGTCAATGGTCAATAGGGCCCTGACAGGCCAAACAGGTCATTTTGGTCTATGGTCATAATTCAGCCATGTAGCCTATAGAGAGGAGTCGAAGTGTGGGCCATGAGGTCCATGCACCAATAGCTGCAGCACCATCCATTTGAGCCTGTACCCACAACTTCTCTCCTTCCCGAAACGTGATAATAGTTTTGTTTGGCTATTTGAGAGACACATTTTGGTTCCTTCATTATTCAATCGAATACTTTATTTAAATAAACTGTCATTTTCCATTCAGAACCTTTTTGATTATTCGATCCTCTGACACCAAGGGCAAGAATCCACAAAATAAAACTGTGCTCGAGTCCCGTCCCACGACAGGGTCCGGTCATAACAACACAATCCAGTAGTGACAAAAAATTCAAAATTATCTCAATTACCTTCTTTCCCTCGAATAAACCTTTCCTGATCGTAACGGTTATAGACAGCCGGTTGAGGAGTTGACCTGATTGGGGTGCCATGTGGGTTACTCAAACTGCCAAAAGCAGATGAAGAAGTAAAACCAGATGCTGATGGCACGGATGAGGGAGTCATCACAGGTGCCGATGGGAGGCCATTGGACGGCATGGGGGGCCGAGGTCCACCTCGCCCATCACTCCGGCCTTCTTCCCTCGCCTTTATTGACTGCAGAATTGCAAATATGTTCTTCCCGAATGTCTAGCACAGGAAATAGAAAATAAAGGCCACATTACTCTCACACACTTCTTGCATGTCAGAGAATTTCAAATGAAGGGATCGATATCACTATCCTAAAATTATTTTACTTACTTCTATCATGTATGATTAACACTTACACATATAAAACATTACTTCTCAAATAACTGAAATAACACAATAAGAGATAAAATGAAAAAGAATGGACTCACTTCAGAGACCTGACATGTTTCACAATCATTATGTGCCATCTGTTTGACAGACTATAACATGTATGTACCACTTGATTCAGGAAGGATACAGATAAAAACACCCAAAATGGGAGACAAGAAAATTGAAAATTTCATTAACAGTCTACATAAGAAATGGAACTCTAAATACTTCACTAATACAGGTACACGAAGCAGTTGGTTTTCAGGGTTTTCCTTGCTGTATCACCTTATTGAACAGAGTCACTGGCTTTGCATCAGGTATCTTCAGGACTGAAATATGTTACAGTCATTAGTTAGATAATACAACAAGAAAGACAACCTGAAGTCCAGCTGCTTCATTTACATCACTCCTTGAAAGCCTCCACCATAATTTAATGGACTTACAGTTCACCAATACATTCATAAATGCTGAATCATTGATTTTATGTTGCCTGAAATACTCCCACACACTCTAGCACAATGTTTTTAAAACAATTGTAACATAAACCTAACTTTTGGGCAGTAAAAACCAACAAAAGGATCACACATCACCATCAATGTTGGCAAAACTAACATGTGGGGCCATAATTTCCATTTTCTCCAATGAGCTCTGATTCTGAGGTACTTCACGTGTTCAGGGATTGTGAAAAGGACATGCTCAGATACTAGAAAATGGGATGGATACCCTCTTCACTGCCACAATCCTTGAAAGTGACCACAGTCATCCTTTGAGCCATAATGGAGAACTTGCAGATTTTTTGAAAAAAATAGAGGTAATAGAGGATGATGAATCTGATCTGTGAATGATCACCGAGAGAAGGCAGTAGAATTTTGTAGGAGAAATAAATTAGTAGTAACAAACACTTGGTTTAAACACAGTTGTAGGAGGAGATACACATGCAAAATGCCAGGAGACACTGGAAGATATGTAATTGACTATGCTATGGTTGGGCAAACATTCAAGAACAGTGTGAAGAACTCGCGGAGCTATCCGGGGGCTGATGCAGACTCGGATCATAATCATAATTAGGAAAAAAAGGCAGGCAAGCTTTTTGTCGAACATATACATAGGATCTATGAGGAAAGAGTATGGCCAGAGAACTTCATGAAAACAGTCTTGATTCCTATCCCCAAAAAGAAGAATGCATCAGAATGTGAGAACTATAGAGCAATCAGCTTCATTTCACATGCAGCCACAGTTTTACTTCGAATAATCAAAAGAAGGTTGAATAGTAGGGCTAATAACTAGGGACATGCAAAACTCGCAAATGCGATAACGCATATTTTTAAGCGAATTCTGAGGTTTTTCCACGAAAACGCAAATTTAATATAAAATATCGTGAATTTCAACATTTAAAGTGCGAATTTCAGTAAAAAAATTATTGGCAAACTAGTTAAATAAAAATGACTTACTTGTGAAAATGACGTCTACAAAGGAACAAATTCGAGTTTAAAAAGACTCCTCTCTTTTAAGAAGATGAAAGTAGCCCACTACGTAGTTCTTGACATCGCCACTCGCGGCGCTCTCATTGAAATAATCCCCGGATATTTCTAAATTATGTAGCGTGTTCAAAGCGGCATACCGTCATTTAAGTCATCAGCAAAGTGATTTTTTTTGTGACAGTTGTATCACATTCATCAAAACATATAATGCGGAAGTGGACGGTAACGGAAAAGAAGCACGAGGCGGAATTTCCACATCATGGGTTATATTATGCTGATGAAAAAACAATTCTTTGTCGTTTTTGCAATGCAACTGTCTCATGGGAAAGGAAGGACAGATGCACGAAACACATTTTGAGTGAAAAACATAAGGCTAATGCTGAAAAAAATTGTGCTGGTGGAAGTGGAACTAAACAACAAGCATCCATATCAAAACTGCTTCAAACAACCAAGAAGAGAGATGCTTCTCACACATAATGGAGAGACACTACAAGGACCTTTATTAAAGCAAACATCCCGCTTGAGAAGGTGGACAATCCAAATATAAGAATATGGTTAAATAAATATGTTGAAGGTTCGTATTAAATGATGTTATTAGTAGCTGAACCAGACTATTAGTGATATTTTGTCTGTATTTTTCGTATACCTACCCATTTCATAATGCATAGTAGCATAAAAGGTTCCTATGAATATTGATCAAAACTTCTACATCCTGCTATTTCTTTGTTATTCGTGGTAGAATTCATTCAGCTCTTCTTTTTTGTTCACACTTAAATTCAGAGGCTAGTGACATACACCATGCTAGTACACTTCGAGAAAAATGTGTTATTGATCTGGCCAATGACCGAATTCAAGAAGTGAAAGAAGCAGTTCAAGGGAAGCCCATTGATTTTTTTGTGATAAAACCATGGACAAAACTGGCAGATTAGTGGTATTGTTTAGGATATTTAATGATTTCAATGAACAGCTGTTACTTGATGTTAGTGGTGTCCACTTTCTAGAATCCACCAATGCAACCCAATTCTTGAGTCCCTAAAGGTTTATAACGTACAATACTCTGATATTAAAAATGTTGTAACAGATTCAGCAAGATATATGACTAAGTGTGTAACAAGCTTAAAACTGATTATCGGTGAGAAGTTAATGCACACCCAATGTTGGGCTCACAAATTAAATCTTGTGGGATATATTTGGATCCATGAGATGATTGAACTTAATAGAGAAGTAATGATGACCAAAAGTTTATTCCTCCACACAAGAAAAAGAAAACATTTATATTCAAAATTTCATGCAGACAGAAACGAAAAGAGTTGTGCATTATTCCCTATCCCTGTTGTCACCAGATGGAACTCTTGGTTGCTTAGTGCTTTTTACTTAGCGGATAATTTTTGACATATTGTACTCCTGTAACACTGAAAAAATGAAGGTGATACATAATTCAGGTAGAGGATACTTTTGTTCTTTAACCCTCCGCCGGGCTACTGGGACTATATCGTCCATGCGCGCTCGGCCACATTGCTGTATCTTGAAGAGGAGGAGTGGGGGGACCCGGGTATCCTCCCTAAAAAAACTTTGGCCTAAACGTAGACAAACCCAACCGACACCGGTCAGTGCGTGCGCAGCTGTCGCGCAGTAGACGCGGTTAAAGTTGACGCTTGGACGATATCGTCCCAGTAGCCCGACGGTGTATACAAAAAACACGATTTTGAGGTAAGTAAACAAACTTCATTTTTTGGTCCCAAATGGCATTTTTCAACTATATCCATCGATTTCTGACGGAAACAACAGAGAAGATAAAAGGCATTATTGCAGCGTTTATCCGTCTGACAAGAGGAAAAAAACCATCTATTGCTGTTCCTATTGCAAAAAAGCTGCATGTGATGATCATCGCGTAAACATGTGCTTGAATTGTGTTGGGAATTGAGAGTCTTGAGACAGTATATTTACTTAAAAACTATTTTTCAATAATAAAACATTGTATTTTTATAAATAAAAGCATTATTTTTCAGTAAATACTCGAATTTCATCAGATTTTTCTGCTCAATAAATTGTCCATGTTCAGGCGTTCAAATAAATATGTTTTTTGTAACGGGACCAAAACTGAGTTAGTGCTTTTGAAAGGCTTATATATGAAGAGTAAATCCCCAAAATATTTTTTCTTACAATCAATTAGGGCCCAAGATATGCATTTTTTAGTAAATCTTAATTTATTCGTGTTCAAAAGTTTATATTGGGACAGTGTTCAAATATTTTTTAACACAACCGGCGGGGACATCTAGAAAAAGCCTAGAACTTATTCCCTGAATTTTTTCAGAATTTTCGGTCGTCTATAGTTAGGTTAAAAATGGCCCGAGACGAAATCGTCCCAGTAGCCCGACGGTGTATACAAAAAACAGGTAGCCCGGTGGAGGGTTAAATAATGTTATTTACTCTATTCAATGCCAGGAAATATTTGTAATTGAGCATGGGAAACAGCTGGTTGACCAGATTAAATTACTGGAGGGTTCAAGCTATCCTAATGCACACACATTGCATAGAGAGTTGAGAAAATTAAAAATGAGTCTTGATAATATTCAGAATGGTATTTTTTTGAGAAACCCACAAATTTCTTGCAAGGCATGACAACTTTTAAAGCTGCAGCTGTAAAGTCAGTACTATTGCAGATGGCATTAAAGGCATCAATGAAACTTAGTTCTCTTATAGTAGAAGACCCAAGTAGAAAAATATTTGAAAATATCTCAGTTTTTGACCCTCAAGAAGTTCTCACAACGGAGGTGAGCCCCAATTTAGCCACAAAATTGAAAAAAGTTCATGGCCTTGAGTCAATAGAGATGGAAAATTTGATCTTGGGGCTTGGAGAATTACCTAGAATATTACAGCAACAAATTTCCCAGGGTTCAGTAGATATAGTTAAAGCAATTCAGGTACTAAAATTGTGTGAACCATCATTTGCATTAAAGTGCCTGGAAGCCATTTGGACCCCCTGAGCAAATGTGGACTCAGAGAGATTTCTTTCCTCCTATAACACTGGGCTAACAAATAGAAGAACAAATCTATAAGAAGAAACTTTGGCCACACTGGCGATTTTTTTCATTTGAAAATATGGTCATTTAATTTTAATGTGTATCTTTATGTAAGCTAGTTATATGAAATGTACAAAAATATAAAATGTGCATTCAGCATGTTACTGTTTACATTTTCCCTAATCAATGGCATCTTTTCAAGAACTTTGCACCAACAGGTGGGCCTACTAGGAGAAGGGCACTTAATTAACACCAAATATTTTGTTGTGAAAATAACACCGATTTCAGGGTAAAATAACACCACTTTTGCAAAATATAACACCACTTCTGGCTAAAAAATAACCCCGGCTTTTACAGGTCTCTACTAATAACTTCTTGAGTGATGGTCAACTTGGGATGTGATGGCTGCGATGAGGACACTTAAAGAAAAAAAACATAAGAGTATAATCAGGATGTTTTACCTAACTTCATTGATTGTGAAAAAGCTTTTGACAGGGTTAATTGGAATAAAATAACGGAAATACTCGGGATAATGGGAATAGATTTGTGAGACAGGAGACAAATCTGAAACTTATATACTGTAGAAACTTGTTAATACGAAGCACGAAAATACGAAGTTTCAATTATACAAAGCAAGTACTATCACAGCGTACTAGAATGGAGCTGATGATGGGGACATTGGGCAAAGATGTGAAGAAGAGGCTAGTGAAGAGCTTGATATGGCACGTAGCACTGTCAGTCCCAACAAAAAGCCTATGCTAATTACATGGCGCTAATCAAAAAAGTTTCATAAATGCAAAATTTTCGAAATTACAAACCTCAGACCCAGTCCCCACAGAGAGACCGAGTTTGTTTTTACAACCCTTGGGGGAAATCGTGTCACAAAAGCTCTCTTTTTGCCAATGGCCAATAAGGCTGATTACTTGCCGATAAATTGGTGCAACCCTAGTCATCAGTCAATGTTTCTTACTCGACCTTCAACGGGTGTGAAATGCAGTTGAAGAAATGCAGTGAGGGATATTCGGAATGAAGATAAATTCTACGAAAACAAAAGTAATGAGATTCTCTAGGGCAGGGGTGGCAAACCTTTTAGCGATTGAGTGCCAAAGTTTATGAAATAAGAGTACACACGCTCGACTCGCGTGCCAACCCATCAATAGAGGTATCCCTTGGCGCCCTCCCAGCTCCGCATACCGAAATAATTGCTCCATGTGCCACTTAGGGCATGCGTGACATAGGTTCGCCAGCCCTGCTCTAGGACAAAGAAATTGAGACTGGTCATCAAAGTTGGAGGACACATTCTGGAGCAAGTAGAGCAATTTAATTACTTAGATAGTCCGCTGGAGGATAATGGACATAGTAGCAAAGACATACACAATAGAATAGCGCTAGCTATGGCGGCGTACTAGAATGGAGCTGATGACGGGGACATTGGGCAAAGATGTGAAGAAGAGGCTAGTGAAGAGCTTGATATGGCACGTAGCATTGTATAGGGCAGAAACGTGGACCCTCAGAAAGGAGGACGAGAATAAGCTGCAGGCATTTGAGATGTGGGTGTGGAGAAGGATGGAGAAGGTTAGGTGGAAGAAAGATAATAGGTTTCATGAATGAATGGTTTATTGATGCTCTGGGAAACCCATAAGAGCAAAAAAGAAAAAACATAAGTACAGAAAACATTCTGCTCAAAATACAATAATTATGAAATAAGCATAGCATAAACACAAGAACAATTGAAAACAAAGGTTCTAACAAAAATTAAATTAATCAACACAAAGATTCTTACATTTCAAAAAAACAGTGCTACTGTTTTAAATATTCGTACAATTTCCTCTTAAAAGATTCCAGAGTGGAGGAGCATTTTATTGAAGGGGGTAATGAATTCCAAAACTTAAATGCTATAATTGGGAAGGAATTTAGGTATTGGTTGGTATGGGCTTGGTGTATGTGGAGAAGGTTTAGGTCTGCCCGAGTTCTTCTGATGGAAACAGTAGTTCTGAGGGTAAATAGGTTGTAGAGGTATTCAGGCATATGAGTATGAAAGAGGGAGAACAGAAAACACCCCAGGAAGTAGTTCCTTCGGGAGCCAAGAAGCAGCCACTTCAAGGCAGCAAAGTAATCAGAAACATGGTCATCTCTGCGAAGATCGAATATAAATCTAAGGCAGCTGTTAATTAATCGCTGGATACGTATTTCGAGAACATTTGTTAAATCGATATACACTAGTACCTATACAATAATCTATAATTGGAAAAATCAATGAGGCTACAAGTTAAATTCTTGAGTGAACAGGTAAATTTTTCTTTTGAAGCTTCAGTAAATAGAGAATTTTATTTCCCTTGTTACACATTTCCAATACGTGCTGATCCCATTTTAAGTAAGTGGAAAGAGTGATGCCAAGGTATCAAACAGTTTCTTTTAATTTAACAATGCTCATGTGAACACGAATAGGCGGAAGACTATCATGATCGATGCTATTCAAAAGTCTTGAATTTCCGAAAATGATTGCTTGAGTTTTTATGGGGTTTAGTTGTAAGCAGTTAATATTAGCCCAATGGCTGATAGAGGAAATATCACTGTTAATGAATTCAATGAAAAATGGAAGTTCATCAGCAGAACAGTGAATATAAATTTGCAGATCATCTGCATAGAGCATATAGTTGGCGTGACTAATGCTTTTAGCCAAATCCAGGGTGCACAAAGTGAAAAGGAGATGTCCAAGGACGGATCCTTGCGGAATGCCGCATGAAACTGGGAGCCAATGGGATAACTCCTCACCAGAGCCCTTGACGGCTTGGGTTCTACCCGTCAAATAAGAATTAAACCAGTTCAGGGTGAAGCTGGGAAAATTGAGGGATTTTAACTTGCATAAGAGAACTGCGTGGTTAACTCGGCCAAATGCCTTGCTGAAATCGAATAGGACCATAATTACAAGAAAATGTTTCATGGATGGGATGAAGAAAGGTAGATCATATACTGAGGCGAAAAAGGATATACTGGAGGGGGGTGGGCTCTTGAATGGGTAGAGGACCGGGAGGAGATTCTCTGACATTCAGCAAAACCTACCTTAACCGGCAGAATACTTTTTTTTTAAATAACTTCTTAAAAATATACGTGGTAATTTAAAACCTGAGATTCAGCACTCAAGACTGTATAACAACAGTTCACTTCTATGAAATTCCAAAAAACAGAAGTATTTGTACTAATGAAACAATTTTCCAGAACTCTGCACAAACTTTGTTTTTCACGTCACAGCCCAGCAAGAATGGCTGTCTCACTAATTACAAGGATCCCACAAATCAGCTTCATGGCATTATCAGCTAATGCACACAAGTTTATTCCCCACCATGCTACAAATTATAGGAAGAAAATGTTTTTTTTTAATATTTAAAAATTGCATTAAAATTATTAGTCATGAATGCTATAAATATGTGAATGATGGACAGTTCTGATGTAAAGTTACTCTCGGCCAAATAAGACAATGGCCAATGTTAGAATAGATTTTGGAGTAAACAGGGGAGTTACGGGTCAGCAAATATAAAATTAATACTCAAGATCTATTTTCATGTTAGTTTACATTATTAAGGCAATTTGTCACCATTTGGATGCTGTATCACATGGATTTCATGACTATTCACCAATCGTAAATAAGAAAACTGTCTAAGCATAGTTTTGGACTAAACTAACTGTTATTCCACAAATGCTCCAAGTTTACTATTGCATTGTTTTCCACCTCACTCATCATAGTATTTGAAGTACTAGCTACAATGTTTGCAGGCATACCACTAACTTAAAGTAAAGTTATTTCAACACAAGAAATATTATCATTTTGGAAAACAGCAAGCCTCACATATACCCGATTAATGTTCTACCATTGTATAAACATTTAAATTGAGTTACTTCTCTGGTCACAGTAAGCCAGTAGGTTTGAGAGCTTACCTTTCCAGTACTTTGCAAGATAGTAGTCCTTGTTCTCCACTGTCTCTCTCGAGACATAATGTCTTTTGTCACATCAACATCAAAATCAAGCATAGCCCTTAAATCCGATCCAAGACCAAGGTCATCATTGCCCTTAATGGTTGTGCGTTTCTTTGCTAATCTTTTTGCTTTAATGGCAGCAATTTTCTCCACAGACATAGCTTCTGAAAGAGACCTGTACACCAATTGATATTAGCAGTTTTCATCGCATGATTAAATTTCAACATAATTAGTAATAGTAGTAATTTGGTGCGAAGGCTTCCGCGGTGCTCTGTTGTAGAAGGCTGCATTTTTCTTGGGATTTCACCACAATGTTGAGAACAACAGTCCAAGGATCGACCATCAGACGAGGCAGATTAACCAAATTCTGGAGCCTACGCCACGATTCCTTACGTGGCAGGGACCACGGACAAAACTGCCCGGATTTTGAATAAGTATGACGTGGTTACTCGTTTTAACTGCATAAAAAAGACGAGTGACATACTGCCGAGACCCAAAGATAAAATCTCTCCTCATTCATACGAGGGAGTGTACAAGAGCGATTGCAGCTTTGGTAATGCCTACATCGGACAGACAGGGAGAGCTGTAAAGTGCCGACTGCAGGAACACGGGTGGGTGATGAGGAAAAAGCAGTTCCACCTCTCCGCCGTGGCGGAGCACATTCATTCCAAACCGGGACACTCCGTCCAATTGGAGAAGGCCTCCGTGGTCGCCAGAGAGTCTCAATACTTCCCGAGAATCATTCGGGAGGCTATCGAGATTTCCAAACACCCTCTGAATTTCAACCGGGAAGACGGATATCACCTCCACAACACATGGAAAAGACTCTTTAAACAAACGGACCAATCACGGCATAGGAAAATTGGCACCAAAAAGTGAGAGGTTGCCAGGGCTATATAGAGACGTCCATTCTTCTGCATCAACACTTCGACCTGAAGACACCTGCTGGAACACAGGCGAAACCATTGTCATCAAAAACAACAACGCGGTGAAATCCCAAGAAAAATGCAGCCTACTACTATAATAGTAATTTGTTGAAATAATTTTATCAAGAATAACATTCAAGCTGGATGCAAAGAAAATAGTTATTGCCACAACTAACCATACTTGTGCAAAAACACATATTCAACTTATCACCTTTTAAGGACTCCTTCAGAAACAACTGGTATTCAAGCTACTACAAGGTATTTTATTTAGCCATAAATTATACCAAAAAAGTGAAATGATACATTTTATTGTACTTCGTGAATTTTCAAGACTTTGAAGTAAATGTTCCCTCATACTCCTGTGTTCAGTGTGTGTAATGATTTCCACAATAACAGTTAAGACTGCATTCCATAGGACACCTTCAGGTTGAATCGATCTCTAGATGCCTATCAGAATATGGGCAAAACCATTATCTTCTAAAGAAAATAAATAAAAATCTGTCTTTTCTCAAAAGAAACCAAAATGGTGATGATAAGAATACAGAAACAATGCAATTCATTTAAAAAATTTCTAAAATATTCAGTTGCCGTAAGATCTTATGCATTCCCGGCAGACTGCAAGTAAGAATTCCTCTCAGATTACATACCAATTTCTATTTTACATATTTGCCAATGTTTCAATGTTCAACCTGGTCATCGTCTTCAGTGCTGAGTGCATTTGTGTGACCTTAACCTTAACTTAGAGAACAACTGGTGAGAGGAAAGAACAATAAGGCCTCTGAACACCTGGTGTCTATCATGTCCTTTGTGATTGTGGGGGAGTTTACATCACAGAAACAGGGCACAAGGTAGAAACAATACTGAAAGAACACAAATGGCAAAGGAAACTGGGGCCAGCAGGAAAGTCAGCCTTTTGCCACAAATTGCCTTAAAACGAACACTCCATTTTGAGGGAACCAAGGTGGTTGCACGTTCATGTGGCTATTGGAACCACCGAGGAAAAGAAACTAATTGTGATCAGGGTTGAAGACCTGAACTTCAACCTTGGCTCAAGCTTCACGCTGTGTAATAAGTGGAATCCCATACTAACAATCCTGAGGCAAAAAAGGTGGGAAGTAGCTGACCAATCATGTAACACCTGATCCAGCAAAAACCAAATATAAAGAGGATCACAATTGTACAAGGGCACTCATCCCTGAAGACAACGACCAAATTGAACAAGAATGTCAGCAATTTTGGAAAATGTAACCTGGAGTGAAACCCGAAAAGATTTGCAAATAAGTTGCCGTTTCCAGTATGAAAAGACTTGCAGAAGACTAAATGAGATTGAGGAAATCAATTCATAGAAAAACAAATATGGAAGAATAAAGAAAAAATTCAAAACATCTTAACAGTTCCTGGCCACTGATAACAGATTTCAACAGAAATTGGGACATTCTCCTTGACTTCCGAGATAAACTAACCAGCCTAATTCATATCCCATTCTGCCTTTCACAACCAAATGAAATAAATCCAACTCTCAAAGGAGGGTAGATAATATATTATTACTACCACTGTGCTCCGCCAAAAATACATCTGAATGGAAAAAATAATAATGAAGTAATGAAAAATTGTCACACAATACTCATCAATCACAATATATGATAAAATTACTTATTAATTTACTGACTTACACAGAGAGTCTTTCTTAAATCATAGAGTGAAAGTACTTAAAGCCTGAAATGTCTGCAATACCCCATAACAACTCTAATGTCGTGGACGAGAAATCTAATTAAAACAATTAATATGTGAATTGGAATTGTAAGACAGCTAATTTACATTTGGGTGTCTGATTACAAAATATATTATTTTGAAAATATTTAAAACAAATATCATCACTAACGGTTACTAAAACCCATGAAACCAAGTTCTATCAAAAGCTACTTAATTAGGGCAGTATAATGTGATAGCAAGGAGGTTAACTTAGCTCCAAGTCCATGGGTAACCAGGTTGTCGTTTTTCAAGCGACAACAGTGATCTAACACCTTTTTTCAACTTGCGGAGAGAAATATTATACTCAGTAGTTAAATGGTTTATGAAAACAAAACCACCAAAAACTTGGGAAATGAGGTAAAATACAAAGCAAAGCTTGGAAAATCATCCTACAGAGATTACGACATTTTGAGGGAGACTTACTTGATATTGTCAACAGTTACAGAGGCTTCTTTAGGAGCGTCTAATCTTGCAGCCAACTGTTCCATCACTTTCTGCACTTCAGTTTCTTCAATACGAGGCTTCTTAGCAGCCAAAGATTCGAGACTTTCTTCTGCAACACGTTTCACCTGAAGAGAATAGAGAAAATGAAGTTCAAAGCTGTTGATAAGCACTCTCCTCACGCCCGAAGACAAGTTGACTTAAGCCCTCCATCCTACTTCATTCACTACTAACTATCCTTGAATCACTACTGTCTCATATCGCATTTAAGTTAGCTTATGTATTTGTTTCTTGTGGGCCTCCCCTCTACATCTTACTAAATGCAAAAATACGAACAGATTACTCTTTTAAACAAAACCACTGAAACGTTTACATTAATAGCATCACGTATTCTACAAACCTTTCAAATGGTATTAGACATTCCCCAAAAATGTCAACGGAATGATACAATTTACAGAAACTACAGGTTATCCCCATCATTCTTTGACATGAAAACCCACACATAACTCCAGTTAATGATTTCAAACCACTTAAAGTAGAAACAATGAGGGACAATAAACTTTGACAGAATACATCTCAGGTTCTACATACACAATAACTCTTATTAAGTGATTCATTTGAATGAATATCTATGAATAGAGAGTCATATGACATTTTCAATAGGAGAAACATAACCTTTTGAATGTACAACGTCAAGTACTGAAGCCTTCAAAACCAAAGATGTTTTTCAACAAGTAACCTACCTGTGTGGGAATTTCCAGGGGCGCAGATTTGTCGATATTTGCCGATGCCGCGGTTTCTCCATTAAGATATGCCAGTAAGTCTTTCCGATCCGGTCGTCGTACACCAGGTATGTTTTCAGCCTTGAAAAGGGTGCATAGAAAACAAAACATGCAAAGTTACTTCCGAGGATTACGGTATTTCCGAATCATTATGACCACGGTACGACAGAACAGTTGCAGAACAGACTATGACAATTAAAATTATTTGCACTGGAATTTTACTACTCACAGCCGCTTGCCGAACGTACACAGGATGAGTAAAATGAACATTTTTGAGAAGGAAGAGTAAGCACTCAAGGGTGTAATATTCTTTTGAGCCACCATCCTTCCCAGAACTGTAAGTGAGACATTTATTACATCAAAGCAAATTGACAACAGCATTCAGAGAGAAAAACAGTCAAAAACAAATGTGTGTCTGCGTACGTTGCTGCCATACGCGAAACATACCAGTTAATGAGAATCCTCAGGGATCAAGATGAAACACTTACCCATACATTAAGTAGTTGGTTTTAACCGTTTTCGGCCATGAGAACTCGCCAAATATAATTTGATTGTCTCTTTCAATGATTTCCTTTTTGTTGACATTGTACTGCCTCAATAAACTCAACGGGTCAGCCATCTTGCCTGAAGCGGAAGTCAAGTCATAAACGTCTTAAAATAGCATCAACACGCTCAATGAAGGCAGAAACAGTTAATTGCTCGTTATAAGGTTGAAAAGGCAATAAAAATTTTCATTTAATTTATTTTCATGGCATTTTTGGAATTTAAATACGAGCTCATTTTTCGTTTGTTATGTTGAGAGCGAACATTCTAGGCGGCGCTTTCAATTTCACTTTCTCGAACCATCGCAAAACTCTTTAACAGGTGATGAAGGGTTATTCTCTATAGTTTATGAGACTCCACCCTATTTTCCTTTAAAACTTTGGCTATTTAACAGGAGAATAGATTTTGATGAGATAACACGCCCATACTGAAACCGCAATGATGTGAAGCGGTGATTGTGGCAGTTTCTTTCCTCAGTATCGAAACAATGTCGAATATTTATATTATTTATACATTTATTAAGTCATTCGAAGTCGTATATTTCTACAAAAAAAAACGTTTTCGGATTTTCCTCGTAATATTTATACTGGAAGTTAGAGCAAATTTCGAAAAATAATTTTTTTAACAATCCTGTTGTGTAATTATATAATTAGGTTATTTAGCTCACTTTCTTGGAAATTTAGTTCATTTTTTTAATGGTATGTGGACAAATTTTTAGGAGGGATTGAGACTTAAAAGGTAAGTTGGACTGCTTGGCATTTTTTCCTGACCCTTTTCCACATATTTAGTACGTTAGAGTAGTTTGATGTAATATTTACGTATTGTGGGAGTTTCTACCATGAAAACTGAATACACATCTCGTCATGGCATAATATCTAGGTAATGCTCTTATTTTATCGTTACAAGAAGAAATTTTAGTTGATGTAGTTATCAAAGGAAATGTGATTATGACAAAAATCTACGGTCATTCACTTTCTTGATATTATTATGATTAAAATTTGATATTTTTAGGCTTTGCAGGTGCCTGACTAAACTCAACTCCAGAGCCAATAGTACTTCAGAACCTTATACAGAACAAAGATTAGGAGACTTTTCGTTTAGATGCCTTCAGCAAGTCCATTGAAATCACATCTTGGAAAATAAGCAATGCATTGTCTAGTGCCTGAAAGAATGTGCTGCCTACTGCCTTTAAGATTCCAACGATTGTTACTATCACTGTTTCATGATAGAGTATTCAGTTGAACGAATCCCAGAATAATCTATTTTGTTTTTTTTATACTTCCTGTCATCAGCCATACGGAGAACTAAGGATGTTTCAGGTTGATTGATTTACCCAGGAATTATTGATTTGGATATTTTTTTATTTTTACAATTTTGTACAAATCATCATCTTTCACTGGCCACTTCTAGGAGAACCTCACCTATAATGAACAGAAGGAAAAATTTCAAAGCACATTCACATTTTTATTCACCGAAGACATCGAGTGGCTAACATCTGTATTTGTTCTCAACTTCGATGAATAGGGCAAGCCTCCACTTCTTCAACAGAGTTCCTGTAAGCTTTCCATAGCAAAGGATCTTCTGTGCAAACAGTTCCTCCTCCTCTCTCCTCTTGACTTTCCTGTAATGCATTAAAATAAGCCTCAAGTAAATACAGTTTGCATATGATTCAAAGACTATCTCAGCCACTGATTACATAGCCATATAGATAGCAGAAGTAAGTATTTTCCCTCCCTTGGCAAAAAACATGGACCAATTCTGTCCGAGCACAAATGGAATTATTCTTGTGAGAAAATGCAAGCTTCTTCACCCACAAAATTTCCCCAGCTCAAGAGGCTTTTCAATGATAAATGCATACTCATACACTCATCAATAACTCGAGGTGAATCAATCAGCCGATCAATTAGCACTTTCAGGAGACCAGCACAAAAAATAGATAAAAATTCAAGTACTGATGGTCGAGAAGTCTGGAGAAATATAGCTGGGAGACATGGAAAAATGCCTGCACCATTTAAAGATAAATTTTGTGAAGTTTTATCATTTAAAAGTATCACTACATTTTATGGAATGAAATTTAAGTATAATAATATTTTTATTAGTTCCTAAAAGACAGGTTTGTTAACAAGTATGGAACAATAAGGCACTTTGCCTACTAACAGCAAGATCAACAGTTGATGTTGCAGTCAACATAGAAACCATACATAATTGCAAATTATCAAACAAAACCACTAAAACAAATATATAATCACACAGAGTTTAACTAAAATAGTTACAACATAAATACCACTGCATCAAAGTAGAAAATTTCATTTTCAAATGAATGGGACATATACATTCATCAATGGTATAGCATCGATAATCACAAAGAAATAAGTAGTTTAGTTTTGAATGAGCCTAAATTGTGCTTTTCCCCTCAAATTTCTAATCAAAGCATTAAACAATTTGACACAAGCATACCCCGGGCTCTTTGCAAATATGGCTGAGTTGCGGGCAGTCTACCTCATGTCATTGCTATGTCTAGTACTATGTATATCTGACGTACATCAGCTTTAGTATTCATGCTGAGGAGGGCTTTATTTAGATGGACAAAAATTACCATGTGGAATATATACAAACAGGGAAGGGAATACCAAACCACAGAATCAGGCGGGGAGGACAGGTAAACCGGCATAATTGCTGCTCATGGGTCACAAAACATATTTTTTGCTGTTTCTGTCTTCACATGGGCTTATTTGTCAGAAAAAAATTGTTAAGTAATAACCACAGCCAAAAATGCTGATAATGGAAGTGATTATAGGTTAATTATGATGATAGAATATTAAGAAATACATTTTAGTCCTCATTTACACCTTGGTTGCAGCATAGCCCAAAGGTAGAAAAACCATCGATTGTGAGCTACCGATAGCTCTCGGCAACATTTAAGGTAGCTTTAGATAGATCGAAAAATAAATCAATGAATATAATAAACAATCTTCACTCTATCTTTGGCAGTTCTTCGCATATTTTCATATTTAGAGCTGGAAACCCCTGCTGTCTCTTAGGATCATTACCCTCAATTTCAGCTGTAAACCTCATGCGACATGAAAAACTTTAAAGGAATACCTATGACCCTAGTGTATGATTGAGGTTTCTTCCTTTGTGCTGTCGTTATCTTTATTCAGAACACAAAATGGGACAATACTCATGGCTATTGTCCTGAGAACGCACTTCAGCAACCGAAACAGAAGCTAAAAGCAACTAATGAAATTTAATGAATGAATATCACATTTTCTTACTAATGAGTGCAACTGAAAAGTAATGATGACACATGCATAGATATGCGTTATGCAAAACCGTATGTATGGCCCATGCTGTAAAAATATTCTTGCGATGGGAGTATTATTATGAATTTCTGAGTATTTTTTAAATGTTACGCACAACAAATTTGGTTCTTTTTTTATTTCAAGTGTAGATTAGAGTAAAATCTGAGAACACAGGTGTAATCATTCCCTAAACTGAGCATTTCAGGATTGTATCAAATGCATATGGAAACTACTTAACAATGCTCAAAGTGGTTCAAAGTAGATTCAGCGAGATTTGTACTCGGCACCCATGGATCCATGACTATGACAGATCTATCTACTATATCTACAACCTTCATTCTCTAAAGTCCTCAAAAGAGCTCACGAGAAAATGGCAATAATATTCCTTGAAATCCTCAAACTTACGATCGTACTCCATACAACTTATCAGTTAAAATGAAGCGAGCCAAAAAAACCAGTAAATGCTATCTGAGTAGGTACAAGAAACTTGCTTGTTCTTGCAAAGCTACATTACGAGCTTGGCGCTTTAAAACTTGCGAGCTGATAGGCGTGTGCTCAAGCACGCTCTCTGCTCTCACCTCGTGGATGACCGTCCGTGAAGGTGCTTATGTAACGCAAATGATCACCCTCAGAGATATGAAGATCCATACCAAAGATTATATACACAGGATCCATACTCAGTGGTTCTTACTCCCATTTCAAAAGTGTTGATAGCAGCATTACCGATACCAGACTTGCTTCTCTCTCGGACGCACCCTATTACAAGGTTTGCGTTCAAGTACATGAATAATTCACATGATTTACTTCCATTAATTCGAGGGCATATATAGTTTACAATTCAAGTTAACGAAATCCTGAGCTTTTCGCAAATTTCAGAGCTAACATTTATCAAATATATGAAAATAGCGAAGACGTCTGTTTTACGCGATTACGTGAAAGTGTGACGGCGAGCGTGTGACTACCAGCATCAGCAAGGACGAATGAATGTTCCAATGTTATTCTTCAACTTCCTACACTCGTTTTGAATTGGGCTCCAGAAGTGGAGGAGAAGGATATGAAGAAAGTAGAAGTCTCTTTGACATTTCGCATCCATCAAAAATAAATAATGAAATTCGAAAAATGATGCATGGGTTAATGTATTGTATATTTATATCAACAAAATCGCCCAAACCTTCGCTGTCCTCGGTAGTATAGTGGTCAGTATCCCCGCCTGTCACGCGGGAGACCGGGGTTCGATTCCCCGCCGGGGAGAATTTTTTTCTTTTCCATTAGGTAAATTCTACCTCTGGAATACAAAAAAAACTTCATCACAAATGGCTGTTTCCACCTAATGTAATATTTTTTAACTTTTCCATTTCTGCTTCTGGCCCTTCGCTCTTTCTCAGCTTTCGGCTTCTCAAAAGTCAACTTTTATCCATTATCAAGACGCAACATTTGAATCTCTACCATCTCGGATATTTCCATGGACAATAATTTAGTATTTGTTTTGGCCCACATAGTAAGTTGAGAGCCAGCTCAAAACAAATAGACCATGAGGTGGAATCAAGTACCTATTTGTTTTGATTTGCACTGTCGCAGTGAGACCTACATGTGAGAAAAAAGATTCCCAACATGATATTTCGATTCTGCCATAGACCGCAAACGGCATAGTGTCCATAAGGAACTTTTAGTGATTAAGAGACAGAAGGGAAAATATTTCGATTCATCTCGGGCGAAAATAGCGGTTTTCACCAGGGTCTCTCTGAAGTCTCTTCCCGGGTGGTCCCAAACATACCATTCGATTGATGTCACCAACGCAAGCCCAGGCTCCATCGCCTTCCTCTTCGTCAGCCACGGCCCATTTGGAGTGATCCTGCGTCGTCTTGAACGTTGAAGGTCCTAGGTTGATGGACGCCACGTTCTCAACCCTGGAGTGAAACGGAATCGGTACACGTGAAGATTAATTTCCTTCGTACGTCCTGTCACTCACTACACAACATTTTGCAAGACCTACGGAATGATAGCAGTATCCCATCTATCTTTGCGTAGCAAGTTTTCACTGCGCACGCGTGAAAAGTGGCATGTTGTTACAGATCCCGTTATAACTCGACTCCTTTAATGGCATTTAAAGGGTTAGTGGCCATAAAAGTTTGACAGTACAAGAGAAAAATATCTCAATTTGAGAAACGACCTCGTTTAGAGGCAAGGCAAATCGCAAAATGGGCTGATGGGTAAAGTTCTGAGATTTATATACTCACGTTTTCTATGTGAGAAATCTATGAGAACTCTACCAATCAGCCTGTTCAGGCGCCTCACAACTATGAACTGTAACTGAATATATCAGTTATGACGTAAGCAATCCTTTCGCAACAATGCCGTAGCAATGCAATATGGAAGTCGCCGCCATGTCAACGGCGTGGTTGTCATCAGACATTTCAATATTTTCATAGACTGTGGGCGTTCATCACACGGGAATAGCACTCAATTTTCTGGGTTCTATAAAAAATACTTTTTGTAATGAGCTAGGTTTGAAGGCGTTACTGCACAAGCAGGTTAAAAATATTCGAGGTACTTTTAACCGTTATACAGGAGTCCCCAACTTCAGATGTGATTTGCAAGTCAACGGGGAAAAAAAGGGTTTTGAAATTACGTGATAAAAAAACTAACTCATTTGGAAATATTGTGGACGGTATTTCATATCCATTAGAAAAGTACTGTGGGAGTTAAAGCATGCAAACATTTGAAAATTGATTAAGAAATAATTTTTTTGACCGACTTTGCCGCAACTTATCCACTCTGGACACAATAAAATATTACTATTATATTACATAAACAGAGCAAAAAATTTGTAAAAGGTAGTTAAGTGTCATTTGTCATGAAACCAAATCAATGGAGTTATTACATCTGGGCGTAATCAAAATGCCAGCCATCTTGCCCGTGGTCGCGACATGGGGTCACAGAAACGGCTCTTTTTCCAAAAGTATTTTACATGTGGCCCAAAAATTGACTAAACATTGTGTGATATATGAATGTAGAAATCTGCACTCATCATTTCATCAAAATCCAAGATGGTCGACGAAGGGCGCTTATCAAAATCTAGGCCACATGACATCAAATGATCCTAGTTGGCTATACCATCCAATTTTTATGGGATCTATAAGTTTATAACTAAATTACAAGGTGAAATGAACTTGGTTGCAAATAAGGGGCATGTTAACTCAAGACGCAAAAGTGACCAAACTCCTCCATTACTCCAGCAATGACTCACCAATGAGGCCGGCTGCAAAGGGAGTCCAGTTTTCCGCGGCCATTTCTCCAAGATTCCACCAGGAGGTTCGCGCGCAGAGCGGTTGCCACCCAATCACCATATAGCTCTGGGAATATAGAGAACTTGAATCAAGAGCACTACTTTGACAATCTACAGTAATTGCCCAGTGGGTCATAAACGAATGGATAGTGTAAGCGGGTCCGTCGAGGGTCAATTAAGGGAGCTGCACTTCGAAAAAAAGGCTTACCTTAGGAAAAAGGATATGGGCCCTTACACGGGCACGCGGTGAAACTTCCTACTTGCCCTACCTACAAACACGGATCGTTCGGATACACGTGGTCTCCCAACTTATAGGTGCGCTGGCTTCCCTTAACTGTTGACCCATTTGCTTGCCTCTTCTGTGCCGTCCTATTATTTTGCCCACATAATTTCCACAATTTTCGCAACCGCGGTTGCAATGTCGCCACCGCTGGATGGTCTGGCTGGTCTCCACCCCCTACCATGATATCAATCGGTGACACCATCTGAAAACCAAATACTATCTCGTGAGGGGAATCCTCAGTGCTACTGTGTAGATTGGTGTTATATGCGGTCACTGCATAATCGAGCCACTCATCCCAATCATTATTTTTGCAGTTCACAAAGTGACTCAAAATTGACATGATGGTGCGATGTACCCGATCTACCCTTCCGTTTGCCTCCGGTTGATACAGTGACGTCCTCAAGCGTCTCACCTGGAGCAACCGACAAATTTCGCGAGACAATGCCGATTCGAAGTTTGTCCCTTGGTCAATCAAAACGGTTTGAGGCACACCAGATTTTAAAATCCACTTCCTCACAAGCACCACTGAAAAAGTTTCTGCAGTTTGATCCGGCAATGTTATCATGGCTACGTAGCGCGAGAAATAATCAACTATCGTCAGAATGTACTTATTTCCTTTCTTCGTTCGCGGTAGGGGTCCCGCTATATCTATCCCCAAAAATTCGAAGGGCCGCGTGGTGGAGGGAACTTTTTGCGAGGGTGCCTTCGTTTTCCCATAAGGGCTCCTCTGGTTACATGCTACACAATGCTTAGCTCACTTCTTTCCGGCCTTTCACGGTTAACTTCCGTCCTAAACGCCCCGCTAAAATGTGGCCGAGGCATTGAGTCAGCACTTTCTTGCGGCATTCTGCCGGCACAACTTTTCGTGTTTTTGTAAGGAATTTCACTTACAACAGCAAGTGCATTGTTGCGTTGCGAAGTGAATAACGGGCCAGAACAAATGGAAAGCTGCCATTATGTATCGTCTGATAATTTAATTATTTCTTAAATGGTGTTAGAGGGACATTCTATAGGAAAGTAGTTTTTGCATTTTCTACATTGGTTGGAACATGTTTGCTTGCATTATTATTAAAAAGGTGTTTTTAATACCTACTAATATTGCTATATATAATCGACAAGAAATATGTGCTTTGTGCCAATTTATTTTCTTTATTTAAAAATCATAAACCGAAATATCTCCTTGACCTTGTTCGTCGCCCTCCTGAAACTAGAAGCATACTAACTAAAAGTGACCCATCCAACCTGTATATACCTGCACACAGAGCCACAATGTTACACAAATTCTTCACCGTCAGGTCTACTGTTATATGGAACGCTATGCCTAGTGAGTTAAAAAAATGTAGTTTGCGACCTTTTAAGAATATATATTATAATCTCCTGTCCCACCAATAAGTTATGTAGATAAACTACAAATGACAACATCTGTTTTCTTATTTTAATGGTAAACTGATTGTAATGTTTTTGTATAAAATGCTCTTCTTTATTATGAGTAAACTTCATGTCCGTCACAATGAACTTCTCTGTTACTTTTGGGGGTTCTGTACCCAAAGCATTGAAATAAACTTATTCTATTACATATAAATCAGATTCTGCGGAGGTGCTGGGGATATACAATTAAAAAAATGATTTGTCGTTCGGGGCAATAGATTCCAACGGAATGGTTCAAATGCAGTTCGTGAACTTTGTTGCCTTCGGAAAAAACACCCAGAAAGACTTCCATCGTCATCAACAAAGTGAGTGGAACAGGCCTGATGATGGCTTGGCAGCCGAAACCGGTCGGTAGTTCGTATATAAATTGTGGAAGTTACAAACGTATTGTCGACCATTATAACATCCTTCCGTCCAAAGAAAGCTTCACTGTTCGATTTCACTTGCGGAATGTTGTCGAGAACCGCAGCCAGCGAGTGAAAATATTCATTCGGATAAGTATTTTTTATCCGAAATGCACAGCTGAAGGGTAAAGTCGTATCACAGCAGAACCATCTTAAATATTTGTCTTCATGGCGTTGTTCAGGTCATATATTCAGAAACTTGGTTTCTTTTTGGGTGCATCTAAAATTTGACGGAGTTCAGCAGTTATCATTTACATTCTAATTAAGGGACTAGAGGGATACGTAAGCGCTGAGATAGAGAGATTAAGGTGGCCACAGCGAATATAATCCACGAGGTATCCGGCGAGATATTGTGGAACATAACCTTGAATTTGAAAGAAAGAAACTTATGGCCGCTTCACGCGGTACATATTATGGTACAAACAAATGTATGAATTCCTTATTATCCCTTATGAATCCGTATTAGTTCCTTATTCCTTATTATCACCCCGTACAGCCACCTACCCTGCCTCCTCCTGATCTTATTCAAAAGCTTTCTATATCCTCCTCCACCATATGAAACACTTCTACATTTGTTTTCCTTTCCGTCCACCAAACCATCTCCATCCTCATCCACACCTATGTCTCATAAGCTTGTGGCCTGCTCTTGTCATCCTCCCTCAGAGTTTAAGTTTCTACCCCATGAAACACAACACTTCCTGTCATCAAGACCGCTTTACACAGTACATTTTATTGTACAAACGTATGTATGAATTCCTTCATGAGGAAAATTGCACCGTGTAAAGTTGAAAATTGTATGATTGTCTGAGTGACTAAGCCTCTGCTATATTCCATTCATTTTCTTGAACAATTTACGATACATTCGTTGGTGCAATAAAATGTTCCGTGTACGGCGGCCCTTAGGGACTTTGACATGTACACCCAGGCTACAGCGGTAATCGTGAGCCATTTGAGTGCACATAATATAAACTTTTCAAGTAAGACGAAGAAAATTTTCGGACCACATTTCACTTAAACACGAGTTTTCAAGGAGAAAATTACCATGCGCATGGAAATATAAATGCAAGTGATGCAAGGGATATATTTTAGAACTTGCATAAATGTCCGTTGATTAACAAAGGGAGGAATAAAATTAAGACAAACCATAGTAGTTCTACTGATACAGATGAGTCTGACTTCCCCACCTTTACTTAGTGGAAATTTGCCGTTCTGTAGCCTAATGATGCAGGGTATTTGGCTGTTAAAATGAAAAATGTTTATTTTGAAAAGAGAAAAACTAATAAAGAATTCTAGTTTCACGGGGGACGTCGTGAAGATCTCCATTAACTTCGAGCATATTTTCCCGTAAGCGTGTTCGAGCGAGATATTGTTCCAGTAACAGTAGAGATCGCATTAATTTTGTAAAATAAGAACAGCTCTCAGGTACCTACTCTCAAAATTTCAAGATAAACGATTCATCACTTAATTCATTCCGAGATTAAATGGAAAGCAGTAATTTAGGGACAGAGAGGCTAACGGTTCCCTTAAGTGGTTGAGTGGAGAGGTTGGAGTACAAAATAACTCGGCTAAAATCTCACTGTGATTTGTAATATTGATCATTTTATTCAGTGTAAGCCATAATAGGCCCGGGCAAACTTTTCTGTTCTTAGCCATTTCTAAGGTCACCAAGTAAATATGCAATTGTTAAAATCGGATACCAATTGATAATTTTGGTACTGGAAACGTATTTCTTAACAAAAATGAACCGCGCTACAAAATCGATTGCTAGAATTTAATGCTTTAATTCTTTCTGGTAGATTATAGAGAGTGGAACTTTCAACACAATATCTTCAATGAGTGTACATCGTTTAAAACAGCAAAAAAAGAAATCTCTGCCTTGATTACAATACATCTACATAATACCCCGCGAGCCGCCGCTTGGGCGTGTGGCAGGGGGTGTTAGGTCACCAGCCGTGTAAAGGTGTACGCTTTTTTGGAGATGAAATGGTTACATGTACTATGGAAGTGTATTTAGAGGAGCTCAGTTTTTATTGTGACCGTTTATTGTTCGCGGAAAGAACGAGTTTTTCTACCTATCTGTTCGGCAATGTAACTCTCTTATTTTATCGCATCTGTCAGACCTAGAGATAGTGAGGAGTCATGATAATATTCTCTATGTTGCTCTGAAAAATATCAGTTATGAATTTATCAAGCAACCTAAGCCTAGCGTGTAGCCTCCGAGTCTCCAGGGGCTCCCACCTTCATCCCTCTAACAGTTGTATAACACTATATGTACGCTCGTAGCAGTTTTTAACGAAGCGCGCTGCTTTCCTTTGTATTTTATTTATCTTTTTGGTAAAATCTATTTGACCAGGGTCCCAAATGCTCGCGGCGTATTCTTGGTGTGACCTAACCAGAGCGAAGTAGCATCTCTCTTTGAATTTTTTATCCGAGGACCTTCCTATTATACGTTTAACAAAACCTAGTTTCTTTAAATGCGTCGCAACATATGCTCTGTAAGTGTAATCCCCACGAAATATCAGATGTTAAGGTAATTCCAAGATATTTGACTGTATCTGAAGATTTTACGTTTACTCCACCCACAGAATACTTTCCTCGAGCCATTTTATTAGGGTCCAGCGGTTCTTGTGGCCCTAGGGATTTTTTTTAATACACTATACCTCAAGTTACCATGCACGCAACTGTCATGCATAGTTTCAGGTCAATCGGTGCAGTAGTTTTCGAGGAGAAGAGCTAAGAACATACAGGCTTCTCTCCATTTATACTAACTACCATAGATTATCACTCTAATCAAAACTATTTTCGCGACTTTGGTTCAAAATTTGAAATACAAGCAGACATTATACGTTACTCCTTTTTTTACTCGATATGATACCTTTATATTAGTAATCCACCATTTTGATGATAAGAAACGTACTACTTCGCATTTAGGAGAAAACTACGTTTGCAATCGAATTATTTCGAATTATGTGTCAAGTGCCATGCGGCTACGAGTTGAAATAGCATCAATATGCTAAGAAACCAATTCGTAGGCATGAAATTTTCTTCACTTCTATCGATGAATATTACTAATTAGCAGGGCTTTTTTCCGACGGGACGCGGCGGAACTGCATTGCGTCACCTTTTTTAATCGACGCAAATTGCATCAACTCGAATAAAACTATACATAAGCCCATTAGAACTTTTAACTTAGTTACTAGTTAATTAACTAGCTCTCTGATTAAACGTGGGAATTACGGATCCAGTGGTGTATTGCGTATTAAATATATATTTTTGAAGTGGGATTTCGACAACCCACGTACGATGCAAAGTTTTATGATTCACTGCGAGTACATTACCAGAGGAATACTTACGGACATGAAACTCTTGCGCACATTTGAGTTCCACCACCTTTTTTAATGAAAAAATGCCCTGCTAAAAAGTATACTATGTTAATGGAGAGAGGTCTATCGGGTATTCCACAGGGTTAGCGGTTCCATGCCTCCCAGTAACGTCATAAAGATGTGGAGACTCTAGCCAAGCGAAGCAATCGAGAGACCTTTCTTATCCAGATACGCCGGAAATACCTAAGACATTTTCACACGTATGCTAAGATTTTTGTGAGTTCATTTAGGTATATATAGGGGGCACTTTTTGTGCTGACAAATGCTGGAAGCTGAAGCCAGTCAGCCATCTTCGTTGACCCTCATTTTCTAATATAGCTCTGGCGGACAAACGCACTAATTTTGGAGCTTTACGATATTTTCCATCGATAACTAGCTGGAAACCAGCATGCAGTACTTTTTTAACGTGCATTCTCTTTCCTTATTTTGCTTATTTCTTTGAATTGAAATAATCCACATTCTCGCTGAAAACTAGGGTTAAATATAATAGAACACTCAGCACTAAGTAACTGATGTATGTTCGATGAGTTACTTGCCTTAAATTTCAACCAGATGTTAGATATTCTTAATAAAAATCCTCTAATTCGTCCATTCCATCGTGTTATCCAAAGGAAAGTAAAGAGAAAGCAGAATTTAACACATAAATATATATAAAGGATTCAAATTATTGGATCGTAGCCTAGGCTACGTGTTGCCTAAATTTCCACTTTTAGTTCACCCAGTCCTTGGCGCTACTTGGAAAAACTTCTTCTCCGTCGACTCGTAAATGGCTGTTGTTGATTGTTGTTAACGTGAGACTGTGGTGAATATTCAATAGCGACTGAAGAAGTATGAACTACTTGATGCTTGAATAGTAGCTGTCTGTTTTTGAGATCCAACAGTTTCTTTGTAAATGCTGGAAAGGAAATACATATCTACTACAGGAAGAGTGTTAGAGGCATATGAAACTTCCATCGTTAGTCTTTTCTCTGCTGTTTGGATCTTTTACTGTTAATTTACAGCTACATTTTTTTGGTTTATTACCTGTTGAGAGCCTTAGGAATCAGAAGGTATGATCTAGATAGATTGATGTGGATGTTAATATGTAACCTACTACCTATTCGTGTGTGACCTCAGAGTAGGTTCCACAATCTCTTCTTTATTCTATTGCTTTTTGATTCTTCCACTCTTAAGAGTAGGAAGTGACTTACAAAAAAGGCTAAAATGATAGTTATTGGTGCAATTTCTCATCCATAGATGATATTACCGGATCTTGGGTTTGAAATTATTAGAGTACTTGTATCCGTCTTCTAATTCATTCCACTTTTTTCACCTCGTATTTTTATTAAGTTGCCGTAGAATGATATTCGCGAAGTGCTAAGAAATTCATTGTGCATTTGTGTCATTAGATTTGGAGAGGAATTAACTATATCTATAGACCGAACATTATTAAAAAAGAGTGTAATTACGTCCCGCGTGTAGTACTACATTTTTTATCCACTACATTGTGATTACTGGTAAGTAAAGCCGGTAAGACGTGATTATTTACGATCTGTTTACCGTATTTACATTTTAACTGCCGTCTTTCATCAGTAGAAGGCGACTCAATCGAAAAAGTTGTTTGTTTACGGAATTCTTGCCAACAGTTTGGCGACGATTTGAGAATCCATAATGCATATTCATGGTTAAACAATATGGTTGTTATTTCGGTTGCCAGGCTACAGTTTCATGAGGTTCTGCCCTCTCCGTGTACCTCAATGATCTATACATAAACAAAAATAGCACCAACCACCTCAAGGGAAATTCTTTAACGATCGCAGGCAATAAAAGATAGGGGAAAAGCACAACGGAGAAATTATTACATCAAGTCTCTTTTCATTTTCTTTTAATGCGCCTCGGATAAAGTTAACTTCATTATATTTTGCCTTTGGGCACCTCCAACCTCCATGAGTTGCATTAAGAGAGGTCGTTTTATTGAATAGGAATGGCCCCTTTCGCTTTAAGCGTCCTGAAAGCGAAGGAAGCGAAGTCTGCTTAATAAGCGAGTAAAAATTACGTGATTGAGTTCGTGAGCAGGCTCGTCTTCCCGGGAGTTAATGGTACGATGCGGAGGAACACAAAGGCCAATCCAAGCTTCGGCTAAATGAATCATTCGGCTCCATTCATTCGTCCCAAATTTGTACGAAAATTTTTAGGCGAAGAAGTTTCCAACGGCCAACCGTAATTGACGACAAAGTTTCAATTTTTTCGATATTCTCAAAGCTAATTATGCTTGGCCTAGCCACAAAGGACATTCTCCAAAGGCTTATATATGCACAAAAGCGTGTGACCATTATTTGGTCAATTATCGGGTTAAGAGAGACAAGGTTGAGTTCTATATATATAAGTAAGCTAAAGATGAAATATTAACAACGACAGAACAATGGTACGCAGGGTAAGAAACGTTTACATTACGTATGAATCATCATGTACCATCATTAAGAATGATGATACATATGAAATAATGAATGAATAATGAATGAAAGAATTATGAATCATCAGTATGAAATACAAAACGTACGTCTTGCAATCATATTTCTGGCAAGAAACAATTTAATGGGATAAGTAGAAACATAGGGTAACGTCCCTCTGTCTATCAGCGGGATTAATCTGTTCGGCCATTTTATTGAACAATGATTCTCAACGCATGTGGTAGACAATCAATTGAAGGCGGTAGTCTCCGCTGGAGGACTTTGTTGTCCTATATCTTTCAAAAGTCGTGTCACGAATCGAGCGGCGCCACTTTCGCTACGATAGTTCATCAACTCCGCCAGTCTATGTTCTGACACTCATTGCTCGGGCTATGAAAAATATTACGGTGAATTCGACTCCTCACGCGATATCACAGTCTTTTTCAATCCCTTGGACGAAATGTCCTCTCATAGGTATTCACTCCCTTGCGTTGCTATTTATGTGTTAAATTGAAGCAATATCGGTTGTCAACGAAAATAAAAAATGCTTCAGATATGCATCACAGACGTATTTTGATGTGATATTTGTTTTCATGCATTGTCTTTCCTTACCAAGGACCTGGGTCCTAATCCCAGCTGCTAGGATGTTGTGATTGCTGTATGGGATCAAGAGACCAATGCATTGGTCTCCTGCCCATGGGATATTCGGACGATTAATTTTCGAGCTTCCTATGTCATTGTGAAATATTTGAGGTATGTAAAAACTTTTTCAAAAAGAAATTGTACAATTTGGACTTTTTAAACTCCATTGCATGCAATACTTTGGATAAATTCCTTTTTCATAGATCCTGTTGTGCTTATATCAATGGTATTGACCTGTCAATGTTAGTCATACTCCTTGATCACTTATTCATATGTTTAATTTGAAAGACACTACTCATAGTAGAGACAGTCAAGCGCAAAGGATAGTATACTTTCAATTACTCCATCTTGCTTATTTTTCCTCGAGATAGTGTGGAGGAGGTGGAAATATATTGGCTCTTCAAATATTCTGATATCATCTCAATTTCTCAGTCATTCGACATTTTGAGCACAGAAAATGCATGGGTAAATATGTTTTGGTCTCGTATAAGAGACTGGTAATATGAGACCTGATATAAATATCAATGTTCAATCTTAGGCACTCATCTTGGCGCCATCTTGGAGAAATACCGCGTGGGTACTTCATTCCCAACGAGTGAATGTAAAATTAAGCGTTAGCGTAATAATGCGTGGTCAAGTTCCAAATGCGGATATACTGCACGAATCAATTGGAATATTATTTTCATAAATTGAATAAATGGATATGTTTTATTGATTGCCATTGTGTTAAACTCTGCATATATAAGTATACATTTATTCATAGTTGATAAATTTGATTGATGTTATGTCTTGTGGTATTTGCCATTAATTATGACTTGAGTAGTAGGCTTTGGCTATCTTAAGGGAATGTTACTAAATCAAGCTTATTTATCAAGATTATCCGATATTTTCTATTTGGCATTCTTGCTTGTACTATCAACACTATCCGATAGTTTCTATTTGGCATTCTTGCTTGTAACTACCTTCAGTTTTGTAGTTTTGGGTAATTATTAATATTTTGATGTTACAAATTCTGAATTTTTTGTCGTGTAAGCTCGTTCAATCAGGACCACTTAACTATGGCTTCAAATAGCTACTTCCATTGAAGCACCACTTAAACGATATATTTTCCATGACAAACTCTATCCAATGAAGGAGACACTGGTACGCTTATATATAATACATTGTTAAAAGTTATATCATGAAAAAATATTTCTGTTAAAAATACAGTCCCCTGTAATTCGTAAAATCTGGTCGTGTGTTGTGGACCCAAACGAAAAAATGTCGCGCCGCTATCGGAATTTAAAGCGAGCTAATCATATCTATGGCTAATTTCGTACTTTTATGTTTCGCATATTTTCTTTCAAAAATGTTACCTGAAATTTGTGTGTATGAAAAGCTAAATTGATGTCGTATCCTGCCATATATTAATCTTAGTTAATCGTGTTGCCTCAAGAGTTTCTAAGGACTCCCAGTCTTATCCTTAGTTAGAGTCGAAGGAATCTTTGAAAAAAAATCAACATTCTGGCCTACTGTTCAGCTGAGGAATTAAATGCTAAAACGGCGTAAGTAGATTTATTTAGAGAATTTTAATAATAATAGATACCTTTTTTTAATAAAGTTTCATTGAAAAAAATGAAGGGGAGTCAAATACTAGATCTATTTATTTGATAGTTCACGGACAATTTTTCAAAATCTTCACTCTAAAATTAATTCATATTCATCGATAATTGTAAGGATGATATGGTGTAGTACAGACCACGTATGCTATCGATTCACATTTTTAAATGCGCCCTAATAGCACCAAAATGTCCCTGCGAATGCATAGAACGGAGTGTCATAAGGTTTCCAGCCAGATTGAGGTGATAGATACCACGGGCCTCAATATATAGCTCCGAACACAATGGCATTGAAACGTCGCGACTATCAAATGACGATATTGAAAATACGCGTCGGTGCATTTGATGAACACCGTTGTCAGCACGTTTGGGAATAACTAATGCTAGGAAAGGTAATTGAACCATTGGACACCAAGGTAATCATATCGAAAGCTAATCTCGTAGTAACTGATCCTGCATGTTTTCTTCATAAATTTTACCTGAAACTTATATAATGAAATCTATTTCGATGTCGTCCCGGGAAAATATTAATCATATTTCAGCGTGTTGCCTCAGAGTTTCTTAGTACTCCTAGCCTTATTAATAATTAGAGTCGAATGCATGTTTGAAATAACTAGCATATAATTATTAATGAGTTGAGGAATCGAATGAAATATCGGCGTAACTTGGTTTATTTGTAGAAATCTCATGACAAAATTTTTATATTTGTAAAAGTGGCATAAATAACTGAGGGGAGAATAAAGACCAATTCATTTGCTTCGATAGTTCACGTCCATCTTTACAAAATTTTCATGCTCCAAGTATTTGCATAAATTTTATATGTGGACCCCAGAAGTCAAGGGGTCTAAGTGACGTTAAAAAGAAATAAGTTAGGTACAGGAATGGGATGTGAAAATGTAAATCTTTTAGATGGTAAAGCTATCCAAGTGATTTTATTGACAGATGATGCTATCTAGGGTTATGCCTCTTAACTACTTAGTGGGTTGTACCAAACATTTTCAACTTTGACTAAAGTTTTCTCAAAACAACGATTTTGTTACTTAGACCCCATTGACTTCCTTGGGGTCCTCATATACTATTATGTAGTGCGTTTCAGAGGTCTTATGGTATCAATTCAAATACTATGTACGCCTTAATTCTCACGATAATGTCCCGGCAAAGGTGTAGTACGGAGTTTTCTTGTATTTTCAGGTGGGTGAGGGAGATACCTGTGTTTTAGAATAGATCGCCGAAAACCCTTGCAAACCATAGCATGGAAAAGTTACGACAATAAAACGAATTAATAGAGAATACGAAGCGTGTATTTAAACACCTTTGCCAGCCCGGACGTCATTAATTTTGAAATTATAACCGGTGAGTTTCTACGGTGCATAATATATTCCAAGGATTACAAAAATATGTTCAAAATGATAAAATACTTAATTTTGGTTTTACTCCTTTAATCAGTGATAAGATTTACCGATCACTTTTACCGATTTAAGATTTGATATCCTGAAAATGGATTGCTATATTCATATGTTGTCGTAATACTTTTAATAATTATCAAAAGAACGACAAATGGGCGCTTGGAAAAGTAACAGCTCTTAATAACGTAGAAATAATAGGTCGAATCGCTCCATTACAAACACAAAATATGGAGACATATATTCGTTTAACTTCAGAGGAAATCAATTTAAATGGGAGATTAACGGGAAAAAAAATTATTTTATCATGGAGTCAGCACTAAAGTGTAAAGTTAAAAAACCTTACTATTTTTAAACGCTCAATAAAAGTAAAAAAATAAATGACTTTCGCACGGGAAGGACTTGACCGTTGCTAGACAATATATAGTTCGCTCGACTAAAAAGTATTTTATCCGTGTAAGATGGGAAACCGGCTCCTCGACCCCATATTCAGTCAACTCCGACTAGGTTTCGACTTAAGTCATTATCAAGGTCTTCAGTCGAAACCTATATTTAAGTCTAAATACCATGTGGAATATTACATTCATTCAAAATCATCGCAATGTTGTCCCACCAAGTGAAGCCTGAAAGTTTACTATACAATCGAACTCTTATACTTTGATAAGAATAGTATTTTTCTCGCGCTTCCATCTCGATGGAGGATTTTTATTCCAAAGGAGTATGAAAATTAAATTGAAAACTCATGCAGTGCATCAACTAAGCCTAAATTTACTTTTCATAGTGAATTATATTCGTATTAGGAAAACGGTAATTCGAAGAAGAAGGCGTTCTGTCTTAAGCACTCTCCATAAGGATGCGACAATCAGTTCAAATAGCAGACGAAATGAGAGTTTATTGTCGATAATGCCGGTACATCTAATGGAGCGTTATCGACATGAAGGAGAAGTGTCTTTCCCAACCAAGGGGCAACGATCAAGTTTTATCATGACAATCATTATATGTATTATGTATTAATTCGCTATAGATAAAATCATCGGGGTGTTCCATAATGAATTTTTCTCTGAATATTACGCCATAAAAGGTAAAATGATAAGGGTTTTAACATCTAACTCCACCTTCCCTCGTCAAAGTTGCAAAACACAAAATATTTTCAACTATCATTGTAATTTTGTTCAATATTTTAAAAAACCCACGAGTATTATTGGCTTTCCTAAGTTCCATTACACTTCAGTGATGAGTTGCCAGAGTTGTTAAAATTGTGTCTTAGGAGAAGTCTTCAGTTTGATATGGAAGGTAGCATTCATTTAACTTTATAAGTAATGTTCGCAATTAGAAGTTCATTTCGTATTTTCTGTCTGCTGCTTGATACTTTCATTTATATTCATTTGACATTTAAAAACCCTCTGGTATTAATGGGTTTTGTGCTCAAGTTTCCTCTTTCCGTTAATATGAGGCAACAATAAAACACATTATTACCCTTAGTTTTTATTTACTTGCGTTTCGACAGTAAAATATGTGGGAACACTACACTAATTAATGGTTAGCTCAAAATTAGTTAAGATCCATGAATATATATTATGGATTGTGATCTCGTCGCCAAAAACTGTTTCCTAGAATTCCGTAACCATATTACCATGAATATGCATGGGTTATACTTACAATTAATCATAATGCTGTGGATAAAAAATGTGGTACTACATGCGGGACGTAATTATACTCTTTTTTAATATTGTCCGGTCTACAGATATATTTATTTCTGAATTTAATTACACAAATGCACAATTAACTTCTTAGCACCTCGTGAATATCGCTGTACGGAAATTTAATAATAATGCGAGGTGACTTCATGAGTATTTCCAATGGCCATCATTGCAGTGTAGGTAAAAAGGAATGCACTTACCGCCACCTAGAACAGATTCTTATTTTTCAATCCAAGTGCCCTATTTTGAGTCCTCGTAGACTCATGCCTTGTTTTGTAGCCTGGTACGAAGCAAGTTCTGTTTAAACACGGAATTCTAAATTATTTATAGTAGCCTAACGGGCTTAATGCATTCAAATTAGAATCAGAGTCTGGCAAACATCGTCGTCGGCACACGATGGCCGTTTCATAAACCTCTTACGCAATTTCTGTAATAGATAATTCCTTTCTAGCATTTACAAAGTAAATTTTAGATCACAAAAATTGCAAGATGTTATTCAAAGCATCAAGTAATTCATGTCTCCTCGATCGTTACTGAATATTCACCACGGTCTCACGTTAACAGCAATTAGCTACGTCTATTTACAATAACAACAGAAAAGACTAATTGAAGTGGCGCCAAGGACTGGGTGATCTAAATGTGGAAATTTAGACAAAGCGTAGCCTAGGCAACAATGCCAAAAATCCGAATCCATAATATATATTCATGATAAGATCTATCCTTTTGATGGACGTTTTCGTGAGCTTTCATTGTTGACGTTACGCTTCCTTCCGCTGTGAAAATTTGAAGCACGCGCCAGTGTTTCATACTTTTATTTATATTCATTTGATATTTAAAAACCCTCTGGTATTATTGGCTTTTTGTGCTCCATTCCATTCAGCGGTGAATTGCCAGAGTTAATGTCTGCATGCCGGAGCTCACGGAGTTAGGCGGGAGACGAATAAAAAGCATACAAATTTAAATTATGTGCGGATTTCTAAGGAATTTGTTCCAGGAGAGGATTGTCATAAGGATGCGAGAAGCTGTGCGAATGGTAGACATAATATGAGTTGGACACCGATAATACCAGTTTGGATAATGGATTGTTAGCGACTTGAAGTGGATGTGACAATCTAAACACAAGCGCCACGATCATGCTTTTATTTTGTCAACATTGCATACATAATGTATTTATTAGCAAGAAAATAAGTCGGGGTATTCAAAATTAAACTTTACCGATAATATCACGTCATACATGTTGAAATGGTAAGCAGTTTAAACCTGATTCCTTACATATAACTCAACCTTCAGCTGTGAAAATTTGAAGCATGCGCCAATGTTTTATAATCTTATTTATATTCATTTGATATTTAAAAAAACCCACTGTTATTATCGGCTTTTTGTACTTCATTACAATTCATCGGTGAATTTCCAGAGTTAATATGAATATAGTCTTAGGTCAGAGGTGTTAGGTGCAGCCCTCGGAGGTAGGCGTGAGATTAAATACGAACGCATAAAAATTTTTAACGAGCGCATTTATGCTTTTATTCTACGTAAGGTTAATAATAATATGAAATAAAATTGAATAAAATTGTGTTACCATTGGAAGTTCGAGCCGTCGAATAAAAATCCTCAATCGAGATGAACGAGCGAGACAAATACTAATCGAAAAGATGAGTAAGGGATCGACTGACTGAATATTGGGTCGAGGATCCAGTTTCCTTTCATACGCAGATTAAAGAGCTCTTTTTACTTCCTCATCCTCAAATGGGGACAGCGTGAATCGAATGCTTTCAGGTAAAAATGCAGTCGCTCATAAAAGGCGTCCTACCTATTTTTATGTTTGGACTTTCGTAATCCTTGGAATATATATCGTACCATGGAAACTGGACGGTTATAATTAAAAATTAAGGACTTGCGTGCTGGCAACGGTGGTTAAATGCAAAAACGCGTATTTTCAATATCGTCATTTGATAGTCGTGACGTATCAATGCCATTGTTCACCATGGTCTTCAGAGATCTATTCTGAAGCCCAGGTGTTACCTTACCGTAGCTGGAAACACGAGACCTCTTCGTACTACGCCTTCGCCGGGACAGTACGTGAGCATTGGAACGTGCCTAGCAATTACAATGATTAAATAAATGCTCTGAAATACACTACATTATATATTAAATTTCGATTAATGTGCAAATACTTGGATCGTAAATATTTTGAAAAGATATTCGCAAACTATCAAAGCAATTGGTCTAAAATCTCCCCTCGGTTTTTTATGCCACTTTGACAAATATAAAAAATTTGCCTTAACATTTCCCTAAATAAACTTAGTTACGCCGTTATTGTATTCCATTTCTCAAAATGTAATGATTGCATGTTGATTATTTCAAACATACGCTAAAGTATAAGTATTAAAAAGGCTGAGAGTCCGTAGAAACTCTGAAGCCACAGGCAAAAATAAGATTAATTTATGGCAGTGATAAATTCAATATAGTTTATAATTTACGTTATTTTCATGTTAAATTTTAGAAAGAAAAGATTCGGTACCTAATACTACGAAATTAGCCGCGATATGATTGGCTTCCTGGGCAATAATTCGTTTTCTTTTCTTGGTATTAATTATTCCGGAATCCTACGTAATATCTGTGTTCGGAAGGCGCGAACAAAGACCTCGGGGTCACTTTACCGGGTGTCGCGACTGACTTTGGCGTTCAAAGGCCAATAATTAGTGTGCCTATAACTCCCCCCTCCCATCCCGCGTGTACCTATTGGACCGCTTTCCCGCAGGAGAGCGGAGAACAGCCCTCTCTGCCCCAGCGTGTGAGAACCAAGGTCTCAGTTAGCTTGGCCACGCCACTGTTTGCGTTGGGCGATGTTCTGATTTTTGGTCCCCAGCCTGCCTAAGAGTGCAAAGGCAGTGCAATGGCTGGGGGTGTAAAATGGGGCCCTTAGCCAGGCCAACGAGTGCGTCAGGGGCGGCTAAGGGGTTCTTTCGTGTACCAGCCGTAGTCTTCTCGACTCCCGGTCTCCAAGACCGGAAGCCATTCTCTCCGGGCCGGAACCTCGGGCCTTAGATCCCCAGGCGGGGAGGCCCCTTCGGAAAGTGGTTACGTTAGATCGGTTACCGTTGGTCGGGCCTCTCAAACGTTCCAAATCCCTGTCCCTATCACGTCGCTGATGAACCTGTGAAAGGACGTCACGAGGATGGTATTCCATTCAACACGGCCCACGGGCTGTCTTCGCTGGCTGGTACTCCTTCGGGGATCGTCCTTTCATCAAGGACACCGACTCGTCGCAATGGCAATCGGACTCTTGCAGAAGATCCCATTCTCAAGCTCTCTCCTTTGTTATCCCTGGGTGGTCGACCTTCTTCTTTGTCTGGTGGTGATCACACGATGTTGTCCTGGCTGGAACGTGAAGATTGTAGCAATGATGCCAGTCTTTTATAGCGGATTTCGATTCCGCCCTTCGTCGTGATTGGCCGATGACTCTTTGTTGATGATTCGGCCAATCCGAAATCAGCACGGTATGAATCCAAATCGGCATTCGTGCATAAAAACCAATCCGGTAATAAAACTGAATCCATCATTTTTCTTTTCCCCACAACAAAAGTTGATTTTTAAAACTTCCTTCATCGCGGAGGATAACGAATGAAAGATGATCAATGGAGACACACATTTGTGATTATCCTATCAGTTGTTGCGCAATACATAGTTATTACTGTTATAATATTATTTCAAATATCTTTCAGTAATCTCATACTCTCCTGGCTCACGTAAAATCTTGTATTAACCATCAATTTTTTTATAATGGCAAATAAAGTGGATATCTTTTGTCATGTAATCGTTTGGGAAAAGAAGACATAACAGGGCCTTTTCAATGCTATCTAATATTTTTCATTTTTTTGACCAGGAACAATTAACAGTCATCCTACGTCTTTTTTCCTAGGACAATTTAATCATTTGAATTTAGCTTTTTCTCGTGAATAGCTGTAGCCTCTGACGACGAAATCTAATGGATACGAGGAGACCGACGAGCTAACAAATATTCCATAATTTTATGTGATTAACGAAGCTATTATTATTCTCTTTTAAATATTGTGTTACTATCTCTACCATTCTCACCTATTGTAAAATCTTAATTAACTCCTTAGAATTTATTAAAACTTTGTAATTTAAATCAAATATCACGAGAGTATTATGTTATTATATGGTCTGTTACCCTTGAAAGTTCCGCCACAAGGATGGATAATAAGTGTGTATGTTGTTCGAATGTCATCGTTTTTCATTTATGACATCCCCCCAACGCACGAAATTGTGAAGAAAGTTAGTACGACTTGTAACGTCCTTTTCATTTATTTTGCGTAGTTTCAAGAAACACTCTCTTTCATTATTTCAAGTGATTCACATTCACTGTTCTTCAGTATTGATTTTTTTCCAGATTCAATAGTGCCCCACTTGACTCAAAAAAGGTTGCAATAGCTCAGAGCGCGGAAGAACTCCGAGTTGTTGCGACATTATTCGGAAACTCTCTCACTTGTTTCTACGGTTGATTGGAAACATTGTGGATCATCTCATTGTAATCGACCGTATTACTATTTTCGACAATAATTCCGAAAATAATCTTGATTATTACCGACGAGGACTACGCGCTGTTGCCCGACTCTTCGGTCGGTATTTCTTCGTGTCATACTGGAAGGATATAATTTTGGCATCGTGTCAGTAACGCAATTTCTCTCCTAAGTCATATTTTTACGTTGAGTAAAGACTGAAAATTATATTGGTCCAATAATATCATCACTTTTAAGTCCGGCCGATTTATATAAAGGGATAGCATACGGGAATTCTTCGTCGGCAGAAGTAAAGATCATTTTCGAAAATATTGTTGTGAATAATAATACGACCGCTTGCAATGAGATCATTCACCTTGTTTCCCCTCAATCGCAGAAACAAACAAGAGGTGCGTACTTCTGAAGAATGACACAATAACTCGGAGGCCTTCCAAAGTTAGACCTGCAAGAGTCTTACCTTAAGTCAAGTGGGGCAAAACCAAATTTCGAAATATCAATATTGAAGGGACGTTTCTGTTGAATGGCTCTGAACAATGGGAAAGAGAGCGTTTGTCTGTTGTCACTACGCGAAACCGATGAAAAGGATGTTCAAGTCTTACTGACGCGCTTCACAATGTTGTGAAAATTTGGAGGTCGTGATGCCGTATATAAAAAAACGCGATAACATTTGAACAACTTTTACTCTTATTAATATTTCCTTGCCGTGGAAATTCCAAAAGTACAATACCTTCTTTAAAATTTTGAAGTTTATATGTGTTTAGTACAATTTTTCCATGGCTGAGAAAGGCAGAGATATGAGCACATTATTTCAAAGAGAAAAGTAACTGCGTCATTATATATATCAAATGTTGCAATAAATAACAACTCTTCAAGTCTTACAACTCTCAAAATCAAGTTTCGTTTCGGGTAAAGACCAATAATCTTTGCCAATCATTCTGGGTTAACAGTGTATTGAACATGCCGCCTTTCGAGCAGGTGCTACTAATGAGTACTTCTCTATATTGGACAGTGCTAAGTGGCCTCCAGTCGAAATATTACTTACGCTTCTTGGTCTCGCGGTCGACGGGTAACAATGGTGAGGGTCTCACAGATTTAATCTGATACTCTGGTCATGAAAATTCTCGTGGACTGAATATACTGCTCTTGTCCACTCCCCATTCAATTGAGTAAGTTGGCCACCTAGGCGTTGGCTCCGGAGAATTAAGCCGTCGCGACGGTTAAGTATCTATGTGCAAACAAATGGACAACAGTGAATTTGCCATTGATCATCTTTCATTCGTTATCCTCCGCGATGAAGGAAGTTTTAAAAATCAACTTTTGTTGTGGGGAAAAGAAAAATGATGGATTCAGTTTTATTACCGGATTGGTTTTTATGCACGAATGCCGATTTGGATTCATACCGTGCTGATTTCGGATTGGCCGAATCATCAACAAAGAGTCATCGGCCAATCACGACGAAGGGCGGAATCGAAATCCGCTATAAAAGACTGGCATCATTGCTACAATCTTCACGTTCCAGCCAGGACAACATCGTGTGATCACCACCAGACAAAGAAGAAGGTCGACCACCCAGGGATAACAAAGGAGAGAGCTTGAGAATGGGATCTTCTGCAAGAGTCCGATTGCCATTGCGACGAGTCGGTGTCCTTGATGAAAGGACGATCCCCGAAGGAGTACCAGCCAGCGAAGACAGCCCGTGGGCCGTGTTGAATGGAATACCATCCTCGTGACGTCCTTTCACAGGTTCATCAGCGACGTGATAGGGACAGGGATTTGGAACGTTTGAGAGGCCCGACCAACGGTAACCGATCTAACGTAACCACTTTCCGAAGGGGCCTCCCCGCCTGGGGATCTAAGGCCCGAGGTTCCGGCCCGGAGAGAATGGCTTCCGGTCTTGGAGACCGGGAGTCGAGAAGACTACGGCTGGTACACGAAAGAACCCCTTAGCCGCCCCTGACGCACTCGTTGGCCTGGCTAAGGGCCCCATTTTACACCCCCAGCCATTGCACTGCCTTTGCACTCTTAGGCAGGCTGGGGACCAAAAATCAGAACATCGCCCAACGCAAACAGTGGCGTGGCCAAGCTAACTGAGACCTTGGTTCTCACACGCTGGGGCAGAGAGGGCTGTTCTCCGCTCTCCTGCGGGAAAGCGGTCCAATAGGTACACGCGGGATGGGAGGGGGGAGTTATAGGCACACTAATTATTGGCCTTTGAACGCCAAAGTCAGTCGCGACACCCGGTAAAGTGACCCCGAGGTCTTTGTTCGCGCCTTCCGAACACAGATATTACGTAGGATTCCGGAATAATTAATACCAAGAAAAGAAAACGAATTATTGCCCAGGAAGCCAATCATATCGCGGCTAATTTCGTAGTATTAGGTACCGAATCTTTTCTTTCTAAAATTTAACATGAAAATAACGTAAATTATAAACTATATTGAATTTATCACTGCCATAAATTAATCTTATTTTTGCCTGTGGCTTCAGAGTTTCTACGGACTCCCATCCTTATCCTTAGAGTTGAATGCATGTATAAATAAGCATTTACCACCTCTTGATGATAATTTGAGGAAATGAATGCAATAACGGTGTAATTATCGGCATTTACTGAAATTTCGGATGAAATTTTTCATTGTCAAAGTCAAATACAAAATGAAGGGGGTTATAATATTTCGATTGTTTTTGTGCTTCTTTTCCAAATATTTTTACTCTCCAGTTATTGGCTAATAAATTTTAACTTTTATATATTTTGCAGTGAGTTGTGAAGAGCACTTATGTTATCAATGGAATTGGTAACTATGGCCTAAGGCTGGCGAAAATATCCCTGCGGATGCTTAATAAAAAAGTTTTAGCGTTTCCAGCATGGTTAACGGAAATCGTGGATTCAGGATACGTCTTCGAAAAAAGAATTTGATCATTAAATGAAAACTTCCTAAATTTCGACCGTGGATGAATCTAATACTACACGGACCGAGACCAAAGGCATTTTGTTAAGGTAGTCCGACCGAGATAGTTCCCTAATCATAATAGAAACCATATTCGAATTATACGTTTTAATTTCACCAGCTGTAGGACACACAGGACAATTAAATATTACATTATTAATGGTGGCATAATAGTAATATATGACAGAAATTGTTGGTAATTAAATGGAAATATCTAAATTAGTCTTTAACTGGACTCATTTTGTTTCGCGCGGTGCGTTTGAAACTCCTTTGAACACGGAAGATGTTATGTGATCCCGAAGAATTTACAGCGGTGACAATATGATTAATTTTCAAAAGTAGTTGAGAAAACATAAACTTCACAGTTAGTTTTTTTACGGCAACTAAGTGTTAGAAATACCTCATTTTGTAGATAATGTCTCTCTGGAGTGCATTCACGTACCATTTCCCATGTAAAATGGCTGGTATTCACTGGCAAATGTCTCGGATAGTAACGCTTTAAGGGGTAGAACTTTGGTGTCATTGGATAGGTGAGATGTTTTTATTTAAAATTAGACCAAATTCATTGATTTCTAAGCTCGAAATTCCTTAATGGATTTTTACTTGAAAATAACGTATATCTTCGTAAGATTTTCGCGTATAAGAAAAGAAGCGCGATTTATGAGCGCTGCAACTGCAGCATAGGAATCATAGTTCATTTAACGCACATGGAGGGAAGTATTTCTGAATAATTAATGGTTTACACAAATTATATCACTTCATAACATCATTATTATGGGTCCAAAACAAAAAAAAGCGGAACGTGTAGTAATTGCTCCTGCTACCTTAGAATCAACAGGAAAGGTTTGGCTATTGCTGAATATATATTGTTTGCTCTTCGATAAATAGAAGTAGTCATATGACCAAAAAACTTTATTCCTGAGTCGCTCTATTTTGGCAGAAATGTGAAAAAATTTAAATGGGCAATAATCACGCTAAAATCATTTCATAGAACATTTCAGATTAATACGTTCGAGGTCAAATGCTTTCCGAACAGCAAGTTTGTGTGAAATGTGACATCCTGAGGGACAACCGTTTGTAGTATTCATCTACATACATCTACCAGCCGTATAAAGCTGTTCGGGATTTGGTTTTTGAAGGTGAAATGATGACGTGTATTATGGGAGTGTATTTAGTGAAGCTCAGTTTTTAATGTGGTCGCTTATTGTGCGCGGAAAGAACGAGTTCTTGTGCTTATCTGTTAATGGTAATGTATCTCTCTTATTTTATCGCATTTGTCAGACCTAGAGATGTAGTGAGGAGTCATAATAATATTCTCTATGTCGCTCTGAAACATGTCAGTTCTGAATTTATCAAGCAACCTAAGCCTAGCGTGCAGCCTCCGAGTCTCTAGGGATTCCCACCTTAACCCCTCTTAAAGTTGTGAGACACTGTGTGTTCGCTCGTATTGCAGTTTTTAACGAAGCGCGCTGCTTTCCTTTGTATTTTATTTATTTTTTTGGGTTAGATCTATTTGACCAGGGGGGTCATTCTGTAACTCCGAACCGATCGGCATGGGAGCCATTTCGTCGTGTGGCACGTCACACCGACAACCGTGTTGTTCTGTATGAAGCCGATCGGTGTGCCGAGGAGCTTCCGTCGGGAGATCGTACCGGCACGTAAAAGCTGTCGGTACCCAGGGTAATCAGTCGGTTTGCTTGAGAGACACCGTAACAAATCGACAACGCATTTAGATTTATGTCTGAAATAGGTTTATTTGAGGCTTGTAATAGCGATATAATTTATTCACAGGTTTAATGGAGATATAATATGTAATGCACAAGTTGAAATAATGATAATGAAAGTGACAGCCTAAAAGAAAAACCTGAAAACAACTGGGATTCCGATGTGTCGCATTGTATTAATCGCTTGGCTCCTCAAAATATTTTACTATTTGGCGCTATCAAGTACATATACAGGCCAATATTTTGCCTATGAAGCATGTTGGATTACCTTATTATAGTGTGTGCAATGACTTCCCAGAAAATCCTCCGCAACAAATGTCAGTAATTATTGCGGATTAATATATATTCTCAAATTGGAAATTTTACCCATATGGTCTAATTTTGTTTATTCAACCACGCATGAAACCCACTTATACACACTACAGTAGTTTATTATTTGAGAAAATAGGATATATCGTGAGATCTGTGCTTTTATTGGCGTTTTTTTTGCGCTTCAGTCCGTTTTCACAACTCAACTAAACATCTTGAAGCACCCTTTAAACTGAACTGTCAATTATCACTGTGCCTCAATTAATTCGGATTAATACATAAATACTGGCAATAGTGTAACACATTCGAACGACAAATTTTCCACTTGAACCACGAGAAACCTGCTCGGCGTAATATGCTAATAACTAGGAGTTAGGTTGTTACGGAGGGAAGCAAGCTTCAGCGAAACTTAAGGGCTCCTGACATTAATAAACATATATGTGTACTGACAATGACATACATGCAACAACAGCAAAGCAAGGAAGTGTTCAACGACATACTTAGCGGCACCTCCACTTCATTTTCTCTCATCATAGTTTTTAATACAACTCATTCAAGTCATTTTGACATTCCACTTCGTTCCACGAAGACGCTAAATGAATGTTTCATGGCACGAGCGCGCAGCATAACCATTGCTATACACACGAATAAAGCATATAAATGCGAACATTTCATAATCACCCCCACAAATATGGACAAAATGGCCATTCTATATTCATGATAATACTGTTCCATTAGATTCAACTATTAATTCGAACCATCGTCCGAAGGTTTGTACTCCACACAGAGGCCACTTCTGCGGTCAGAAATACCAAATATATACAACGCGATAAACTGTCTGCCTTCCATCTCGCGCGTTAATTTGCACATAAATATAATGAATAAATTGGTATACTTGACCAATCATATTTCTACATACATGCAATCATGACACATTAGTTCTCGTTGCACCTAACTTGTCTTTGGAAAACTTCATCTTCATAAATAAGCTACTTATTGCAATGTACTTGAAATATAGAACACTTTTTTTATTGCACAAATATACATTGTCACGCACTCAATTCACAGAACTTTATTATCCTCCTTCTTTCGACATTACTGTGCGTGAGAATGACTTTAATTTCGACATTACTGAGTCTGTGTATTATAATATTTGTCACTGGATGTCGTTTTGGTTGATACCCACGAGAGCACTAGGCGGTTTCATTTAGTCATTTGTTTGTTCTATCGTCTCCCTCGTCTCCATCAGTTGAAACGGACATGTGACCCTCAGCTTCGGCAAAACTCGGGAGGAAGGGGTATCGCGAGAGGGAGGAGTTACCAAACCGACTGGAACAGCGCTCGACTTGCTTACAGAATCGCCCGAGAAAGCTCCGTCGGTGAGGGAACTCCGACGGGGACTCCCTGTCGGCACGGAATCCATGCCGTCTGTAGGCTTTATACCGATCGGTGCGGAACCGACGACAAAATACGGAATGAACCCCCCATGAGGTCACAAATGCCTGCGGCGTGTTCGAGGTGTGGCCTAACCAGAGCGAAGCATAGTATCTCTCTTTTATAATTTCATCCGAGAACCTTCCTATTATACGTTTAACAAAACCTAGCTTCTTTAATGCTGCTAATGATATGTTTTGTATTTGTAATCCCCACGATATATCAGATGTTTAGGTAATTCCGAGATATTTTACAGTATCTGAAGATTTTATGTTTACTCCACCCACAGTATAGGTATGGCATTTGTGTGATGACTTTTCTAGGAAGTGAACTTTGGTGCATTCACTAATATTTAAATCTAAACCCCACTCCTGGCACCACGAATGAACATTGTCCAAGTACAAGACTTCTAAGTCCTAGAAATATAGAGGTCGTCCACATGCTAATAATTGTTTTTATTCGGCAGTTAACCTTTATTTAACCTTTACACATATGAGGAATAATTTCATCCATATGAGAAGCATATTTGCGCGTTTGAAACAAATTCCGTGCATATGTCATCGTATTTAAAGTCATTTTAGACCGAGCTGCCATGTTCGACGAAACGTTGAAAATAAAACAGTTTTCGAGGCTTTGAAGTTGTCCGTAAGGGACATGCGAGATAACTGCCCGTCTAAAAACTATGCAAGGAAAAACAATTCTTCAGTAAAAATTATTACACCTAATACGGCAGAGGTCGTTTTCGAACTTGTCAAATCTAGCAATCTTCCCTTGGAACCTAGAGCTCATTGGGCGGATATAGCGTTAATGTCACGTGACCGCAGACGCCATATTGTTTAGAAACCTAGTAAATAAACCACAGGGGTAGCCTTGAAGCTCTCTCCAGCGTGGAGAATTGAAGCCGAATTTTGCGCATCTTTGCAACAGCATTTGCATTTGCAACAGCTACCAATATTATTGTCTTTCCCAAAGTTCCTTGGTGTTGAAGGTGTGATAATAAAAAAATGTCGCCCATTTGCCGTGGATTTCTTTTCGCAGGGAGTGCACTGCATTTTTTGGGCAGCTCTTGCATTTCATTATTACATTTATCATCCGTAATGCACAGGTACGAACTTGTGATAAAATATGATCCAATGTGATGGCTAACTAGTTGCCACCCTTGTCCTCGGCCTCTTTTCGTCAGACCATGCTCACAATTAGTATTGGAGAAGACGAAATTGGATGCACTTCTGATATCAATTTTTTCGTGTATATGTAATTGATTGAGGACTATTGAAGAAAAAGAAAAAAACATTTGCTCCCAAAAAAATCTATGACGACGATTGAAACTACTTGGAATGCGAAATGGACATATGATCAGTGGGTATTCGGTTTTATTCGACATCGTAGCAGACGATATCAAAGGCATTCCTGACATATACGTCATTACGTCCATGTGTGGGAAACGGAGACAAACATAAGCTTTGGAACTGTCATTTATACACAGGAATTTCCCCAACGATACTTGCATGTAGTATTATTTGGAAATGGGAGGTTTTCTGTAAGTATTAGGTTTCCAATGGAATCGTAGCAGACGATGATGTAGGCATATGTTATTTTCTTTATTGCTACGAACTGTTGCGAATTGAAGAATCAAAGCAAGTATTATTTCTAGGTACAAAGGTCAATACAAATATATAAATACATTTCCCGTGTTATATTAGCTACTGGGTGCCGTATTCGATTATAAGTGCACCGCTAAAATACACGGAGTTAAAGGGAAGAAGGCAATGTTTTCATAGTCAGAACATGGCCAAAGCGCAAGACTGGTGGCTTCATTTTTCTCGCGTAAGGTAACCCCTGTGAAATAAACAGAGTAAATGAAATTGCAGTATTGTTATGCTCACTATGTATTGAGCTAATCGTTGCGCTAACCCCTACGACGGAAACCGCTAATCGGTCTCTTTTCATATAGATATCATGTTCAGCTTGAATGTTCATCTACATCTACGTAATACCGTGCAAGCCACCACTAGGTTGTGTGTCAAAGGGTCCTCTTGAGTTAATTTTACAAAAGTTAAGCTTCCAACATTTAATCTTATTTTGTTTTTGTGCTTTATTCTTCAAAGCGCAGTCAAGTATAAAAGGCGTACGTCTCAGAGGGGAAAGAAAAAAATAAATAATGGAATGGAGAACACTGGATCTGGAATAGATGCGATGTCCATTTCGGATGAAGTTTCTCTTTCACACTATTGTGGATAAAAAGTTCCAAAAATCGTGGAGTGAATCGCTAAACACTTTTTAAATATGAGGCACTTCATTACCTTCTATGTTTTAGCTTACTGAAGTTGGCATATAAGGACGCCATTGGGTAAATGGCGTTCAGCACAACATGCGCGATGCAAAGAGATTATGGATAGAAGGATAAAAAAATAATCTCTTAATATATTTACTGGATCAATGTTTTGCAGAATAGACCTTTAAACATGAATCATCATAGTGAAAAGGGACTTGGTTATGAGTTAATGTTTCTTACTCGAACTTCAATGGGTGGTGAAACTTTCGCTTGGAAGGATATAATATTTCTTCCCAAGTTTGTATATCCAGCAGGCAATGTGGAAGAAACCACAAATGATGACCCAAGGAATTTTTTTAAATTGGACTGAGTCCTTTGATATTTTTACCTATTATTGAGCAACAAAGAAAGGGTGATTGGAAGCATGGTCAGGTCAGCTACCATATTAACTGCATAGGTGTTAGAAACATCGCTAAGTATTGGATTAGTGAAGCGCCGTCATTGCAAGTGAAGGCATTTCCTGGGCGGCAGCTTAAGAGTTCCTTGAACCGTGATCTGAGGTTATATTTTCTTTGGTATCATTCTCCACGACCTCCACATTAATATTCCATAAGTCCAAAAAATTTACCATTTAGAGCCGGAAACTGATATAGAAAATGTCCGGGTCACACTCAATTTGTCATCAAGCAATTAGTAATTGGAACGAAATAATATATCTTCTCAAGTTTGTATATCCAGTAGGCAATGTGGAAGAAACCATAAATAATGACCTGTGACGGATTTTTTAAATAGACTTTCCCGGTTTCACCAACGACGATCAGCCCTTGATCGAGGATCATTCTTGAGTTGACCGATGATTGCGTTTCACCAACGGCAATCAGCGATGATCGGTGATCAAAATCGTCAGTCAAGTTGATCGTAGATTTTGGCCGATCATATCCACAATAAACCAACATGGTGGAAATATTGTCTTCACCTCAGAAAAAAACAGAAGTCATACTTAATTATTTGAAATGGTGAGAAAACCACAAGCCAGTCGAACGAAGTGAACGCATATTAGTCCTAAAATATGTCATAGTACACTATATATAATGTAGATCTATACATGTTAAGTGATTTGTCACGTGGTGTTTCTTACATAGCCTTTCTTTAAGTATCGTTGTACGCTCAGACTTTGATAAACGATGATTTTTATTTCTAATTACTTCAAAATACCTTACGGGTTTACTACCACACCATACTTACCAATTCACATCGATATATTTACTTTGGAAAAACTAACGACTTTAGAGAAACTAACGACAGGAATTTCAGGTAAAATGGTGCGCGGCTTACATGAAAATCTGGAGGATTCGTGTAAGCCGCGCACCCCCATTTTTTCACCGGCACTTCCGGAAAAAAAAGGTGCGCGGCTTATACGAGTAAATACGGTAATAAATGTAAGGTCTTTAAAGAAACATTGGGATGAACTTAATGTGCTGCACAATCAGTTCAAAAACTTTTCCCCTGTCCTTGGCTTTGCCCTAACTGAGGTTAATGTCACATCGTCAGAAATACATCCATTTCATGTACTTGGATTTTCCTACCTACCATTAGTTCAAGCAAAATCAAAATGCCCAGAAAAATATTTCAAACCAGAACGAACCAACAAACTTCATTTGGCAAAATAATCATCGCCATTTCACTTGGACGAAAACAATCACAATTTACCCTCAAACAAAAGAAGAAGCCTTGACATGGCCAAAAATTCAAATAACTACGTCTATTTCAACTGGTTATCACTTGCATTAAACGTAGATGGGTTTATTATTGTCGCAAAGTGACTCTTGGTATGGCAAGTTACTGCATTCAAATTAAAAAACACTTCAATATTTATCCTTTCTTGAGGACGTAAAAAAACCACACTTAATACTCAGAAGCAAACCTAAATCACCAACAACATTTCAATTGACATAGAATCCAAATCTCAAGTTAGACATTTGATGGAAGGACGTTATAGTTGCAGTTATCAGTCATCTCCGACATTTGTTACGCTATTGTAAGTTTTTAAGCACTATACCTGTCACAACACACAATCTCAATAGATGAAACATGGCTCTTATTAACCTTAATATGTTAATACATCGCCACGATCACACACACAATCCATCACAGCGCATAAGTAACATTTGTAAGCACAGGTATGCCACAGTAAACACTGCCGCTTAGTTACACGATGAACCTTTCCACTATCCTCAGCAATTATGACATCCACGTCCTTGCAGAAATGAGATTTAAAAATTCCAACTGCAATTAAAAGTGAAAAGAAATCGCTACAGTAGGATAGGTTGCGACAATTGGATACTATAATTAATCAAAAGAATACGCGTTATTGAAATACTATTCCAATACATTAATGAACTGCAATCTAGGCCTCCAATTATAATTAAAGTCAAGAATGGTGTGTTATATTTCATTTATAGTATGTAAAACATTCCAAACGACCATAGCTATTCAAATAACAATCAATTAAGAAACAAAAACAAACCCACCTTCGAACGCTAATGGCAGCTTCGAAAGATATTTTGTTGTGTATTGTAAGCCGAGGATGCGAGCGTGAGGCAAAATACGTTCGAACTTTGGTTACAAAATAGGCACCGGCAATTGTTTTCGAAGTATTACCCACAATTCAGCGGGAATGATTCTAACACTCAAAGGTTAAGTTATAAAATCGGCCCCCTGATTTCATGTCATACGTTCAATGTCGTTATTTTCGTAGACAACCGATATTGCTTCAATTTAACACATAAATAGCAACGCAAGGGAAGGAATATGAGAGGACATTTCGTCCAAAGGATTGAAAAAGACTGTGATATCGCGTGAGGAGTCGAATGCACCGTAATATTTTCATAGCCCGAGCATCGGGTGTTAGAACATAGACTGGCGGAGCTGGCGGGCTTATCGCGGAGTTGGTGAACTATCGTAGCGAAAGTGGCGCCGCTCGATTCGTGACACGACTTTTGAAAGATATAGTCCATTGAATATATAGTTTCTATTCGACGCGATTCGATTGAATCTATACTTGTAAAAATCAATGCGTTGGCTATGATAATAATCGAGTACAATCGATGAAGTTAGCAGCGTTCATCTGTAAATTAATTTCGGTTCCTTGTATTGAAGAGATCCGTTGCACAACACGCCATAACAACGGTATCTCACTATCAATCGTCAACCCGAACCACGCCATTAGGACGAATATCAAAGGTGGTTCTGATCGATTGGACGACATTACTCTTCGCCTTTGCCGTTCGTATATAAATACTTATCTGAATGAATATTTTCACTCGCTGGCTGTGGTTTTCGATAATATTTCGCAAGTGAAATCGTAAACGTCATACGCGGGTAGCCTTTTAAGTGTCGGGAGTAGAACGTTCCTTATCGCCTAGCAACTATAAATGGTGTTTATAAACAACTTTTTGAGTTGGTTAATGCCCATGCAAAGTTTCATTAAGATCAGCCAGATAATTTTAAAATGGTGGCGTGTCAAAGTTCCCAAGTCGCTGTACGAGATGGAATTAAGTCATGAACAGTACCGCACGATAATTTTCTATAACTTTCGACGAAGCCTCACCCAGCAAGAATGCGTCGCAGAACTTTTTGTTGTTTTTGGCGTAGAAGAACCATTAAAGACAACCGTTTATCGCTGGTATGCAGAGTTTCAGCGAGGACGCTCTAGCCTCAGTGACGAACCGCGTGAAGGGCGACCAAAAACCGCCGTCACTCAAGAAAACGTGGATGCTGTACGTAACATGGTCCTGGAAGATCGTCATGTTACATACCGTGAGATTCAGGCATCATTGAACATCTCAGGGACCTCAGTTCAAAAGATCTTACACGAAGAGTTAGGTGTTAAAAAATTGGTTTCCCGCTGGATACCGCACCTCCTCACAGAAGAACAGAAAGCAGCTCGAGTCAAATGGTGTCGAAATACTCTGCAACGATTCAACTCAGGAGCATTGAAGCACGTTCACAACATCGTAAGTGGTGATAAATCATGGATCTATAGCTATGAGCCTGAATCAAAACGCCAATCTTCAGTATGGGTCTTCCAAAGTGAACTCAAACCGACAAAAGTTGTTCGCTCTCGCAGCGTTGCCAAGAAAATGGTCGCATTGTTCGTAGCCAAATCAGGGCATGTAGCGACGATTGCTCTTGAAAATCAAAGAACAGTTAATTGTCAATGGTATACGACCATTTGCTTGCCAGAAGTGATCGCCGAGCTTCGGAAAGATAACCCAAATCGACGCATTACGCTCCATCACGACAATGCAAGCTCACACACCGCTCGAGTCACAAAGTCGTTCTTGGAACAGCAAAACGTCGAAGTTCTTGATCATCCTCCATGCACCCTGGACTTAAGCCCCAATGATTTTTTCACATTCCCCAGAATCAAGAATATGCTACGAGGAAAGCGCTTCCAGACGTCTGAAGAAGCGGTCGATGCCTACAAAACAGCCATTTTGGCTACCCCTACTTCGGAATGGAATAAATGCTATAACGACTGGTTCCATCGAATGCAAAAGTGCATTGACTATCGCGGAGAGTACTTTGAAAAACAATAAAAAAAATTGCGTTATTGTACCTCTTATAGTTTTCTTCATTCCCGACACTTAAAAGGCTACCCTCGTATCTACCACAAAAATGGAGTTAAAACAATACTACCAAATTTAAAAATTAAATTGAAAACGCTAATTATTTGGAATCTGCATAGTTTTCCGTATCTCTCATAAAAAATTATACGGATTAAGTTGATTTTTAGGAGAAAAATAATTGAAATTTCGGTGACCATGTTGAAAATGGGTGGTAATGACCGTAAATGCCGACAGTAAAAAAAAAGATAAAAGACTCCTTAATGACTTAAATACGCTGAACCTTAGTGTAATTAAGTAGTAAGTATTAGGTATTATATTTACTCTATGGTTGTATTTATATTCTATCAGCTCTATTCACTGCTTTTAGGCACTTTCATGGTAACGGCGAAGTGCTTCGGACAAAAGGTTAACGTTGCCTTAGCTCTGTGGCTAAGGAGCGGCGAACTGACATTCACAGGAGAAAAAATGCTTAAGGAGGAACCTGGTAATTATTAAATGGAGATTTTAGCTAGTTTTTTTCATTACAACTTTTTCATGTTTTATTTATGAATACCACATGATGCATGAATGCATTTTTAAGTCACTTAAAGGGATTATTTGGATGCAATTGACAATTCATAATTTTTTATTTCTTTCAGATGTATTTCCATGTGCACCCTATTCCAGTAATGATACACAATTTATAAGTCTATGTAATGCTCCCTGCCAATCACATGATAATACATATATTTTTCCAAAAAGTCATGGCCCATAGTAATATACACGGTTAGGGTGATTTTCTTTTTTCTGTTTTCCCAGAAGAGTACAAGAAACTCATTCAAGACAATATATACAGTCAAGCAGATTTATACACAATTTACGACTCTTAAGAGTGGTATTTGGGGTGCCAAACTTAGTATCTTCTTCTTTTGAGCTGGTCCAAAATTACTCAGTAAACTCATTGCTATTAATTTCTTCTGGCTGGATTTAAAAACTCAGCTTCCATACTTTCCACACTCGTTTCCATTCAATGTGATAATGCTGTTACAATACGGAATTAGTTCGTAATCTGTGCACAATTTAATCCCCAATAAACAACACAGGAATGGGAAGTATCAGAGAGGAGTTTGAATTTCGAGGAGAAAGGTTTAAGGTAGTTCGAACGAAATATCATTTCACTTAGATATAGATGAATTCTGTCTCATTTTAATGAAAAATATCTTATGCTTCCAAAGATTCCAATTATATCAGCCCCTTACTGAACTACTTTCTGAGATTTTTGACGAAAAATACTAGCCCTTTTACATGGAAGATGGTAGAATACGCTCTCCAGAGAGACCTTAGTGAAAAAATGAGGAATCACTCTCACCTATATCTCATAAAGAAATTAAAAGAGTGCAGTTTGAATGTTTTACCGACTACTTATGGAAATAAATTATTTTGTCACCGCAGTAATATTTTCAGAATCGCAAAAGCCTTCCCTTGTGAAAGAGTTTTGAACGTTCCGCGCGAAAAAAACGAGTCAAATAAAAGATTTACGTGGATATTTTTATTTGATTACCTAGAATTTTAGTCATATACAAGTATATTATTGTACTATTAAAACCGTAGTATTAAGTCCATGCTTCCTACAACTGCTAAAATTAAAACGTATAATTCGGATATGGTATCGATTATGACTGGGGAACTATCTCGCTACAGCCACCTTAAAATCATTTAATGCTCCAACTGTTCACTTATTCACACTTCAATGAATTACATAAATTATTATTCGGCAATGTACCTCAGATTCCAACAATTGATGAACTCGGTCTTACAGAAATAATTATGGTTCACAGAACGTTAATGATATTTTGGGTACAAGGCATTGACGCAGCTGAAAAACTATGCTTTCCAGACAGAGACAGTTCAGACCTTTAATCGTAACTGGTGTCGAAATGGCTAGACAGTGAACTTACAAAGCTTTCGGTCTTTTGATAGGTATATAAAAATGGTAAGAAAAAACTATACTGACATGTAATATTTATGCCCCGAGAATTTTGTAAAATATTCCGGGGCTGATGGAAAAAAATGTCACGCTTCTTGAGTAAGTTTTCATAGGACCTCAAAAAGTGGGACAAGCCAGAATTTCGGCCAATAAAAAACCGTTCTGACCGATTTCTAAAAACTTAGTAAACATTCAGATTTTATTAAGTAAACTCTTCCAAATTTATGTTGCATTAATTTCTAGGAGTTTTAGTTATGTTTTAATTTATTTCCAGTTATCTAATGCTGAATATGGTTAATTAGTGGTACATTTAACATAAAAATGTAAATCCCCTTTGATGAGCTCTCCTCATGTAATACTCCTTATGCAATTCTTACCAAAAATGTAAATCCTCAGTTATTCTAGGCATATCTGGTAATATTTTCCCAACCCTTAAATAGTTAATAGTTAAAACAGGAGCCATGATCAGAGCAATATATGATACCATACACAATATGAGATATTACATACATGAGAACTAAATATATTTACACCACTGGCACAAGTGCGTAGAACTTAAAATATTAGGGCACTTGTCATAAAATATTGTATAGAAAAACACGTTTGCCAAGTTAATGCTATTTTGTATATGAGCATGCTTTATCATAAATGCCAGGAATATCATCCTTGTAAATTATATTTATTTATGAAGCAGGCATGTCATGAATTTTCACTGCATTCTACAGGCTTGGGAATTAGTTAAAGTTCATTACTGTATTGGGTGGATTGAAACTAAGTTGTTTTTATCATGAATATAACTCATTTCCACAAAGTTTAGCCGGAGACGATTACAAATGTATTTGAATACTTCTATTTCATCTCTTACAATAATCCTAAGAAAATACGCGCAGTTTACATAAGCTTACCTTTGCGGAAACTTCCAGCTTTCGCGAAAGACAAAAACTTCCTCCCGCCGACAGATGTGATCTCCGCCTGGCGGAACCACGGGGAACTCGTCACTCTGTTTTCGCGAGCCGCGCTGCTTAGTTCCGGAAAGCCTCGCGAGAGGGAGTCAGGAACGGAAAAGGCGTAAACCATAGGCTCATTGTATGTCAGCTGTCTACCTGCAAAAATGTAAATACATCAAATATACACAAATTCCGTGGTACACATGGATGAAGCTGTAACTCGTAAAAATTCATCAAACTCAAAGTTTTCAAATATTAAAATGACTGAAAGGCTGTATCCAAAATTACTTGACGGTGTTAGCGAAAATTTCCACGTTGAGTCATTTCACGATGACTGTATCGTAAGCTTTACTGCTCGCTTCTTTAGGTCAGAAGAAGAGTCGCTTCAGACCAGAAGAAGCGAGTTGGAACGCTTCTTGCGAAACTGTCGCCTGAAATTGAAAAAATCAAAACTGAAAAAAATGGGTCAACGCAGAAGTAATCACCAAAACCAAGTTTCTTAAATATAAGAACCATGCACCAAAACCACCAAGTCTCAAGACCATTCCGCGGAGGCCTTCACTACAAAATATTCAACACGTCTGTATTAAGACTCTTCAACTGTAATTCATTGAATCTTTTTCATTATATATGAATTCAAAAATTTTTCGAATATCTTGTTATATTTTATAATTTTATAAGATTTTTTACCGGTTAAGGCAAATGAAAATGGAAGAGCGTGAAAATACTTCAGATTTTCACAGGCGAAGACCGCTATCTACCTGCACATTTTCTTTCTTCTCAATGTACCTCACCTGTCTTCATTCCGTCAATTTAAACCTATTCTCTTCCTTCCTCTACCTCGCTAATCAAACATCATCCTCTCTATAACGGTAAACAGCATCCCTCTGCCTTTCATGACCACTTCCATCCGCTTACTTTGAATTCCCACATTCTCATTCATCTTTTTTTCCCGTTACCATCATAATAAGAACGTCTTCGTTCGTCTTCCATTCCATCCACCGTTTTTCTCCATCCTCATTTTGCAAGTCATACAAATAATATATACCTATCCATATAACTTTTGTGATGAAAAAGTAAACGAGTCAATTCGGGACGAAATTCTTTGAATAAATAGCCAATACTTAGGAAAGTTGTCAGAAAACTCTAAGAAAACACTTTTCATGCAGCAATACTTCAAATACAGTTTTAAAATACCACATTTGATGATGCAAATTCCATTTTAATACAATAGCCCCACCATTAAACATTCTATTTATTACACAATAATAAAAAAACAAACATTTTTTATTACGGAGGGGACATTTTTACAATTATTTCATTTTTCAGATAAGAAAAGATGTGATCAAGACTAAATTACATTTCACATAGGCTTTTAAACGCTGTTACGTTGTACACCAATAAAGTTATCAGCGGGAACAAGTTTTTTCAAAATAAATTTAACAAATACCGTATTCTGTATCTGATGATAATTTAAATAAATTAGTCTTTGTGCTTCCAAAAAAATAAAGTTAAATAATGAATACATACTATAATTTTAGTTTGGATATGAATTATGTAAAAAATTATTTAAAATACTGATGAATATGCAGGTTTATATTCCATTTCCTCCAAAATGAGGAAGTGTTAGCGAAAGTAAGCCGAAATTGAGAGAATATTTTGGAGCAGAATTTGCGAACAAGACATAACAGCTATTATTCTCCATTTCATCTCCATGAAAGAGAACCCTTTCCGTTACCGCATGAATTGATAACTCTGCGGTCATATGCATAAATGTATGATTACCTATCTTTCACTCCATCAATTCTTAAATTCCATTTTTTTGTTATATTTATTCCATTATATACAGTTATATTAAATTCCATTTGTGTGTATAATTGAGCGTGACCGCTTATCGTACCATTTGTGTTGCCCGCAGTGACATTGAAAATTGTTTTTCGCGCAGTTATCACAGGATAGAAGGGGATTAAAGTAGCAAATCTTGCAATAATTTTAGAACTCCATTGGATTTTATAGTTTTCCTTGATCTTTTTAGCCTAATTAATTGAGTCTCAGTCCAACCATGGTGGGACTCTCATTTCAATTTCATGAGGCACAAGGATCAACACAAGGTTGAAGGGCGTGATATATATTACCTTAGCAGAAGCATTTAAAAACAATTTATGCCCCTACTACATTTAGTAACAAATTTCATATCCCCATCATGCGACACAGAAATTGAGTGCTGATTCTCACGAGACAAAATTACCATTAAGGAATCAATACAAAAAGTTTCTACTGCCAATTAAAGTTGAGATACATTACGCTAATTAATTCTTAAACTTAAAGCCTTCCCCTACGCTGTGAGTCCATATTGATATATTAATTTCCCTCGTAAACTAATTTTATCACCGAGCCATAAGTTGAGTGCCGGAAATTTATCACGATTTTTTTACCTGCGACGAAATGACGCATGAATGACGTCAAATACGACGGAAGGCTTTAATGTTTGAGAGTTTTCCAATCCTCGAGATTTTCCCAGCGACACGTGACGCATCAATTTCGAGTGGAAGTAACCTTAAAAGTAGAGGGAAATATTCCTCTCTATCTATTGACTCCAAACATTCGTTCTTAAAGAAAGAATATTATTGTTATCACAAAGTTAATGGCGCACTGTGTCTATAGACCTGACCTTACGCCAGCTAGATGCTCTCATTTCCTTTTTAAGTTCTTCAATCGTATTTATCAGTGTAACTTCCGAATATGGAGGAAAATATAAAGATTATTTGGATAATAGCGTTTGAATTAAAAATGGAAATTACGATTTCGCTATCAACCGGAAACCAACATTTACTGATGTAATGATACCTGAGAACTCATTTCATCATCAATCCCACAAAATAGTTTTACTTCATGCCATGATATACTTATTAAAGAATACCCCCATGCCTCAAATAAATTTTGACAAGGAGCTCAACTCAATGAAGTGTATCATACCACGAAGTTGCTACGATATTGATTTTTTTTGCTGCCGAACGATTCTGTTGGCCCGTATGTCCCCGGAATCCCGATAGGCTGCTGAGCCAGTCATCAGGTTTTCCATGGACCGGACCAACAGAACTTGACACACATCCATGCCCTGGGTGGTGAAAAACCCACCCAGGCGGGACTCGAACCCGCGACCCTCGGTTTAGCAGGCGAGGACCCCGCCGCCACCGGGGCCGACGTTTCATATTAAAATTTCTGCATCGCTAAAAGACAAAACAAGGGTAAAATATTACAGCCACCACTGAGCCTAATGTAGACACGCCGTCTCGCAGGTGTGAGTTAAGTTCAGTCGATATCATATAAATTGAGTACTTTCAATCTCGCGGACAAGAGCAGAGTGTCATTTTACAATTCATCAAGCATCGAGAAATGTTCATTTAATTCAAAGGAAAAATACTGTCAGTTACAGAAAATTGGAGTGTATAAATTCAATTGTGATGGTCGTGATTGTGTGTTCGTTGGCCCAACTGGAAGGGCGTTACCGATGCGGTTCAAAAAGCGTAGATAAAACTTTCTTTTAATGGTGACGAAACATCAGCTTTTGCCGAACGTTTGTGTGACAATAATCATCGGTGTCACTCTGAGGCGATAATTGTACATTGTGCGCAGAAGGGGAGGAAGTCAGACTTCCCAGAACAATTGTAAATAGTTTAGATATTCGGAGCGAGAATCGTGAGTCATTGAGTGCATATTTTAATAACTTTTTAAGTTAGTCTAAAACAATGCTATTGAAATAACTGTCCATTTTGTATTGTAAATTATGCTAGATTCATATATAAAAATTTTCTCTCAATGAAATCATTGTTTAGACTTACAGTGTTATGACGTTCAAACTTATGATACAGCTTTGTGTTACTCTGCCACTAGTGTAAATGGGAGACATCGACAAATGCAAAGTGACTTGAATAAGTCAAAATACTGGTTTTCTAGCTACTGTATGGAGTTGAGCAACAAAATAAACATATACTGTTAATTCTAAAAAAATTGAGCCAGAAAAGCTTTCCTATAAATGTGCAAACTGTTTGAAGGATAATGTTACATCATGTAATGAATGTGTTAAAAATTCACCAAGTTAGTTATAGTAAATAAATTATGGAATCTGTATTGACAAACAGTTGGATTGGTGTGAGCATATCAGTAAGTTAAAGTCAGAATTGATCTCTTTGGTGAGAAAACTTTACTTGATTAGGTATTTGTCCAACTTCTGCAATGAGAATTGCTTACTATGAAGCATTGAATGTTGAATTGCAATGAGGCATTGAATGTTGGGATGGAGCCTATATTACTCTTATTAAACCCTAGGTGATAGTTCAGGAAAAAATTGTGAGGGTAATGTTGCGGGTCCCTGGTAGAACTCATTCTTTACCACTATTTAAAACTTAAAGCATTCTACCATTAAGACATCTATTTATATGTAAAGTTTAAAGAATTTTCTACCACCGTAGTGGTGATCTTGTAAAGCCCAGGGCTTATGAATTATGAGTTCATGATATAGCGATACGAAGGCCCAAATATAAATATTCAGACAGGGTAAAAATTATCTGGGACCTAAAATATTCCGCTCTGGACAGGCATAAAAAGTGAATGGAAATTTTGTAAAGCAATAAATAATTGGTTATCAGATAATAAAGAGGTCGAAGTTTTATTTTATATGCATAAATATATGTATTTGCCACAGACAAAATGTATAATATTTTGTTTAATTTTGTTTAACTTTGTTTAATTTTTAAATTATATTCTAGATATATCGCCAAATTTTCTTTTCTACTCTTTAATTAGTAACTGGAGGAAGGTACCCGTTGAAATCCAATGGGTGAGAAAAACAATGAACTTATTTTACAAGAAAACAACAAAGCTTGAAGAATACTGTCAGCGTGGTCATTTAAGGAGTAGGTTACCTATCTTGTATGTTGTGTTCGTTGTAGTAGACACGCTGAGTGTTTTCCAGGTGCACGGAGGGATGAGTGACTGTTTTTCCCCTGCAATGTACGGGTAACCCAAAAATGAGCCACGCAGACACATTAATACTTAAATAGCACCCAGGTTGATAGATGGTCACCTCGTCCATTGAATTTATCGATTACCCCCCCGAAGCAATCTATCATGGGACCCTTGGGACTCTGGGCCCTTCTTAAGGCCGCTTTACACGGTACATTTTATTGTACAAACGAATGTATCATAGAATGCACAAGAAACTGAATGGAATTAGAGCAGATTCTATTTTCCCGTTAATGTCATCAGACAATCATACAATTTGCCGCTTTACACGGGGCAATTTTCCTCATGCAAGAGTTCATACGTTCGTTTGTACAAGAAAATGTACCGTGTAAAGCATCCTTTATACAGACTTTCTTTCTACGTGCTATCATGGTTGTGCAGGAAAACGTGATATTTAAATGCTAGAGACGTGATGATCCTTTGAAAATCAAATCTCTGGTTGTCCAGGAAATATGTTAATGTTGATTTCAGAGAAAAATGTGAAATACTTCTGAAATGTGATATTCTTCAAAAATACTATTTTCAGACATATACGAGGTGTCAAAGAAAATGGATTGAAAGGATGAGAAAATTCGTTTATTTTTCCATCCGGTAAAACACTTCCAACCAACTGTCTTGAGTGAAAGTACTTTTGATATGCAACAAATGAAAACACTGCACCAAACCCAATGCTTAGCATGGACCACCAGGGGGGGATCTTTGAGGGCCCTGATGGCTTTTTAATATAGCCTATGTTATTACCAGATATATTTTCCATCTACATGTCAAATTTTAGCTCAATCGGTGCAGTAGTTTTTGCGTGATGGAGTAACAGACAGACACCTTTGATTTTATATATTAGTAAGGATATCTATATTTCAAGCAATTAAATGACACAGAATGATGTAACATATTGGCCGAATGGTGTATTAACTGTGAAGAGTCGAAAACTCCAAAGAAGGATAGGTGTTCTGATGGGATGCCCATATTTCTTATATTCTTGTACATGGTTGTGTGTATTAGAAGCTATGTATCTAGTAATAAAAATTATTATTATTATCACTTGGGTTAACGGCGTGAAATTAGAAATTTTAGCGTAAATCGTACGTAAATACGTATTAAATTGACTCGCCATGATACCTTGATGTTTATTAGGAGCCATTGTAATAACATGAAACGTTTGTTTATGCTTTTAGGAGAGAACCTGAAAATATATCATAAATTATTTTCGAAATATATGTCAATTTCCATAAGGCTACGTGTTGATGTAGCATTCAATTGCCGAAATACTAAATTGGTAACATGCTATAATTTTCGCGTATATTTATTTATTACAACTCTAAAAACAGAAAATAAGGCCTTTACACGAGGTTCAATAAATAGAAAAAATTATAATAACAGTAAAAGTACCAGTAAGAACAAAAACAGAAGTCTTCAAAACATAAAAAGGCATGTATGAGGCGAGGATGACATGAAGTTACGCATTACGTTGCAGTTGGGAGGAAAAGGCGCATGCGTGACGAGAAAAGGTCAAGGGTAGGGTGACTATTATTTAGGAAATTGAATGATGAAGGCAGGCGGTAGAATAGTTATCGTTGGGAAATGGAAATACGGAAATTTGGTGCATGTAACAGACTCACATTGCGAGGGGGGCGGGCTGGCATTTGGAGTGAAAAATTGGAAAGAAGGTCAAAGTGGAAGGACCCATTCTTGATGGAGTGCAGGAATTTAAGTCTGAAGTCAGACGGCGATGGGATAGGGGTTATAGGCCAAGAGATGATAGGATATCTTCTCAGCTCCAACAGTAGTATGTAGCAGTATGTCTCTAGCAGTATGTGAGAACATTTTTGCGGAGCGTGGCACTCAAGTGATCGAAAGCATGGACCACTGAAAAAGAAAACCAGAAAAGACTGGAAACCTTCAATCCCTTGTGCGAGACGGTCGCAAAAGATAAAATGAAGGAAAAATGAGAAATGTAGAAGTTTACTGAAGAGTGTGGAGCGTGGCACTCTATGGGTCGGAAGCATGGATCATTGGAAAAACTGATCAAAAGTGACAAGAGGCCTTCGAAACCTGGTGCTGGAGGAGGATGCTGAAGATTAAATGGACGGACAAAATTAGAAACGACGAGGTTTACAGAGAATAGAAGAGGAGAGGACCATATGGAACACCATAGAATCTAGCAAAGAAATTATCTTCGGCCTTGCAGAAGCTTAAATACCCCACACCCCTTGCAATTTTGAGTAAGTCTGGCTGTGTAGCCAGACTTACTTTGAAAAAGTATGTTTTATTTAAATGTATGTTTACCTTAACAAAATATTATATTCCAAATTTCAGATCCATTATTTGAATACTTTTGAGGTTATGAAGGAATTTACTTTCATTTCCAAAAAGCTACTTTGTATAGTCGGTGGGTGTGGTTTTGGTCCGATCCAACCAATTTGAGAACTGTGCCGTCTGTGAACTACTAGAGGCTTATGACCCAAATTTCAGCTCGATATCTCAATTTTTACGGCAGTTGTCATGCAAAGAGACAGGCAGACGGACAGACAGACAGACGGACATAGCTAGATTGACTCGTAAGGTGATTCTGATCGTTTCTATATATACTTTTCCATATCTGCCACGCCTCCTTCAATGCGATACATTTCTGCTGTGACAAAATCAATGTACCCTACCCAATAATTTCAACATATTCAGGCGAGATATCGTGGAAGTTTGTCATATTAAAACAGAAACAACAATTGCACTATTCCACAAGGCATTTTAATGCATATGACGCGTTTCGACTCACATAGGCATAGTGCAATTGTTGTTTCTATTTTAATACTCTACACACGTAGTGGTGTAGGGTATAAAAAGTCAGCAATCCCCATATGCATAATGTCACTGATTACATGCTCTTTAGTTAATTAGGATACTAAGAATATGACTAAGGTTACTGGTGTCGGTTCTCTCGTTACATTAGTTTAGATAAATTAATTTAACTGTATGTGAATCAGATCGGCATTATAATATGTCCTTCACAAATTTGACTCTTTTCTCTTGTTATTTTCTTGTAATATAGCCCTGATGGTCCTTCAATGCGCCACATTTCTGCTGTGACAAAATCAATATACCCTGACCACGTAGTGGTGTAGGGGATAAGAAGAAGAGCAAGATGGATTGGGCATACCCTGAGACACAATGTGCTTGTGAGGAACATAATTGAAGGAAAAACAGAGGGAAAAATCCGCAGAGGAAGATCAGGAATAAGTTAATGGAACAAATAAAGAGGAAAATACTTAGAACGAGATGCCAGTAAGTACAAAACCTCGCATTGGATAGGGAAGAGTGGAGGGCTGCAGTCAACCAATCTTAGGATTGAATCACCAATTATGGATTGTGCATACGTTCTGAAACAATGGTCGGTGATGAATTGAAATAAAAAGTGTGAAATGTAACGTGGTTATTATTCAAGAATGTTTGACGTCAAATTAAGAGATTATTGATCATTTCATTTTTTCAGTGAAGCGAAATTCAAATCCATCCCAACATTACGTGCCTATAAACGAGGGGAGCAAAACGGTCTGATTGATTCCGTTATTAGAATTTAAGTGGAATTAAAGCAATTTGGATTCTGATTTGATGGCTTTGAACGGAGATCTTCGTATTTCTACTTCAATTATACTGAAGCCGAGCAGGGGAAGCGAGTCAAATTAAAACGATGCCTTGCATTGTGTCGGCCATCATTATTTTGTAGATCTGACAAGCCGGTTGCTTCATTCGGAATAGTTCCCCATAAAGCTCAATTTGAAAAAGCCTCCGTTGATTGTCATGTCATACGCAGGCACCTTTTATACAATGGATTGACAGAAATAATTGAAAATGGTGGAAAAATATAAGTTTATAAAAATTAAGCCACGAGGGAAAATATACCCTAGAAAAATAACCGTTAATTGTATTTAAACTTCGAGACAGAGCAGCGGATGGGTCGCGATTATTTATTGGACCGTTGATAGGAGGGAACCCATCAAAGATTTGCTTATGGTGACAAAAGAGGAATAATTATTAAGAAAAATAACTTCTTGAGGAATATTGAAAGGCCTAAGTCGTGAACTTCTTTAATAGCGTTAATGAGGCGGTCGAATTTGATCCTTTACGTTACAGACACCAAGCCTTTGACTTCTATTTCAATCAAGGCTTTGGCAAGGAGAAATTGAACTATGTATTATCAAGAACTCATCACGTCCATCCAATCTGAAAATAATAATTACATTATTAAATCCTGCTGAGGCATTGAAAATCAGAAATAGCAAATGGTTCATTGAATTTCACTCTCAAAAGAGAGGAAAAAATAGTTGATGAAGCATGGAAAATATGCCATTGAATCGCAAAACTTAATTACGAACCATACCTTGATGATGTGTATTTTTTCCCTAAAAAAATTGTGGACAGAAGTGATAAATAGCCCAAGTAACTGGAATTTTACTGAATACACGCTCCTCTTACCCAGAAAGCACCTTCAAATGAATCTCATCAATGTTTTGCGAATCGAAAAAGAATGTCTTTCCTCATAGCAGGGGTTCGATTCTGCAGTAATCGGAAAGTTCCACCGCAAATTTTTGCGTTTGGCCCCATGCCTTGTGGTATTTTCATGCTTAAGGCAGGAGACATTTCTTTACAATATGGACTCAAGCAAAATTCTCCGACTACGTTAATACTTCCTTACTTATTAATTACTTCCAGTATCTATGAAAGAAAATTAATTTTGCCCTAACTTCCTACGCGCGCTTACACTGATGATTATAGCTTCCAACGTGACCATAATTTTGTTTAATGCATTTCAAATAGACTCGTAATGAAATGTACGTTTTTATAAAACATCAAAGTAAAATGAAAATTGATGATGATGACGTTGGTCGTGAAAACATCTATAAAAATACGCTTGATTACATCTGCTTCAAACACATTATCATAATGCCACTAGCTATTTTACTGAGGGTACAGCTTCTTTACGTATGCTCATGCAAACATTCATAAATTATAGCGAAATTGCAGAGTGCGAGTAGAATAAATAAAATTCAACGGTATCTGTCCCTACCATTAAGATTATTGGCCGAAATGACCTCGCACAGCCCCTAGGCATCCTTGTTCCCTTTCGATATTTCCTGTTTAATATTTTCCTGCTTCCCAGCCGTCATCATTGTCCTAACTTTCCATGTCCATTTTTTCATCGGTACTATCCTCCTCCTCTTCTTTTTCTCTTTTCTCTCGAGGTCCTTATATTCTGTGGTGACGTTGCTATGCAAGGATTTCTTGAGATAACGACGTCGGGGACTTTCCCCTTTAGTTGCCGGGCCCGACACCCGCCACAGAGGGCGGCGTACCGTAGTGACCAGGATTAATTTATCTTCGAATGACTATCATGATCTGGGTAGTTGATAGTTGGGAGAGGGAATCCCACCCCCACTTCCCAACAGTGTTTTCGCGTGACAACATCACGGGACTACCTTTCGTCTTCCTACTCGTCCACCTATCTGTATGAGTGGCCCCATCGGGGGCAATATTAAGTGCTCCTGCCAGTCTAGCTCTTGGGGTCATTGAAACACGAAAGCTCTTTCACTACGACAAGACTGTAACATACCTATATTCATACCACGGAGAGATCAAGAAAGATATTTAAGAATATTCATGGAAAAAAAGCGTGAGACGTAGCCCAATCAACATTTATGTACATTTTTGTCAGTTCGACAGTTTATTTTGCTATAATTCGTCGATTATCAATGCCGTGAACAAGCCTTGTAATAGTTTAATGTATGATTAATAACCTCATGCCTAATTTCTTTAAGATTTCAATACAGTTATATGCGCAATCCATCATATTTCTTTGCACGTGTTCTTTCTTGGAAAATCCCCATCACGTGAACACCACGCAGGCTACAACAATAAAGAACTCTCTGGAAAGTGGAAGGACATCAAACCCAGAATATCCGAGAACCTTTTACAATGACCATGGGCTTCTCTTTCACCTATAAAATGAGCCAACGACAAGCCTATTAGGAGTTAGATCCAATCCATGGACTGCAAGTCGCAATGTCGGAACGGGCACTGGTTGAAGAGTGTGTTGTCACATGGTGACTTGCGAAATACTGACCCAGGAAAGGTTTATTCGTAAGTGGATGCAGTTAATAGTGAATTGGAAGTGAGGAGCTATTAGGAGGAGAAGGATAACTACGGACGCCAACAAAAGATGGAGAGAGATAGACGCAAGGGGAAGAAACTCGTACGAGACGGGAACTGAAGGGCATCCATCTTTACTACCTCTCATAAATTGTGCGGTATTGGAGGAACCAATTGTTCAAAGAGAGAAACTCCTAAGGTGTGTTTAGTACTGATGATATTTCAAGGGCAATTATTTTTGTTAACCTTGTTTTGAGTGGATAATTGTCTTGTGTATGTGTCATAAACCGGTGCAATAGCTCAAAAGTAAAAGGAATAGGCAAGGCGATGATAGGAAAACCTACGAGAAGTGTTATTTGGAGGTGTTTTTTTGTTAATTTGGGTGTGTTTTTATTTTTAGGTGGTCAAAAGCAGGGATATTTATTGTGTATTGTCTCATCGGAGCAGAAAATAAATAGATATCTGTTCCTGTAGAGTCAAGTGTTTCGTACTAAAAAGTTTTAATACTACTAGGCTGTAGTCCATGGGACGATGAAGACTTATATAGATATTGTTATTTAATTTCTGAGAATTGAAGTCATATAAAAGTGCAATATTCTACCATTAATATTATAATAATTACATAATTTTTCCTACAACTGCTGAAATAAACATTTTAAGATGGAATATGGCATCGATTATGACTAGGGATATATATCACTCAAACTACTTTCAAGCTGAGAGATGAACGAGAACGTGGAACCTTATTGAAATGTGAACTATTAAGAGACCGTAATCTGTTAGCAACAGTTTTATTTTAAAAAATTAAATATTTGCTAGCTTTTCAGGACAAACCGCCCTCTGAGCGGCATTTCGCGGCATGTGCTCACCCACTTCCTCGAGTGCATCCTTCCCGAGCGTGATGCACAGGAAGCTCTGTCCGAAGTGCATCCCGGTCGTTGGATAGCTGTACCGCGGCTCGTCCGAGTCCCCTTCGCGGTCCTTGGGAGAAGCCACGTCCAGGAAGTGCGGCACGCTGTGCACCAACCAGAATCCTGTCTCGCCGTCCGTCAACACGGCTCCCTTGGTGTGACCGTACTTGGTGACGTCGGGCACCGGTGGTGGGGGGTCATCGACTCCTCCTGCGGGCGACGTCGCGTTGCCGACGCCGCTCTTGTTGCTGTTTGGTGGCTGGTCGTTGTAAAGGATCCAAAGGAGGTCCTGCGCCATCTGGGAAGATGAATAGGGGAGAATAGGAGAGTCGCAGTATCCACTGAGCGCCTTCAAATAACCTTGCTCACATAAGCTCCCATTGTTTAAGGAGATGAGAACATACGAGCGCATATTCGAGTCGACGATTTGAAGTTTCATAAAAATGGCGGAGCAATATTAAACATCTTTAATGTGACCTTGGCTTAGCTATGTGAGTCAAAACAAATATTTAAGAACACATTTTGATTCATTTTATTTAAAAAATCCTGCTTTCGCGGATGAAATAGATTACCGTTTGAACATCAATTTAAAGGTACAACATGTCCACATAATTCTGCAAACATGTTTTTAATGACCACATTAGCCTTGCCATAGGAGACGACTGCAGCGCCATTTGCATGGAACTTTTTGTCTTCGGATGGAAACATGGAACATGGAAACATGGAACGCTTCGTGTCTTCAATTACGGCAATAAATCAGTAATGAGTAAAAAAATAGGTAGTTAGATACCGATAATTTTTTAAAATCGATTTCCCCGAACTATTCGCTTCTTAAAAACATTCTATGTAAAACTGGAATATACTTTCTCGTTCAAATTGTTATTTTTCTGCTGTAACCTGCGCAATTTCCATAATAGCCCCTGTTAAAATCCACACCTGAAACGCTTATTTACAGTATTTTTAAAAGGTTGCTCGCAAGGAAAAAGCCAAAAAAACGCCTCAAAGTTTGCAATTCACGTAGTCAAATAGAGCCCGAACATGTCGAATAATAATAAAGAAATTTAAGTAAAAAAATGGCTATGGACATAAATCAATAAATAGAATTGCAATTTGTGGCCAATAGAAGTAACGCTGCAATCGGCATCGACGACTGAAAAACGTGTTCTTCTAAATTAATGTAGAAATTGCAGTGGTAATTATTTATCTGTCAGTGATCATTTTTGTCACTCTTTTCCTTGAAAACTACAGAAATGATTGATGTTTCAGTTTTGTATAATTCTAGAGCGTATACTATGGACCGCCATGGAACTATTGACGCTTAAAAATTTGTAACCGATTTCCCCAAAGACACGAGACAAATATTTCTAACAGACTTCCTGATGTCGCGATACGTCTTCATACTACCGCTTATAATCCGACTTTAATAGATCGAAAGTATGGACCATTGGAAAAGGGTACCAACCAGGAAAGACTATAAGCTTTCGATACCTGGTGCTGGAGACGGACGCTGAAGATAAGAATGGACTGAAAAAATAAGAAATGATGAAGTGTACAGGAGAAGAAGAGGAACGGTCCATATGGAACACCATACAGAAAAGAAGAACCAGACGGATTGAACACTCTCTGAGACACAATGGGTTTGTGAAGAACATAATCAAAGGTAGAATGGAGGGTAAAGCCTCCAGAGTAGGACCCAGGAATAAGTTAATGGACCAAATTAAAAAGAAAGTACATTGGAAAAGATACCAGAAGGAAAGGGAACTAGCATTGGTTAGGGAAGGGCTGATGAAGGGCCGCAGTCAACCAATCTTAGAATTGAACAACCAATGATGATTACTTAAAACGAAAACTTTCATAAAAAAACAAGTGTAAAGAGTGTTTGTAGAATTTGTAATGCGCGATACTTACGCTGCTAGCGGAAAACTCATCCACTAAGAACATGAACGATGCATTCGTCTGAAACAACCCGACAAGTCGGCCATAGCTGAACACAGCCTCATTCACGCCCACAAAGTTGACTTCGACAAGACAACTATACTTTGCCGGGCAAACGGTTTTTGGGACCGTTTGGTGAAAGAAGCCGTCGAAATCCGACTAGAGAAGAAAAAACTCAACAGAGACAGCGGTTTCCACCTCAGCAACACTTGGAAACCAGTATTGAAGTCCATAGAGGCAACGCGGACCAACCAGAGGAAAGCGCGGGAAAACAGCTTCGCACCTGCCCTTCCCTAACACTATATATAAAGGGACACTTCCAACCATCGGCATCTCACTTCCCTGAGGACGGCTGCAGAGTAAGCAGCCGAAACGTCGGTCATGGACCTTCCAACCCGGATGGAATCCCGAGAATCCTTTCTACATACTATTCACCGGGAAAACCTGAAATCTTTCATCATCCACTAAAATTGGCGGTCAGCTTTGAACACTGCGCTATCCAAAATACGACAGCAGTGCTTCCAATTTTAGTATTTTGATTGGAAAATCACTATTTTCAACACATGCTTTCTGAAAAGTAGGTTTTAAGGATCTGAATTTACCCCATAGATAATGACCAATATTTTCTTCCTCGTGATGTATTTCAACGGGTGCCTTCTGGTAGTCAAAAGCACACCTGAACATCGAATAGTCTGCAAATTTTATTCTATATATATTTGTTAATTAACCAGCTAAATAATTTTATCAGACAGAGCGAGGGAGCATTTTTTTACGCAGAGAAAAAAATAGCTGAATTGAATGGTCATTGTTTTGATTAGAAACGTGGCGGTAGAACTTTCTTAATTAAGACAAAAAGATGAACAGAAGTTTCTTCACGAAAATCAGGTTCATCGGAATTACGCGCCATCCAATTAAATAGTCATCAATCGTGTTCCCGACAAACTTAACTTCTTTGCTTTGACAGTGACACCCGCAAACTCCGACGACGTGATGAGCGATCGCGGCGAAAAATATCGTCGAGCTGATATTCCAGTTTAGAGCTTTGGGGCAAAGAGAGAGAGGGCTCCAGAGGATTAGAAGTTCGATGATGAAGCCATTCAAACTGGTGAGGCGTGCGTCTGGTCGAGTAATGGATTACTCAACATCTGCTGTAACATTAGCTGACTTCCCATCGTTCGCGTTACGTACACATGCGTCAATTCTACCCCACAACTTCTTTACCGTGACATAAAGCCGGTCTCCATTCTTCCCGCTAATACCAATCTTATTCCCCTCTCCTCACCAACCCTGTTCCCGACACCCGCCTCTTAAGTTTACTCGTTCTCTTAGCTTTAAGACACGCTACTGTCGCGGTATCCATGACTACGGCGCTTTTTCCACTTCTCCCCTCCCCCCTTTCCTCCCTTCTCGCCCTCTAACGGCAGTGCTTTCAAGTTACTCTCCGACAAGCCCAGAAGACTTTTCCCCCTACTAAACCTCTCGTTTTCCCGCCATTTTCCACGAAGAGACTGTCACACTTATTTACCCTCGCCTTTCAAGCCTTTTTCCCATATCATTCTTTAAAGTTTCCTCTCCTCAAGGCTATCTGTGACAGCTCTGTCTTCTTATGGCGGCATCGCGTATGAAGGTTGACTTCTAGTAAGTTATGGTAAGAACGACAATCACACTTTTTCTCAGATTTTAATTATGTATATTACTCGTCCGACTAAAAGAGTTATCATCAGGTACCAGGCACTTAGAGGAATAGGATACATCACATTTATACGGTTGAGAGGAGGGGTGGGAACAGGAAACAGGAGTCTCTCCTCCTACTTTGTAATTATTATTACAAATATTTGAAAAGGTGCAAATGCTGTTCTCATTTTGACCTCTAACGGCGGGTTTTCGCATGGATGTTGACTTCTATAGAGGTGGCGAGTGTAGCGATATCTCGAATCGTATTGCCACTCGCAGGGAATCGTTCTGCTTAGACATAACTTAGGGCTTTTTCAAAACAAATGGATGACGGAAGTAAACAATCAATTTGGTAACTACGAAAATGGCCCAAAATTGGCAAACATGGCGTTCGTATATCATTGTTTGAGTCCCAAAGGCATTCGTGGGTTTAATGAATTTGTATAAATCACAATAATTATGTATTATTACGACGAATAAAGTGTGCCAATTGAGAAAAATTATTATCGAATAAGGGATAAGTCATAAAGCTTACCTTAGGGGTACTTCCGAATTTAAAATATTTTCCAGTACAAATAAATATCTACATAAGCAACAATGAGTCCTCCAACGAAGTTATTCGTTGTTTACAATTTAAATTTCCGTTTGCTGTCATGTGACCAAGATTCCACCGGATGCGATGCGATTTTATCGCAGAATAGATATGCTACTTGCATGCAAAATAGGAACCAATCTATTTTCCTTGCAAGTAGCAGCCGCGGTTGATTACCAACATTATCGACCGCCACTGCCATGGTGCTTACATATCGAAATGTCGTTGGCAAGCGACTTCCAAGGCTACTGTCATGGAAGAGACTTTCATGTGTAAACCCGCCTTTATATAGAAGCAATATATCGACTCGTATCGCCATTCGCAGAGCATCTTTCTACTTAACATACTGGCTGATCCGTTTACATGAATAGACGAAGGGTCGTTCGATTCGATATATCCGAAGCTCTATCGATATGGACCTCCGCCACCATTTCCATCACAAGACTGCCATAAAGTGCTGGGCATTTACTACCGTAGAACACTCAAGGAAGTCTGGGCATATGCGGCGCAAGTCATCATTTCGAATACAAATGCACTGCCAAGCCAACAAACTTGTGGAGAATGTGGCAATACAGGCACGTTAATGGTGTTCTTGTTTACGTTTCGAAGACCGGTATCGAAGGAAAAATACGCTCAAATTTGAATGACTTTGGAATGTACGGAGAGAATCATTAATGAAAAATTCCTTCGAAGAGTTTGAGATAAAAGCATTAAAATAATGAAAACTCGGTCAAGAAGAAGAGATAAACGTATTGGGCACGATTTACGATAGAATAACCAAATGAAAATCATAATGGAAGGAGAAATATACGAGAAATCCTGGAAATCCAAGAATAGATTGCATTAGGCTAATAATGAAGTGCATCCAAATGAATAATTATGCAGGAATGAATCATTTTCCGAAGAGATGAGTTGATTGGAGAGCTGGGGCAAATCAATTGACGTGTTGGGAAGACACAAGTGCCACCCACGACCGACACTAGTTCCGTGGCCCTACGTCATCACCATTTGGACGGGTACTTCTACGGTTTCCGGGTTTCGCTGCGTGTTCTTATCTAGACGATGACGTTTAGTGGCCAATGCTGGCCACATCGTCAGATCAAGTTCAGAACTTGATCGGACGATGTGGCCAGCATTGGCCACGAAACGTCATCATCTAGTTAAGAACACGCAGCGAAACCCGGAAACCATGGAAGTACCTGCACTAGAGCGCTGCGAAAGCCTCAAGTAGAAACCATTTCGACGATTCGGAGAATATCCTTGGGTCGAGCCCTGGGTCGGCGACCTGCCCGAGGAGTCCTCCTCACTCCCCGTCAAGAGGGGGAGGGAGCGGTCCCATAGCAGGGCGATTTCTCCAAGGGCCGCGCCCGGTTTCCCTTCGACGGAATAATTGTGCTCGCGACCTTCATATTCACCCTTTCGCCGGCGATTCGGGAGAATATCCGTATCCTTGGGTCGAGCCCTGGGCTGGTGACCTGCCAAAGGGCGGTCCCTCTGCAGGGTGGGTTCCTCAAGGACCGCGCCCACTCTCCCGCCGTCGAAATAATTGTGTTCGCGGCCTTCATCGTCATCCTTTCGCCGGCGTTTCGGAAGAAAGCCCGGACCCTGGAGGCGACCCCGGGTGAGCAAACTGCCCGAATGTTGCCTCCTTCCCCCCCTTGACCAAAGGGCGCGTTGGGGTTCGTCGCTGGCGCGAGAGCGGTCAGTCAACAATTGGGCGTCGAGCGAAAATCTTCGCAGAGCAGAGACTGACACCGAAGGAAGACCCTGAAGCCGTCAGTCAGCCGCAACAGACCTCGACACCGGCACCAGAGACAAGACCGGACCAATTCCCGTCCCTCCCCGGCCCCATCTAGCGACAGGGACCCAGAGCCATCATTGAAGTGATATCATCAGAGACCAGTACCAAATGAAGAAGCATTCAGAAGAGTAGGAGAAAGCAGAAGCTTTATGAGGAGCCTACAAACAAGAAGAGTAAAGATGATAGGACACACTCTAAGACATAATGGCCTGCTAGCAAGAGTCATCGAAGGGATGATGAAAGGGAGAAACACTAGAGGAAGGCCACTACTTGCATACATCACACAGATATTAAAAGACACTCACACAACTTCATATTACGAACTGAAGAGGATGGCGGAGAATAGAGAAGAATGGCGAATTGCTGCAAACCAGCCCCAGGGCTGCTAACTGAAGAAGAAGACCACCAATCGGCTTCTTATTGACATGAACGGTCCCACCCAAGTAGACCCGCACGACAGACGCATTACTATCATGATTTCAAAAAGACAGAACGTGGTTATATTTCCGCACAATTTGTCTTTCACCTTAAAAATAACACAGTACTGTCAAAACCTATGTAAGTATGCGATGATAAAAATTGTGTTGAATTACGATAAAGTTCTGTCTTTCAGAGAACATGATATCACATAATACTTGTCGTTCACAACTTTTAGAGGAATTAAGGAGGGAGCCCCTAGAGACACGGAAGCTACATTCTAGGCTTAGATTGCTTGAAAAATTTAGAACTGTTGTGTTTCAGAGCGACACAGAATATTTTCATGACGCCTCACTACATCTCTAGGTCTGACAGAAGCGATAAAATAAGAGAGATACATTGCCGAACAGATAGGTACAAAAACTTGTTCTTTCCGCGCACAATAAGGGACCAATATAAAAACTGAGCTCCACTAAATACACTCCCATAATACACGTCACCATTTCACCTCCCAAAACCTTATCCCTTACATATTCACACGGCTAGTGTCCTAGCAACCCCTGCCACGCGCTCATGTGGCGGCTCGCAGGGAATTATTTAGATGTAGATATCTGTGACCAATTTACACAAACTATGGTCATTCCTTAAACTTTTATCCCTGCATTGATGACAACTGGTGATCGGATTACCGTAAGGGCTTGTCTGATGTCTGCATAAAAAAAATACAAGTTACTTCATCTACATCTACGTGATACCCTGCGAGCCACCACGAGGGTGTGTCGCAGGGGGTGAAGATCACCAAACATGCACTATAGACATGCAAGTAGGATATTTAAGGGAGATATGCTAGATAATAGGGTCACATGGAGCTAGATGGTTAGTATCTACATAATAAGGAAGGGATTATCGGTTGTCATTACATGCATCATGCACTACAGACTACTCTAACTATATTTCACCTACTTATCCCTTTGCTACGCTGCCTATTGTTCTCTCTTATAGTGAGAGGGAAAAATGACATTTTAAATCTATTGGTACAACAATCTATCTCTCTAATCTTGTAAATATGATCAAACCTAGCATAATACGCAGGGGTTCATAATATATATCTAACGTCATCTGTGAACAACCCTGTTTCGAATTTACTTAAAAGGTTTAACCTAAATTTTAACCTGCGTTCTGATAGTAATTCCCATCCTAGTTCTTCTATTAAACTCGTAACACTTACACAATTATCATAACGGCCTTTAAAAAACCTAGCGCATCTCCTTTGCACGCGCTCTAACTCTTTAATCATACCTTCCTCGTACGGATCCCATAAACTAGCGGCATATTCTAAATGAGGCCTGAAAAGTGTAAAATAGCTTCTTTCTCGTACTCTCTCATCGCATTCGCCTAGAACCCTTTTTACGAATTCTAATCTACGGTACTTCCTTCGGTCTCACTGTCCCGAGTAAAGAGATAGATATTGATAATATTTCCTCTCGCAGTACATCTTTCTGCGAGTGGATGTAATGATACGCCAAGAGTTTTTTTTGATGGTGAAGTTTTGGGAGAAAGTGTATATGCCAGAATACTGGGGTAGAGGCAATATTGGACCAAGTGATGAAGGGTTTCTTGGAGTACTTCACCTGAGATAAGCTGAGTGGCGTGGAAGACCGTTGATTAAGGAAGTTGGCAAAGAGGGAAGAAGTGATTGGCTCGGGCTTTTGGAGCAGTTATCGAAAGTCATACGGGAGGCACTAGACCCTCAGTTATGACGTGAGATTTGAGGGCCTTTCCCCGACTCTCAAATCCAATTGGTCACCAGGAAATATTCAATAAGCTCATAATGAGCCATCTTTAGATGTTCAATACATCTACATCTACGTGATACTCTGCGAGCCACCACGATGGTGTGTGGCAGGGGGAGAAGATCACCAAACATGCACTATTGACATGCAACTAGGATATTTAATGAAGGCATGCTAGATAATAGGGTAACATGGTTGGTATCTACATAATAAAAAAGGGATTATTGGTTGTTTTTACATGCATCATGCACAACAGACTACTCTAACTATATTTCACCTACCTATCCCTTTGCTACGCTGCCTATTGTTCTCTCTTATAGTACGAGGGAAAAATGACATTTTAAATCTATCGGTACGACAATCTATCTCTCTAATCTTGTTAATATGATCAAACCTAGCATCATACGCAGGGGTTCTCAATATGTATCTAACGTCATCTGTGAACAACTCTGTTTCGAATTTACTTAAAAGGTTTAACCAAAATTTTAACCTGCGTTCTGATAGTAATTCCCATCCTAGTTCTTCTATTAAACTCGTAACACTTACACAATTATCATAAAGGCCTTTAACAAACCTAGCGGATCTCCTTTGCACGCGTTTCTAATTCTTTTATCATACCTTCCTCGTACGGATCCCATATACTAGCGGCATATTCTAAATGAGGCCTGACAAGTGTAAAATAGCTTCTTTCTCGTACTCTCTCATCGCATTTGCCTAGAACCCTTTTTACGAATCCTAATCTACGGTTTGCTACACTAGTTATTTCCCTGATGTGTTTCCCCCATTACATGTCTTCAGTGATGGTGACGCCTAAGTATTTAATTGAATCTGCGTTACATATTTTGTTTTCTTTGATGTCTTTGATGTTAATACGGCGAGCATAAGGGAAACTTTCTGATATTAAACTCATAAAAATACACTTTTATCAGGTAAAAACGACAATTGTGGAAACAAGCATACATACGTGAGTAGGTACCCAATATGCCGTCACGTTTCGGAGAAGTCAAAGTCAAAAAAAGTTAATTTCCCAAAGATATTCCTGTAAAGCTCCTGAGTAATCTCCTCTACTAAAAACGAGTTCAAAGTCATAGAAAAAAGTTGCAGTCAAAGTAAAAAAGTTATTTTCCCGAATACCATGATCTCAAAAATTAAAAGGTTTTTGTTCACTTTCCACATAAACAATTTTATTTTCCGACCTGGTTTCGACATTAGGAATGTCATTTTCAAGGTTAGCAATGTCATTTTCAAGGTTACCTTGAAAATGACATTGCTAATGTCGAAACTAAGTTGGAAAGTAAAATTATTTCTGTGTAAAGTTAACATAAACCTTTGAATTTTTGAGACCATGATATCTGCAGTGCATTTCCACAAAATATCGCCGAATACTCTAAACTTTATTTCCAGGAGATAGGCCTGCAAAGCTTCCTGAGTGTTATGTTGAGAATAAATAAGTTCCCGGTGCCAAGACAATTTATTCTTGACGAAATGTACAAAAAACTAGAATATTACAGTAATTATACTGACAGGCTAGGACTTGACGAACGTCCTTCCTTACTCACAGACAGGACGAGACCCTGACTCACTTCAGTTTCAGTTTCATATCGAGGTTTTTGGAAATATTCACATTTTTAAAACAATATTATTAAAATTAATGAAAAAATTGATATAAACTACCTGTTCAATAATGGTAATAATTGAAATGCTAAGTTGACCATGCCTGTATAGTGAATAAAAAGTTTTGGTGGTTTACCAGCCTCGTTATGTTACATAATACAATGAAATCTGTATTATGCGGCCTTCCCTGGACTCGTGAGACATTGGACAAAATATAAAGGTATATACGTTTGGGAAATGCATTCCGTCATCGAAGAAATCGGCCGCTTAGTGACCGCTTAAGTGAGGTGGCCGCGGACGCAGATTACAATGTACAAACATTAAAAATGCCTTAAGGGGGTAAAAGAGTTATATTTTCAGTGACAGGACGGTAAAGCTGCCTACAGTTCAATGACTTCTAAAATGATAACTTATCCTTCATAATTTCTTTTGCTCCAGTTTACTTTAATCGTTGCTTCACACATATCATCCTGTTCTTGGGAAGAGCAAAAACCCAAAATTCCTATACCTGAAATAGTGCTCAGCAATTTGTGTTTTGGAAATGCATTTCAAAAGCCAAAAGAGCCAATAAATACAAAAGCAACAAACCTGGATGCGATCAACTAATATCTTTTGTTGCCGATCGAACATAAATTTTTTCCAGATACGTGCTTAAAAGGCTATGATATGTAGCAGATAGTAATAAATCACACAATTTTCCCGTGGTCGACGCCTATTTCTAAAAAAAAAACAAAAACCAACAATGCTATTTTCAAAGTTCTTTTGTTTTTTAACACCCATCAGCTCTGATATTGATCTGTGATGATGTGTTCAGAGTCTGAAACGAACAGAAAGTATGTTGCGCTTCGAAGCGAGCGGAGCGCTGGAGTATAAATAGAAAGCTGCTAATGGCGAATTAGAAAACTATCTGAGGTTCAGGAGGAGAGAAAGAGCAGGGGATTGGCTAAAAATACGCATTGGGAACGATCACTTGTGGTGACCCTGGAGGCGGTTACCCAGGCCGTTTAAAACTTAAAGTCAGGAGGGAAATAATGAACGAGAGGGCGATGGGGGTTGATGAGGAAAAGAGGGTACTCAGCGGGGAGGATTTTCAAAGTAGCTCAGGATCATAGGAACACAACGACTCTCGTCGAGAGGAACGTATGCATAACTAAATTGCTTCGCAAACAAAAACTTACGCTGGGCCCCAAAAGCAATAAGTCCAGGAACTTTGTTGAAGCATAAATCAAACGATTTTGAGGTTACTTCTTCGTGAAAATTTTCAGCTTTAACAAAACGGTGCGGTTAAAACAAATATGATGCATGCATGTTTCCATTGTCTTAATTAAGCATGCGGCGGCAATGCACCTGCGGAGTTTTGTACAAGCAAGGAAGATTAGAGTAGGCCAAGGTTCATTGGATTTGCATAATTTTACAGAATTCGTGAAGCAAATTTCCTTGTAACTAGAAAAGTATTAGTTAAACCAGCTTACCTGAGCAGCTGATTAAAAACAGCGGCTTAAGTGAGCTGAATGTTTTTCCGCACAGTTTGTGAAGAGAACATTTTAAAAACCTGTGGCTAATACCTAAAACAACAACTTCCTCATGCAAATTTTCCACTTAAATTGGATGATTGGAGGAAATTGGGTGAAAGAGGTTTATTGATTTCTGTGCTTGATACTACTAACAGCCATACACAATGCTGAACTGGATGATTTAAAATATGTTTTATTTTCCAGAACGAGCATGATATTCGAACGAACTTTGTTACCTAGTAAATCATGAAGTGCGCATTAGAAAAATAAGATTCATTTTTCAAATAAAACCTCGTTTCATTAGAAAGATTATTCCTTTCATGTAGCAAAATTAAACAATTTACTCTTTCAAATTCTCTTTGGAATAATGTGGTTGTGCCGGAGAGTAAAACTTGTATTAAAAATATTTTTCAGCTTAAACTACTACTTTAATTGTGCTCATCAAAATGCGCCCAATGATTAGTATAGAGAAAATTAGTTGGAAGTTGATGTCTGATTAGCAGCGCTGGAGGACTACCACTGTCTTTAAAGCTTCCTTGTGTCAGTGTATCCCTCAGCCGTTCTTGGCAGACTGCTGTCATTTGGAACTTTTTTCCACAAATGTCACTTTTCATGGACTCATTCATTTCAAATTACTTATTGTATTATTTCTATTGTATGCGTTATTTAATAGGAAGACAGGACAGTTTTATTTAAGTGATACAGATGCGAAATAATTAGACAACATGTTAAAATGATAGTTTTCTAATGCGTATGATTTTTTAACCTCACTATAGTGCGAAATTTTCGCAACCATTGAAAATGGACTCCAAAAACTTGAGACCATCCAAGAATATGTGCAAACGGTCATGCATATACAAATGTGAATACATTCTCATTATAAGCCTTTAAAGAGTGTATTCATTTTTTTAAGCTCACAGTCAAAATTTGGGATGTATGGAGACATCTACATCTATATGATCAGTTTAGCAGTTATACGTACATCTACACACTACCCTGCGAGCCGTCGCATGGGCGTGTGGCAGGGGTGTTAGGTCACCAGCCGTGTAAAGGTGTAAGTTTTTGGGAGATGAAATGGTTATATGTGTTATGGAAGAGTATTTAGTGGAGCTCAATTTTTATTAATATCGCTTATTGTTCGCGAAAATAACGAGATTTTGTACCTATCTGTTCGGCAGTGTATCTCTCTTATTGTATTGCATATGTCAGACCTAGAGATGTAGTGAGACATCATGATAATATCCTCTGTATGGCTCTGAAAAATATCAGTTCCGAATTTCTCAAGCAGCCTAAACCAAGCAACCTAGTGCGTAGCCTCCGAGTCACTAGGGGCTCCCACCTTAATCCCTTTAAAAGTTGTGAGACACTATATGTTCGCTCGTAGCAGTTCTTAACTAAGCGCGCTGCTTTCCTTTTTATTTTATTATTTTTTTGGCTAAATCTTTATGACCAGGATCCCAAATGCTCGCGGCGTATTTGAGGTGTGGCCTAACCGGAGCGAAGTAGCATCTCTCTTATACTTTTTCATCCGAGGACCTTCCTATTATACGCTTAGCAAAACCTAGTTTCTTTAATGCTGTGCCGCATATGTTTTGTATGTGCGTTCCCCATTTTTTGTTGTGGTCGCTTATTGTTCGCGGAAAGAACGAGTTATTGTACCTATCTGTTTGGCAGTGTATCTCTCTTATTTTATCGCATCTTTCGGACCTAGCGATGTAGTGAGGAGTCATGATAATATTATCTATGTCGCTCTGAAAAATATCAGTTCTGAATGTATCAAGCAACCCAAGCCAAGCGTGTAGCCTCCGAGTCTCTAGGGGATCCCATCTTAATCCCTCTAAAAGTGGTGAGACACTATATGTATGTACGCTCATAGCAGTTTTTAATGAAGCGAACTGCCTTCCTTTGTATTTTATTAATTTTTTTGGTTAAATCAATTTGACCAGGGTCCCAAATGCTCGCGGCGTATTCGAGGTGTGGCCTAACCAGAGCGATGTAGCATCTCTCTTGTCTTTTTCATCCGAGGACCTTCCTCTTATACGTTTAACATAACCTAGTTTCTTTAATGCTGTGCCACATGTGTTTTGTATGTAGTAGGAAGACATCTTGGAAGGAGCATTCAAAAAAGTGCATCACCATATATTGAAATTTTCCGATATATTCCCAATTTTTACATCCTTTCATTCTATTTCATTTGTATTCTTAATGTATTAATTTAATTTTAACTCGTCACTCATGTAAACATTTGACTTTGAAGTTTCAATTGAAAAATATTTAATAAGATTTTGATTATTTCTAGCCGTAGTACGAACACACTTCTGGATTGATTGATATTAAACTGTGATTGAAACTAGCAAATTTAATTGAAAACTATGCATATGCATTGATTGAGCCAGCATTACGGGGCCTCGATTTAAAAATAAACATTTCAAAAGACAAAAAAATGCGAGATGAAATTTTGAATACCATGCCAAAAGCTTACTTCCATTCGAAATTTGATTGGTTTCTCTGATTTATTTTAATACAAAAAGTATTTTATCGTATATATCAAAATTCAGGTCATAAATATGCTCTAATAATTGCATTATGGATAAAATGTTCCGCAATTAATTGAATCCATATGAAAAAAATTCTGGCCTATCTGTCTATGTTTACCACTGACTCATTGAAACCAGATTCACGCATATTGATTCATGGAATAATAACCTTAAATTTCACTACTGCGTGTAATTTTATTGCATCAATTTATTCGTCTAATATGAGCATCATAGTATAATGACATTAATGGCACAGAGAAAAAAATCTTCTAGACATTAATGCATTTAGTAATTAATAGAGTCCATCGCGGAAAATTGAATGGAAACAAGCTTGACAAAGTTATGTGATCCTCACAATATTCTTTTAATAATATCAGCAGAGAATATATTTTAGATCTCGACTATAACTGAGAATAACTCCACTGGGAACAATTAAGCGATAAGCTATGAGTCTGCATTTCCAGAACTGTCTAAAATCCAAATAAATTTTTCTATGACAAATAGTGCCGACTTAGATTATATAAATAATTAACTGATTATGAGATGATTTAAAGATTATGGGATGGGATTATAGGATTAATAGATTATGAGATGAGTAAAAATTTCACATGATAAAGCATCACGAAAATGACAATTCATAAAAAGAACTAATTTGATTTTTAAAGTTCCATAATAGACCGCAAAACATCGAAGCGTCATGAAATGAACGATAACGGACTACCAAAGTTTGTTTTTACGTTTTTATTTTTAAATTTTATTTTTATTTAAATTTAGTATTAAAAATAACTAATAAAATTACTAGTCAGAGAGAGACAAATTCGGAATCGGCTCGAGAGACTGCCTACTCAAAAGTGTTTTGAAAAAACTTGCCCCAGACAAAATACTTTGGAAAGCATTCAGTTGTAACCGCTGGAAGTGTAAAATTAAAATCGGTAGACGCTCATAATTGATTAAACGCAGGGAAACACAGTATTTTCTCGGGATGCGTCGTTTCGATTTATGTCTGATTCGATGTTATGTCCATGCTGACAAGGGTTGTCCGAAAATTTTTCCATGTTTAATGCCAATAAAATAGACCGTATGTTCATATACATACGTTTTTTGATAACTGAAACATAATCATCCCATCTAAAATAGCTATTTTTTCCTGGATACATGCATACATACATACCAATCACGCCGTTCCCTTCCGGGGTTGGCACAATTGCAAAGCTTTACTCATAAATATATATTTGTACACCTAACTCTGTTTCAATAATTTCTTCCATACTGACCTATCCTTGCAATCCTCTTTTGCCTCATTTACCAAAATCTATACACTGCTTCATACACGCCCTCCTGTTTTTAAGACTCCTAATATTCCTCCTCGTAAGAATTTCCACAACCACATTCAACCATAACTTCCTCGGCCTACCTCTACCTCTCGCACAATTCATTTCACTCTTTTATATCTACGAATTTTGAAATTAACGCCTTGATTTATTGCGGGATTAAATTGATCAGGAATATCTGGATCCATTTTACGTTTTTCCGACTTAGGTCGCTATTCTTCAACACGCATCTCCGACGTAAATCGAGGACTTACTGTATTGCCGTGTTAATTCATTTATTTTATGCTTATATTACATGGTTGAGCCAGAAGTGCAGCGTGTATCAACTCTCAATATTCTAATAGCCCCGTCTGGGCCAGATGTGAACTTAGGTACTTTGTGAATTTTGAGAGGACTTAATCTTGCCTCCAAACACAATCGGAGGAAGCACGATTTTGAAACAATCGCCATAAAAACTGGCATTTGTGGCATGATTTGCTCTCTGATCATGAGGAGATTATTAAGCCCCGTAACTGCACCCTTATATAAAATTAGGAGACTAGAGCCACGGCCCTTATGTTTAAATAATTCTTGGGACCATCTTCCTGGACTGGTACTAAGATAATTAATGAAGAAGTGTTCGGTAGGCAAATGTTTTGAAGACAGTAATCATCTAAATGCTACCGGAGTTTTCCAATAACTTATCTTTCACACTGCCTATTATTTGAGGTAGTGATTCTGTTGCGCATAATGGAGTTAGGTATCTTGATATGGACTAACACAGATAAGTTGAGAGGGTTCAAACTAAAACAGTGTCTTCTCCATGAAGCTGATTGCACGAAGTAAGTATTTTAATTTAAATGAGAGCTTGTTGACCTTTGTAAATATCATTCATATGTAGGGTACATGAAATCCAATTGAGAGCATTTACCTCTCGCATCACCAACTTAAGTCAACTTAGGCTTAGTTAGCGTCCAGTTCGTAAAATTACATAATAATTGCAAAGATTACATGTATTAGATGGTGTCAGCTCAGACGAAGTAAAAGTTAGATCGGGTGTTCCCCAGGGAATCGTGATAGGCCCAATTTTATTTCTTCTCTACATAAATGACTTGAATACAGTAGTAAAAAATAGAAAGCTCCGTCTTTTTGCCGATGATGCAGTAGTGTATAAGGAAATTAGAAATGAAGAGGACAGACAGTGTTTAGCTAATGATTTACATGCGATTGATGATTGGTGTGATAGTCGGCAGCTAGAATTAAATTTGAAGAAATGCGCGATAATGAACTTTTGGAAAAATAATGGCTTTCCCCGGAATAATTATTGCATCAAAGAAAAGAAAATTACTAACGTAGAATCTATTAAATACTTAGGCATCACCATCACTGAGGATATATCATGGGGGAAACACATCAGGGAAATAACTAGTGTAGCAAACCGTAGATTCGTAAAAAGGGTTCTAGGCAAATGCGATGAGAGAGTAGGAGAAAGAAGCTATTTTACACTTGTCAGGCCTCATTTAGAATATGCCGCTAGTATATGGGATCCGTACGAGGAAGGTACGATAAAAGAATTAGAGCGCATGCAAAGAAGATCCGCTAGGTTTGTTAAAGGCCGTTATGATAATTGCATAAGTGTTACGAGTTTAATAGAAGAACTAGGATGGGAATTACGATCAGAACGCAGGTTAAAATTTAGGTTAAACCTTTTACGTAAATTCGAAATCGATTTGTTCAAATATGACGTTAGATATATATTAAGAACCCCTGCGTATTATGCTAGGTTTGATCAGATAAACAAGATTAGAGAGATAGATTGTCGTACCGATAGATTTAAAATGTCATTTTTCCCTCGTACTATAAGAGAGAACAATAGGCAGCGTAGCAAAGGGATAGGCAGGTGAAATATGGTTAGAGTAGTCTGTAGTGCATGATGCATGTAATAACAACCAATAATCCCTTCATTATTATGTATATACCAACCCTGTGACCCTATTATCTAGCATATCTCCCTTAAATATCCTACTTGCATGGCAATAGTGCATGTTTGGTGATCTTCATCCCCTGCCATTCACCCTCGTGGTGGCTCGCAGGGTATTACATAGATGTAGATGTATGGATGGTAGAAACTGAAGAAATACGACTGTCATTAATTGGTTAGTATGGTGAGTTAGTGGTATCACAATTTTTTACGATGTAATAACATTTATTCAATCTGCCGTTGTTGCTAATGGCCAGAATATATTATTAGAAAATAGACGCCGTTACCAATCAGAATTGACACCTTTTTACATTAAAAATGCTCGATATTAAAATTCTGTTTTAGGAGACGTGGAAACGGACGAACGAACAGATGTATACATCAGAATAAATTTAAAAATAGGGAAGCAATGACTCGTGGAAACTAATTTATTAACACGCACGCTCGTTTTTTTCCCTTACACTTACGTAAATAGTATTAGAATTAATAGGCAGTTAATTTATATTGATGAAAAAGTGCGAAGAACGAAATATAATTACAATTAATTATTGATTTTCCGACTTGATCCACTACCATGTACGCAAAAAGTCTCTAAAATACGTGCCTAAGAAAGCCAAATATCCAGACTATGGGAAATAATTTTAATTTATGAAAAGCGGAAAGGAATGATCGAAATGACATAACCAGAAGACTGGCGATGAAATTATACGTGACTTCGATAGCACTGTTTTATGGATAGCGGATGGGTTATCGGAGTAGACAATTACACGAATGGAGACAGATTAGTATTCAAGTTATCATGGGAAGAAAATATGACAGGAAGAGGGAAAGGAGCATAGTTTACAAAAAAGAAACTGACTTAATTTGACTAAATTATTCCCTAAAATATTTTTATAACTACTAAGCATAGGATATAACTAACTACTAAGCCTAGGAAAAACTCATAATAAAAACGATGTGCAATTCTACTCTGTTTCAATGCCATCTACTGATTACGATGTTTATAAGGTCATTTTCAAGACAAACAGAAGAAAAAAATAACAAATGTGAACTCAAGTAACAACTCGAGTAAGAGGGGGTAAGGGAAGGGGAATCATGGGAAAGGAAGGGATGAGTAATGGCAGTTTTTGGGTTTAGAGAAGAAAAATGAGGGAAGCAGAAGGAAGGTCAGACGATGATGACATCAGAAGGGGGAGGGAGGGTTCGCATGAAAGAAGTTAAAATTTATAACTGTGGCCAAAATTGGAGAATACTCAAATTATGTCATATCATTTAAGATAGTAAAATCAGGAAAAAGATGATCTAGGATTTCTAAAACATCCAGTTAAATACCTTTATCAAATAAAGTAAAAAATTAATTTTATTAAAATCACACTTGTGTCCCGTATCTATGAGGTGCTTTGCGAAATGCAACTTGAAGTCTTTGAAGTGCTAAACTAAGGAGTGAGACTTTGGACTTTGGAATGACCTTCCTTTAACTTCCCTCATTGTCCTCTAAACCAATAAGCTTCCATTACTCATCCTCCCCTCCTCTCCCACGTTTCCCATTCCCCCACCTCCTCTCTTACTTGAGTTAGTATAAATAGTTGGATTGGATTATTTGGTTAGGCGACCGACAGCTAAGGTCATTTGCGCCATAGGGGATAGATTAGGGAGGAATAGTGGATAGAAACACGGCATCGGCATTAGCCTGCGCCAAGGGGATCACGGTTTAGCATCTCACCCGACAGACGGAGTACTGTACTTGAAGTGCCCTCCACAAGACACTCAAGTAGGGATCGGGTTTCCCCTGAAAAACATCTTGCTTTGCCCGGATTTGAACCCTGGCCGGCCGTATGGTTAGCCAGTACTCTAGCCATCACAACGACCCGATCCTCCAGTAGTATAAAAGGTTCGAATTTGTAATTTTTCCTTCTGTTTGTCATAAAAATGGCCCTGCAGACATCGAAACCGGTAGACAGCATTAAAGCATAGTGGGATTGTGAGTGGGATCACAATTGCTCTTATGCTGGATTTATACTGAGGTCATAGTCTCATTATATCCATAGGAATTACCATAATTGCGATTTTAGAGTACTACTATCAGGATTTAATGTTGTATAGTAATTGTACCAAATAACTACAGAACTTTGCAGGGAAACATTTCTAAAGTTTGCATGGGATTACCTATCATTAAAATCGAATTAAATCAATCAATGAAAGCAGTTGTTAAATGGGATTATATTTCACCCCCTCAAATTTACTCAAATTTTAAGTAGAGATTTTTAGAGAGAAAATTGATGGATTTAAGGGGCTCCAGAAAAGCTGAGTAAAAAGACAACATTTCTATTCAGGAATAAGTAAGAGGAACGACGGCAAAGAAATGAAAAACTCTGAGGGTATGAGAGAAAGACCAACACAGAATCCAGTTGCTCCTCGCGGGGCTCAGCAGGCCAAACTTGAAAATGGAGAAGGCAATATTCAATCAATAATGATTTCTGAGACATCCTTTCAAATCAAGAGAATTCATCAATGGAAAGAGATTATAGTCATAGAATTAATCAAATCTGCGAGACAGGTTGCCGAGAAAAACAAATTTTGTTTGAATCAACCTTAATACAAAGCACGGACTAATATGTTTCTGTTCCACGTCATAGTAAAATCCGGGGAAATTAAATTGATTTTCCTGTTTAAGCATCCGGCTTCGAACACTTTGATGAGGCACAGGTAAATAGACGGGGAGGAATTAAGCTTTTCAATTATTGAATAAACCTATTCCTCCATCACTGACGCTGGAAGTAATCAACACATTGAAAGGGCCACGAGGAAGCCCTTGTAGTAGACGCTATTCTTCCGAAGGCTCATTCAAAATTATTCTCGAGCCTCGGAGCGTAATATACAACTCTTGCTAGATCAATTGAAGGTTAAGGAGAAAGAAAAGTCGGAAAAATTCTCCAATTGCGTTTCATTTCCGAGAATAACGTGATCTAGCAATAGGAGATTGTTTAATTTCCACACTAAATTTGTCAACATACCAGTCTAGATTCCGACAGAACTCATGTAATTCTACAGATTGAGTTGTGTCGAAATCTAGGTCGGTATGATGAAATTGACTTGAAATACAACAATGCGTTTGTTTTTTGTGAGATCATGTCATCTATTTTCAATTTCCACAGCAATCGCCTGATACATTAAACTTAATTCCGTGAATGTTTTCCATGTCTTAAGCGGAACATTGACGTAATGTATCACTCTATCATGAGGAATTGGTGTGAAGATTTTACTCTTAATGTTATTTTTTCTTCGTTCGTTAGATACTTGGAGAGTCAACCGAAAGCAGGAGGGCTAGTCTGTAAAAGCCTGAAAAATTATAGAATGCTTAAATACTTATTTAGTCGCATAGTTTCTTTGATCAGCATTAATGTGAAGTCACATCCTGACAGATTGCGATAGCTATTGATCCTAAAAATCAAGTGGTTTGGGAAAAAGTGACACGTATAAGAAATCATACAACGGAATATTACTTTCCGTGCAATAAATATCGCTAAGTATCAAGAATCGATCTAGAGGGCGTTTAAGATAGGTAGTTGGGCTGAAAAGAGAGTGGAGGAAGGGTGGAGAGAAACCCGGCGCACACTATACAGCCCGGGGTCTGCCCTACCGATCTTTCCGACGACCGAGATCCGACGATCAAAATACAGCAAACTGAAATGTTCTCTATGCAGCAACTAAGTAAGGACTGGAATTCTAATGAATGTAAAATAAATCTCCTCCACCGCCAGTATTTGAATCCGGACCCTTGGGAATGGAAGCCAATATTACAGCCACCTCATTCACCCCATTCTCCAGCCCACTATAATTGGCTAGTTACGGAAAATCTCCCGATTTGAGCAACAAAAGTTTACCACGCAATTTTTCTTAGAATTTGAGCTTCAAATTACATGCAACCTGGATAAGGAGTGTTATAGTTGAATTTACAAAGAAAATTATATTTTATTTCTAATTTAAATGCTTTTTGGCGAAAAAAATGTTTACTACAAGGAAAATTCCCGGGAGGTATTGGCTATCGTTATTGAATGTAAATAAAATTAAGGCACCTATAGTACCTTCTTATTTTTTCAAATTCTGTTGGAAATGTCTGTAATGATTGAAATCATAATGCGGCAATATAATATAAAAGGCGCTCCTAAGGCTGAAAATAAGGCGTTCGTATGAAATGCATTCGTTGAATAATCTGCTAATTTCTCATTTGACCCCTTTTTTAAGATGGCTAAGGTTGAAACAGATTTATAAAAGGGAAAAAGTTAGACTTTGGTATTTTTTGTCTCAAAAATTCTCGCACGGACTTGATTAATTCTTCATAAGAATTAATCAAGTACTCGGTATGTCGTCCTCGGTACTCGGTATGATTCCACACTTAGTTGCTGTAATCAGCCCAGATTTCGGCATATTGTGCCATTTTTAAGGTCAACCTTGAAAACGGAATGGTATAATAAATTTTAAAGCTCAACCTTGAAAATAGCATAATATTCCGTAGCCTGGGACGGATATAGCAATAAAATGTGAATTGAATCCGAGTAACTCATTTCATTTTGAAGAATACCAAAGGTTTTCACAATCATTGAAATATCTGCTTTCTAGGAGGCTTTTCCACTTAGTTGCTGCACTAGACAGAGTTGTAACGCTTTGGAATCAGTGTGTGGAAAGTTGCGCACCTTTTGGTGGTTTGTCAAATAATCGGAGTGGATGAACGTTAGACGCTGTTCACTGACGATGGCGTGCCTGGTGGATGCTATGAAATAAATAGTTTCAGCGGTCATAAGAAGAAAAAATTGGGAAAGTTTAAAAAGGTGGGTAAATTATGAAGGTAATGTTGAAGTATACCTTGCGTAAATATAATTATGTGAATTATTATTTTAAATTAAATACGAGGATAAGTCAATAAATAACTCGCAAAACTGGATAGAGGCTATAATAATGAAAGTAACTTCCTAAAATTTGTTTTTCCTTTCTACACATTCACCCTATACATTCATACACTTATCCCACCTCTCTACAAGTCCTTGATATCTGGCAGCAAATAAGTCTTCTGTTTGCTGTCACAGCGAACGAGTAACCTCTTGGACTACGGCATCATCATTTTCAAAACGTCGGCCTCCCAAATGATTTTTTAGAGGCCCGAAATGATGAAAATCACTTAGGGGCTAAGTCGGGACTGTAAGGTGGATGTTTCAAGCGTTCACAATGAAATGTTTACGACTGATGCTGATGACTAAATGCTGACATTTGCGACTTATTTATTGACATACCCTCGTATATACAATAAAAAGACGTCATATTTTAAATACAAGTTATTCTCAAATAAATGGCATTTTTTAAATGCTTAAATAGCACTTTTAAAAAACTAATATAGTAGCACTATTTTTTTCATGCTGGTGTTTCATGATTCCGTCCGCAGAGGGTTAATTTATCAGATGAAGAAAGGGCATTCTGGGAGGTCAGTATTCCTTGTCACGGCCCAGGGAAAAGGGAATATTGCCTGCAAAATGCTCAGACAAAATTCTATGCCTAAGATAGTAATAGTTTTTGAAGTGGGATATTCCCACCGGGAATACTCACATTTTCCGAATGCACGATCGGTGCGAGGGTTCTTCCTGGGATTGACTTTTCATCGCCGACGGATAGCGAGGACATCCTCCAGCCTTTTGCGTCCAAGGTCCGCGATGTAATGTACATGTAAGCCAGGCCTTCTCTCTCCTCGACATTATCACTCTCCTTCAGCCGAGGCAGCTTATACATGACATACCTTGATTGAGATGGGAGAAAAAATTTGTAAAATTATTGATGTAAGAGGTCACCTACAGTGTCCGTCGAGGGTCAATGAAGGGAACGATACTTCGAAAAAAGGCGATTATTCTTCACAACTATTCACGATCACTACCTTGACAACATCATCTCAAACTCGCCTTCTCAAGACTGCTGCTCATCCGCTTCTTCTTCCTCGTGACCCAGAAACCATGGCTTGGCATCCCCATGAGACCACTCTGTGTCCATCTCATTGGCCACCAACAGCCGCCTCATAGGATCCCAAATCAGCAGTTTCCCATGGACTGCATTTCGCCAAAGGCGACTCTTAGACCCCTATCTAAATGAAGCCCACTGAGCTCAGCAATAGTAAAAACACAGATAACAGCCTCCGACGATGAGCATCCACACTATGGCCCGGGAAACCCACTGAGCTCATTTCAGTAATCTAAATGACCTCATGTCATTCCTCCCTTGGGGAACAAATTAATTGATAAATCCAATGGAATGGGTCAGCCCAGCCATGGTCTCAGTTCACTCAGAAATTTCACTTACATTAACAAAAATTATTTTATGCCTCAGTATATCACAATATTCTTTTTGTTTGGTCTTACATTCAGCTCTTTAAAGAGGAAATATATAGTGACAGGAAGACATCATCACCCTCAAAAATTGCTATCAATACAAAAAATGGCAAGCACACAGGTTTATCCGCCCACATACCCAAAATACTCACTGGGGAGTGTTAAGAATCAATCAGAAACCGGCTGAGTGGGAAGATAAGGTGAATTATCTAAGAATATTGCTAGAAAACCGATTAAGTTTTAAACCACACACGGATGGAGTATTTAAAAAATTTATGGGCACCAATCCTAAAGAGCCCACGCCGCACCAAATAAAAATTATTATATACTCGTCAATGTTAAGTGCCATCATACTATATGGATCACCTGCAAGGGCAGGCCTTCTTACGAGAGGGACGAAGAAAAAACTTGAAGTTCATAAAAGGAAATGTCTGAGAAGTATATTCAGGTTAAGATATTGACATTACAAAGCTGATATTCTGGAAATTGCAAACATTCAACCAATTTCCGCTGAAATAACCCGGTTGGCAAAATATTATTTTTTAAAACTCGAGATGAGCGACAGGGAGAAACATAAGAAATTAAAAGAAAATCATTAGCGTGGAAAGAGCTGGCTTCTATAAATATAAATGACCGGAAACCATTTTAATACCAGATAATTGGGTAAATTGTAGAACGGGTTATCTCCCTCAAGAAATGAAACACAGGGCAAATGTTGGAAAATCCAACAGTCCTTGAAAAAACAGACAACATCGATGACCCTCAAGAATTCCAAGGAGTAATGGTGAATGGAAAAATGTATCAGAGAGTACAAGAATTTAAGTAACTTATTGCCATAATAACAGAGAATACATTGAGTCGCCAATAAAGGCTAGAATACTGAAAGGAAATAAACACCCCCACGCTCCGAATAAGATTCTTAGCTCTAAAAATATATCACGAGATTTAAAATAAGGTTTATATATAAAAACCTGATTCTCCTAGTCATCTCATGTGGCTGCCAAACTTGGAGCATTCTACAGAATGAAACAAAACTTCTCCTTATACTCGAAAGGAAAGTTCTTAGGAAAATACATGGGTCATGTAAAGACCAAATAACCGGGGAGTGGAGGACATTTC